>JAUMIR010000011.1:27277500-27877500 GCA_030847615.1 Gambelia wislizenii | reverse complement strand
GCACAGACACATGTTAGGGTGCAGTACTAACTCAACAATGTGCTGGCTGCAGGGGTGTGTGTGATCTGCTGGCACAAATGCCCACCTGCTGAGTAAATCCTCTTCAGTCAACTAACTTCAGAGACCTGCTAATAGAGCAGGTCTGGTGGCAGAACTGCTTTGCAGGCTAAGATCTGCCAACAAGACACAGAAAGGTAAGTGAGAAGATGAGTTGCTGTACTCCGAATGCAAACCCCTTCTAGCCCATGGACATAGTACGACACTGGCACAAAGTTTGGCCAGGGAGGTGGTAATACTAAATCATTTCCAGTACCCTGAGACTCAGAGGGGTTTTGACTCAACACAGCTTCAGCTGGCCCATGTTGACTCAGGTTAGCCCTTGGCTACCTTTGCCTGTGAAGACTGCACTCGAAATAAAGAACAGGCTTCAAATGAAACAGACTGTCTTGTTTTTTTTCCTACCCCCCTTTTTTTTAATCTGCTTGTTTACTGGTATTAAGTTGAAAGTCCTTGAAATGAAAAGTTAGGATGATCTCCAGGAATGTTGACACTGGTGAAGAGCCCATCAAGCAAAACCAAGTTCAACTCAGAAGGGCTTTCTTTGCCCAGTTTCAGTGATATGTACTGTGTCCTTTGGTGGATGACTGTATTTTAAGGGGGAAAAATCCCATTCAGTTTGCTAACATCATGTTCCTTGAAGTGCATTTCTTTTCAAGATGCAGCAACTGACACTGGAAACTGTGCTAATTGGCATCTTCCTGCTCACATTTTGTCAACACAGTTGACATGAATTCAGAAATGTATTTATCTTTCTTTTGGGAAGGGTTAGGAGAGGGGCAAGACATTTTCTTTATGATATAGCAGTGACTGGTCAAAATTCCTCTTATGTTCTGCTTTAACATTTAATGTAAAAGTCTTTGTAGTAGAAACTAGGGGCAAGTTCATAGATACATGGAGGGATATTACTAGATTCCCACAATGGTGGCACTAGGGGAGTGCAGAGAGACCGAACTGCACCAGATGACACTGTTGGAGGAAGGGGTGACACTGGCCTTAGTACCACTATAGGATTCCCATAGCACTGGAAGGTGGGGACTTCAAAACGGTTGTTTCTAAGTTGGAGGTGTTGCTAACAGGATTCTAGCCAGTGTTCTTAAACCCAAACACAGGTTCCCAAATATGGGTCCTGAGATGTTTTTGGACATTTTCCTATAGAGGCACCAGCCCTTCCTGGCCAATGGTCAGGGATTTTGGGATTCAAAGTCCAACAATATATGGAAACAATGTTTGGGATCTACTGCTGTAGACCAATGAAAGACGGACACTCTTGTGTTATGAACCCCCGTGAATGATAGAATCAACCCAATCCAAAAGAGATGGAAAGGAATAGTCACTAGGGATGAGCCCTTTCTGAACCCTGTGGTTAGTGTTGTTATCTACCCTGACAGCCCCATCTTGAAATATTGCACAATTGGCAATATTTAATAATTTGACTTGCTGTGGCCTTCCATGTGTTGGGCAGGTTAACCAGGGACTCCCCATATACTAAGTTTGGAGTCAGGAGCAACTTAGGGAGGGGCCTTCTAAATTCCTCAAACAGGTCATGTCCAGGTCAGAGTTAACACTTGAAGATCATTCACTAATCCACTCAAAAATAGCAGAGTTCTTGATGGTTGCAAAATGGGGGTTTCCTCTCCTTTCCTCAACAATAGAAGTTGTCTGCTCCTATTCAATTCCAAATGTATTGCCCATTAACAATCATTAACACATCTGGATAACCCTTTGTCTAGTCCTGGAAAACACTGAGAAACATTGTATTCCACAGTAAATTTAATCCCTTCAGGGGAATTATCAAATGTAAATATCACCCTAAAACACCAGCAAAGTGTGCACTGGCAATCTTTCTTCCAACTCCACATCAGTCTGTATTACCATTCTGCCTTCTGGACCTCCTCTTTGCCAGTTTACTGTTAAATATTTGATTGATTTGAATGTATAATCAATGTGAATTTTGTAATGAAAAGAGCTACTGCCAGCAGGGGCCAGGGAGTGAGGACTTGCTGGACACAGCTGTTATTGACAATGTTCTGTGTGAGAAGCATGGGAAAGAGATATAGTTGCTATCTCTATGGGAAAAGGCTGGATAAACTATATGTGTAGGAATGGGCAACTGCATAGTCCATAAGTCTAATGTACACATGTATTGGTATAATCCTCTGTCCCAACCATCTGCTCTCAGTCTGTTCTCTGTTTTCTTTCTTCTGCAGTACTGTGCTGTGCTGCTCAGAGTGTTGTACTATGTAGTTAATGTACTTGGAATCTCTGACTCACTGTAAATACTTCTTTAGTATGTTTAAGTAAAGTTCAGTAGGTTTAGAAACAACCATTTCATCAGCCTGATGTTTGCTGCAACTGCCTATGGCATTTTTCACCACTTAGCCCTCTGCACATACTCTGAGGGAGTGGCATGTGCCCTGACATTTACTTCACAATCTCAGCCCTCCAGGATTGGTATAGTATAACCCATAATCCCCTTGCTCTATTCCTCTATCCAAATACTTCCTACTTTCTTTGATAGCCTTGTGCGAGCGTTTGAATCATAGAAGCATAGAATCATAGAGTTGGAAGAGACCACAAGGGCCATCCAGTCCAACCCCCTGCCATGCAGGAATACACAATCAAATCATTCCCAACAGATGACCATCCAGCCTCTGTTTAAAAACCTCCAAAGAAGGAGACCCCACTACATTCCCTGGCAGTGTATTCCACTTCTGAACAGCTCTTACCATCAGGAAGTTTTTCCTGATGTTTAGATGGAATCTCTTTTCCTGTAGTTTGAATCCATTGCTCAGTGTCCTAGTTCTGGAGCAGCAGAAAACAAGCTTGCTCCATCCTCAGTATGACATCCCTTCAAATATTTAAACGTGGCTATTATATCATCTCTCAGCCTTCTCTTCTCCAGACTAAACATACCCAGCTCCCTAAGCTGCTCCTCACAGGGCATGGCTTCCAGATCTTTAACCATTTTGGTCGCTCTCCTCTGAGTGTAAGAGCCTGAGTGTAAGAGTGAATGCCATTAAAATTAATTTCCAATAAAAACCATTTAATTGTACATTGTGGTTTGAAGTCTCCTCAGTGATTACTGGTATACATAGGTCAAAAGATCCTGCCATTACCTGGCCTCTTGCTGCCATTTTGAGCTAATTAAATATTCCCCATATTAAGATTTGGACACTAGTGGAATCCTCGCGGACCCCACACAATTCGGGTAACTGAGTAGCCCTAGTGCCAACACATACCTGCATCTATGTAGTGCCCATGACTATCAGTCCCAACCAAGCTAATGGGGCGGGCCCAGCTGACTCACTTCTCCCTGTGATGCAGCAAGAAGGTTCATCCAGCAGTGGCATCTGGTACTTCCTCTGTCAGGGAGATGGGGTGGAGAATTGACTCCAGGTTTTAGCATGAACTTTAAAGGAGCTATCCAAGGCACTGACCCTATATGGTGGTGGTGGTGGTGAGGTTTGGCACCTTGGGCAGCATATTGAAAGCATTGACCAAAATCTGGAGTGGATTTATTGTCCCACAGTCATGGAAGCCACCAGCTGCTATTGCTATTCAGGACAGCCAAGAATAGAGGAAGCATTTTGCAGAACTTCATTGTTTCGCACAAGTTTCAACCCTTCATCCCAATAAAGCTTGGAGGAAACTTTAATTACTTGTCTGACACACAACTTTCTAATAAAGTAGATTTACTGGGAAGACCATCGGTTCCTTTCCATGATTACATTTTCAGAGAAGCAATATGTAGATTAAAGACATTAACCTTCAGCCAGTCCTCTTTCCTGGTCATTTGCTGTTAAGGGCCCTTGGAAAAAAAATTGGAACCCTGCATGAAAAATAAACGGTGAGTGACTGAGGTATGGGACGTGAAATGACGAGAGCTGCTTTTAGTAAATTTACAGGCCAGACTGAGAAATTCAAGGTTATGGGAGAGGAAAATGGAACAGAACCACACAGAATGCATGTCTTGCTGTTAAAAAGCCTAGAGGCACCTTAAAGACTAACCAGTTTTATTAGCCCATGGTGCTTCCCCATGGCAGCAATTTGGCCCCTAGTCTGGATTATCTTTGAGGTCCTTTCCAGTGCAATAATTCTATGTCTTATCACTGGTAGAAGCCTGGTTGGTGGCTAAATGAAATAAGGGCCTCTTCTGCTGTGACTCCCAAGTTGTGGGTCTCTCACCCTCAGGAAACCTGGCCAACTGATATTTCACCAAGTAAAAATAGGTTTTTTTTAAAATAATATTTGTATCAAATGTAAACATAGGTTTTTGGTTTGTTTGTTCATTTATTTTTGCTATGCCTCAGGCATAGAATCCTGCATCCTATTTCTGATCTTGTTGATTCCACATTGTTGTCTTGTTACTATATACTGCTTTATTTCGTTACACTGTGTTAGATTTTTTTTTAAAAAAAGGAAACTAGATTTCTTTTTAAGTTATTCCCCCAACAAGATAGAATGCTGAATGAACAAAATAGGAAACAAGAAACAAAATCAAATTAACAAACAGATTACATGCAGTCTGGAACACAAAATATACTTTATGCTCAAAGGAAGACAAAACTGTCAGGTAAGGTATGAGCATGTACAAGCCTGTTCTAATCAAATGTGCCTTTCCAGACTGATGAGCTAAGGGAAGCTTATGGAAGGGATGGATTCTAATTTAACATATGTTGTAGAGTAATGGTGATCAGTGTAGAAGTGTGTTCAGGTTTGACCAATCCTTTGCAGAGCTTGATGAGTCACCAGACAGCTGCCACACAGAACTGGTCACCCACAAATTCAGCAAGCAATGTGGGGTGCACAGCACATGATTTGCATGCAAAGGATCCCAGGCTCAAACACAGTTTTTGTACACCCCCCCCCAAAGTTAAAGTTATGCATTGTTACAGTATTTTGCAGAAGGCACTTCTGCATGCTTTCCTTGCTCCCCAGACAAATGTATTACAGGGAACGTCACTGTTTGTAATGCATCACTTCCAGGTTCTGTCTGGGAAAGACCTATTGTCTGAAAACCCTGGCATATTGCTTCCACATTGGACTGAACAGACCTCTGTTCAGAAAAGTTACTTTTTTAGGCCATAACTCCTAGAATCCCATACTGGTTGCAGATTCATAGAAGTTGTACTGCAGTCCTAAATGTTTTCAAGTTCTGAGATGGTCAAATGGTCTGACTGGGGACAAAACAACTTCTTAAGAAGCAGATCTGGCCCCTTTCTTAAATCAATGCATGCATCAGGTTGGGGTGAAGATATGTGTAAGCACATGGTTGTACACTAGCCACACATACCATCTGGGCTCCTTGTGTATATAGGCTTCCTCATTCACTTCAGGGGATAAGCAGTTGTATCCAGATATCTGCCTGAGGCTGTGTACTTGTTAACTTCTGCCAAGTTGACTTCAACTTATGGCGACCCTATGAATGAGAGGCCTCCAGCTCACTTTATCATCAACAGCCTTGTTCAGGCCTTGCAGATTCAGGGCCATGGCTTTCTTGATTGAGTCTATCTATTGGTAACACAGTCTTTTTCTTTATCTACTGCCTTCCATCTTGCCAAGCATTATTGTCTTTTCTACTGAGTCATGTCTTCTCATGATATCGCCAAAGTATGATAGTCTGTTTAGTCATCTTGGCTTCCAGTGGGAGCTCAGGCCTGATTTGTTCTAGGACTCATTTATTTGTCTTCTTAGCATTCTGCAGTATCTGTACAACTCGCTTCCAGCACCACAGCTCAAATGAGTTGGTTCTCTTCCTATCAGCCTGCTTCTCTGTCAAACTTTCACAACCATGCATAGAAATTAGAAATACAATGGCATGGACAATCCTGCTTTTGGTATTCAATGATATAGCTTTACATTTCAGAATCTTGTCCTGTTCCTTCATAATTGCCCTTCCAAATCCTGGTCTTCTGATTTCTTGACTGTGACTGCAGTCTCCATTCTGATTAAGGACTGAGCCAAGGTATGGAAAATCTTGAACTATTTCAATGTCTTCATTGTCTTCTCTAAAGTTATGTAAATCACGTGTGCTCTTCTGTTTGTATATACAGAATTGCCCTTTACACTGAAACCATCATTGGAACATGGTTGTTTGGAGATTTTTTTAAAAGAAGGTGCTGTCTGGACAGAACAATATAATGTGGGTTGCTGTGCATTAATGCAAATTCTCAACAGCATTCATTTTTTTTTGTTTTGTTTTTGGCAAATCACTGGTATGTGAAGCTATCTGTGTTTGATGTTCACATGGAGTCATGCCTGTGAATCAAGGTGGTGGCTGTGAGTGAATTATTCATGTTATTATTGCTGCCGCTGCAGAGATTTTTTTTTTTAAAAAAATGTAAATCAAGGGTGCACAAGTGCAACCTCCTGCTTAAAACAGTGGTTTGGTCACCTCAGTGCAGAAAAAAGGGCACAATTGCTACCATGAAACTCCAAAATAGCACTTCCAGCTGGCAAGCACACTCCCTGTGCATATCCGACCAATCAGATTTCCATTTCAACTCTGAGAATGCACTGCAATTTGAACTGGATATCCAAATAGGCAGTAATGCACATTTCTACATATTATTTTAAAACTTTTTGGTGTTTTGGCCCCCCTCCTTCTGAATATGGTGAATTGGCATGGGATATCATTGGGACAAAAGGTATTCCCTGCAAATTCTATGAGGATATTTTCACTGTCTAGGCAACACTGAAGATGTTTGGTCTACTGTTTGCAAGTAAAAGTGGATCTATGTATTCTCAGGGCTGGTTTACACGACATGTTTTATTGCGTTACGTTGTGCTTTAGTGCTTTCCCGCATCAGTGGTGGGTAGTTTACATGGTATATGTTTACACAGCTATATTTTGTGGCTCTTTGATTTTTTCCACTTTGAGGTTCACACAGCCAAAAGTGCTGGGGATATGGCCAAGCATTGGAGAGGGAAAGGAATGCCATAGGAATGTCTGCCCTGGCCCGAACTCCGTGCTTAACAGCTTAGAGACAGTCCCCCCCCCCCACTCCCTTCCCACAAATCAAACGGAAGGTTTTCCTCCTTGCTTAACAGCATTTTCTCCCAAACAGAGGAAAGCCAGAGAGAGAGAGAGGGGGAAAATAACAGCTTAGATCTGATGCAGCCCTTCATGAAATGTTTTCTCTCCCTCCCCCATGCACAGGATCACAGCTGACGAAATGAGCTATTACATACTTGCAAAACAGCAGAGAGGATGAGAAGGAATGCTCCCTGAATGAAAATTGTTGGGAATCCTTTTTGTTTGCAAACTGGCTTGCAAAATAGCAGAGAGGATTTTTCAAAGTTTCCTCTAATCGCTACTGTCTTTCCCTCCCTCCCTGCCCCTCTTTTAAACCCACCCCTGCATCATCAACCAATCACAATGCAGCTATGCTGTAGCTCTTAGTGGAATGGTTGTTTACACTGCCAATAATGCACTACATTGCAAAAAAACCTGCAAAAGTAGTGACATCCCTTGCCACGCTATATTTGGGTGTTATATCTTCCCCCCTTCTGAATGAGGCGATGCTGTGCTGCAATCCGTGGGAACTATGAGCTATCAGCGATATATTTAGAGGAATATTTGCCCATGTAAACGACCCCTCAGTTTCCAAATGGAAGCATATGGACTGTTGCCATTCCAGCAGGTTGCACCATAGGGAGATGGAATCGAAACAGAGGTGGCTGGTGGCTCCCATGCTGGAAGGATGATGAATCTATTGTGGGTTTTATTCTAATTTTTAAAGGTGTTATCCAAGGTGCTAAACATATTTTGGGGACAGGAGTCAAGATCTTGCATAGCTCTTTTAAAGTTTGGACTACAACTCAGAGTAGATTTGCTGTTTTACAAAAATGCAGCCATCAGCCACTACTGAGAGGAAAGTATGGTCAATCCACCAACCCTGCTGAAAGACACCTCCCCCCCCTCTTCTCTTTTTCCTTTTGTGTCATGTCTTTTTAGATTGCGAGGATTATCCTGTTGTTACTGACTGTATGAAATCCACTCAGGCAGCCTTTTGGTTCAATAGTGGGAAAGTGCTGTAGACAGACAGACAGACAGACTGTTAATGTAAGAGGAAAAGCTTTAATATTTATCCTGCTGTGGAATTGTTGGATTTTTGAAAAAAAAGACACCTCTTTGCTGAACTTTTTTGAACTTTTTCCCCCCTGGAAAACAATGTTCTTAATTGTTGTTTCTCCCTCAAAGGGCCCAAATATAAAACTTTAATCTACTACCTTCATAAACCCGGACAGTGTGGGGGAGTTTACATTTCCATGTTTCTTTGATGGTTTATTATTAAATATGAATGTGATGGTGCTACCAAAGGGAAAAAGAGCCGAATCAGAGGAAATTTGTTGCACTTAACATAATTATGCTTTGGGATGAGAATAACCTATAATGATTTAAGTAATCTTAAATGCAGCATGCAGCGAAAAGCTCACTGTTTTTCTAGAATAGAAAGCCTGTGAAATATTTCTATTGGTAGTGCTGCCTTAAATAATTAATAAATCTATCAAGATCAAATATACATCTCTACTGATGCTAGACTAGAAATTCCTTTAAACATCATGGGGAGTGAAATAAGTAGAAACCTCCCTTCACTTTCATTGTGCTGAAGGTGCTCCATTTAAGTTTGAAAGTCAACTCTTGATTGACATGAATAAAGTCTAATTAAAGTTTTTTTTTTTTTAAAAAAATGCTTTTAAGTGTAGGACCAAAAAAGAAAAGAAAAGAAAAGAAAGCCCTATATCAGAAAACTTACTATTGGCCTCTTTGCCAGGAACAAGAAGGTACAGAGAGAATATAAAGAAGTAATGTAATGATTTTTGTCAAAATGTCCCTTGACTGTCTTCTGTTAAAATGGCATGTTAATGTTGGCATGGAAAGGGCATTGACAGCTCTCCTCCTGAAGGTTAATTTATAGGGCTTCTTCTTTAATGACTCATTGACAACATATTCTGCAGGCAGGGAGCAGCTAAAATTGGCTCCAGGCTACCTGTGAGGCAGGCCAGCTGGGCAGCTTCCCTGAATGTGGGGAAATGAATCTACTTCAGGTTTTAGTCCAAACTCAAAGGATTCTTTCCAAGGTGCTGGATCAGATCACAAAAATTAGGGCCAGTAATAAAGATAGTTCCTTTAAAGCTGGGAGTGAAACTGTCAGTGAGATGGTCAGGCCTCAAATGCCTTGCTCTGAGGGGATCCTGATATCCAGGGATTGTGGGTAGCATCCCCTTAGCGACTGCCTGCAAATGCAGCAAAGGTGATGCAGGGCAAAATGCCTGGCATTGAGGACCCCTCAGAACCAGCTGTTTTTTTTGGGGGGGGGGGCTGGCCAGATCCTGAGAGTGATGCTCTTAGTAGCAACTTAGGAGGGGGGACTGGCACAATTTACTTCTCAAGGTGCTCCAGTGCCCAAGGAGAAGGACTGGCCCTGCTTGATTTACAGAGAGCAGTTGAATTCTTATTATTGTTTGTGTTGACCAAAGCTAGTAGGTAAAGCAAGAGAGCTAGTGAGATTGAGAGTGAGTGAAAGAGAGCCAGTGTGATTTAGTGGTTTGTGTGTTGGGCCAAAACTCACTGAGACGAGGCTTTGAATACCCACACAGCCATGGAAACTCACTGGGTGACCTTGGGCAAGTCACATGCCCTCAACCTTAGAGGAAGGCAATGGAAAACCCTCTCTTAAGAAATCTTGCCAAGAAAACCTTGTGATAGGGTTGCTATAAGTGAGAGTCAACTTGAAGGCACATTATTACTACTGTTAGGTAAGGCAAGATGTGCCAACCTTAGATTCTCCCAGATGTTGACACATTTCTAGGCTAGAGTTTGAAAGGAAATTGAGGGCAAATAAACATCAAACACAGAAATGACGTAGAAAGACCCCCACCACCATATCCCATCGAATTCCTCTGTTTAACAGCTATCCCATCCACTGGTTTTATCTCATCATTCCTCTTTTTCCTGCTCCTCCTCTCTCTTCACTTTTCTCCATTGTGTTTCTTCTTCTAACTCCCTTCATTCCAACACCGTCTTCTAGCCTGACTTGATCACCTGACTCTCCCTTCCCCACCAGTCATTCTAGGTTAGGGGTGGATAAAGTGGGGTCCTTCGGATGTTGTTGGGCTGTAACTTCCAGTAGCCCTAGTCAGTGTAGTTAATGGTGAAGAATGCTGGAAGTTACAGTTCAGCCATATTTAGAGTGCTTTACTTTGCCCACCCCTGCTTTGACTTTGGAATGGGATGTTTCAGTGCGGCCAGTTCAGTATGGTGCAATTCTACTTTTGTATCAATTGATAATTGATACTTTTGCCCCAAAAATGCTATCAAAACCATTTCTATTTGGTTGGGATTGTCTTGCAAAACCATTTGGGTAAGGGTTAGAGTTATTATCAATTATCAGTTGATACGAAAGCAGAACCGTGCCACATTGAAATGGCCACACGAACTGGCTTCTCTGAACTGGCCATACTGAAATGTCTTAGAGCCCTCTGACTTCACCTGTCCAATTAGGATTGCCTTGGTAGGTGAAACGTCCTGTTCAAGGTCTTGTTTCTGACATGGTGACCACCAGAATGGAGCATGGATAACTAACTTTCAGGGAGGTAGCTACTGTGTGAAATGACACATGGCAGAGGGTTGGACTAGATGACCCTTGTGGTCTCTTCCAAACTCTATGAGTTTATGATTCTATGACACAGTTGGCCATTCATTGATTGTTGGCTGTTTGCATGCAAGAGCTCTGAAAATGTGAGGCTCTTCTGAAAATCTGGACTGATGAGGAAGGTATGCAAGTGCATTGAAAGGATGGGCAAAGGGCAATTCAGTCCCCAAAGGACAAACTACAAGAGCAGAGACTTCATTCTGCATTATG
Organism: Gambelia wislizenii; assembly: GCA_030847615.1. NCBI lineage: Eukaryota > Metazoa > Chordata > Lepidosauria > Squamata > Crotaphytidae > Gambelia > Gambelia wislizenii. The sequence continues at coordinate 27,866,572 of JAUMIR010000011.1, read as the reverse complement.
TGCATCGTAATGATTTATTTGGGTCTGATGAGCAAAACAATTTTTTTTTTGCAAAACAGCTGCAATAATTCATATGGTTTTACCATCAATGGCAAACAGCCATTTTGTCCATTAGCTGCAAGTAGCCAATGATGAAAAAATATATGTTCCTGAGCATAACATTATCCTATCTGACATCTGTTTTTGTGGATGAAGTTCTCATCCATAGTTCAGAAGCTCTGGCTTACAAGTACAACCTGTTTAAAAAAACAAGAAAACTATTACCCACGTTATGTGTGTATATTACCTCTTTCCTATTTGATCATCTTGGGGGCCTTCCTTAAACCAAAAGTGGGAAACTTATTTTGGAATGAAGACCAAATTCAATTTCAGAAGAGTTCTTAGGGGCCACATGCCAGTGGTGCATAGGACCAATGGCAAAAACGTGGGGTAAAATACCAGTATATTTTAGCTTTAAATTAACCCCCCCCATATCTGCAGGGAATATGTTCCTTGATTTACCATTTATAAGTGAAACTATGGATAAAAGCAAACCTTATTAAAATAAAGGCCCTCAGGTACAAACTTACCACAGAGTTGTGTTGGAGGACCTAGCAATTCCTAGAGAGGACCCCTCTCTAGGCACTTTCCAGATCAATTCTATGGCATGTGTCCCTATTTTTTTCAGCCATAATAACTGAAACTGTGGGCATTGGTTCTGTGGATGGCGGGGGAGGACCTGTATTGCCAATAACGAAAACTTATGAGTAGGATCTCATTTCATCCTCATTGAATAGGAAAAACCCATATGTAAATACCAGGAAATCACCAAAAGGATAGTGTTGTGAAGAAGGGGTGTTCCAAGCTGGGATCCCAGAAGCCACAAACCTGGGATAGCCATCTGCAGTGGGGACTGATTTTCTCCCATGTGGCTGATCACCTCACCCAAAACCATTCTGCCCCAAATCATCTGACAATTGTCATCAGAAGTCATTGATTGCAACTTCTGATTTGGCAGAGTATCTTTTGGATTTGTGTATGTGTGTGGGGTGTGTGTGGGAGGTTTTTTCCAATAAATCTGCATTCCTAGAAGACTCTGTGACCAACGCTAGAAATCTTTTTGCTCCCCAAATTTGATTCCTGTGCAGTGGTGTTGAGGAACATTCAAACACAAAAAAGGGGTTGAGGTTGAATAGAAACTATAGCTCACACTTTCATGAAAAGCAGGGTTTGGTGAGTGGTGAATTTGGTCCAGGTTATAGCTTGAGATTTCAGGTGGCTATCCAAGGTGCTGAAACCTAAACTACACCTATGCCGGTGATGGCGAACCTATGACACGCATGTCAGCACTAGCCATTTGGGTTGACACGCAGCTGGAGGCCTTCCCCCCTGCCCGCAACCTCACCACCCTCCGTAAATTGGCGATCGGTTGCCACTTTAGGGAGGATGGAAGGGTGGAGGAACGTGATAGGCAGGGCTACAAAGCCCCTATCGCCACTTTAGGGAGGCAGGGTTGGAGCCTCCCCCCACCTGGCCAACCCCCCAAGGCCTGCCGTGCTTCCCCGGAACTGACTCGGAAAGGCTGGGTAAGGGGGTGGGTGGGCGGGAGTCTGCCCGGCCTCTGCCTGGCCTTCCCAAGGGGGCTCCAGGGCTTTGAAGCCCTGGAGCCACCTTGGGGAGGCTGGGGAAGGCAGAGGGAGGGAGGGAGGGACTCTGTCCGGCCTCTCCCCGGCCTCTCCCTGGCCTTCCCAAGAGTGCTCCAAGGCTTCGAAGCCCCAGAGCTGCCTTGGAAAGGCCGGGGAAGGTGGCGGGAGGGAGGGACTCTGCCTGGCCTCTCCCCAGTCTTCCTGAGGGTGTTCTGAGCCTTTGAAGCCCTGGAGCTGCCTCGGAAAGGCTGGGGAAGGTGGCAGGAGGGAGGGAGGGACTCTGCCCTGCCTCTCCTTGGCCTTCTCGAGGGTGCTCCGAGGCTTCTAAGCTCTGGAGCTGCCTTGGAAAGGCTGGGGAAGGTGGTGGGAGGGAGGGACTCTGCCTGGTGTCTCCCTGGCCTTCCAGAGGGGGCTCCAAGGGTTCAGATCCACCTCAGAAAGGATGGGAAGGCAGCGGGTAGGCAGGCGAGAGTCTGCTCAGCCTTTCCCCGGCCTTCCTGAGGGGGCTCCAGGGCTTTGAAACAATGGGAGGGTGGGAGAAGGCAATGGGAGGGTGGGAGGGAGTCTGGCTGGCCTCTCCCCAGGCTTCCCGAAGGGACTCTGGGGATTGATAGCCCCATATAGCATCTTCAGGAAGGTTGGGAGGGGTGGAGGGAGTGCAGTGTAGAGGCTTTTCAGCCACCCCACCCTCCCAAAGACTCAACAAGGCTTAGAAAACTCAATAGCGGCTTTGGGAAGGCCCCCCCCCTAAAAAGCGCCTTTCCCACCAACCAGGCCAGGTCCTCAACTCCCCGCTCTCCCAGGGCTTGGCTCCCCCCACCCCCGCAAATGGAGCCAAGCTCTAGGAGAGTGGGGAGTTGAGCGCCTGCCTTGCTCAGCAAGCACTCCATTTAAATCAGCTCATCTCCCTTGAGTGGGAGGGAGAGAAACTGATTTAAATGAGGTGCTTGCTGAGCAAACCATGAATAATCAAAACCGCAAGAGTGAAAGCTGAGAATGTGGAGGGCAACAGTATACATTTATGTTATTTAAACAATAAATATCACAAAATAATGTTTTTTCCTCAAAGTGACACGCCACCCGAGTTATGCTCAGTTTTTTGGCGAAGTTTGACACACCAAGCTCAAAAGGTTGCCCATCACTGACCTATGCTCAGCACTTTGGATTGCTCCACTGAAGTTTAGAATAAAGCCCACAGTAGATTTCCAACCCCACTGACATAGGAATCACAAATTGCCCCTTGCCAGAAACCATTCTCCTCCCTTCTACCTCTTTTTTTCCCTGTTGGATATAAGGGAACAGCTGTCATTCTCAAGGGTTTTTTAACAGTAGAACTACCTCTGCACCACCTTCTCTGTGCTTGGTCTGCATGGCAGCTGAGGTGAAGCAAGTCCACAGCTTGTTCTCTTTACTCTTGTGGTAGCTTGCCCACTTAGAAGACAGGTGCCTAATCAGTGGAAGAGAGGGGAAGAAGCTGCAGGACTTTGTTCCTCCAAAAATCAATAGTAGGTCTCCCACATGGCTGGCCCAAGATATGTTATTTCCCGAGGCAGTAGGAACAAATGGAACCCCTTGCTCACCAAAGTCAAACTGCATAGTACACTAAACCAAGTGAGTTATTCTGTAACATGAGACTGAAAAAACCACAAGTACTGCTTTTCTTTCCTAGCAATACAAATGTAGAATCATAGACTCATAGAGACCATGAGGGCCATCTATTACAACTGCCTGTCATGCAGGAATACACAATCAAATCATTTCTGACAGATGGCCATCCAGACTCTGTTTAAAAACCTCCAAGGAAGGAAACTCCAGCAGACTACGAGGCAGTGTATTCTGAGGCAGTGTCAAACAGCTCTTACCATCAGGCAGTCTTCCTAATGCTTAGGTAGAATCTCTTTTCCTGTAGACTGAGTCCATTGCTCCACATCCTAGTCTCTAGAGCAGCATAAACAAGCTTGTCCCCTCTTCAATATGACATCCTTTCAAGTACTGAAACATGGCTATCATGTCCCCTCATAACCTTCTCTTCTCCGAGCTAAACGTTCCCAGCTCCCTAAGCTGCTCCTCATAGGGCATGGCTTCCAGATCTTTCACCATTTTGGTGACCCTCTCTGGACACATTCCAGCTTGTCAATTGTGGTGCCCAGAACTGGACACAGTATTCCAGGTGAGGTCTGACCAAAGCAAAATAGAGTGGTACTATTACATCCCTCAGTCTAGATTCTAGACTCCTATTGATGCAACCTAGAATTGCATTGGCTTTTTTAGTTGCTACATCACACTGTTTATGCATGCTCAACTTGTGGTCTACTAAGGCTCCTGGATCCTTTTTAATAATAACATATAGATAACTTAAGCATTGGCTGCTCTTTCATGACATCCAAAATCTACTGCCTGAAGTCTTTATCTTACTAGTGGCAGCACTAGGGGGATGTAGAGAGGCTGAACTGCACCAGGTGACACCATCAGGAGGAGGGGTGAGCCCAGCCTTAGTGACACCACATTACCTTACTCTTCCTAATGAGAGAGCTGGCCCTTGTCCCATGTGGAAACATGAACCTTGGCAGACACTTGAGTCCTTGTTCTATCAAGCATTTAGCATCTTTCATTTTTTTAAAAAATATATAAAATGTCACCTTGCAAGTTGTCTACTTGATCTTCTGCCATAGGCAGTTGCATATGGTGACCTTCAGGCCTGTTTCCCTTCTTGTGCTATGTTGGTTCAGTCTACATTAGCAAATCTCATGATTGATTTACACCTTCTAAAGCAATGAAAACTGCTAGATTTGTCCAAGAGGAAGTGAAGTGACTCATCTGAGAAAATAAATACTTTAAAAAATGCAAAAGAAAAGGAACAGTTGCAAATCTTTTTCAAAGTATATGCAGTAGCTGTTGTTAACGATTCAAATGTCAAGGGGCAGCTCTTTGTACAGTATATTGGCAATGCATGGATGCTCTTTCTTCAAGCACATGAAAAAACAATATTTTGAACAAGAGGCTGTTGAGTATGTGGGAGATTTAGCCTTGAATCCTATTAGTTAGTTCCAGCCAGGGGTGTAGATAAAGGGCGAGAGGAGTAACATGAAGACTTTGCCCCTCCAATAAGAATTCTGACCCCCAATGAAGTTTTCCCTAAGTTTACCATTGTGGTAACTTAAAACTCCAGTTGGGAATTTAGGAATACAGTTTAGGCATCCAAAGAAAAGGAGCAGGCAAAACTACCCATAGAATGTGAGCTCAGCAAATATAGGAGACTTAGGTGAAGCATTTTCAGTGTCTCAGGAGATTTTCAGACTACACTGTTATAGTGTTACTATTCCATTTTAACTGCTCTGGCTTCTGCCTGTGGAATTCTGGGGTTTGTAGTTTAGTGAGGCCTAAGATCTCTCTGGCTGAGAGTTGTAAATGCCCCTCCCTAAACTGCAAATTCCATGATTCTACAGGAGGCAGCCATAGCAAATAAAGTGGAATAGTAACACTATAACAGTGTTGTCTGAAAATCTCCTCAGTTTCTGCAATGCTAGATGTTTGGAGATGGACATTTAGGGGCAGAACTGTTCACATTCCACCCATTCTATGGCTACTCACATTCCACCCATTCTGTGGCTACACCACCAGTCCCAACTAGAGTAGACCTCTATGTCACTAACTTGGATTTGGTCATAATAAATTGAAAAATCAAAAAGAAGTGACAAGAAGAACAGAATAAAAATTTAAAAGCTGCTAAATTGATAAAACCATGGAAAGTGGAAATAAGAAATGTTACAAGTTTCCATGTAGTACAATATCCCTTACTCCAAGGCTTGTGTAGATGAGAAGATATAATGTTGATTGCTGTGCATTAATGCAAATTTGCAGCAGCATTCATTTGTCTCCACAGACCTTTGGCAAAATCACTGGTATGCGAATCTATCCATATTTGAAGTTCACACACAGCCATGCCTGAAAATCAAGATGTTGGCCAAGAATGAATTACTTGCATCATTCTCCACTAGTTGTCACCACTGGACAGTATTATTTTTTAAAACTGTAAATCAAAGGTGTGAAAATGTGATCTTCTGCTTAAAAACGCTATTTGGTCACATCAAAAAAGTGCAAGATTGATACCGTGAAACTCAACAATGGCACTTCCAGCCACTTCATTGCTGGCAAGCCCACCCCCTGTGCATGTCTGACCAATCAGCTTCCCACTTCTGCCCTTTCCAAGAATGCACTGCGCTGCAAATTGGATGTCCAAATGAGCGATAATGGGCATTTCCACGCATTATTCAAAAACCACAAGGGAAAGCCCCAAGGGAAGGCTCCCTGCCGCACCGTTTTGGGCCCCCTCCTTCCAAAACCTGTGAATCTCTGTCGGATCTCATTGGGACAAAAGGTATTCTCTGCAAATTCTATTAGGATTATTTTCACCATCTAGACAACCCCAATGTCTCACTTTCTGCAATGCTAGAAATTTGGAGACTGAAGGAAAATGTCATGGGGGGGCATAACTTTTACTGTGAGGGGCCATGCTCTCTTTTCGCCCCTTCTGTAGCTACACCCTCAGTCCCAACTAGAGTTGGCCTTGAATCTATGTCACTAACTGGGGTTTGGTCATAATAAATTGAATTTTTTTTAAAAAAAGTGAGAAGAAGAATGGAATAAAAATGTAAAATCTGATAAATTGATAAAATCATGGAAAGTGGCAATGAGAAAGGTTAACAAGTTTCCATGTAAGTACAATGCCCTCTACTACAGGGCTGGTAGAAAAGAATGCAAAATGTTTGAACAGTCTGTTTCTTATATTGACCTTGAATGTGCTTCTTGTATGTGTATAGTGTTGAACTTACCTGCTCCCTTCATCTCTTTAGCTTGCACTTTGGCCTTTTCTTTCTTTCTTGTTTGTAATTATGTGTGGGAGTGGGGGGAAAACAAGTTCAGTTGCTTTGAAAACTTGGTGTGCTGCTTCTGCATCCAAGCTTCTGTCAGTAAATACATTGCTTCAGCATTTGTTGCCCAAGAGCCTTTGATTTGATTAAGTGGGCAATGGTTTAGTTGGCAAACCACATTTTGATTACTTTGAGCCTGGCAATTGTATTCCTGTTTAGTTTCCTCAGGCGGTGGTTGGATAGCGGCAGAGAAGCCTCACTGCAGTGGCTGATTTCTTGGCTGTACTGTCAGGGAAAATAGTTTTTGAGATCAGGAGTTTGTCTCCCCCTCCCTGAATAATTTTTTAGCCAGACATGCCTGGCGCCATTTTTAGTTATCAGAAGGTAATAAATCTGTCTGTTTTTGTTATTCTGTTTTTTGGGCTTGTATGTGAGAAACGAAACTTAAGATTGGATTACTTTCGGTTCTCCCAAGGACTAAATGTTATGGCCTATATAACTGGGAGGGGTTACATTGTTTTGTTCCTGAGATAGAAAAGAGCTTCAAGCTTGTGTGTACCTCTCTTGCTTAGAGAGAACCTAGAAAACATGGTTAAATGCTTTCTGTTATTGTTTTCCTTTTATTTAATTGTTATTAATAAAAGCCTAAAAGAATTTTGGCATGGACTTACTTTTGCACCAAAAGGAGTATTTGTTTGCTCACAAAGCACACGTTTTCGTTGCTTATCCCCTGTTCGGATGAACAGGGAGTGACTGCGCTCTGCACAGATCCGTGACAGGTTATGGGATGCCCAGGATTGCTGGCTCAAGAGTTTATGAGCCGTGAAGCTCTTATGCTGCGAATTGTTTAAGCCTGAGCTGAGAGGGGCTTTGAACAAGCGGCAAGTTGGGCAACTTGTCCCTTTGGTGTGAAGTCTTTTTCTTTTGAAGCTGTTGGAGCTTGCTTTTGTTTACGCCTGGCAAGAGCTTACAACCCCAGCAAGGAGGGGACTGGAAGGTGAGAAAGCCTGCTGTGAGGACTGCTGAGACCGAACCATTTACAACGCCCTGCTGGTAAGCAACCCCTGTGTGAGGGAAGCAGATAATCAGTTGAGAGGGGCTAAAGAGTTTATGGACAATGGCTCAGAGTATGGCAGTGTTTCCCTTCCAAAAGTTAAATGATAAGAATTATCATTTGTGGGCTGTGAAGATGGAGGCTTATTTGCATCAACAATTGATACACGCTCCCATTTTAGCCCCCCCTGCCCAAGGCGCTTCTGTATTGCAACAGCAATCTGAGGAACGCGCTCGAGCGTCTCTCATTTTGGCAATTGAGGACAGTCAGTTGATGTATGTGCGAGGCTGTGCCACGGCCAGGGACATTTGGCAAGCACTGCGGCAGGTTTATGTCCATGCTGGGACTGGTTCACAGCTTATGTTAACAAGGAAGCTGTATAGACTAAAGCTGCAGCCAGATGGCGATGTGGCCACACACATTTCAACTATCCGGCAATATTTTCATCAGTTGCAGGAGATTAATGTCCATTTTACTGAACAAGAAAAAGTCCATATCCTCTTATCAAGCTTATCAGAAAAATACGATGCCTTAATATTCTCCTTCGAAAATATGGCAGCAGCAAATATGACCATTAATTTTATTACTGGTCGTTTGTTGGAAGAAGAGGCTAAGTGGTTGGAGAGAAAAAATTCTGCTCAAAAGGCTGTACAGGCGAAGACCCGCAATTCTACAAATGATCCAGTAGATGGCTCTAAAGACTCCAGTAAGGGTATGGTTCCCACGTTTGCTGTGAAATCTAAGCTTTGCTGGAACTGTGGCAAAGATGGACATTTTGCAAAACAGTGCAAAGCAAAAAAGAGCAAAGAAAGCAAGAAAAAGCCTGCTTCATCTAGTATGACTGTTTCTGCAGTTGTTTTGCAAGCTGTGAAGGAGCAAAATAGAGATTTATCCCAGTGGTGTTTGGATAGCGGCTGTAACGCTTTTATCTCCAATAATAGAGAACTCTTTAAGGACTTTAAAGAGACTAGCCCCTCAAGTGTGAGTTTGGCTGATGGATCCAAGTCAAAATGTTTGGGTAAAGGTACATGTTTTGTACAATGTTTGAACATGGATGTAGAAAATGTTCAGTATGTTCCTGATTTAAAAATGTGTTTGCTCTCTGTTGTTAAATTGACACAGGAGGGCTATGAAGTACAATTTAAAGGGAACAAATGTTATATTTTAAAGGATGGTACTGTTATGGCTGAAGGGGTTTTTCATGACCAACTGTATTATATGTATAATAGTGTACAGGAGCCTCAAACCAGTACTATAATGGCAAACTCTCCTTTGCATGATAATTGTGTACATCTGTTGCATAGGAGATTTGGCCATGCTAGCTTTAAGGTCCTCAGGCAGATGCCTGACATGGTGGATGGGTTAAATTTGAGGGTTTGTCAGAAGTACCTGGATTGTAAAATTTGTAAAAAATCGAAATCCAAGGTCCATCCTTTTCCCAAGCATAGTGAGAGAAAGTCAAAAAGAATTCTAGAATTGGTTCATATGGACCTGTCTGGCCCCTATCCACCTTCCCTGGGAGGAGCCAAGTACATCCTCGTCTTGGTTGATGATTTCAGTCGTTTTTGTTTCCTATTCTTACTCAAGAGTAAGGATGAGACATTTCAGACTTTTAAAAATTGGGTGGCTTATGTTGAGAGACATTTTCCCCAGAAGGTGTCATCTCTCCAGTCAGATAGGGGAGGGGAATTCATGTCAAATGAGTTCCAAAATTGGCTAAAACAAAAAGGAATTTTCCACAGACTCACAACCCCTTATAGTCCTAATGAGAATGGAATTTCTGAGCGAAAAATAGGTGTTTTGCAAACAATTAAAGATAGCCTGATGTTTGATGCAAACATTGAGCAGAAGTACTGGGGAGAAGCTATGTTAACAGCTGCTTATTTAAGTAACCGTGTACCCAGTTCTGTGGTTTCAAATACACCCTTTTTTATGTTTTATGGCAAAAAGCCATCTGTGAGGCACATTAGGACCTTTGGGTCCTATGCATGGGTGAATATCCCTAAGGCAAACAGAAAAAAGGGGGAACCCAAGGCTAGGAGGCTCAGATTTGTCGGGTACGACCAATCGTCAAAGGGCTGGCGGTTCGCGTTTGGGGATGGGAGAGTTTTGATTTCCAGGAATGCTGAATTTGAGGAGCAGGCCAACTGGTCTCATGTCCATGCTAATTTAGATGTGGTTTTGCCTTCATTTGTTGGTGGAAATCAACCTGAACAACAGCAGCAGCAACAGGCTGCTGAGTCAGGCACTGGTATTTCCCCAGACTTGAGAGGAGAGGGTTCCAAGCATGAATCCTTTGATGTGGAAAGTGATTCAAATGCAGATTCTGACAATGATCAGGCTCAGCCTGTTGTTCCCCGTCGCTCTAACAGAGAGACAAAGGGAGTGCCTCCTCTAAGATTCACAGCACAGAATGTAAAAGTTTGCCAGGTGACTTTTGAACCTGATAATTATACTGATGTTTTAAAGTTGCCAAAAGAAGAACAACAAAAGTGGCAAGAGGCAATGGAAAATGAAATGGAGTCCATCAAAGGCCATGATGTTTTCCGTATTGTGGCATTGCCACAGGGAGAAAAGGCTGTGGGTTGCCGTTGGGTATATAAGAGAAAGCAATTGCAGGATGGGGGTGTCAAATACAAAGCACGTTTGGTTGCAAAGGGGTATTCACAGATACAGTATCAAAATTATGATCAGGTTTTTGCACCCACTGTTAAAGTACAAAGTGTAAAGATTGCTTTATCTATTGCAAGTTTAAACCAACTTAAAGTCAATCACTTTGATGTAGAGACTGCATATTTAAATGCTCCATTGGATGAGTGCATCTATATGGAGCAAGCTCCTGGGTTTCACAGTGGGGGAGCAGACCAGGTTTATTGCCTCAATAAAGCCTTGTATGGTCTCAAGCAAAGTGGCCGATGTTGGTACCTTTGTTTGGATGAACAGCTGAAGAATGTTGGTTTTCAGAACAGCATTGCTGATCCATGTTTGTATACAAGGGGTGTTAATCAGAATTATGAAATCGTCGTCGCTTTTGTGGATGATTTCTGCTTAATTACACAAACTGATGTTCAGGTGCAAAGGTTTAAACAGGAATTGGGTTCAAAATTCAAATTGAAGGACCTTGGTCAAATTAGAAACTATTTGGGAGTAGATTTTCAAAGGTTTGAAAATGGTGATTTTAAAATGAGTCAAGTTCAAAAGATTGAAAGAGTTTTGGATCTTTGTAACATGTCTCAATGTAAACCTGCTCGAACTCCTATGTGTTGTGATTTCATAAATGTCATAGATTCTAGGCCATTTGAACATCCTGAACTTTTTCATTCTGTAATTGGAAGTTTATTGTATATTGCAAGATGGTCACGTCCAGATATACAATATGCTGTAAATGTTTTGTCTAGAAAAGTGTCAAAACCAACTCAACATGATTGGCAAGGTTTGAAACGCATATTAAGATATTTGCGTGGAACTTTGAATTATGGCGTAAAAATAAGTTCACATGGTTCTCATGAGTTGGAAGTTTTTTGCGATGCCAGTTTCGCCAGCGAAATCCAAAATAGATATTCTGATTCAGGGATGATAATTTTTTATGCTGGCACTGCCATACACTGGGGGTCAAAAAAGCAATCCACTATTGCTTTAAGCTCGGCAGAGGCAGAATTTGCCGCGTTGTCAAGCGTGGTAAATGAGCTGATTTATCTAAAACAAATTTTTAGTGATTTAGGTATGCCAATTTCAGAAGCTGTTAAAGTTTTTGAAGACTCTCAAGCATGTATAGCGATGGCTACAGCACAAGGTGTTAAAAATAGAACAAAACATGTGGCTGTAAAATTTCAGAATGTTAGAGAAGCTGTTCAAAATGGTTTAATTGATTTGGTGTATTGTCCCAGTGAAGAAAATATAGCAGATTTATTTACTAAAGCGTTGGGTAATATTAAACATGATCTTTTGTGTGACAGACTGGGTATGATATGTCGATGTCTGGATGAAAAATTAGAGGGGTGTCAGGGAAAATAGTTTTTGAGATCAGGAGTTTGTCTCCCCCTCCCTGAATAATTTTTTAGCCAGACATGCCTGGCGCCATTTTTAGTTATCAGAAGGTAATAAATCTGTCTGTTTTTGTTATTCTGTTTTTTGGGCTTGTATGTGAGAAACGAAACTTAAGATTGGATTACTTTCGGTTCTCCCAAGGACTAAATGTTATGGCCTATATAACTGGGAGGGGTTACATTGTTTTGTTCCTGAGATAGAAAAGAGCTTCAAGCTTGTGTGTACCTCTCTTGCTTAGAGAGAACCTAGAAAACATGGTTAAATGCTTTCTGTTATTGTTTTCCTTTTATTTAATTGTTATTAATAAAAGCCTAAAAGAATTTTGGCATGGACTTACTTTTGCACCAAAAGGAGTATTTGTTTGCTCACAAAGCACACGTTTTCGTTGCTTATCCCCTGTTCGGATGAACAGGGAGTGACTGCGCTCTGCACAGATCCGTGACATGTACCACCCCCAAAGCACAAAGGGAAATGAAGTGTGATAGGAGGGTGGTGGAGCTCAAAGATACTTTATTATCATTGGAAGGGGCAGCTTTTGGGATTTTGTTTACAGCTGGGATGAACAGAACTGAAAGCTGAAGTTACAAGATAAAATAACAGAGTTAGGCAGTCCTCTGCATACAAATGGGAATAGAAACATCAATGGGTGGATGTGTCAGCCCAAAGGAGATCCAGACTGCCATCTGAAGGACCAGAGAATATTGGGGTCATGGAGTTCTACAAATGGCCCATAGCTAGAGTTTAGAAGGAAAAATCTATACATAACTGGCTGTTTGTAATTAATTTCCTTTTGTGATAACTAAGCATAATTGAGTGAGATTATAATTATGACTTAATGCATGAGAATGTTGCTCTTTTTCTGCAGTGTAACTGAAACATTTAGTTACTTTTTAGCAATGGGAGTGTAACCTTATGAAAAAATGAAGGAGAAATATAAACAACATGGTTCAAATGCTCTCTTGTGGGTCTTGCCACATACAATATTGTGGGCTTTGAGATGACTGCAAAGTGCACAGGCGAGTGTGTTCTGAAACATGTGCTGATAAGCTTGTAGCTGTCAGATTAAGAAAAAAAAATAGGAAAAATGAAGAGCTATTTTTTAAAATACCAAAGATGATGGTAACTATAGGAGCCCTGGTGGAGCAGTGGTTAAATGTAGCCACAATGTTGTGAGTTCAGTCCTGCAGGGCTCCAGGTTGACTCAGCCTTCCATCCTTCTGCAGGTCAGTAAAACGAATACCCAGCTTATTGGGGGCAATTAGCTAACACACTGTAAACCACTTAGAGAATGCTTAGCACTATAAAGCAGTATAGAAATGTAAGTGCTATTGCTATTGCTGCTTTTTATGCCTTAGGCCGGAATCCATACCCATGCTTTATGGATGTGTATGATCTGTTGGAAACAATGTATGTGTGTGCCTTTAAGTCACCTGCCATTTAAGTCACCTGCCTTTAAGTCACACTTATGGTGACTCCACAAATTTCACAGGGTTTTCTTAGGCAAGGAATACTCAGACGTGGTTCTGCAAGTTCCTTCCTCTGAAATATAGCCTACAGCCCCTAGTAGTCATTGGTGGTTTCCCATCCAAGTACTAAGCCTACTTAGCTTTTGAGCTCAGACAGGATGTGGTGCCTTTAGGGTATTTAGAGCATGGCATTATTTTTCAGCCTCTTATATCCTGTATGACCCCACCCCCATGGCTGCTAAGCCTCATGGGGCCACTGCTGTGGTGGAGGTGGAGAGGGCAAGGGGGGAATGAGGTGACTGAGCAGTGGGGATTGCTTCTCATCCCCACTGCCGTTTACTAGAGAGAGAGGTAAAGGAATAAGGCTGTCATTCCTTTTCAGGAAGGAAAAAAAAAAAAACAGAACAGGAAGTGATCCTCCCCTTTCCCTCTCACAGCAGCATAATGGCCAAAGAGTGGCCTCATGGGACTTAGCACTTACTTAGTTTTAAAACTAACTCTTTTAAGAGGGTCCTAGGCTCAGTCCTTGGCATCTTCAGTTAAAACAATCCAACAGGTCTAGGAAAGTCATTGAAGTCTGAGCAGGTAGCTGTCATGGGAGCACAGCTTGGAAAATTTACTTTTTTGCACTAGAAAACCAAGAATGCCCCAGCTAGCATGACCATGCATTATGCTGACTGAGGGATTCAGGAAGCTTTACTCCAATAAGTAACTTTTCCAATAAGTACAGGATTAAAGATTGGGCTAGATGGACCAATAACGACTCTGTTGAAGATAGCCTCATTTGCTATTGTCACGGAGACATGGCTGCTGCAGGACAATCCATGGTGATTCAACTGTGGCTCTTGAATGTGTACATTTTCAAGAAGGGGGATTGCTTCATTCACTTTGGATCCAGTGGGTGATCTTTCCCTCCTTTTTTAAAAAAAGACTTCTTAGAAAAAGAATAGCGCATTTGTCTTTTTAAAAAAACTTACAAAATAATCACTTATGAAAAAGCCTCTGTTTGCACAACCCATTTTCCTGTTCATGCTGGAAATAACTCCAGGAATTTGGATTGTTTTATTAAACACCTTTCAGGCATTGAGCAAAGTAGCCTAGAAGCTCAAATAAATCATGAACTGATCACAGCCTGGTACTTTGCCTAAACTAAGCCCCAAAGCACTGAACGATGTATTGAATCTTCCAGAGTTCATGCTTGCTGCCATAAGTATGTACAGCTGCATCCATAGATTAAGGGAGCCATAGAAACTTCATTTCCCATTGACCCTGGCACCTATGGATATTGACGTGTGCGGCTGTTTTTTTAGATGCTGCATAGCTATTGTTGGAAATAATTACCAATAGAGTTTTTTAAAAAACAAACACCTGTACTTATCCATCTTGCATGTTTCAAAAAGTTGAAATCTGGGCTGGAATCCGCTTGGACAGATATCAATGCATAACATACAGCCTTATTGCATGAGGCCACCAACACACAATAGCCTCAGGATAATAACACCTTTGGTTGGTGCTATTCTGTGGTTGTAGCATGGGAGACTGTTTACTTAGAAATCCCCTTCATGAGCTCAGTGTAGCTTAGGGCTCATCTACATTGGCCAAAGCAATCTGGGTGCAGCCCAAAGTATTTTGGCCATGGAGCTGCCCTGGATTTCCCTTGTTACTGGTGACACCGGGTGGATGTCTTCACACACATCCCTGCTGTGTTGCCCGGTGTCACTGCCGCTGGCACGAGTCATGTCCTCTGAGGCCAGAAATGAGGTGCCAACATTGATCACATGGCTGGACACCTTGTTGTGACCTCAGAGGATGCAACTTGCACCAGCGGTGGCACTGCTGGGCAACACAGGGGGGACGCATGTGAAGAATTGCAAGTGAACACATCCTCATGGAGTGCACTGGGTTTTCCTGTAAACACCAGAACAAATGGTGAGTTTACTTACTCCATTTTAAGGGTGGTTTAGCACAGGTTCAGTGCTGAAATGATCAGACATTGTGAAGACTGTGGGGATGAGGGAAGGATGTTTTATTTGGTTGGTATAGGCAAGGGCTTACTCCCAAGTTAGAGTGCATAGGATAGATGACATGAACCCTTTGTTATTCTGGGAGGGCTCAGTGACAATAGCTGGTTTTTGTTTTTTTTTTTACTTTTTTGGGGTGCTTGATTACTTAGTATGCTTCTTATTGAAGGGACTTAAATACATAGGAATCCTGGTGGTCCATTTGCCAGATCATTTTATGGGGGCTCACTCCCCTAATCCAATCCCCTCCCAACCCTTTACTGCCTCCCTCTTTAGGGAATTTTTTTTTTTTTTTTTTTAGGGAATTTTTTATTGGAGTAAGACCATTCTACTAAAAAAATACACCCGACCGCAAAAGGCCATAACAATAATACAAAAACAATACTAATTATTTTCCTCTTTTCTTACTAATACAAAAGTAAATCTATCCTAACACTAATGTATTTTTCCCTTTAATCTAAACACACTATAATCACATTATATTTACACATTATAATTATACCTACTTAGAAATGGAAAAAAACCAATAAAATATTAATTAAAAATAATAATACAAAATAATACAAAATTAATAAAATATTTATTTAAAATATCATTTTATGTTATTGCTGGGGTCGTCTCACTAAACCACGGCCAAAACTTTTTCCAACGATAGCTTGGCAATTTCTCTTTTTCACTCAAAGCTAAATTTTCAATTACATTCTTCACATAATAGGCAGTGCCTTTTACATCCTGCAGATTTTGACTTTTCACCTCCTTTTGTCTCTGGAAAACTAACCCTAACATCACATAGAGGTTTACCAAGCGCACCGTGGACCAGGGCACTTTCCAAAACCTCTCAGCCATGGCGGAACCAGGTTCCTTCCTCTTCCTCTTTTGGCCCACTGACTTTCTGGGTCCCCTGACACCCTCTGGAGGTTCAGTCCCTGAAAGCACCGTCTCCCAAGCCTGCTGTGCCAAATCTGGCCAATCCAGGACCCGGGCCACCTCCTCCCATGTTTCCCGGGCACTTGGGCAGTCCTGGACAAAATGTCTGATCGTCTCCTTTTGTGCCACGCCACTCAAAATCTCAGCCTTTTTACATTTCAGACGTGGACAGGTCTGCTCATCTTCTGCGGTCCATGGTCTCTTTCCTCTCAGATTAAGAACCTGATGATAGAGCCTCCACCTCAAGTCCCACAACTTTTTGGGGACCCTTTTGTCCATGAAATACTCAATTGGGTTAGTCTGGTGATGTAGGTATTCTGATAAATCTAGTTTGGCCTGACGCTTTTGCAAAAACGGGTTAACATAAATCTCCTCCACTATTTTCCTGTACAAACTCCTCTTGATGCTCTGACCTGGTCTGTCTTCCCCCTTCAACTCCTCAGCATGAATTTTATATTTCTTTATGTAAAAAACAAAGTCTTTCAAATAATCTGGTGCTTTCAATTTTTCAGGTAAAGAAAACCTAAAACTTAATGAGCCTTCCTCCCACCAAGTCTTTCCCCATCTAGTCCCTATCCAGCACTCACAAAACAAAACTAGCCAAGCCTGAGGTTGAATCTGACCCTTTTGTAACAGAGAAACTTTCCCAAAGTTTTGAGCAGAAAAGATGGCGATGAACTTAGGTCCCAGGGCTGGGAAGTCTAGGCCCCCTTGTTCTACCTGCCCATAAGCCACTGCCCTTGCCAGGGGGAATGTGGCCATTCCCCAAAGAAACTTGAAGAGAACCCGATCAGCTTCTTTAATCACTGAATCTGGAGGCGGGAAAACAGCCGCCAAGTTGGCTGCCACCGGAAGCAGGTAAGTATTTACAAAAGCGGCTCTCTGGTAAATGGTCAGCTTCCATCTCTGCCAGAGGGCCACCCTCTCTTTCACTTTTTCCAACCAGCGATACCAATTTTCTTTCCATCCCTCTGGAGCCAACGCAAAATTCAGCCCCAGGATCTTCACCCTATCCATCTTTGCCTCTTGCTCTGCTTGCCACCTTTCCTTTTCTCCAACTACGTCCTTTAGAGGAATAGCTGCCATCTTGTCCTCTGCAGCAAAAATCCTGATCAAAAAACTCTTTTCCATGTTAAGTCGAGCACCAGAAACTCGACCGTAGGCCTCAAAAGCATCTTTAATCTTTCTAACTTCCATCTTGTCCTTAACCAAGAAGGACACATCATCAGCATGGGCAACAAATTTAACAGATTCATATCGAACCAACCATGAACTGTCCAACGGACGCGGAATTTGGATCCCCGAGATGCTCTTGTCCAAACTAATCTTACACAGAATAGCATCCAAAGCAATAACATACAAAAGAGGGCTTAGGGGACAACCTTGCCTTACCCCAGAATTTAGCTTAATCCTCTTTCCTCTATGACCATTGACTTGCAAAACTACCTCTGCATCCCTATAAAACAATTTAACTAAAGCAATAAATCTCTCTGGCACTCCTTTCCACTTGAGAGCTTCCCATAGGAACGTATGATCTACATTGTCAAAAGCTTTCATCTGGTCAACCTGTAGGATTTGACCAGTCCAAGCTCCCTCCTTGTTGAGTCGGAACACTTCCCGAAACAAACAAAGAGAGTCCACCATAGTCCTACCCGGCACAGCACTGGTCTGTGCTTCCATCACAATCTTATCAGCCACCTTAGCCAGCCGATTGTTCAGTATTTTTGCCAACATGCGGTAGTCTACGTTGGTCAGAGCTATGGGGCGCCAGTTTTTTGGGAGGGTAGGATCACCCTCCTTTGGGAAAAAAATCAGGACCCCTTGATAAAATGTCTCAGGGAGCTCATTATTATCCCACAAAAAATTAAACAAAGTTGTTAAAGGGGGAACAATCCACTTCCTGTAAACTTTATAAAAATTCCAACTCAGGCCATCTGGGCCAGGGGCAGACTTACCCTTCCCTTGAACTATGACCTCATGAACTTCTTGTTCTTCTATAGGAGAGACCAACCTCTTCCTGTCCTCTGGACTCAGACCCTTATAGAGGGTGCCCATCTGGTCCTCTGAAAAAGCTTGAAAAAAACCCTTAATCTCTTCTATATCTATATTTTTCCGAGCATATAACTGCCTGTAATATCCTTCCATGATATCCAGCATCTCACTTGGTCTAAATACAATAGGGTCTGACTCGGAGGCCCTCAAGCCGTTTAATTCGATCGGAGCCCTTGGACTCCGGGCGCCTGCCCACTCATCCACGTCAACCACACCACCTCGAGTCCTGAAATTTTTACTCCTCTTTCTGTTTTGTCTTTGCTTTTGGCAAAATCTTGCTATCACTCCCTTCGCCCAGTTAAGCTCTTGTTCTGAAAAAGGAACACCTTGGTTCAATCGATAATGACACTTCAAAAAATGATAAATGGCCAAATGATACTCCTGAATCTGTTTCCCATTAATGTTGGTCTCGTAGGCCCGGCTAGTGGCCCGAACTGCGCGTTTCACACGTTCCCACCACCTGCACAAATCATCCTTGTACATGTCCGCAAGAGTTAGGCTGTGGGCTAGTGCTGAGGCGATGCGCTCTTTATATGCCACATCTTCCAAAAATTTAGGGCGCAACCTCCAGAGAGGTCTTCCTTTGGGGTAAACCTGACCTATACTGAACTCTACAGCCAAGAGCCCATGATCCGACCAAGGAGTGATCATAACAGTGCACTTTTCCACCTTCATTTCCTTCACTGTTCTCACACGGTCTATTCTGCTGGCTGAGGTTTTGTGATAATGAGTAAATCGAACTCCTTCCATTGGGGGAAAATCTGAACCAAAAGCCTTTCTACAAAAGACAGGAAAAAATTCTAACTCATTCTCCACATCAAGAGCTGCATCCTTAAGACCTTGCCTCTCTAGAAAAAACTCCAACTCTCTTTCTTCTGCTGTCAGGGGTTTGGGCAGGGACAACTTTGTCCGCTCTTTCTGGTCTGCGTAAGCACTCCTGTCCATCATCCTTGCCCTGTTATTGAAATCTCCTACGATAATAAGATGCCGTCGAGTGTTACACTGATTTTTTAAATACCCCCAAAACTTTTTCCGTTCGGCATATTTTACAGGAGCATAAAGCCCACACAGCCTGAAAGCTTTCTTTTCTACTCTTCCATCCTTCTGCTTTTCCTCCATACTAAAATCCACCACCACCAACCTCCCCAAAACTACTTCTAACATGAAATCAATGGTCAGATTGTTCCTGGACCTAAACAGTACCCCTATTCCCCAACCGCCACACTCCCCATATGACCATACAGAAGGTCCTTGTGTCCACAATCTCTGACACCGGCTCCGCTGTTGTTCGTTACAGATATGAGTTTCCTGCAACACAATGATGTCATAACGCAGGCCGCCAAGGCAGGGCAAAATCTCATTGCACCTATTCTCAGTTCGCAAGCCACGAACATTCCACGTGGCAATTTTTAATGAACCCATTGTTTTATGTACCTAAAAATGTATTGAGGCCTCCGTTATAAATAACCAAAAACTAACAGAAATATATTGGCCATGAAGATTGAAATAATTGTTTTTCTACTAAAAATCTAACTTAAAGT
The DNA here is from genome assembly GCA_030847615.1 of Gambelia wislizenii. NCBI lineage: Eukaryota > Metazoa > Chordata > Lepidosauria > Squamata > Crotaphytidae > Gambelia > Gambelia wislizenii. The sequence goes on along the minus strand of JAUMIR010000011.1, from coordinate 27,846,968 downwards.
CTAACTTAACTGAAATCTAGTTTTCAGTCCAACTTATCAAAACTCTCATTTTTAACACATTCTTTCTCAACACAGCTCTGGTGACTGTATTTCTTGTTCCTCTGAATGCATCACCTCTACCTCCTCAGGATTTTCCTGAGGTGTAGCCTTACAAGTGTTGGAGATGGAGGGAGGTGAGGATGGGGTGAAAGGGGGTTGGGATGAAAAGGAAGGGTCAGGAGCCAAGGGGCATGGGTCTGGAGGTTTAGGGAGTTCAGGGGTCAAAGGGTATGATACCAAAAGCTGCTCTGGGATCAAGGAGTCTTGAGAGCCAACCTTTGGAATCAGAGAACAACCTTGTTCACTTGTATCCATCTCTTCCACTCCATCTCTCGTTTCCTCCCTTGATTCTTTTTCAAACGCCTCCCCTTCTTTTTCCTTTTTCTCCAAGCTCTTCTGATGGTCCATTTCCATGACTGTAGACTCCTGAAGCAATTCCTGATCAGTTATTTCTCTTTCTGTAATTTCTCGTACACCCACAGCAGCCTGCTTTTCTTCCTTCTTCTCTGGAACTTGATCACCATCCCCAATAGCCTCTTTCTCTTCCCCTTTTATCAACAATTCAAACCTGTTTTTCTGAGCAACCTCACCTATGAGATACAACTCCCCCTTCTGTGGTGATTTCCTCCCCACTTTCCCTTTTTTCTTTTTGTCCACTGTACTCCATTCATCCTTCCCTGTCTGCTCCTTTCCTTCGGGCTTCCCTCCAATCTCTGTCGATCTTTGAGTTCCTTTTGGTTTGTTACCTTCCTCCTCCCTCTTTTCCCTTTCTCGATCAACTTTTTGGAACTGATCTCCTCTCTCCCGGGACTGAGTTCTCACTTCTTTCTCTCGAGCCTTCTCTCTGCCTGACCTAGCCACCTGGTTTGCCTTTTCCAGACGTTGTGCATCTTGACAATTATAAAAGGCCTTGGGACACCAAAAATAGGTATGCCCAAATTCCTCACAAAAATTGCACCGAATGCTTGCCTGACAGGCGACAGAGGGGTGACCTCTTGCTCCACAGCGGGAACATAAGGGTGTGTGACAAGTACGCCTCTGGTGCTCATAAGAGCCGCATTGAAAACAGGCGGCTGGCTGCCCGCTGTATCTGGTGATTCCTCGGTCAGCCCCTAGAAAAAAATACTTGGGGATTTTGCCTCTCCTGAACTGAGGGTCATCATTCTTGATGACCCCCTCTTTAGGGGTCCATGATGGAAAGGAGAAATATGAAATAGCATCTCTTATTTGATCAGTTTAACTGTGGCCATAACTAGGGGAGTATCATGACTCCCTGCTCTTTACTTTTTCTAGATATTTGTATACATAAGTTCTTTCTTTCTTTCTTTCTTTCTTTCTTTCTTTCTTTCTTTCTCCAGTGAAGTAAAATGAAGAACTAGATAAATCTTTAGTAGGCAATTATTTTAAAGTTAAGATTCACTCCCTTTTTTCACAACCAGGCTAACCATGGAAAACCTTGGGCTTGTCTAGACAAGAAGATATAATGCAGATTGATGCGCATGATCACAAATTTGCAGCAGTGCTCATTTGTCTCCATGGTCTTTGGGCAAAATCCATTGTATGTATGCGAAGCTACCTGTGTTTGAAGTGCATACGCAGCCCACCCTGCAAATCAAGATGGTGGCTGAGAGTACAGCACGTTATTATTCTCTACACATGTTGTAGTTGCTGCACAGTATTATTTTTGGACTTGTAAATCAAAGGTGCGCAAGTGTGATCTTCTGGTTATAAAAAGCTCGTTGGTTGCCTCAGCGCAGTGAAAAACTGCACACTGGATAACGTGAACATTAAAAATGGTGCTTCCAGCCACTTCCTTGTTGGCAAGCCTGCTCACCACCCACATGGTGGACTAATCCCTCTCTCCATTTCTGCCCTCCCCAAGAACATGCAGTGTCCCAAAACTAATGTCCAGATATTTAATTTAGTTTTAATGGGTGGGAGGGTTAGGAGTGGGAAGAATTGTTTTAACTTGCTGTTGTTTTAATCTTGTTGTACGCCTCCCCAGTTGCCGAGCCGAGGGCAGGTCAAAAATATTTTTTTAAAAATTATTATTATTATTATTATTATTATGTGTGATAATCCTCAGGGAAATCCACAAAGTCTTTCCCCCTGCAGTATATTGCATTTTGCTCCTCCCCTTCTGAATATTGCAAATTTCATTCACAGCATGTCGGGACAAAAGGTATTCTAGTTGAATTCTATAACGAGTATTTTCACCATCTAGACAATGCCCTTGTTATGTGAATCACGCCCTTCATTATGACATGCAAAAAACCCCAAATCTTCAGCAAGAAGAAGATTAGTTTCCATTCCCCCCACCCCATCCATTTAAAAAACTATGTGGCTCATTGGCCCTGAACTCTGGATTGTTCACTGGCAGAAGCAAAAATAATTGTTTCCAAGGGAGAAACACTGAATGAGTGTTCATTGTCTGGAAAAAAAAAATGGAGCAAAGACAGTAGCACTGAGCACAATACATTCAATATCTATCTTTTAAATAGCTATTCAGGGTTTATTGTAAACATCTCATTACTTACAAGAATAAATGTTCTCAGTTTTGGTCTCTTGTGACATGGTCTGTTTAAAGAAAAATGACCCATACAACCGTACTCTTCTACACTTTCAGAAAACTGGTTATATGGCCATCCTCTTCTTATACTAATACTGTAGTGTTTGATTATAAATCAAAAGATCTTTGTCCTTGGCTTAGTTTGGTTTTGTTATTACCCCTCTACTATTGCAAACAACAGCTATTACTTGATAAGCATCTGGAACATTCTCCTTGTCAAAGAAGTGGCATTGCCAACACTTTCCTTCTTAACAGTTCTGGGACTTCCAACCTTGGAGCCATATTTTCTTACCTCAGACTGATGAGAGGAGAAATTTGGCAGTGTCAATTGCAGGAAGGAGATGAATCAAGAAATAAATCCTCTGGAATATACAGCTCATGGAAGAGCAGGACAGAGTTGTTGGAATCTTACCCAGAATGCCTCTGTGTTTGTATTACATAGCCTTCTGTGAATTCAGTGGTAGAAAGCAAGCAAGTAATATGTTTCTCTGGGAATGAAAGACTGAAAATCAGAGAGAAAAGAGTTTTGTTCTCTGTATGTCCACATTTCTTGATTTCCCGAATAAAAACTTGATATCCACTTTGAAACATTTCCTTTCACAGATTACAAAAAAACAACCAACCAACCAACCAACCAACTGGAACTGTGAAATTACTTGTACTTTTGATTTTCCCCTGGCCTCATTCTATAACAACTAAACTTGTTAAGGGCCAAACAAAGCATGATGGCATTTACTGCATGTGTTTCAAACATGGAACTGCCCCTTTCTTATAGAAAAAACCCCACATGTTTGGGGTAAAGAATCCAGAACTGCCAACCGCTTCTCTTTCCAGTTGTTTTTCATCCTGCATTTTCATGCTGGAAGTGACTTTGATTCAGAATCCTGGAATCATAGAGCTGGAAGGGAACAAAAAGACCACCTGGTCTAACCTGCTGCCATGCAGGGATATACAACTAAAGCAGTCACAAGAGATGACCATCCAACCTTTGTTTAAAGACCTCCAAAGAAGGAGAGTCCACCATTCTCTGAGGCTGTCTAGTCCAGCGTTGAACAACTCCTACTGTGAAGACATTCTCCCTATTTTTAAACTTATTTTATTTATTTTATTTATATCCACCTTTCTCCCAATATAGTGTGATGCAACAAGCACACACGCTCACATGCAATCAATAAATTGCTTTATTGACATGGATGCATGTGTCAGGAACATAGAACAAAGCCAAAACTGAACACCACCACAGCAACCCCCCAGATAAACCCTCCCAGCATGAGAAAAGCATTCAGGGAGTGCAAGGAGTTGGCCTGCACCTGGACGCTCTGACCTTGAGCCTCTCTGAGATGGGAGCGTTCCCAGGCCAACCAGGCAGGCTGGCCTCTCTCCAAAACTCAAGAGGCCCAGCCAGGGGGAAACTGCCTCATGTCAGGATCCTCCATAAATTCCACTCCAAATCCCAGAATTCAGGGATGAGCCTGACATACCGCCCACCCGAAGAACCCCCCCCTTTTTTTCAGCCCGGCTTATCAGGAAAGCGGGCATGGAACTTTCGCAATAAGTGCGGAGCATTCACATGATCAGATTTAACCCATTCAGCATGGCCCAATGGTAAGTGTTTCCGTTTCACCAAGTATTGTAAAACACCCCTGTGAACCCGAGAGTCCAACACTTCAGAAATTTCAAAATGTTGATCTTGGTCGACCAGAATAGGACGGGGCGCAGGTCCTGGGTCTGGATGGTGACGGTCTGGAGGGCACGCTGGTTTGAGCAAGCACAGCCTCCGGGCACCCTTCGGGGTTAGCCCGCCCTTGGGCGCTTAGTAGGGCGGGCTGGAGCCGTTTCCCGCTGACTCTGTGTCGGAAGAATAAGATCCACTGTCATCTGGGTCATCCGAAGATTCCCCCGCTGCATGGCCTGGTACCAAAGCCTGCACTGCTGCTTTAGACTTGGGCTTGAGTGGGGCCTTTGATGACACCGACCTCCCTTCGTCCACTAGGGCTTGTCAGCTGCCACTGGTTCTCGAGGGCTCCTTTCAGGGCATTCAGCTATGCGATGGCCTCCTTTTCCACAGTGCAGGCACAAGCGCTTTCTCATCCTTCGCTCCCTTTCTGACTCTCCAGTCGTGTTCCCACCTGGGCGGGCTGGTTTACCTTTATTTCTGGTAGACCTGTAAGGTCAACCATCTAAGAGAAGGAAACTCTAATCAAACCTATGGCCCGAGGACCTCGCTGCCACGTCCATGCTTGCAAGGCCACGGCAGATGAATCTCTGGTTTAAAGGGTGAGGCCAGTTCTGTGCACACTGCGCTCCACCAGAAAAATCCATTGCACAGGCTTCCCCTTGGATCCTTGCTGGCGCTGAACCATCTTGATGCTCCGTCTCAGTGTCTCCACTTCTCCACCAAGCCATACCCACCCCAAGAGGGTTTCGGGGTTCCCCTGGAATAACACCCATTCGAGGATGTCAGCATTCAGGCCATCCTGGAAAAACTGCACCTTTATGTCCTCCGACCATTCGGGCACTTGACTGGCCAGGCGGCGGAACTCAGCGGCATACTCTCCCATTGTCTTTGAGCCGTGCTTCAGTTGCTTGAGATCCGCCCGGGCCCTTCTCACTCTCAGGGGGTCTTTAAATTGGGCCCGCAAGGCCAGCAGGAACTCCTGGAAGTTTCCCAGTTCTGGGGCTCCCATATCATAAGGCCCCACCAACCACTGTGCCACCTCTCCCTCTAGCTGGTTGGATACATACTGCACCTTCTCAGCCTCCATCTGGAACTCCTCATCCCACTGGGACATAAACCCCACCACTTGGGTCAGGAAATATGGAAGCTTCGCCGCATTTCCATCGAAGGTCGCCTTTAAATCTTGGTGCGTCAGACCCCGGAGCCTTTCCTGCAGCTCGACCAGTCCAGCCCCTCCAGGGGGGCCGGCCCAGGAGCCGGCGGGCCAGGGACCTCAGCGGGCATGCTGCCCCTCCCAGGGGCTTGCTTGGCTCCCAGCTCCAAGGGGTCGAAGGGGTGAGTAAATCTCCCAGCCCTCCAGTGGGACCGGCTCGTGTCTCCTTCAGAAGCTGCTGCAACCCCCACCGCCGCGCCAGCCCCCTGCCCCGAGGCACCGGCTCCCTAGTCACCATTTGCAGCCAGGTCTTTCTCCGTCTAGGTTCCAGCCTCCGCGTCTTCCGACATCATGGGTAGAACCACTCAAAAGGAATCGGTTTTAAAAAGGAGTTTCGGCTTACTGTGATGTACCAAGCACACACGCTCACATGCAATCAATAAATTGCTTTATTGACATGGATTCATGTGTCAGGAACATAGAACAAAGCCGAAACTGAACACCACCACAGCAACCCCCCAGATAAACCCTCCCAGCATGAGAAAAGCATCCAGGGAGTGCAAGGAGTTGGTCTGCACCTGGATGCTCTGACCTTGAGCCTCTCTGAGATGGGAGCGTTCCCAGGCCAACCAGGCGGGCTGGCCTCTCTCCAAAACTCCAGAGGCCCAGCCAGGGGGAAACTGCCTCATGTCAGGATTCTCCATGAATTCCACTCCAAATCCCAGAATTCAGGGATGAGCCTGACATATAGGACCAAAGGCAGCCAACAGTTTCAGCTGAAACAAGCTACAATTAAAACATTGGATAGCCTTGTTACCCTAAGAGCATCTCCTTGAAGTCTGGGGGAATTAGAGCTCAAAAGGAGGCCTATGAGAGGAGGATCTTTACACCTATGTATGCCAGTACTAACTGTAGAGAGCACTCCAGCTGAAATGAAATTATTTTAATTGAATTAACACAAGAAATAAACTATTGTACAAGAACATATACTCTTAAGAACCATACAAGGCCAACACCCCCCTCCCTGGCATGGAGTGGGTAGTAGGCTTCACTTAGCAGTAGACATATTTAGCATTCCAGGGTTTGGGTATTGTTTGGCTTCTTGGTGCCAAGGAAGATCAGATGCAAGGACAGAAGAACAATGTGTCCAGCTCTGACAATTACAGGTATGTAACTTTTCTTTGCTGTATCAGACTGTTTCAAGCTGTGTTGAGATGGGTACTTTTGTGACTATAAAATATACTGGAGATGCTCTTAAAATACTGTATAGAACTTTCTGGGGATCTGGAATAGTGCCCTAGATGGTTTGATTAAATTGGGGACAGTTTTTTAAAAGATACATGTGGATATAACTATGGATACATCTTCAGAATCCTTAGTGAACAAAACTACTACCACTGTTTCTCCCATTTATTTATATCACACCTTTTCCCCATTCTGGGGCTCAAGGCAGCTTACAAATGTTTAAGCAGATATAGCTAAAAATTTACATTATGCAAAAGTTTTGAAAATGGTTAAAATTGTTAATAAAATTAAAAGCAGTTAAAAGCATAACAGTAAAAATAAAGCAACACATATAAACAACTCAGCACATGGAAGGCTCTTCCCCTCTGAGAAGTCAGCCCTCGAAAGCCTGCCAAAACAAAAAGGTCTTCACATGCTTATAAAATGATAGCAGGAGAAAGGCTGAAGGATTGGATAGCAAGAAGTCAGGGTTGGAAGGATGATAGTTACCAGTCTTGGAGAAAGAGGTCTGTGCAGAGGAGGAACTCAGACAGTGTCTGAGGGTGGCACAGGGGAGTTCAGCAGAATGGAGGGGGCCTGTATGTAGCACACATGTTTGGGGGCTGGGCTAGGATATTTATACCCTATTTTATACCCTGAAGTGGTGTTCTGGTTAAGAGCTGATTGCCTTAACTCTGGAAGGAGAAAACATTGAATGGTTATGCAACAACCTGTTAATGTTCAGACAGGTAGGGGGTATAGGAGAGATTTCCATAGGGTGTGCATGAGGGAAGGTCACTGATTGCATGACTGAAAGTATTAGCATATATTGGAAAATATTGTTTAAAATACCAGGGTATGTTGTCCCTGTTTAAACATCCACACTGTACTTCACATGCTAGTGGAGAATACAGCCAATTTAGCAGAGTTCAAAACAAATGCAGCAGCATGTAGCGTTAGATTGTTAGCATGCATATGAAAACCACAGCTTAGTAAATAACCAAACACCCTTTGTCTTTTCCCAAGTTGTTTAACTAGCAAAATCATAGAATCATAGAATTGCAGAGTTGGAAGAGACCACGAGGACCATCCAATCCAACCGCCTGCCATGCCACTCAAGGCACAAAAGTTAGCTTAAAAAGTCCAAAAACATCTTTACTTACAGTTAGAGAGCTCATTCATGGCAGGTACATGAAACTCCATCAAAATAAACTAAAACTACTTAAAAATGTTTAAAAACTACATTGTTACAAAACAATACTCAGGACTCCCTTCCTGGGGTCCTCTCCCTTTGAATGCCATGTGGTTTGTTAAAGGAGCATGGCTTCTGGAACAAAGAAGGAAACTTAGACACTCCCCTTCATCCCAGAACTCCAATAGCAAAACTTCAGGAAGTTACATCCTATATGGTTTCTTAGTTAACCCTTCAGTAGCAAAGCCATTTCCACTTATTGGACTGCAAACTATATTTTCCAACAGCATAGACCCATTAATGGCTGGGATTTCTGGATGGTCCTGTCTGGGTTTCTCCACCATTATGATTCTGGACACATCTCAGGTCATTGTAACCTTGACTGTTCTCTGGTCATCTTGACCCCAAACAGTGTCCAATATGTGCAGTTACGAAATAGGGGTGATAGGGTACGCTAATAGTGAAAATGTTAAAAAAAAACCCAACCATATTAATAGCTAATTTAAAACAAAAATCATTAATCATAATCAGCAATATTATCCATTGCTTACTTAGTTGTGTATGTGTAACTAATTAATGCCTCCTGGGCCAATTCCCCCAGACTACCTTAACAGTCAACAATTGCATTGGTTAAAGGAAGCCAGTTCAGCTGTTGATTGGCATGCAAGGAGGTTGATTGGTATGCAAGGATGATGATGAAGAGATTCCACCTAAACATTAGGGAGAACTTCCTGACAGGAAGAGCTGTTCGGCAGTGGAACGTGCTGCCTCGGAGTGTGGTGGAGTCTCCTTCTTTGGAGGTTTTTAAACAGTCTGGATGGCCATCTGTTGGGAACAGGGAATACTTTGATTGTGCAGAGCTGTGTAAGGGTTGGACTAGATGGCCCTTGTCATCTCTTCCAACTCTATGATTCTAGTTTCTGGCCTCCTCCTGCCAGCAAGTGAAGTCGCAATGGGGTCCTACTTCTGATTGTTACACCCTCATTCACTGTTGGGAGGCAGCTGAACAGACCACCACCACCTGATGCAGGTACTGGTTGAGAGGGGCATTTATGATCATGGCAATAGTGCTACGATCATGACTGTGTAGTCTTACTGAATAAGGAGCAGTTACAAATGTCTAACTATAACTATAGGTTATGAATCTGTAACTGCAATACAGAACGCAAACCAATTGATGATGATGTTGATGATGATGTTCAAGTGGAATCTTTTTTTCTTTTTATTTGAATCCATTGGTCTGCATCCTAGTCTCTGGAGCAGAAAAGAACAAGCTCACTTCATCTTCTACATGACCTCTCTTCAGATATTTAAAGATGGCTATTGTCTGACCTCTCAGTCTTCTCTTACCCAAGCTAAACATACCCAGCTCCCTCAGTCATTCATTATAAGGCTTGGTTTTAAGAGCTTTGATCATCTTGGTTGCCTTTCTCTGGAAATGTTCCAGCTCATCACATCCTTCTCACACTGTGTTGCCTGGAACTAGACAAGGTATTCCTGGTGAGGTCTGACCAAAGTGGAACAGACAATTCTCTACTAGTTCTCTTGATCTGAACACTATGCTCACATTGCCATAGGCTTGATTTTCATTTGCTTTTTTGGCTGCTGATTTACATTATTGACTCATATTTAATTTGCGGTCTACTAAGATCGTAGATCCTTTTTACATGGACTCCTTTCAATCCAGGAGTCATCCATCTTAGAATCAGAGAATCAGAGAAGCATAGAGTTGGAAGAGACCACAAGGGCCATCCAGTCCAACCCCCTGCCATGCATGAATACACAATCAAACCATTCCTTCTCAGTATCCTTCCTGAATTGTGGTGCCCAGAACTGGACACAGTATTCCAGGCGAGGCCTGACCAAACCAGAATACAGTGGCACTATTACTTCCCTTGATCTAGACACACTCTCTCTGGCTTTTCTTCACAAAGGAAGATTCAGGAGGGACTCATCCCACGCTTTCTGCAAGCGTGCTGATGACTGAAAAGGCCAATCTGAGATAAACATGTCCAGTTGCAGAAAGCACAGCAGAAAGTCTCCTTGGGTGATGATTCTGGGTTGTGATTCTTTCTGCGTTGTCATTTGTCTTCAAGACTTGTTTGGCATGAGTTCTCAAATAAGGCTGCAGCATTGTGGATATGCGTCTCCAAGCCTCCCGATGTGAGGTCATGGCAGACCATTGTTGGTGATCAATTTGGCCGAGCCTGAGATGTTGTTTCAGGGAGTCCTTGTATCGCTTTTTTGGAGTGCCCCTCATATGCTGACCCGTGGTGAGTTCACTGTAGAGTACTATTTTTGGGAGGTGTTGGTCCTCCATCCTAGAAATGTGCCCTGCCCAGCGCAGCTGTGTTCTCAATATCATGGCCTCAATGCTGGTGATCCCTGCTTGCTCAAGGACAGAAACATTAGTTGCATAGTCAGTCCAGTGTATATTTAGGATTGTGTGTAAACAGCGCTGATGAAAGCGTTCGAGGAGTCGTAAGCGTTGGTGATAGGTGACCCATGTTTCAGACCTGTAAAGGAGAATAGACAGTACAATGGCTCTATACACACTGATTTTTGTGCTTTGCCTCAGGTGTTTATTGCTCCAGACTCTTTTGTGAAGTCTTCCAAATGCACTGTATGCCTTTGCTAATCTGTGATCGATCTCTTTGTCAATCTTAGCATCTGAGGATATGATGCTTCCCAGATAGGTGAACTGCTGAACCGACTTAAGCACAGATGTGCCTATGGCAATGTGGGGATGATGGTGTTCATCTTGTGGTGCAGGCTGGTAGAGAACTTCCATTTTCTTCAGGTTGACTTCCGGCCCAAACAGCTCTGCAGCTGTTGCGAAGCAGGACGTTAGGCACTGCAGAGCTGCTTCTGTGTGGGCAACAAGGGCAGCATCATCAGCGAAGAGCAGCTCACGGACTAGATAGTTTAGAGTCTTAGTGCGAGCCCTCAGATGGCTTAAGACACTATACTCCTATTAATTCATCCCAGAATCGCATTTGCTTTTTTAGCTACTGCATCACACAGCTGACTCATGTTCAGCCTGTGGTCCACTAAGACTCCTAGAACCCTTTCGCATGTACTGCCATCAAGCCAGGTATCACCCATCCTATATCTGTGCATTTCATTTTTACTGCCCAAGTGTAGTATCCTACATTTCTCCCTGTCGACATTCATTTTGTTAGTTTTGGCCCAACTTTCTAATCTGTTATGGTTATTTTGGATTCTGATCCTGTCCTCAGGGTAATAGCTACCTTTCCTAATTTGGTATCATCTGCAAACTTGATAAGCATGCCCTATATTCTCTCTTCCAAGTCACTGATAAAGATGTTGAATAGTATTGGGCCAAGGACAGAACCCTGTGGCATCCCACTAGTCGCTTCTTTCCAGGATGAAGAGGAGCCATTGGTGACTATCCTTTGGGTTTGGTCAGTCATGTTGGTTTTTAGTGATCACAGCATTCCTTTCTAAGTGCTTACAGACTGTCTGTTTAATGATCTGCTCTAGAATCTTTCCTAGTATTGATGTCAGGCTGACTGGGCAGTAATTATATGGGTCTTCTTTTTCCCCCTTTTCAAAGATGGGGACAACATTTGCTCTCCTCCAGTCCGTTGGGACATCTCCTGTTCTCCAGGAATTCTCAAAGATTATTGACAGTGGTTCTGAGATTACTTCTGCCAGTTGTTTTAATATCCTTTGATGAAGTTAATCTGGGCCTGGAGACTTGAACTCATTTATACTGGCCAGGTATTCCTGAACTACCTCTTTACCAATTCTGTGCTGCATTTCCCCTACTAAATCATCTGCTCCATTTTCCCCAGGTTGAGCACTCTTTCCCCTTTGGGAGAAGACTGATGCAAAGAAGGTGTTAAGTAGTTCTGCGTTGTCTCTGTCCCTGGTTAGCATTTCACCACCTTCTCCACGCAGTGGTCCTACCATTTCCTTGTTCTTCCTTTTGCTATGGACATAACCAAAAAAGCTATTTTTATTGCCTTTAACCTCTCTAGCAAGCCTGAGTTTCATCTGTGCTTTAGCTTTTCTGACTTCCCCCCTACATGAGCTGGCTATTTGTTTGAATTTTTCTTTGGTGATTTCCCCCTTTTTCTATTTCTTGTACATGTCCTTTTAAAGTTTTAGCTCAGTTGAGAGTTCTTTTGACATCCATCCTGGTTTCTTTATATACCTCCCCTTTTTCCTCCTCATTGGAACTGTTTGAAGTCATGCTTTAAATATCTCACTTTTAAGAAACCCCCATTCCTCATGAACTCCCTTCTCCCAAGGTTTTTCAAATAATGTGCATTATTGCACATCTGAGCATTCAATTTGGGATACTGCCCATTCTCAGCGAGGGTGGAAGTGGAGAGCAGATTGGTTGATCGTGCGCAGGGGGTGGGGTTGCTGGCAAGGAAGTGGTGGGAAGCACCATTTTGGAGTTTCACATTATCGATTGTGAACTTTTTTGCTGCGCTGAGGCAACCAAACAGCTTTTATAAGCAGAAGGTTGAACTTGTGCACCTTTGATTTACAGTTAAAAAACACTGTGCAGCAGCAACAACATATGGAGAATAATAACACACTATAATTTACTTGGCCACCATCTTGATTTGCAGGTATGGCTGCATGTGCACTTCAAACACAAATAGCTTTGCATACAATCATTCAATTTTGTCAAAAACTGTGAATACAAATGAATGCTGCTGCAAATTTGTGTTAATTTACAGCAAACAGTATTATATCTTATCATTTAGACAACCCTTTACATATATATTTTTTAAAAGCTTTATTCCCAAGATTTTTTCATCTTGTCTTATATCTCTATTCAGTTCCTCAAGAACCAAAATAAACAAAAGTGGAGAAAACGGATGTCCTTGTTTGTTCCTTTTTGAACATAACAAGGTTTTGTCAATTCTCCATTAACAATTATTTGTGCTTTCTGTGAAGTATAGATTAAGTTAACCTATTTAATAAAATTATCTCCAAAGTTCATAATTTCCAGAACTCTAAATAGGAAAGTCCAGTTCAAATTGTCAAAGGCCTTTTCTGCATCTAGGAAAATCAATGTAGCTTGCTTCTCATTATGTTCTAAATATTCCAAAGTGTCCAACACATTTCTAACACTATCACATAATTGTCTTTTGGGTAAAAACCCACACTGGTCCCCATGGGGGCCCATAGAGTTTATGCATTACATTAATTTGTTTGGAGGATATCTTTGAGTTCCTTTGCTTTACTTAGTTTTCAGAGTCACTGCAGAGCAATCATGCTTTCCATTATATCAGTGTTTTCTGTCTTTGCAAATGCAGCAAATTGATGTATATTTTCTCATTAATCAGCTTATTCTTTCAGATTTCCACATGTGGACTTAGAGTGGTAAATCTTTATTGTCTTCACTTTTATTCTCTCCCTGCTGCTAGAGTAGGATAGATTTTGCCTAATGTTTGGATTTATTTATGTCCTAATGTTTGTCACTCTTTGAGCCAAGAATTACTGTTTTGTCACCATGCATTAGCACACCGTCCTTTTCAGAAATATCTCAGTGGCTACTCCCACTAATCACAAACAGGATTTCTGCAGAAAATGATTTGGAATGGGACATGAAAAGAATGCAAAAGAGGGAAGAGTTGGATTACGACATACAGATCTCAAATGGTGCTACAATCGTGTTGTGGCCTATTGACTCATTGCGGAGATGGGAAGTAAATTTGTTCAAAGGGAGCACCTTCTGTTTTCTGAAAGGCATTGATGCTTGTGGAAGATTTGTTTACTTTATTAAAAAAAGAGAGAGAGCAAAAAAAGAGGAGGATTTGCATCTGAAGGACCTGTAGCAACAGCAGCAGCTGCCAACATAAAGAAAACTAGAGAAAAAGCTGGAGAACTGAGAAATGAGAGGCTAACAGATGTCTCCAGAGCTGTCAGAGTCAACACACAATGGGCTGCTGAAAGCTTAAATAAAGAGATGAGGACCTGCTAAGGAAAGTAGTGCTACTCTTTTCCTGATACGTTGGACTTTTTCGGATGTCTCAAATACACCGCAAGCAGCCTCGTTGCATTGCAAGGCTGCTGCGCTGCAGGGCATCACTTTCGGATGACGCTCTCCCCTGCCAGTACTGTTGTGGTACCGCGGGGACATTTGAGCGTTATATTTCGCTGGTTTTTAAGCACGAAAGTTGATTGTGATTAAAAACTGGACAGATATAACGCTCAAATGTCCCCGCGGTACTGCAACAGTACCGGCAGGGGAGAGTGTCGTCCGAAAGCGACGCCCTGCAGCGCAGGAGCCTTGCAACGCGATGAGGCTGCTTGTGGTGTATTTGAGACATCCGAAAAAGTCCGTCATGAATTTGGAAAAGTCACTTCATACACTATAGGACCCAGAATTCCTAGCAAGCATAGACACTGGCCATATTGCTGGGGATTCTGGGATTAATAGTTGAAAAGGTAACTTTCCTGAGTTCTGCATGTGGCCTTCTCTAGTTTTTGGGTTATCTTCTCCAGAGCTTTGAGCATGTGCCATTTTGGATTGAGGTTCATGCAACTGTATTAGTTATATTTCTTGGTGTGTCTGCTGGATTTTATAAATGTTGTTAAACCTCTGCAGCTGAAAGGTAGGATGTATATCAGGCTCCCAAATACAAGATATAAAACAGAACTGGAATATGGTGGATGCAATCCAACTCCCCTCAAGGTGGGTAGGGTAAAAGCAGAGGTGAAGTAATGTAAAGATAAGAATATCTCTCAGGGAACAATGCCTAACTTCAAAGTGGATTTTTGATTACTGTACTTCTCATTTTTTGTCTCTGCTGTTATTTCTGGCAACAAAACGTTACAGTGTGTCCTCAACAGCTCCCCTACTTTCTGGGTTCAATGTATACTTTGGATGTCCACTCCTCTTTTCTTTCCTCCCACATTGCATGGGCTTCTTCACTTCACTTCTTCACTTCCCCTTACTTCTCCCTTTTTGCTTCCTTTTCACACATCTGATTCCATCTCTGAATTCTTTTTTCCTCTCTTCCTACTCAACCTTGCTCTTGATTCCCTATTCCTACTCTTTGCTTTATAGCTGCTGGCATATACTTTCATGGACTATAGCCCCTTCCTCAGATGTGTGGAGAGTTAGCCAGAATGTGCATGTATAATACACATGCTTGACAATGTGACTCTGGTTAATTTTATTAACGTTAGTTAAAAGTTTTTGGACTATCAATTCTGGAATCCTCTATCCTGCATGACTGTGGCCTATCTGAATTGCAGACAGTGAACTCAGAGGGAAAGCAAATGTACAGACAGTAAGAACTAAATTATTAACTCTGGCCCATTTACCAAATCATTGCTGATAACACAAACACAGTGGCATAAAGTAAGCCAGCTGACATGTGCAGTTTGACAGAAATCCACTTTTCCAATTAAAACCTTTGGTGGATTTGCAGTCCAGACTCTTAACTCTTCAAGAGAGTTGACAACACATGTACACAGTTCTTATCAGTTAATTTGGGGGATATTTTTAAAAGGTTGTACAGCCTAGATGAGTACAAATACCTGGTTTCAGTCATTTACATCTATTTCAGTTTTCTGGTAACCTTCTGGGATCCAGGACCTTTGGGAATCCGTTGCTGTATATAACTAGAGCACACTAGAGGAGTGCACATGGGTGGGGAGTAGGGTGTCCATAATGAGCTCAAGGCTGCTTTAAATGAAGGAGTTAGTGATTGTGACATTTACATAGATCTTGAAAAAGTTTCTTTTTTAGACTGTAACTCCTAGAAACCCTCCTCCCCAGCTAGCATGTTACAGTCCAAAAATTAACTTTTCCAAGCTCTGCAATTATATTATCAATATCGACCATTAACAAAACAGCTAGGACTTTATCAGACCATCCTCCAGAAATGGTGTGCTGCTGGTATATTTTGAAATGTTTTTATGCCAGCAAAAGAACCCCCTTTACCAGACCTCCTTTGAGCAGTGTTAAAGAGGCAGCCCCAGCATAAACAAAGCATGAACTGAGCTCTGTTTACTTCCTGGTCTGAAATCTTGCCGATTCTTGCAAGATGACACGAGCACAGCAAATTAAAAAAATAAAGCAAAATCAAGACATAAGGCATTCACACAAGCACAGAAGCACACTTAAAAAATTACAAGTAAACTGGGGAGGTTCATAAAAAAAGTGTCCCCTACCTGGCTGTCACAATCTCACCCAGAAGTGTTCTGTCATTGATGCTGCATTTCCATGAGCACAATAAGCACACCCTTTCGCATTCATTCTGGTCTGATAAAGTCCTTAGTAATAGTATATTGTGAAAACTGTTAGCAGAGTAACACAATGTGGTATCCATTATCTGATGCTAGCCTTTGTTATCTGATGCTGTAATCAACCTTTGAAATTGAGCTTGTTGGGTGACCACGTACAGGTCTTTTGACTTGGCATGTAGAAATAGTATGGCCTGCTTTACATGGCTGTTGTGAAGGTGAACCTAAGAATGACTGTAAAACTATTTGGGGCCTTATGACAAGGTATTGCAAGAGGTCATTTAGACTCATGACAACCATTCATTATTTGTGTCCATTAAACGGATGACCACTGTCTTAGTCTATCAGTATGATAGATTACAGCAGGTGCGCTAAAGAACATTGCAAACAGAAATAGCTGCCTGAAGCTTAGCTGTGAAATTTTCTGTGAAATAATCTAAGATTTAACACTGTTGCCTTCCTGAGGCTGCTGAACTACTTTTTTTAAAAGGCAAGGAGATTCTGGAAATATCAAATGGCTAGACCGATTGCGAGGGGAACAATATTGGCCTCCGGTATGGCATTTAACAATAAAATGAATGAAAGCAATCCTACTGGCCTTCTGGGTATGGACAATCTTATACTTCATGTGTGGGGGTTTTGATCTTTGTCAGATTAAAAAGTATAACATTTGATCTGTCTCACATGCTGCATATAAAATAGAATGCCAGATCTGTTTACAACACATTTTGTTTTTAATGCTGTATATTACCTTTGGGAAGATTTTTGTACACAAGTAGCATTGTCTAGCTAGTCTGGGGGACTAGGAACCTGTGGTGATTGTACTACAACTCCCATAACCCCCAAACATTAGTCATGCTAACTGGGGCTAGTAGGAGTTACAGTCCACCAACATATTTACCTTCCCTGATTTAGTTCATAAGTCTCTTTCAATGGGAGTTGTTCAGCTGCTTCAGCTTAGATAATTTAGACACACAATTAATAATCATGTGCCTCCTGCTTTAGGTGGCAATGGCTTTGTCTCCTTCCATATGTAGTGATGCAGCCATGTCACAGTTTGCAGCCCATTCTGCTGATTTGGACCCTGGACATCTGCCCAGAGTCTTGCCTTGATGGCACCATTGAGCAACAAAGCAGGGGATAAAGCAGGGAATAAACTCCTCTGAGTACTGAGGCGAACTTAAAGCAAAAGAGGAACCTTGATCTGGCTTCTTTTGGAGCAGAGATTTGAAACCTGGGAGTCCCCAGAGGTTGTTTGGCTACAACTCCTGGACTCCCTCACTCTGTGTCCAACATCTGGAGACCCCAAGTTGGGAACCACTGCCTTGGAGGAAGATGCTTGCTGTGTTTTTAGACAGAGGCCAGAATAGTTTCTTTATGATCAGTGCAGACAGCAGAATTCAGCTCCACTGTCCATGTTTTCCTCCTGAGCCCTGACCGTACTTCTCCTGGTGCCAAGGCATCATAACCCTGGCCTTTTGGTGACCAGGGGATGGCCAGGCAACAGCTGGCTGTGCTTCAGTAGCCAGCCACAGAATAACACAGACTTTCCTCTGGATGCTTTGGAAATTGACATCATTTTCCTGCAGTGGGTTGCTGAAGCCAGTGTCTGGCTGCCCTTCATTATCTTCTTGCTATCGATTAGTTGGGGCAGGTGGTGGTGGTGCCAAGACCAGTGAGGTCCAGGCTCAGGGATATTCTTCCAGTGAAAGGCAGGGTAATGGTCACAATAATTTTATTGACAAATGTATGAGAAGAGTGTGCTGAGGTTGATCAAAACATGCTATAGGAGATTTACTACTTACATGAGATCACCACAGGGGGTTATCAGTACCCACAATGTGCAGCTATTAACACATTTCACCTGTGGCCCTTTCTGTCTCTTGGCCAAACTGCTTCTCTCTCTTGCTCTCTCTTTTACTCTCACTATTTCTCTTTCCCTTTCTCTCACATACCCTTCCATCTGTCAGAGGACTTCCATCTTGTCTGATGCAGCCATGCTAGCCATTTTGGGCAGTGTAATCCATTTTTTTTTAAAGTAATGTTTCCAAGCCCTGGGCAAGGGATAGTAGTTTAAGATAAAGGTGTTTGCTTACAAGGACTGGTAACTGTCTAGCAAACCACTCCACTGGAATGGAGAGGAAGCTCTTCAAGCACTTGAATGCTCAGAGTAACACTCAGGGCACCTGGGCAACCAGGTGTGCTAAGCCCATTTCCCCCAAACCCAACAAAGGCGGTACATTCAGGTTGTAGGATGCCCTTGTCTATATCCTTTTGACATTGGTATTCTGGCAAACATGTTCATTGTACACTATTCTCTTTTCTGCCTCATTAACCACCTCTCCATCATGTTGTATGACTTGTATGAGGCAACAGCTAGTCTTCATTAAGTAGTCTTGAGAATAGATGTATATTATGGAATTTTTAAAGTATTTTTATTTATTTATTTATTTATTTATACCCCGCTCTTTAGCCACAAGGCTATTAGAGTGGCTTACAATTTGTTTTAAGCAATAGCTATTTACACATCTACACTGCATTAAACAGTTTCCAATATGTGTTAGCTAATTGCCCCCACAAGCCGGGTACTCATTTTACCGACCTACGAAAGGATGGAAGGCTGAGTGAACCTTGGAGCCCGCTGGAAACGAACCTGCAATGTGGTGACTTGCAATACTGGCATTTAACCACTGCACCACCAGGGCAGTCTATCCGGTCTTATAGGCTGACCATAAATGCACAAACCCCTTCTCCTAGAAAACTTTATTTGGAGCGGCATAAATTAGCTTGGTCTATCTGTATAAAGTTTACTTCTTCAAGCCAATTTTCTTATGAGGTTTTTTATTTTGTACTTTAAAGGTTTTTAAAATGCTGGAACCTAATGATTTGTAACCAAAATGAAAGTCTATGTCTCTTATTGATTTTGTTTTAATTCCTTGGAAACAATATCGACCCTTAAGAGATACATTTCAACACTTTGAAACTAGGACATAAAGCATTTTCCAGACCATTGATTAATAGATACAATATATCATTTTGGCTTTTAATGAGGCACTTTCTCTTCAATGAAGCACTAGGTTAGAATAAGAAGATCCAATCTAGAATCTGCACCAAAGAAGACAGTGTAAAATGTTTCTTTTTTACTTCAGCCTCCAGGGTAATTCTCACGTGCAAACAGCAAGTCATTCTATGGATAGATCTAATAACTGTTACTTAAGCATTTGCTCCATGCGCACGGAAAAGCTTTTTATCCATTTGAGTAGATTAGGGATCATTAGCTTGAGCTGCACTTATAGAATGCTTGTTGGTACTACAAAGCAACCTTGTTGGGAAAGTGAATCTACAGACATATAGGCCAAGATTAGAAGTGTGTGCATTTGATAGATCATTTTGTGGCTTTTGTTTTGTTTTGTTCCAACTTGGTAGGCCACAACACAACCCCGTCATATTTGCCAAAGATATAAACTGCATTTTTCAAGTATACAGATTCGCCAAGCTCAGCTTTTTCTTGGCTGAAGTGTAGTTTGAGACTAGGTAATATGAAGAGCAAGCCATATATGAATACTGTCTGCTTACTTTGCTAATGATAATGGGTACTGATTTTGGGGGCTGTCTAGGAGCACAGGTCAGACCTAACGTCTACTAGGGTTTTCAGATGGCCAGAAAAATAATCTAGGGATACTGATCAAATTCTCTAAAAGCAGGATTAGAACTGAATTTTAGGGGCCGGTGAAGCTTGTTTCAGAAAAAAAAGTGAGTCTTGAAAAGCTCCCCAAATTTTCCTCTCACTTAGATTTTAATCTGAGTCAGAGAAGACGTCTTAGGTCCCATCTACACACTACACAAAGGGAAAAAAAATCTGTACAGGGGGTAAAAAATTTGAAAAGACAGGCATTCAAATGTATACAATCTGCCTACATGGCTAAACTCCCCCCTAAACTCTGTATGACCCCTTAGCCAGCTGGCTGCAGCGAGCAATCTACCCAGCGGTTTTAAATCTCCCGCCGCCTTTTTAAATGTTATTTAAAAGTTTCCCTGTGATGCAGACAGTCATTATTATGTCTTTACAACATAAAATAAAAACAGAAAAATGTTAAAATCGCCATTTGGTGGACTTACTGGACACTCGTGTAGCCGGGAATCCAACATGGTGGCCTCTGCCAATTCCCCTCTTTGCTAGCCACGCCGCCTTTGCTTGGCCAGCCAATCAGATTACTTTGCCTGTTTGTATCTGTTTGAACAGGGGTGTACAAATGATCACTCGTTTGATAATCGTACAGATTTTTCCACAAGATCTGGATGAAACCACCAATCTTCCGCTCATGGACTTTAGGGTGAGTTTTGCCGCCTCCCCTCTGGATGACTCATGTGTGTTCAAACGGCCATGTGTACAGATCATCGATCTTTCGAACGCTGTTCAGATTTTTTTTGATGTATAGACAGCTCCTTCGACCTGGAACATACCACAAGGGTCATCTAATGCAACCCTCTGCCATGCAGGAACACACAACTAAAGCACTCCTGAAAGATGACCATCCAACTGCTCCAAATATGGAGATTCCACATCTCTCCAAGGCAGTCTATTCCACTGTCAGTCATTTCTTACAGTCAAGAAATTCTTTTTCATGTTGAGGTGGGATCCCTTTACTTGTTATTTGAATCCGTTGGTTTTTTCCTGTGGTGCAACAGAAAACAAGTTTGCCTCATCTTCAACATCACGTTCCTTCAGATATTTAAGGATCACATCACTTCTTGGTCTTCTCTTCTCCAAGCTATACATTCTCTGCTCCCTGTGCCATTCTGCATACAGCTTGGCTTCCAGACTCGTTTACCATCTTGATCACACTCCTCTTGGCTTCCTTCCATCCATCTCTGTCAGCTTTCTCATCTCCAAGGCTTCTCCCCTTCAACACACTCATGATTTCCTTTTCTTAATTTTGCCGCAGGATGGGGATAACAGAGAGGGGAGCTGTGTCCCTCTTATCCTCATCATCTCACCACCCTGGCTAAGGGGGTACTGAGGTGGAGGGCATATGGGAGCTGTCATTCTACCAAAGGCTCTCTCAGGGCATGCAGCTACAATGGTATCTACATCTTCTCTCACAACTCATTTTTGCTGCTGTCCCCACACTACCACCAATATCAAAGAAGAGAAGAGAGGGAAATTGCAATTTGGGAGGTCTGTCATGGAGTGGGAGTTTTTTTTTTTTAATCCTTGATTTCTTTTCTTCAGAAAACGGAAGTGTTCTCAGCTTATAGGAGCAATGCTTTAGAATGCTTGCCTATCTCTTGCATGGGGAAAGGGGAAACAGCATACTAGCAGTGTGGCTTGAAATGCAGGAATCTGCCAATTAACATTGGGAGGGGGGACACAAAGGTCTAAAACATAGAATCATAGAATTGGAAGAGACCACAAGGGTCATCCAGTCCATCCCCCTGTTTTGCAGAAATACACAATCAAAGCACTCCTGGTAGATGGCTATCCAGCCTGTTTAAAAACCTCCAAAGAAGGAGAGTCCACCACACTCTGAGGCAGAACATTCCACTGTTGAACAGCTCTTACCAGCAAGAAATTCTTCTAATGTTTAGGTGGAATCTCTTTTCCTGTAGTTTGAGTCCATTGCTTTGTGTCCTAGTCTATGGAGCAGCAGAAAACAAGCTTGCTCCATCCTCAGTATGACATCCCTTCAAATATTTAAACATGGCCATCATATCACCTCTTAATCTTCTCTTCTCCAAATTAAACATACCTAGCTCCATAAGCCACTCATCATAGGGCATGGCTTCCAGACCATTTACCATTTTGGTCGTCCCCCTCTGGACACATTCCAGCTTGTCAATACTCTTCTTGAATTGTGGTGCCCAGAACTAGACACAGTATTCCATGTGAGGTCTGACCAAAGCAGAATAGAGTGGCACTATTTCTTCCCTTGATCTAGATATTATGCTCCTATTGATGCAACCTAGAATCACATGATTAACTGTTAACTCCTGCATGTGAATCTGATGCTCAAAGTACAGTTATAGGGCTGGTTTGAAAGTTGGCAACCTAACTGCACAGAACTTGAGCTGAAAGCAGCATATGGAACATCTCCCCCTGCAGAATAACAATGGAGTGGGCTGCTGCCAACATGGGCTGCTGCCACACTGCAGAAATAATGCAGTTTGGCAACAATTTATTTGACATGGCTTAATGCTATGGAATTCTGGGATCTGTAGTTTTGTGAGATTTAGTCTTTTATGTCAGAGCACCATGGTGCCACAACAAACTACTAATCCCAGGATTCCATAGGATAGAACAGTAGCCCCTGACTGCCCCCAGACAAATCCCATTAGCTATCATTGTAGATTATCAGACGTGGCTCATATGGCACCAAAAAGGATGCCAATATCACACAATGTCATCGTTTTGCATTCCGTTGCTGTTATTGTGGCATTTATTTTTATTGATGGGCCGATGCTGTCAATGGATCACTCCTCCCATTTTGGTGCCAGCATTGATGGCGTCTGAAACCTCGTGCCGTTTTTGACATGTGAATACAGCGTAGAGTCCTGCCAGAACACTTCTGGTTGGGATCATGAACCAGGTAGGATACCCTCTTTTTTTTGTACCCTCCCCAGGTTACTTGTGTGTATGTGCTTTTGTGAACTTTTTTGTGTGTATTTTTCTTTTTCTTTTTGAATTTCCTGCACTTCCATCGTCTCATCAGAATGAGTGGGATTTCAGTCCAAGAACTGAATGGAGCTCTGTTATTGCTCCGTTCATTCCTGGGCTGCCTTTGGACGCAAGTAAAGGTAAGTCTGATGGGGAGGGTTATTGTGTCGGGATAGGGATGGGTCTGGAGATTGTGGGACAGGAACACCTTTTGCATTTCTGTCTGATAATGTTCATTGACTATGTTGGCTGGGGCTAATGGAATTTCTGGATTCAAAAGAGATGTTGGTGTTGTTAACTGCCCTCAAGTTGACTTCGACTCATGGAAACTCCATGAATGAGTCATCTCCGAGACTGCCTGTACTCCACTGCCCTGCTCAGGTCTTACAGGTTCTGGCCTGTGGCCTCTCTGACTGAGTCTATCCACCCCACTTTTCCTAGCTTTATCAACTTTTCCAGTGAGCCATGTCTTCATGATGTGAGCAAAATACAACAGCCTCAATTTAATCATCTTGGCTTCTAGTGAGAGCTCTGATTTGTTCTAATGGCAATTGGGCTGATGCAGGAAAAGTGTTTTGTCATGGGTTGTAAATTGTCCCAAACGGTTTCCACTGGTTTTAATTCAATTTGTCAGATGGTTTAATTGACTTTTAATTGCTTAAGATTATTTTTGGTGTTTTCATTTCTTTAGAATTCTTTAAAGTTGATTTTGTTGCTTGCCAGCCTGAGATCCTTGGGTGTAGAGTGGAATATTCTCTCTCTCTGGCTTTTCTTCACAAACGAAGATTCAAGAAGGACTCATCCCACGTTTTCTGCAAGCGCGCTGATGACTAAAAAGGCCAATCTGAGATAAACAAGTCCGGTTGCAGAAAGCACAGCAGAAGGTCTCCTTGGGTGATGTTTTTGGGTTGTGATCCTTTCTGCGTTGTCGTTTCTCTTCAAGACTTGTTCGGTGTGAGTTCTCAAATAAGGCTGCAGCATTGTGGATAGTGCGTCTCTATGCCTCCCCATGTGAGGCCAGGGCGGACCACTGTTGGTGATCAATTTGGCCGAGCCTGAGATGTTGTTTCAGGGAGTCTTTGTATCGCTTTTTTGGAGCGCCCCTCTTACGCTGACCCGTGGCGAGTTTACCGTAGAGTAGTATTTTTGGGAGGCGATGGTCCTCCATCCTAGAAACGTGCCCTGCCCAGCACAGCTCCGTTCTCAATATCATGGCCTCAATACTGGTGATCCCTGCTTGCTCAAGGACAGCAACATTTGTCACATAGTCAGTCCAGTGTATATTTAGGATTGTGCGTAGACAGCGCTGATGAAAGCGCTCGAGGAGTCGTAGGTGGTGGTGATAGGTGACCCATGTTTCAGTCCATATTATTAATATTCCATGAGTGGAATATTAATATTTAAATAATTAAACAAAACAAAGTTACCACCATTACTCCTAATTTCTACCATTTCTGCAGCATCCTAAGAACTGTAACCAACACGGGAAATAATGTGCTGTTTAAAGAGCCTTGCAATCTCCATCGCTAAGCAGCCTTGACTCATCTGTAGAGCTCCTCAAAGAATTATGTACACCCCAGCCTTTCTGAAATGCTAATCTGAATCATTATGAGCCACTGAAAGGAAATGGAAGATAATTCCCTTTCATTACTTTATAAAAATACAGGAGAAAGTCTCTCCTCACTTCCCTTCCTTCTTGCTTTATGAACCATTGTTTCTTAGATCAAAGGAAGCCTGCGAGTTTTGCAGGTGGCCACTTATACCTTTTGATGTTTTATTTCCCCCTTTAAAAAAGAACACCCAGACTACACTTGCAAAGTAGCTTTCTCTTTGCATGAATTTAACAGCTGCAGCTGGGCTTGATTGCAAGGGTGGGTGTGGAGTGACCTAGAAAAAAAAAAAGCCAGAGGATGCTGCTGGTGGTGTTGATAGCACAAAGATTAAAGTGTATTCACTAATATGTAGGTGTAGAGCTCAGTGTAGTTGAAAAGCTCAGTTTTGAATTTAGTTTAGAAACTAGATGAACCATTTAAAAATGAACACGAAGCCAGGCTTACTGACACTCAGATCTTTGTTCAAATTCCCCACACTCATATTTTTCATTATTGCTAAGTGTAAGCTGGGCAGAACCTGGAGGCAGGGTTAGTACTTGAATGGGAAGACACTAGAGATCTCCAAATAAGGCTGGGAATGATCCCTTGACATTCTTTGTCAATCAGAGTTGACTGTTCTGGGTTAGATGGACCAATCGTCTAAGTATAAGACAGCCTTCTACAGAACTATGTTTTTAGGGTGCTGAGAGGGCTGTTAATGAGAAGAACAGGTTTCTTACCTGTAACTGTAGTTATTCAAATGGCCATTTGTTAACTCACCTGCACCTGTGCAGTGCACCATTTGGAACCTTCTAGAGCTTTTTGGTGTCATCTCAGCCCACCCTCAGGTACTTTATAGTGACCTTCCTGCCAAAGCCCTCAGTTTCATGGATGCCACAACAGCA
This sequence comes from Gambelia wislizenii, assembly GCA_030847615.1. Classification (NCBI taxonomy): domain Eukaryota; kingdom Metazoa; phylum Chordata; class Lepidosauria; order Squamata; family Crotaphytidae; genus Gambelia; species Gambelia wislizenii. Next base: position 27,821,720 of record JAUMIR010000011.1, on the reverse strand, counting down.
GCAGCCAAAGAGCGAAGGATGGCAGGACCTGACGACGGGAGAATGGATGGGGTTAGAATAATAGAATCATAGAGTTGGAAAAGACCACAAGGGACATCTAGGTCCATCCCCCTGCCATGCAGGAATATGCAATCAAATTGTTCCCGACAGATGGCCATCCAGTCTCTGTTTAAAAACCTCCAAAGAAGGACACTCCACCACACTATGAAGCAGTGTATTCCACTGCCAAACAGCTCTTAATGTCAGGAAATTCTTCCTAATGTTTAGGTGGAATCTCTTTTCCTTTAGTTTGGACCCATTGCTCTGTGTCCCAGTCTCTGGAGCAGCAGAAAACAAGCTTGTTCTATCCTCAGTATGACATCCCTTCAAATATTTAAACATGGCTATCATGTCCCCTCTCAACCTTCTCTTCCCCAGGCTAAACATATCCAGCTCCCTAAGCCACTCCTCATAGGGCATGGTTTCAAGACCTCCCACCATCCTGGTTGCCCTCCTCTTGACATGTTCTAGCTTCTCAATATCCTTCCTGAATTGTGGTACCCAGAACTGGACACAGTATACCAGGTGAGGTCTGACCAAAGTAGAATACAGTGGCACTATTACTTCCCTTGATCTAGACACTATACTACTAATGCAGCCTAGAATCACATTAGCTTTTTTAGCTGCTGCATCACACTGCTGATGCATGTTCAGCTTGTGGTCCACTAAGACTCCTAGATCCCTTTCGCATGTACTGCCATCAAGCCAGTTGTCACCCATCCTATATCAGTGCATTTCATTTTTACTGCCCAAGTGTAGTATCCTGCATTTCTCCCTGTTGAAATTCATTTTATTAGTTTTGTGAGTTTACAGATGACCACTCAAAGAACTACAGTTACAGGTAAGCAACCTGTCCTCCTTCTTTGTGGTCTCTGTGACTCATAGAAATAGGAGACTAGCAATCTACTAGCCATAGGAGGAGGGAATGTCATGCCACAAACAAGAAAAGTACAGCCCTCTGGAAAGCAATCTCCTCTTGAGACCCTGTACCTATCCTGTAGTGGGAAATGAATGTTCCAGGCTGAGACCAAATGATAGCTCTACAAATGTCCTGCAAAGGAACACCTTTTAGGAAAGCTGCCAGTGCTCTGGTCGAATGACTTCTCCTTTGGGCAGGAGGCTGTTTGCTGGCAAGTTTATAAACCAGTTGAATACTGTCTGCCACCCATTTGGAAAGTCTTCATGGCGAGACCTGGAAATCCACTTTTGTTAGAAGCATAGCATACAAAAAGTCTTTGGGTCTGCTAAAATGAAGCAGAACAATCAATGTAGAAGGCCACTGTCTGACAGACATCCAAAGAATGCAAGGTATACTCCGGGTCAGTGGTAGGACTCTGGAGGAAAGCTGAAAGGATGATGTGCTGGTTAAGATGAAAAGCAGACATCACCATTGGAAGAAAAGAAATGTTAGGCCTAAAGACCACTCTGACTTTGTGGAACTGAAGATAAGGTAGGTCAAATTACAAAGAGCACAGGTCTCCTGTTCTCTTGGCTGATGTGACCACAACAGGTAAGTTTTCCAGGTAAGTAATCTAAAGTCACATGAAGCCATGGGCTTGAATGGTTTCTTAGGTAACTGAGACAATACAAGTTCCAAGCTCCATGGAGGAGTGAGATCAAGCACACAGATTAAGGTTCTTATACCCCTTCAGAAAAGTCTTAACTAAGGGATCCCAGAAACAAAAAGATTTGCCAAAGCACTGGAAATGCCAGGAGATGGCTGACAGATAGCATTTAATGGAAGACAACGATAAACCCTTGTCTGACAAGGCTACCAAAAAATCTAGTACATGTGCTATCTACACTTCTTGCAAAGGAATCAGTTTCAACTAAAGGCAGGAATTTATGCCATTTCTAATAGTAAGATGGTTCAGTCGATGGTTTGTGCGCAGCATCTACAATACGCTTAACTGAACCAGAAAGAGAAGTTACAGGAAAACTCTCCATGCTGCCGGTCTTATGGTCTATAAGTATGGATGTCTCATTCCCCCCACCCTCATGGATGGTGAGCAGATCAGGATGCAATGGCAACATCCAGTATTAGCCCTTGGACAAACTCAGAAGAGGGGCAAACCATGGCTGCCAGGGCCACCATGGATTTATCAACATGCACCTGGCCCTATCCTGTCTGATCTTCGCAACCACCATGAATCTTAAGTGAAAATAGAGGAAGAAGAGAAGGCTGGAGCATGAGAAGAACAGAAGGAAAACCAGAGATAATGGTCTGAGCTACTGCTACTGAACTGGGCAATGAGGCTCTTAAGACTGAGGTCTAGCATGCCTTACCTCATCAACCTGTGCATCTGTAGCAGTAGGACTCTGTAGCAGTAGAGTCCAACATACTGGAGCAGTATGTTGGACTCTACTGGACACTGTCTGTAGTACTGACTTCTGTGGAGATTGTTTCTGCCAAGAGTGAAGAGAAGGATGGTCTAAGTATTGATCACTAGCCTGTTCTTCCTTGCAGAGACAATACTCATATGCATATGCGTAATCCCAACAACAAGAGAACACAGGCAAAGGTGAGTAGTTAAAGTCATAACCAGGGGGATATCCCTATCAAGAATATATGCTGGCATCAATGTCAGTTGTCCCTATGGGGGTATCAAGATCATCCATGTCTGAATTCTAGCATGGCAGGAACATCCATCAAGATCAAGACCAAGCCAAGGATGTGGTCAATGAAGTAGATGAAGAAGACTCTGAGTAATCAGTCTGGCATTGGTAACAGCGTCTAACATGTTCTGGAGAAGGGACCAGTGGTAATGGTTATTCTTTAGGAGGCTGTGATTGAGCTGGGGACACAATTTGCTGAAGTCTAAGGGATGACTCCAAAATCTACCCTTCCAAAACTGTTCCATGTGTGCTAGGTTGCAGAGACCTCTATTGTAGATGGACAGAAGGGACAGTATTTGAGTGTTCAGGGAAGTTCTAGACCCCACAGAGATAGGTACCAAGGACCCTCTCTGTACTGAGGAATCCCTCTGTACCACTTGTTCTTGATGGATTGTTGGGGTCAGTTCCAAGCACATCTAAAGTGAAGACAGAGTTGGAGGAGAGACGTCCATTCTTTTAGCCTTAATATTCTTTTTCTTTTTGTGTCTCTGCTGCCCAATAGAATTAATCTCCACTTCATTTTTTAAATTTATTAGTTATTTATACCCCACTCTTCAGCCACAAGGCTATCAAATTGTTTTTAAGCAATAGCAATTTATATATCTACACTGCATTAAGCAGTTTCCAATGTGTGTTAGCTAATTGCCCCCACAAGCCGGGTACTCATTTTACTGACCTATGAAAGGATGGAAGGCTGAGTGAACCTTCAAGAGTCTTCTTATGTTGACTTAGAGTCTCCAATTGCAACTCAGTTGACCTCCCCAGTGTCATAGGGACATGAGACCAGGAAGACTTCTCCAGTTCAATGCAGCCACGAGATTGAGAGTGGGACCAAGGCTCTTCAGTCCAAGAGATCTTTTTAGATTTTGCTGGGACTCCAGAAGACTCTGCAAAAGAGTGCTTCACTGCAACCTGTACAGACAAACCTGATGCCAGCACCAGAATAACTAAAGTTGATCTAGAGGAAACAGAAGAAGCCATAGTGGAGGAAATTCCAGCACAAAACCCATAGTCAGAAGAAGTAGTGGCTCTCAAGGAGTTCTCATACTAGAGAGCCTTCAGCCAGGAAGCCCTACTATGCTTTACCTAAGTGGTGAATGCTCTGCAGTGAGTGCAGATGTCTACTATGTATCCCTCTCCCAAGCAGAGTAGAGACTTGGAGGGATTGTCTCTTTCAGGTATCTTCACTCTGCAAGAGATATAATTCTTAAAAGAGGCCAGGGAGGCCATAAACCCCTGAGGAGAAGAGCAGCCTGTGCTGCAATCCATAACCAGTCCAAGTTGATTCCAATTCAGTCAAGCCAATATTACCAAAGAGAAATGAGAAGCTAACAGGTGCAATCCAAAGGACAAAGCCAAAGTCAGATTCAGATTTCATTCAGATTAAAGCCAAAATCAAACCAAAGAAACAACTGAAATAATAGCAATAGCTCTAGAGGACACTCCTTTCGATGCTGCTGTGGTGGTGGATGAAAAGGAACTGAGGGTTTTTGTGGGAAGATTGGTATAAGGGGCCTGAGGGTGTGTGGGGTTACCACCATAAAGCTTATGTAATAGCTCTAGAAAGTGCAGGCACAGGCAAACCCATTTGTGTGAATCACAGAGACCACAAAGAAGAATGGAAGATTACTTACTCCTTATGCTGGAGTCCATACAGATGTTCAGCACTGAATATAGTTGTGATCAGCTGGCCCTTCTCTTCTAGCAGGAAGGGAAGGCCCCCAGCCTATTTGTACAATCGGAAAACCCACTCTCAAGGGTTCCTCTAGTCTAGAAATCCCTTTCTAAGGTAAAACCACCACCACTCGCTGAGTTAGCCCTTTCCTTTGTCTAGTGCAGCGAGAAGCCAGACAGGTTGTGTTAAAATAGCAACAATGACCTTTTCCTCTATCCCAAAGAAGTTCAGATAGCTGACCGAGAAAGGCACGTGACCATGGAGATTAGGAAACAGAAAAAGCTTTATTTTAGTTCCAAAGGCTTAAGGCTAACATGGAGGGAAAACACACCTCCAGGATTTCAGCTTAGGTTTACAGAAAACATACATTCAGTAAGAGTACTAAAATGATATCATAAAAGCTAACACATACTAGATAGACTTGTTCCCTAAGCTAATAGTAACTTACAATTTATGATATCCATGCAATCAGTCCATTTCCCAATTGGGATGGCTAGCCAGGCTCTCATAGCCAGCCTGGTTTAGTCTCTGGAGATGGAATTCAGAGTCCTTTTGGATGGAAGTCTCCCCTTAGACTTCGGGTATCATTTAGGGCCCCTTTGATGTTATCAGGCCCAGGAGAGAGGTTGGCTTCCCCACAACCCCTGTTATCACAGTCTAACATATTTCTAGAAAGGTATATGTTTCTCCATCTGGCCCAAGCCAGATGGCTTCTACATGAGGCCCAAGGATGGGTCTCAAGCTTGTGCTAAGCCATGTGGCTTTCTCTCCATGTAGTCTCCAACATCTGGCTCGAGAACAAAGGAATTCAGAAAACTTAAGTCTTTTGGTCAGATCTCTGATTGGTTCTGCATTGCCAAATCTGATTGGCTCTCCAGTCAGGTGATGTGATGTCATGTTTAGGAGATGAGGGTCGCACCCTCTCAATACCTGTTGCTATGGAAAGCAAAGTGTGGAATTTTCCGTTGCTGTGAGCTGTAGTTTTTTGAGATGAACTCTCCATGATGGGCTGGGCTGGGCTGACCATCATGATAATAGTCTATTACTTCTAAGTTAAAAGCCTCAGACATTACCGGGGTGTTGCTGCAGCATTTTATTCATGCTGGGTCCACTTTTTTGCACTTGTTGCTCCAAAAAACTATTTAAGGTGCACAGATAGCAACTAATAGATTATACCTGACTGGCTCTCACTGGTTCTTAGGTTATGTAATGTAGAACATTTTTTTTTAAAAAAAGCCAAGTACAACAAAGAGGCATGCATTAATTCTTGCCTAAAATCGATCAGAAACTTGATTGACTTTGTATTGAAGGGGCCACCTCACAGGTTTCATAAATTTAACTCTGTTCGGCTAGGCCAAGAGCCATTGAATTTCATCCGAGTTTTATCAGTATGCTTTTCAGATTTATGTCCAGCTTGGCTAATTAGGGTTTGTTTGTTTTGCCTTATCTGCTCTCTACCTCACATGAGGTACTAGAGACCAATATGCCTACAATTATATTTTCCTGACGGAGGATTTTTCTTCTGCTTTTTTCTCTGGGAGTTTGTGTAACACGATCCCTTTGAGCATAAGCAAACTGCTGTAATCCAATTAATGTAGTTCCCTTTTAAAATCTTTCTACCTTCTTTTTTCTGTGGTGAGGGTAAATGCACACAGTTGAGTCAGGTTAATTAATATCTTCTTGTATATACAGTGTTGTAGTTAGATATCAAAAGTAACAATGGAAGTGAGCTAGTACTGTATGTTAATGTGTGCAATGCTAGTTTTAGAGTGTGTGTGTGTGTTGGTATACATGTTCATTTGAAATATTCTCCACTGTTCCAATTTTAGAAATAAAAATCTCTAGAATTTAGAATTTAGGGGTAGTAAGGGATGATGAAAGAATTTAGATTTTAGTTTTTTTTTTTTTTGGAAATTCTGATAGAAACAGTGGCAATTGGAGGCATTTATGTCAGTTGGGTAGTGAATCCACTTTGAGGGTTACCCTGAACTTTAAGGGAACTATCCAAAGTGCTGAAACCAATCTACAAGATAGGTTCAGCATCTTGGATACCTCCTTTAAAGTTCAGAAAAGAGCAGATTTACTGCTCCACTAACATTGTAGTCACTGACTGTGACCCTCACAGGGATGCATTCATTAGATTTTGTATCTCTGAATTTCTCAGAATCTTGCAATACTGTTCTCAATGCAGAAGAAGAAGAAAAAATATACCCCTTAATTTCAAAATGCATTAAAATAGAATAATATCAACAAGACTCCAGGAAAAACCCATCAATACAACCATAATGCAAGTTTATGCTCCTACACATCTACACTGCTTTTATAGTGCACTAAGCATTCTCCAAGTGGTTTCCAATGTGTGTTAGCTAATTGCCCCCACAAGCCAGGTACTCATATGTACTAACATGTACTGTTTTGGTGTGTGATCAATTTCCTCCAGGGCTCCAGGACAGAATCATTCACTGTCTTCCTCTTCTGCCTCTGTAGTTGGAGCATAAACTTGCATTATGGTTGTATTGATGGGTTTTCCCTGAAGTCTTGTTGATATTATTCTATTTTAATGCATTTTGAAATTAAGGGAAGACAGTGAATGATTCTGTCCTGGAGCCCTGGAGGAAATTGATCACACACCAAAACAGTACATGTTAGTACATATGAGTACCTGGCTTGTGGGGGCAATTAGCTAACACACATTGGAAACCGCTTGGAGAATGCTTAGTCATAGGTGACTGAAAGTAGGAAACAAACTGGAAACAAATATTGATGGAGAATTAGGCCAAGGATCAAGAGATGAAGCATGAGAGTGACATACAGAATTTTGTAGTCACTGACTGTGACCCTCACAGGGATGCATTCATTAGATTTTGTATCTCTGAATTTCTCAGAATCTTGCAATACTGTTCTCAATGCATAGGTGACTGAAAGTAGGAAACAAACTGGAAACAAATATTGATGGAGAATTAGGCCAAGGATCAAGAGATGAAGCATGAGAGTGACATACAGAATTTTGTGATGCCAACAGTTCCTTCAAGCAAACAAGGAGACAAATGTATACATGGATGTCACATATACTATATACATGGCTTGGTGGCCAATACAGAAATCAGACTACAAACAAAGAAGGAGAAAAAGGAGAAGATCCATTATCTCTGCAAACTGAAGACCAGGAGCAGATAGTAGCACAGGCCACAAGCAGTTAATATCAAAATTAGAGAAAAGCCAAAGAATACACTTAATAAATAATTGTGCCAAAATATAACCTGAAGAACATCTCTGCAGAATTTAAATACCATGTAAAGAATAGATTTACATTCTTAACCCTAATTGACCAGGAGATAGAAGAACTCTGGACCAAAGCCAAGGAAATTGTCAATGACGAATGCATAAACAACAGCAACCAATTCCCCCAATATCACCACCTAAAAACAAATTATTATTGTTATTGTTATTGTTGTTGTAAAGGCTTAGCTAATTGATCTTGAAGTTTTGTTTGTTTTGTTTTTTAATTTAGCTTTTCTTAGACTTTTAAGCACACTCACATCTTCTCACAAGAACCGCTGAGATCACATGCCCCAATGAATGTGGAAGTAAACAGCACTGGTGAGTGTGCTCCAATAATGCTGGGGCTGCTCTTTCTCATTATTACAGTGACGTGTGATAGAAAGAGTTATTGTGCCTGGACATTTACACTTTAAAATATCGTGAGACAAGAATGTTTTTAGAGGCTCGTCTGATAATCTCCTTGGAGGAAGGAAGCATGGAAGTTGGAGGAAGGAAGACAAGCAATTTAAGATATTCAGATGACACCATGCAACTAAGAGAAAATAGTAAAGAAAATAGTAAAGTACCGGCAGGGACGGGCGTCATCCGAAAGGGACGCCCTGCAGTGCTGCAGCCTCGCAACGTGGTGAGGCTGCTTGTGCTGCATTTTACTTGTCTGAAAAAGTCCTAAGAGAAAATAGTAAAGACATGGAACGACTATTGAGGAAATTCATGGAAGAAAGTGCAAAAGAGGGTTACAGTTTAACATTAAGAGAACAAAAATATTGGCCATGGATGATTGACATAACTTTAAAGTAGATGATGAAGACATTGAAATAAATATTTTCTATACTTTGACTCAATCATAATAAAAATGAAGACTGTTGTCAATAAATAAGAGGAAGACTAGGACTTAGAAGGGCAGCTATGAAGGAACTAGATAAGATTCTCAAGTGTAAAGAGATTATTGAATACCAAAAATCAAGATCATCTATGCCATAGTTATTTCTGATTTTGAAGTTTGGTTGCAAAAGCTGGACAGTGAAGAAAGCTGATAGGAAGAAAATCAATTCATTTGAAATGTGGTGGTGGAGGAGGGTTCTATGGATATTATGGACTGCCAAAACCAGAAATAAATGGGTTCTAGAGCAAAAACCTGAATTTTCCCTAGAAGCCAAAATGACTAAGGGCTTGTCTATATGAGGCAAAAAACCCTGAAGTGTCTTTCAGTAAAGACATTTCACAGCTGCTGCAACATGTCTTAATGGTGTTTTTGCCTCCATAAGTTTTGCATGCAAGATGGCTGCTGTGAGTGATTTAGTTGCATTTGTACTTATCTCAATTTGCTGCTGCTAAATTTTATTTTTTTAAAAAATGATGTCCAAGGTGCAATAGAGTGATTTTTCGATTTAACAGAAAAGCAAAAAAACCCAAAACATTTTCTCACTTTAGCGCTCACTTACTAAGGTGAAAATCCAACATGGCAGCAGTGTGCACTTGCCTTGTTAACAAGCCCCTCCCACCATGCTCACCCCACCAATCAGTTTTGTGCTTCCTCTCCTATTGGAAAGCGATTCATATTGAATCACTTCTCCAAATAAGCAGGAATGCACATTCCCCTCTCTGTTTTTTTTAAAAACATTTTTGACATTTGACATTTTTGCCCCCTCTCCTTCCCAATATGGCGAAACGTGGATGCCATTAAGACAGGTAGGATTCTCCTCACATTCCATGAGGAGTATTTTTGCCATTTAGAGAACCCCTAAACTGAGACTATCATACTTTGGACATATAATGAGATGACATGTTTTATTAGAAAAGACAATAATAATGCTTGGCAAAGTGGAAGGCAGTAGGAAAAGAGGAAGGCCACATTGCAGGTTGATTGTCTCAATCAAGGAAGTTACAACCCCAAGTTTGTAAGACCTTAGCTGGTGCCCTAAAAAAAGTGTGTCTTGGATGTCTCTCATTTCATAGGGTCTTGGTAAGCTGAGATGGTAGTAGTTAACAATAGCAGCAGCAACAAGCACAACCAATCCCAGGACTGTAGTATGAAACAGACTGAAAAGGTTGAATTGCCACTCTCTAGGCAGTGCTGCCATAAGGTTGCTTTTATGGTATGATCATGGTGTGCTACCATTTTCCCCCTGGTTTGGAATTAGGAATGTATTAAGCAATTACATTATGTTGGAGCTAAAATGGTTCAAGACAGGCCATGGCCAAATATGGGAGGAATTATGTTAAGCTAGTTCAACGGGAGGCAAGCTGACACCCTCTAGATAGTTTGGAGTACAACTCTAATCCACCTCAGTTAGCATAGTTGATGAGGATTATGGGAGCTGTAGTCAAAAGAGATGGTGGGATAGACTTGATTGAGTCTATCAACCCGCAACCTATCAATGTGGCTGAAGGAGACATGATACAAGAAAAAGCACAGGATTTGTCTGTTCATCTGTCTGTCTCTTTATATACTAATGATTTTAAAGCCTCCTTTTAAAGCTTCAGAGAAGTTTGTCCTGGATCCAAAAAGGACACAGTTAGTTACTTAGAACATTTATTTATTATATAGAGATTTAGGGTTTTGTTAGTCACTCATATAATATTCAGACCTCTGCCTTGAAAAATAATTCTGTGTAATTGGTTATTTACAGCACTTAAAAAGCAGGATTTGTTGCAATAAAAAAGATTGCTTGCTCTGTGCTCCTTGCTGTAATGATGTCTTCTGAGAATAAGGGAGGAAATTTCATTTAAAATAAACATTCTTGGGAGGAAAGAAATGTATTATCAAAAACAAAACAAATTGTCTCAAATTTGCTTGCCTCTGGATTTTAAACCTAACATTTCTTGATTTAAATTTTCCCCTAATGAAGAGCTAGACAAGAGAGAGAATGAGAGGGATTGTAAAACATTCTGGATTTCTTGTGCTTAGTCTATTTTTATTGTAAACACATGTGTGTTCTTCTCAGGGCTTTGGGGGCTCTTTAATATTTTAAAATGAAACTTAAGCTTAATGTTCATTGCTGCTGCTGCTGCTGCTTTATGTTCGGGATGTTGGGATTTATTTATTTTTATCTGTGGGTCTTGGCTAGTATTTTATTTGATCATTTTAGACTCTTTTGATAACACTGCTTGCCCAGTGATTTCAAGTGAATTGTGAATAGAACTGTTGCTGAATTAAAGAAACCTATGGGTTTTAATAACTTAATTAAATTTGCATACATTTGCATATGAATAAAACAATAATCCTGAAGGAAATGGCAGGCTTTTTAAAAAAGAAGATGCATGTGTGTATCATAGAATGCACAGAAGATGCATTTCCTTCTTTTTGAGGAAGAAAATGTAATATCACTTCTTAGAAAATGTTTTTGTTATCTTCATAAGCAATCTGCCATAAGCCAGGGTAAGACATGCTAAGGCCCTAAACTTGTCCTAAGTTGTCCTAAGCTTTGTCATGTTTGAGAGCTCCTATAGCATTGCCTCAGATGTTCAATATTTCTAACCATTGTAGAAAAATTGAAATTCAATACTTTAAATTTTTTTTTATTTAGAGGTCCTCATAATCTGAAGGCCTAAACTGTGGCTTGCTTAGTTTGTATAACTTCAGCATAAAAAGGAAATGCCTGCTACACAACCAGAGCAACGTGTTATGATAATAAATCTAGGCAAAGCTGCATTTTATCACCTCATCTGTTTAACTTTTAAGCTGAACATATCATACAGCAGGATTAGAAGCAGGATTAGAATTGGAGGCATGAAAATTGGAGGAAGGAACATCAACAATTTAAGGTATGCAGATTACACCAAGTCAAGGAAGAAAGTGCAAAGGCAGGTTTACAGCTGAACATTAAGAAAACAAAAATAATGACCATGGGTGATTTACATCAAAGTAGATGATGAAGGCATTGAAATACTGTAGTTACATGATTTTCCATACCTTGGCTCACTCATTAATCAGAATGGAGACTGCAGTCAATAAATCAGAAGACTAAGACTTGGAAGAGCAGTTATGAAGGAACTAGACAAGATCCTGAAGTATAAAGATAAATAATTGAACACTAAAGTTAGGATTTTCCATGTCATCATATTTCCCATTTCTGTGTATGGTTATGAAAGAAGAAAGTGAAGAAAGCTGATAGGAAGAAAATCAATTCACTTGAAATGTGGTGCTGGAAAAGAGTGCTACGGATACCATGGACTGCTAAAAGAGAATGGGTCCTAGAGCAAATCAAGCCTGAATTCTCCTAGAAGACAAGAGGACTAAACTGAGACTGTTGTACTTTGGCCATATCATGAGAAAACATGACTCACTAGAAAAGACAACAATGCTTGGTAAGGTAGAAAGCAGTAGGAAAAGAGGAAGATCACATTCCAGATGATCAGACTCAAGGAAGCCACGGCCCTGAATGTGCAAGACCTGAGCTGGGCTGTTGATGATAGGTGACTAGGAGGTCTCTCATTCATAGGGCCACGATACATCAAAGTCAACCTGATGGCAGTTAACAAACAAAATCTATTATGTATAGAAGTTTCTTTGATGTTGGGGCCAGTGACATACACAGGCTTGAAAACATGGCCCTTTGCTTTTCTATCTGAGTAGTCTTGCATCTGAGGAAGGTGCAACATGAAATGTCATACTACTGGGTCACAACTCATGAAGGTCTAAAAATGAAGCTTAGCCCTGATGGTAACCCTCCTGGAGTAGTCTCTGGGTGTATCCAGACAGATTGAAAAAATCCCAGATTTTGTTCTTGTTCTTTCTGATTTTATAATGGATTAAAATAAACTGACCTAGGGAGTTGGTAATAAGTCTCTGATTATACTATGAGCTGGCAGAAAATAATCTGGGGTAAACAAAATAAAATTGGAACGACCAGGAGTGAAATCTGAGACTTTCTGATCTTTTTAATCAGTCTGGTTGCCAACTCTGATGCTTTCATTGTCTGCAAGTTATAACTTGGGGGCCTCTCCATTGATGCCCCCTTGTCATGGGAGAGAAGCTTGCGTACCCTAATGATGTTTTGAGCTATGCTGGCGGTGGCATAAAGCCACCGGCAGGGTCTCCCATGCCAGACAGGTCAAAACCGAAGGGTCTGACAAAGAGTGTCAAAGGGCAGGATGGGCTCTCTAGCCTTGTGGCAACCGTCCTAGGAGAAGGAAAACTCTAATCCCAAACCTGGGCAGATGGTGCTCGTCCAACCCTGTAAGGTCAACCATCTAAGAGAAGGAAACTCTAATCAAACCTACGACCCGAGGACCTCGCTGCTATGTCCATGCTTGCAAGGCCACAGGAGATGAACCTTTGGTTTAAAGGATGAGGCCAGTTCTGTGCACGCTGCGCTCCACCAGAAAAATCCATTGCACAGGCTCGAAGGACAAACCCAGTTCCAAAAAAGCCCTGTAGCAATAGGCGAGGGATGAAACGGCAGGTGTAAAGATTCACTGGAAGCTGCAGACCCAACTCTGCATGCAGGTGGTTCAGGCCATTGGTCGCTCGAGGCTGAACCGGGAGATGACAGTCTTGTCCAGCAGCATCCTGAATGACCAAGCAGCCTTTTTAAAGGAGAGCACTGCTTGCTCCATATGGAGAGGGGCCTAGAAAAGGTGGCCTAACGAAAGCTCATCCCCAACTACCTGGTTGGCTAGCCGCGGCCAACGGGCATCTTCTGATGCAGTCAAACCAAGGCAAAGAAACAAGGGCACACACCGGCCTCCAAAGGTGTAAATAAACTGACACTTGCATGCTGGGACATCAGAACCATGCAAGACTCTGAAGATAGTGGATGGCCTGAGCGTTGTTCTGCCCTAATAGCCCATGAACTATCACGACTTAATATTGACATTGCTGCTCTTAGTGAAGTTCGCTTCCTTTTTTTTTTTATTAAAAACATCATAACATAACATAACATCATAACATAACATAACTTAACTCAACATAACTAGCATAGTTTAGATTCCTCAAAATAATATAACTTAAAATTATATGACATACATAACATAACAATTTCCAAAATGAACAAAAAAGACCAATGTAATACACTCCGAAATCTTTCATACTTTCATACATCCAGATACCTATAAATTTTATTTATTTTTCTCATTATTCTAAGATATCTTCTTTCTCACTTTCTCACCTTCATACATCTTCACACCTTCTTCCTCACATATTGACTTCCTTTCTTTCATTATTCAGGTCTATAACTATATATTCTTTTCCACTCTTTTCTACTATTCAACCTTTCATTTAACCTACTTTTCCATCTTTATTTGATATTTTATTTTGATAAATTCCACACCAATATTCCAATTTTGGAATTTTACAAATTCATACTTCCTCTAGGTTTTCTTCCAAATTCATTATGTCTTCCCAACCTTCCAGATCTTTCCATGTCCTTTTTTCATCCAACATTATTGACAGTCTTTCCATTTCGTAAAAGTCTTTCATCTTCCTTATCCATTCATTAATTGAGGGAAGTATTTTCCCTTTCCACTTCTGGGCAAATAATAATCTAGCCGCAGTTACGGCATATAATAATATTCTCCCATATTTCTTTTGAATAATCGGACTTAAATTATGTAACATATTTAAAAGGGACAATTCTGGTTCTAAAGGCAATTCTATTTTTAATGTCTTAGCAATTACTTTATAAATCTCCTTCCAGAACTTTTTTGTCTTTTCACAGGTCCACCATATATGCATATAAGTGCCTTTCGCTTTCTCACACTTCCAGCACATATTAGATACGTTTTTATAAATTTTTTCCATTCTCTCTGGAGTAAGGTGCCACATATTCATCATTTTATAGACATTTTCTTTTAATGCATAGCTTCTTGTAAAACCGATATTTACTTTCCAATTTTTTTCCCACTCTTCTAATTTTATTTCATGTCCTATTTGTTGGGCCCATTTGATCATATAATTTTTAACCACCTCTGTCTCCAGAGACAATTTCAGTAGTAAACTATATATTTTTGCGATCATCTTTTTCTTTTCTCCGAACAGAATTTTATCACATTCTGTCTCTTCTATATCGATACCTTCTATTTTGTAATCAGTTTTGAATTTTTCATACAATTGCCGGTACAAAAACCAATGACACGGAATACCTTCAATTTTTAACTCCTCTTGTGCTTTCATTTCAAGCCGACCTTCTTGTTTCTTAAGTATCATTTTATATGTCAGCCACTTTCCCATAAATGGATTTTCTTTTTTATAGAAAGCCTCATGGTTTGACATCCACCAGGGTATTCTTAAATATAACTTCCTCTTATATATTTGCCAAACTCTTAACAGGGCTCTTCTAACATAATGATGGCTGAATTCCTTGTGGACGGTTGCTTTATTATGCCACATATATGCGTGCCATCCAAATCTAAGATTAAAACCTTCTAATTGTAACAATTTATCATCTATTAGATTTATCCATTCTATTATCCATACTAGTGCACATGCATGGTAGTATAATCTTAGATCTGGGAGGCCGAATCCGCCCCTTTCTTTTGCATCTCTTAATATCTTCATCCTGATCCTTGGTTTTTTTCTGTTCCAAATAAATTCTGAAAGTACCTTATTCCATGATTTAAATATTGTGTCTGTGGTTAATATGGGTATATTTTAAAATAAGAAAATCATCTTTGGGAGTACCAACATTTTAACTACAGAGATTCGTCCCAAAAAGGAAAGATTTAAATTCTTCCATCTATTTAAGTCTTTTTTTATATCAGTCCATATTTTCCCGTAATTTCCTTACGCCTCCCACATGTTGTTCTCTTTAGTATATATGCCCCAACTATGCAAGCCGACCCTGTAGAGAAAGACAAATTCTACATAGACCTACGCCAACTCATACAAAAAGTCCCTGTAGAAGATAAAATTATTATCCTTGGTGACTTCAATGGAAGAATAGGAAAGAACTCCGAAGCCAGGTAAGGTGTCTCAGGCAAGCATGGTGTTGGAAATTGCAATGATAACGGACACCTCCTGCTAGAGTTCTGTGCAGAACAACAGCTGACTATTACAAACACAATCTTTCAGCAGAAAGATAGCTTGAAGACAACCTGGATGCATCCCTGACCCAAACATTGGCACCTCATTGACTATGTTCTAGTCTGTCAGAGAGACATTCGTGATGTCCGTCATACCTGAGTGATGCCCAGTGCAGAATGCCAAACAGATCATCGCCTCGTCAGATGTAAACTAAACCTTAAGTTCAAACCTAAGAGGGGTGGCATCTTAAATAAGAGACTCCAAGTCAACAATCTTCAACAAGCTACCATGAGAGACAACTTCCAGGCAAATCTACAAACAAAACTTGAAGACCATCCTACAGATCCTTCTCCTACAGTGCTTTGGCAACATATCAAAAACAGTATCCTCCAGTCTGTGGAAGAATCCCCCGGGTTCTCCCACAAGAAAAATCAAGACTGGTTTGATGAAAACAACCAAGAGATCCAGGAGCTGTTGGTAAAGAAGAGAGCTTCTCACCAGGCATACCTCGCCCAGCCAACCTGCCATGTAAGAAAAGCAGCTTTCTGCCTCACATGTAGTAAACTACAACAAAAACTCTGAGACATGTAGAACAAGTGGTGGATCAATATAGCAGAAAAGACACAACACTGCACAGATCTGGGTGATCATAGAGGATTTTATGAAGCTCATAAAACAGTGTTTGGACCTACTTATCAGGTCCAAAGCTCCTCATACAGTACAGAAGGTCAATCATTAATTACTGATAAAGCATCCATCCTGAATCAATGGGCTGAACATTTTCAAAGTCTCTTTAGTGCCAACTGAGTAGTCCAAGGCTCAGCTATCCAACATATGATACAAAAACCAATGAAAAATGAATTGGACATAGCTCCCACTTTGGAAGAGACCCTTAAGGCCATACAGCAGATGAAAAACGGCAAGGCAGCTGGGATTGATGGAATCCCACCTGAAGTTTGGAAACACGGAGGTCATGCACTCCACGAAAAATTCCACGAATTCCTTGCGAATTGCTGGGAAAAAGGGGAACTGCCATCAGACCTCTGAGATGCAGTCATCATCACCTTGTACAAGAAAAAAGGAGCAAAATCCGATTGCTCAAACTATCGAGGCATAACACTGTTCTCTATTGCTGGAAAAATCCTTGCAAGGATACGCCTGAACAGATTAGTTCCTGCTATTGCAGAAGAACTTCTCCCTGAAAGCCAATGTGGCTTCAGAGCCAATAGGAGTACTACAGACATGGTATTTGCCCTTAGACAACTGCAAGAAAAATGTAGGGAGCAGAACAAGGGTCTCTATGTAACATTTGTCGACCTCACCAAAGCCTTCGACACTGTGAGTAGAAAAGGTCTGTGGCAGATCCTGGAAAGACTAGGATGTCCCCCCAAATTCCTTAAAATGATTATCTTGCTACACAAGGGCCAGCGTGGTCAAGTCAGATATGGCAATGCTCTTTCAGAGCCCTTTCTAATAACTAATGGAGTGAAGCAAGGTTGTGTTCTTGCGCCAACTTTATTTACAGTCTTCTTCTGCATGATGCTCCAAAGGGCTACAGCAGAGCTCGAAGAGGACGACGGGATCTATATACGTTACCATACTGATGGTAGCTTGTTTAACTTAAGCCATCTGAGGGCTCGCACTAAGACTAACTATCTAGTCCGTGAGCTGCTCTTCGCTGACGATGCTGCCCTTGTTGCCCACACAGAAGCAGCTCTGCAGTGCCTAACATCCTGCTTTGCAACAGCTGCAGAGCTCTTTGGGCTGGAAGTTAAGCTGAAGAAAACAGACGTTCTTTACCAGCCTGCACCACAGGACGAACACCACCATCCCCACATTGCCGTGGGCAATTCTGTGCTTAAGTCCATTTAGCAGTTCACCTACCTGGGAAACATCATCTCCTCAGATGCCAAGATTGACAAGGAGATCGATCACAGATTAGCAAAGGCACATAGCGCATTTGGAAGACTTTACAAAAGAGTCTGGAGTAATAAACACCTGAGGCGAAACACAAAAATCCATGTGTATAGAGCCATTGTACTGTCTATTCTCCTTTATGGATCTGAAACATGGGTCACCTATCACCACCACTTATGACTCCTCGAATGCTTCCACCAGCACTGTTTACACACAATCCTAAATATACACTGGACTGACTATGTGACGAATGTTGCTGTCCTTGAGCAAGCAGGGATCACCAGCATTGAGGCCATGATATTGAGAACACAGCTGCGCTGGGCAGGGAATGTGTCTAGGATGGAGGACCATCGCCTCCCCAAAATAGTACTCTATGGTGAACTCGTCACGGGTCAGCGTAAGAGGGGCGCTCCAAAAAATCTATACAAGGACTCCCTGAAACAACATCTCAGGCTTGGCCAAATTGATCACCAATGGTCTGCCTTGGCCTCACATCGGGAGGCATGGAGACACACTATCCACAATGCTGCAGCCTTATTTGAGAACTCACGCCAAACAAGTCTTGAAGAGAAACGGCAACGCAGAAAGAATCACAACCCGGTAACATCACCCGAGGAAACCTTCTGCTGTGCTTTCTGCAACCGGACTTGTTTATCTCGGATTGGCCTTTTCAGTCATCAACGCGCTTGCAGAAAGCGCGGGTCCTTCCTGAATCTTCGTTTGCAAAGAGAAGCCAGAGAGGGAGAGGGATAACTTGGGGGAAAACTGAGTTCCTGTATCATGCTACAGAAGTGTAACACTCTGTGGGTACAGCTCTGCCCCCCTCTCTCCATCAGCTTTCATGCCCTGGGGAGCACTGCTACAATTGCTAAATGGGTGGGGGAATGGAGAGGGAGATGATTGACCCATGGGTGACTACCTCTCATCCTTGCTGCTGTTCTCCAGAGAGTGGAAGAGAAACAAGGGTGTTGCTCCTTTCTCCTCCCCCTGGAGAACAACCGTGGGGATGGGAGGCAGTCCACACTGCTTGGTTACTTTCCCCCTGGGGGCATATAATACCTATAGCAGCATCAGGTGGGTCTTGGCAACTGCCTGGGTGGGAGTTTTTGGACATAGCACAAGGTGTTCCTGAATGAACAAGACATGTGTGTGTACCCTTGAGTTATGCATGTGTATGATACCAGAAGGATTCTGGTCTAACACACACTGAATCTTAGCTTTAAAAAAACCAACTCTGTTTCTTCCTTTTCTTTAAAAAATACGTGCTGCTGCCTAAGTTAAATTGGGCTGTATCCTGCAGGAGGGAGTAGGAGAGAGTGTGCCTGGTCAATTGGGTTGGATCACCTGAGTTGGCCATTCTTGCCAGGTGAGGTCCAGTCCTTTTTTCTTTATCATTTCCTCTCCCATGGGAAGTGGGAAGACTACCACTCTGTCCTCTGTTGTGCCCAGTACTGGATGTTGGTGCTGCTGCAGTTGTAGAATCCACACAGATGTAGACTGCAATATAGATTAGTCTTTGGCATTGTTCCATGCACAGTTGTTAAACAACTACCGCAGATTACAGCTGTTTGTCATGTACAGTTATTTTAACAAAAAACACAGCTGGAACAAAAAAGTTCCAATAAATCTGTTGGCCAAGGATGGAGCTCCATCATTGTAGCTATGTCTGGTGATGCCATCACCCCAAACCCTACCTTTTCAGCCAGGCAGTGCTTCAACCGAAGGCTTTTCAAGGCATCTCAGGCTGGGAAATGATGTCTGCAGTGCCCTCTCAGTCTTGAGGCATGTTGAGAACAGGAAGCTGTAGACCTTCCTATAAGGCTTGCTGCAACTACTTTTCTCAATGCACCCTGTGTCTGGAAGAGCACTGGAGATGCCATTTCTCAGTTTCCCAGTCTGCAGCACCTTGGATACTCTTCGGGTGAGCCTAGGGCTACCTGGCTGAAAAGATAGTTTTTTGGTGTGTGTGTGTCACATTAGGGAGATTTTCACACGGGGAAATCATTCCCCTGAGAGATTGGGAGAGAAACAGGGCTCTTCTGGGAGCAGAGCTCCGTTTCGCATGCCCCCTTCCTTCTCCCGATCTCACATCGTCCTCACTCTGTGCTGCTTTCATTTCTCTGCCAGTATCTTCCGTCATTTTTTACTAATGAAATTTCTTTTTTCATTTTCATTTTCAAAGAACTAAGTTCTTCGTTAGTAAAAAATGACGGAAGATACTGGCAGAGAAATGGAAGCAGCACAGCGTGAGGATGACGTGAGATCCAGAGAAGGAAGGAGGCATGCAAAACGGAGCTCTGCTCCTGGAAGAGCCCCATTTCTCTCCTGATCTCTCAGGGGAATAATTTTCCCATGTGACAATCTCCTAGGTCATTAAGAATCATAAACACAAATTCCAAAGGTTACAAAATTCTAAGTCCAGCTGAACAAGGTGCCAACCTGTTGCTTTTTGCCACTGGTGCTCTTTTCGTCATTGTATATGTTACATTGGTTGGGACAATTTTTTTTTTTTTTGCTCATATGGCTTTTTAGCAAAACATTATGAGGCAAAGCACATATAGTTAGTCACACTGGTTGCCAGGGTACTGACCACACTGGGAAGAAATCAAAAGTTCTTCCATTGAAGCATTTTGGAATTCTCATTCAGAATGTGCAATCTGAACCCAACAGTAGCTTGAAGCTCCCATGTCACCGAGGTGGTGAATGTGCTGCAAGGTTTTAGTCTTGACTGCTGGCCAAGATGCTAACTGTTTCCCTGCAAATAGATCCAACACCTTGGATACAGCCTTTAAAGTTTGGACTACAGGTTGACCCCCATATTCATGGGGGATATGTTCTAAGACCCACCCCCGTGGATACCTGCAACTGTGGATAATAGGGAACCCTATTATTTTCAAAGAGATGAATGTTGGAAGCTGACCATAGAAGCACATTGGAAGGACTAGAAATGCCCAGAAAGAACATATTTTTTTCAGACATGGATAAGTGAAACCATGGATACTGAATCCGTGGATGTGGGAGTTGACCTGTATACGCCCCTGACCAGATCCCCCCTCCCCCACCGACATGGGAGCTACCACTGTCTTGACCCAAAATTATAACCCCTCTACTAACCTTCTATCTATTAGAATTCTCAGTATGGTCAGAAAATATCCCGATCACACAATGTACAGTAAGTATTTTGAAAATCCTGGTGCATGTAGGTTAAATAAAGAAATTGCTCCTCTATTTTGTTGCATATATCACTTTGACTTCTTGCCTTCCAAAGCCATTCCTGCTCTGTAACCAAACCAGAAATAAAATAATGAGTGAAAAGAAGATGGTGATTAAAAAATAAGAAGCAGCAGCTTGAAACAAAGCTGTTTGGTCACTACAAATTTCATATAGCACACAAAACAGAAAGGGGTGATTCAAAGCATTTATTCATCATGTCTTCCCTTGGGCCAAGAGGTATTTATTAATGAGGACAGCTTGCCACTTGCAAGTTCTCTTTGCTGTCAATAACTGTCAGGTAAGATATATTACTTCTCTTATAGGCACTTACCAGAAGACGTTTACACTCTCCATCTTTTGGTTTTGCATGATTATGAGCAAACAAGCCAGAAACCCCTATTTTAAAACCATGTGCTTCCTATTAAATACAATTGTTATTTAGTAATGGAGTGAAATAAATGA
Organism: Gambelia wislizenii; assembly: GCA_030847615.1. Classification (NCBI taxonomy): domain Eukaryota; kingdom Metazoa; phylum Chordata; class Lepidosauria; order Squamata; family Crotaphytidae; genus Gambelia; species Gambelia wislizenii. Next base: position 27,800,553 of record JAUMIR010000011.1, on the reverse strand, counting down.
GAAACTTGAAATTAAGGCAGGGATAGGAAGTAGATAGACTGAGATCTCTGGATAAATTCTAAAAGATTGCAAAAGATAGCTGACTCCTAATGGTTGAACAATAGTAGCATCATGATAGTGCTGGGTGATGCAACCCCCAACTCAAATATGCACTGGCTGGAAACAGGATTATGTGCAAGCTTCTTCTACCAACAGAAATCCTCTTCTACTAGCTCATCTCAAATGTGCTAATGCAGCAATCAGCTGAGAAAACTGCTCTGTTAGCTAAGATCTGCTTGCAGAACAGCTGAAACAGACAGACAGACAGATAGAAAGACAGACAGATGGGGAGAAGTAAAGGGAACCTAAGGGATCGCCTCTTCCCATATAATCTGCCCCACACCCTTAGATCTTTTGGGAGGGGTTTATTGCAACCAATGAGATCTAGATTAACATCAACCTCCCAAAGATCTTTTTCTGTCACTGCTCCCAGACTATGGAACGCCCTGCCGGAGGAGATCCGTCAAGCAACTAGCTTGGAGAATTTCAAAAAAGCCATCAAAACGGATCTCTTCCAGCAGGCGTTCCCTGAACAGAACAGACCATTTTAATAGATGCTTCTCCCTCTTTTTATGTTTTTATGTTCATGTTTTTATGTTTTGATTCTATAGTTTTAAATTTTTAGGGTAGTTATTTTATGTCACTGGTGAATTTGCCAGTTATTTTAAATATATGCACTATAATATGTAATTTTAAGGGGGGTAAATTGTTTTAAGATATTACTATTGTTATTGATTTGTTTTTATATCCAATTGTTGTGAGCCGTCTTGATTGCCTAATAGGCAAAAGGCAGGGTACAAAAATAAAGTTATTATTATTATTATTATTATTATTATTAAGGAGCTGGGTTACACCTGATCCAACTTCCTCCAGCCCATGGACACAGGCATGATGCTAGTGCAAGGTTAGGCCAGGACAATGGTAGTCCCAACATCGGGATGCAAAGAATATTCTTGATTTTTTATGGTTCTTCTTGATGAGAAAGTGTGGCTGACAATTCTTTCAATGGACATCCACAGTGTGGGCTTGTCTACACTGGCCAAATGCCCTGGCTTGCCCCCATTCCAGAGACCCGCAGTCTAAACAATGAAGGGCATTTATCTTGATCTGCCACCAGGCATTCCCAATGATCCCCAGGGAAGATATGGGGCTGGAATGGGGGCAAGTGGGGATAGGGCCCTTTACCACATTTTAAGAAAATACCTGGTTTACTGCCGGATGGGGTCCTTCATGTCTGGGGGAACCCATCCTAGGATGCCACTCCCTGCTGCTGCTGCCAGCTCCCTAACTCTCCCAGAAGCCAGGCAGGGGTCCTGCAGCATGTGGCAATCCTGGTCACATGCAGAGGGCCTGCAATCACATGTTGCGGGACTCCTGCCTGGCTTCTGTGTTAGCAAGAAAATGGCAGCGCCAGCTTCAGTGCTGGGCAGGTATCCTGTTTGGACTCTGCCCATTTTCTGCAGGTAATGGGGTGTGGGGTGACAAGCCACCTCTGGAGGCATCTGCACTGCAGAAATAATCCAGTTTGACATCACTTTAACTACCATGCAGCTTTGTGAGATCTTTTCTGATTTTTTCATGGAAGAGCCATGGGCTTGATTCTATTTTGGGGCTATAAATTCAGTCCCTGGGTTTAGGATTCTTTAATTCAGTATATACTAGCTGGACCCGGCATACCATATGCCATTAAAAACCTCTGCCCCTGCCACCCTCCTCTGCTTGTTCTGCCCACTGCCACCCCCTCTGCTTGTTCTGCCCTAAATCAACCTCTCTACTTGTTCTGCCCCCTGCCACCCCCTCTGCTTGTTCTGCCCCTGCCACCCCCTCTGCTTGTTCTGCCCCTGCCACCCCCTCTGCTTGTTCTTCCCCCTGCCACCCCCTCTGCTTGTTCTGCCCCTGCCACCTCCTCTGCTTGTTCTTCCCCCTGCCACCCCCTCTGCTTGTTCTGCCCTAAACCAACCTCTCTGCTTGTTCTTCCCCCTGCCACCCCCTCTGCTTGTTCTTCCCCCTGCCACCCCCTCCGCTTGTTCTGTCCCTTGCCATCCCCTTCACTTGTTCTTCCCCTGCCACCCCCTCTGCTTGTTCTGCCCCTGCCACCCCCTCTGCTTGTTCTGCCCCCTGCCACCCCCTCTGCTTGTTCTGCCCCTGCCACCCCCTCTGCTTGTTCTGCCCCTGCCACCCCCTCCACTTGTTCTTCCCTCTGCCACCCCTCTGCTTGTTCTTCCCCCTGCCACCCCCTCTGCTTGTTCTGCCCCCTGCCACCCCCTCTGCTTGTTCTGCCCCCTGCCACCCCCTCTGCTTGTTCTGCCCCTGCCACCCCCTCTGCTTGTTCTGTCCCCTGCCACCCCCTCTGCTTGTTCTGCCCCTGCCACCCCCTCTGCTTGTTCTGCCCCTGCCACCCCCTCCACTTGTTCTTCCCTCTGCCACCCCCTCTGCTTGTTCTGCCCCCTGCCACCCCCTCTGCTTGTTCTGCCCCTGCCACCCCCTCTGCTTGTTCTGCCCCCTGCCACCCCCTCTGCTTGTTCTGCCCCTGCCACCCCCTCTGCTTGTTCTGCCCCTGCCACCCCCTCCACTTGTTCTTCCCTCTGCCACCCCCTCTGCTTGTTCTTCCCCCTGCCACCCCCCTCTGCTTGTTCTGCCCCTGCCACCCCCTCTGCTTGTTCTGCCCCCTGCCACCCCCTCTGCTTGTTCTGCCCCTGCCACCCCCTCTGCTTGTTCTGCCCCCTGCCACCCCGCTCTGCTTGTTCTGCCGCCTGCCACCCCCTCTGCTTGTTCTGCCCCCTACCTCCCCCTCCGCTTGTTCTGCCCCCTGCCATCACCTTCACTTGTTTTGCCCCCTGCCACTCCACTCTGCTTGTTCTACCCCCTGCCACCCCCTCTGCTTGTTGTTCCCCCTTGTGCTCTTTCTGCCTCCCCTCCACCCCATGCACTTCAGCACACACCACATCCACCCCATGGTCCTCCCTCTCCCTCTCCAGCAGCCATGTTTGGAATCTACATGATCCCACCCCCAGTGTTTTGATTGGCTCCCCACAGACATGTGATTGGTTGGTCAGGTCCCTAAGCCACCAATCAGCACACTCAAAATGACAACATACCCAAGAGAATTATATATAGAGAGAACTTTCCTAACTCTTGTAGCAAATCAAATGTGAGCAGATTGAACTGTGCATACTTGTCATAGGAGCAAAGCTGGGATGATGAGCAACAGCAGCAGTGCAGGGTCCACTTTTCACCCTCCAGCCCCAACAGGCCTCACATGGGTTCCTGGAACTGGAAGTTATGTGATATCACTTCCAGCTTTGGTTTTGGTCTATTTGCAGCCATTTGTTGGGCTTTGGAGAGTTTTGAGGACTGTGGGAGAGAGGTGAGAAACAAGGCCATTTTTTTTTAAATACTATTTGGGGGTGAAATTTGAAATCTGGGCTATGCTGGGGAGGCTTGGGGAGCTGTAAAAGTTGGTTTAGGGGAGCCACATGTAGCCGATGGGCCATCTTTTCCCCACCCCAAGGTGCTTAATCCTTTACCTGAAGGTCACTGGAATTGTTTTTAGGGATGGAAAAGAATTCAGCCAGAGTTGAAATTCTTAGTGAATATTATTGAACAGTGCACCTTGCCTTGGAAAAGTTCCCATTTGTGAAGCTTGTAGTGTGTTTTAGAGAAATAAAATATGCACAAAACCACATGTACATTTCAAAGTTTGGGACTGGCTAAAAGTATATACAGTAGTAAGCATAATAACAATTTATGCAAAATCAGTATTAGGAAAAGCAAATATAAAAAAAATTGCATGCACTAGGAAAGCAGTGTATTAATTGCCAAGCCGGAAGGAAAAAAATAAATAGAGACCTTGAAACCTGATACAAATCAAGCATGGGGCAAGGATACATGTGGGATATAAAGAAACACAATGAAATCAAGAGTGTGGCTGGAATCCTGTGGCTGATATACATGCAGATGACTTGGGGTTATGCTGCATGCCTCTTTTTTGGATGCTGCACAAAGAGCTCATTGTGCAATATCCTCATTGTGGACCTCATTGTGCAATATCCAAATGCCCCCTGGGAGCTTGGGATGCTGCCACTGTCATTTACTGGTTGTGGGATAGGAAGGGAAGAGGTGGACAGGCAGTGCCTGTCCCGACTGCAGTTCTGCAACCAGGGGAAGAGAACAGGGGTTTCTGGAGGGATGTGGGCATGTGTGATCTTAGTCTTTTACCCCTGGCTTTAGAAAGCCTGTGTTTTGCCTTCCTTTCCTCTAAGCTAGTGAATGGCTATGGCAGGAACCCCAGGTCTTGAAAACTTTTTTTCTGGGGGCAGGAATAGCATGGAGTTGCATGTGGGAAGCATTATACTCTGTGTGCCTTGATGCAGGATCACAGCTTGAGAATTTTTTACAGCCCCACCTTTTGCTGTGAAAACTGTGCTCTACCACTGAGCTACAGTCAGCATTCTAAGAGGATATAAAGACAGGAAGACAAAGTGGGGTGGGTGAGTCCAGGGAAAGTGTTCAGTGTAAGGACAAGGAGTCTGTTCTGGATATGGAAGATGTTGGTGGTGGGGGGAGCGGCATTTTCAAAAGAAAAGAGTGCATTTGTGTTTTAGAATGCTGCTTCCTCCAGATGTGAGTGGATTATATTAGAGTGCGTCTCTATGAATAGACCTTAATTCAGAGCTGATAATGAATTTCTAGGCCTTGACCCTTTCAAATGGGGCATTGTCATGGGAAGCCTATGAGACTTCGCTTGAATGTACTACAAGTCTGAAAAGCACTGCTGATTTTAAATTAAAGAATTCTTCAGGTTTCTAGACATTTGTGTGTGTGATCATCTGAAGCCTTGTGGCAGATTACTAAGCCTTAAAACAATACTTCTAAATGCTTCCTTTCATTTACTCTTGAGGACAAAAAGGTACAGAGAGAGCCAGACAATTGAGAAAAACAGCACCAGGCCCTAGCATTCTTCCAGCCGACTTTTTCTTTTGTGTTGGCAAAATAAGGGAAGCTATGAAATTAAGTTGTTTTGCTTTGCTTTGAGGAGAAGTCTAGATAAGGTTCTGAGCCCACCAAGAATGGAAAAGATAATTTGTTTTTTCTTTTTTAAAAAAGGGAAATTAAACATTCTTTATTTTAACTGGAAACAGGTTGTGAAAGAACAGAGCTTGGGACAGTAACTACAGTGAGCCCATGGTTTGGCTAGGGTTTGGTTACAGGACCCCTCTGTGGATGCTCAAGTCCCATTATATAAAATGGCATAGTAAACTGGTGTCCCTTATATAAAATGGTAAAACCAAGGTTTGCTTCTTAGAATTCATTTTTTGAGAATATTTTCAAGCCATGGATACCAAATCCATGGATACAGAGGGCCAACTGTACTTTTGGTCTACAGCTTCCAGAATTGTTCAGACAACATGGCCACTGGTTGTGCTGTTTGTGGATTCTGGAAGTTATAATCCGAAATGGTAACGTTTCCAATTTTTAGGGAAAGCTATAAAGATAATTGAGAGTAGACACGTAATACTTTTAGCTCACTTTTGAATACCACACACATTATATTGAAGAGAAAAGGTCAGAAAGGTCTTGTCTGCACTGGCCAGAGTTACTCAGTGTTCTGGTCAGAGTATTCCAGCCCTGGAGCTGTCCTAGATTCCGTGTATTCCATGGCAGGAATGGGTAGCTCTCTGTACACACATGCTGTGCTCTATTAGCAGGCATCTCTGCTGCTGGTGTCATGCTCTCTGAGTCTAGCCATGAGGTGCCCAGCCTTGATCACAAACTGGGTGCCTTCTTGTGACCTTAGAGAGTGTGACATGCAATACCAGCAGTAGTGGCACCCACCAATAGAGAGCAGTGTGTGTGTGCAGGCAGCTGCCTGTTCCTGCCATGGAACGCCCTAATTTCCCCACAGGATCTGGTTTTCCCAGCTATTTCTAAAAGCCATTTTAAGGGTTTTGTCCCAGTTTCTAGCTGGAACTGCCTGGACATCATCCAGATAGTTCAAAGTAGAATTGGGGCCACACCCTGCATCATCCAAACAGCTGGGTGGGAATGGGGCCCGTGCAGACAAGTAATTTCATTTGGCCTGTGCAGACAAGTCCAAAGTGTGACCATAAGGTCTTCTTAAGGCAGAGCCATTCCAAAGAAAAAAGTCTACTTAGTTTCCACTCCCGCCCCTGTCCTGCAACAATCACCCTCCCCACTGCACTTACCTCCTATCCTGTAGTTCAGGCAGCTCAGGAGTGAATGGAGCTCTAATGGAGCTCTGTTCATTTCTTGGAGCGAAATCCTGCTCATTCTTGCGTGAAGATGCGAGTGTGGGAAATTCAAAAATAAAAACACAAATACAGTTGCCCCGCCACATTCACAGCTTTCACTTTTGTGGTTTCAACTATTCACGGTTTGCTCAGGAAGCATTTCATTTAAATCAGCTTCTCTTCCTCGTACATAAGGGACAGGAGCCAGTTTAAAGAATGTGCGCACTGAGCAAACCGGCCGCCTAACTCCCTGCTCTCCTGGGGCTTGGCTCCGTTTGGGGTGCACAGCTAAGCCCTGGGAGAGTGGGTAGTTCGGGGCAAAGGCGCTTTTCAGCCACCCCCCCTTCCCAAAGTGGCAATACGGCTTTTCCAGCCTTGTTGCGGCTTTGGGAGGGTGGGTGGGGTGGCTGAAAAGCCTCTTGGCCGCCCTCCCTCCACCCCCTCTGCGGCCTTCCTGAAGTGGCTGCGGGGTTTCAAAGCCCCCCAGCCACTTTGGGAAGGGCGGGGAGAGACTCGCTGTCCCCCCACTTGCTTGGCCGCTTCCCTCCCCAGCCTCCCTGAAGTGGCTGCGGGGCTTCAAAGCCCCCCAGCCACATCAGGAAGTGTGGGAAGAGACTCCCCACCATCCCTCCCACCTGGCTGCTTCCCTCCCCGCCCTCCTTGAAGTGGCTAAGGGGCTTCAAAGTCCCCTGGCCACTTTGGGAAGGATGGGGAGAGGCCCCTCATCATCCACCCACCTGGCTGCTTCCCTCCCCAGCATCCCCAAAGTGGTTACGGGGCTTCAAAGCCCCCCAGCCACTCTGGGAAGTGGCCCTCTTGCCTGCCTAGCCGCCTCCCTCCCTGGCCTTCCCAAAGCCGGTATGGGGCTTGAGAGCCCCATAGCCACTTCAAGAAGTGTGGCAGGAGGCAGGGGTGGTGGTGGCCAGACGGACGGGCAGCTTTTTAGCCACCCCCCGTGTTTCCCAAGGTGGCGATGGGGCTCGAAAAGCCCTGTTGCCACTTTGGAAGTGTGTGTGGGGGGGTTACGGGTGGGTGGGGGGAGGCCTTTTTATTGCGTTTTTTCCACATTCATGGGGGTTTGAGCCCCTAACCCCCGTGAATGTGGAAGGACGACTGTACTCAAAAATAAGTTACAAAAAGCACACACACACACTTTAAAACTTCCAAATAAATGGAAATTTTTAAAAAGTGCATAACTTACCTGGATGTCTCAATCTCACCCAGAAGTGTTCTGGGCAGGACCGCCCATTGATGCTGGGATCTTGCAAGCAGCATGTGTCACTTTGTCGCACACAGGTAAGTCCGCAACAGAAATGGAATGGGGAATCTATTGGCAGCTTCTCCATCAGTAAAAAAGAACACCTGCAGGATGGCAGCAGAATGACTGCATAACAATGGGGGAACGACATCGTCTGGTAAGGAAGCCCTTTTGTGAACTCCTAGCATTGTTATAACACCACTTTTGACACGTCTGATAATCTCCATAGAAAAAGTGGTAAACACTTAACAGATCTCAAATTATGTCAAACATGTACAAGGGATTCTGACCTATGTCCTGAAATGCATTGATACATGTGCTGATAAAGATTTCAGCTGGAACACCTGTGTGAGATACAAAAAGGAAGTGTGACATGCATGGCTTGGAAATGATGCTGGTTCATTCTTGGTGAATTTGACTGCCATACCTTCTTATTGTTCAGTTTCTGGCACTGCATGGGCTTTGTAAGAATTTTATTTAAGCTTGGTTTAATTGCTTGGTAGCCAGTAGAGTCTGAACATGCGTGCCAGACTCTGCTTGGCACTGCATCTGTCTAAATAAACTTCTGTGTTCAATTGTCAGACTTCAGTCATGAAACTTAAAGGGTTAATTTCTTCCTACTATATGATATCACTGAACATACATGCCAAGAAAGAGAGTTAATGCAAGGAGGGGAAATGGACCAGACAAGGTAGGGGCAGTGCATTTTGGTGTCTGACACACACAGCTGTGTCCTGCAGCAGAAGGGAATGGATGTTGGTATGTTTTGGGGTGTGTGTATTAGGGTCTCAGGAGAAGCAGCCAGGAGTCTGCCAATGCTGACTACTAGCATACATTGCCTGAGGCACTTGCCTCATTCTGATTATGGTAGGGCTGGCCCTGTATACCAAAGTCTAAAACTATATTTTTGGATTTATTGTACAACAAAAAAATCCTTTCCAAACTCTGGAATAGATCCCTGTGTGAAGCCCTGGAAAGCTGTGGCCAGTCTGCCTGTAGATAATATGGAGTAAGATGGACCAGCGGTTTAACGTGTTATGCAATATAGCTGCCTTTGCTGTTATAGCCCCTGATCCAAATTCTTGGAATTTCTCTTTGCCTCATTTGGGGAGGTGGTATGGACAGCAGCTGCTCAGGGCTGGGTGGTATGTGGCAGGCAGTTCAGATGGGGTAAATAGATGGTGCGGGGAGAGGAAAGAAGGCTTAAACCCCTCCCTTCTGTCCCTGTGGTGGATGGTGTCTTACATGTCGGTGGGTTGGTGAATCTACTTCTGATTTTTAGTCTGAACTTTAAAGGAGCTATCCATAGGGCCAAACTTTTTTTTTTTGGGTGGGGGGGAAGAGTTGAATACCTTGGATCCCTCCATTAAAGCTTGGACTAAAACTCAGAGCAGATATACTCTCCCACTGACTTGTGCCACTGTCCCCTGCACTGTGGTTGTGGCCAAAACTGAAATACTATGGAAAAATCTGGAAGTCTGTTTTGGCCTGAAGTAAAATGACTAATAAAAGAGAATGAAGAAAGAAAGAAAGAAAGAAAGAAAGGAGAGAAAACCCCAGTGTATTAAACCTTTGCTACTGCGAGGTTGTAAGAAAGCCAAAAATGAGCCCTTAAGTTTTGGAATGAGGATGACAAATTCCTCCCTGTGCTGTACATGGTCATTTAGAGCTTTACTGCACTCCTTTTAACACTCACAGACTAGGGACCTTCCAGCACCTGCTTAGAAACATCCCTTGCGGACAGCTTTTAAGCATCCGCAGAGTGTATATTGTATCACTTCAGCTGTTTTTATAAAGACATTGCTGCGATAGGCAGCATAAAAATGTCAGCTGCTGAGAGTGAGAAGCAAGAAAAACAAGCAAAACAAAGTTGCTTGTTTCTTAACTGTACTGTCTAGATCAGCACTCCTCACTGGTGCCCTGTATCTTCATTGAACTGCTGCTTCCATTATTCCTAGTCAGCAACCCATGGGCACTTACTTGCACATATACTTTACCTCACAACTGAGGTAAGCTCAAGAACTTCACATCCCACCATGAGAATATGTCTGAAGTTTTCTTTGACTTTGAATCCCCGTCCTGCTGAGTGATATAAATTTCATTATCTCACAGAACAATAAATAATTTCATTTTCCCCTCTCTGTTTCCCCCTAGTCTTTGGTTTTCTTCCTGTTTTTGTGTATTTTTGATGATATTTTACATTGGGGAACTTTTCAGGAAAAAATAACCTGTTTGTACAAAAGTCCCTTTTGCCAAAAATGGAAGAATTTTTTCTTGCAGAAAATAGGGGGCATTGTGCAAAAACAGGCTTTTTGTGTAATTTATTTTTGCAAAACAAAAACTCAAACATGAACAATTTCATGGTGGTTGATCATTTTCTCGCCTGGTTATCTTGACTTGGCAACACATTCCTTCTCATCAAAGACAAGTACATTTGTGAGTATTCTTTATGATTCTACCCCAAAAGAAAATTCTTTTCCATCAAATTGAATGACCATGGTAGACAAGAAAATGCAGAAGAAATTTTCTGTAGAGAACTGCAGCATTTTTTAATCTCTTGTCCCTCTCTCTAAAAATATTTTGCCTTGTTTTAAAGACATTTTGCTGTTCTTGAATCGTCTTCACCACTAAGTGACTTTTAAAACAAGTATCTGTTTAAATATTCTCACAGCACAGTGATTTATCTCTTGTGCATGTGTTTGGGTGGATCCCAGGGTAGGGGGAGGGAACAGGATGTCCCTATTGGTATGTTTTCAGCAGATGATGGTTGGGACTACAGGTTGGACATGGCAGGTAAAGAAAAAGCAAGATAGATACTTGTGATCCATCCCATGTTTTGGTCCCGTCTTCCTCCCTCAAGAATCAGGTTGTCATGTCAACCCACCCTCTGCTCTGTTGGTGCTGTTCCTGAACGCCTGGTTGGTCCATACTAAAGCAACTACCATCTGTGACTTGGTTGTCAGTGAAGGAACCAACCTGGTAGACATTGAAGAGACCTGGATGGATGAGTTTAGTGGAGTGGATCCCTTTCAGCTTTGTCCGTCTGGATATTCAGTGCAGCACCAACCTAGAATAGAGGGTTGGAGAGGAGGAGTTGCCTTCATCTATAAAAATTCCATCTTTCTCATGAGGAAATCCATATGGTCTGGCACCTGTTTTGAGGGCTTGCCAGAGAGACAGAACAGGGATGCTACTGGTTCACCTTGTTGCCCAGCAGTCTCCCTGCCTGAGCTGGAAGTCTTGGAAATGGTGCTGGAGAACCCCAGGAGAATGGTACTGGGGGACTTTGACATCCACCTTGAGGCTACCATGATAATCATGGGGCTATTTCAGTACATTTGTGGTCCAGAACATGAAGCAGGACATACACTGGATCTGATTTTCACTGTTGGATGGATGGAGGATGGTCTGATTTTGGGGGAGAGGAGGATGTCAAGCAACCCCATTCAGAGTCAGATATTTTCCTCATTAAGTTTGGCTCCTCCCTGCAGGGATAGAGGGCTGACTAAGATGGCCCACCCATAGAGACTTATGGAAGTTGAAGGATTCTCAAATGCTCTAGGGAATTTGTTGGATTTCAGGGTTGGTGATTTGATCAAGGCCTTGGTCTCACTATGGAATAGTGATATGGAAAGGGCCATTGGTACAGTCACACCCAATGTGGTACCCAACGTGATGCTGTGGAAACCACAATTTACCTTTGTTTACAGATGACTTACCAGCAATGAAACAGGTTGGATGAAGGCTAGAGTGAATGCAACTGAAAATTAGGAAAGACTTTTCATTATGCCTATTATGTGGCAGTGAAGTTGGCCAAAAAGTTGTTATGTGCCTAGGATGGTATCCTCAGCTTGTCACCCAGCAGGATTATTCCAAGTTGTTAGAAGCCTTTTGGAAGCAGGCCTAGAGAGATCAGGACTGGAACTCTTGGTTAAATTTTTTGCTGGACACATCAAGAAGGAAGTTCTTTGTATTTATTTAGAATGTGACATCACACTTACTACAGAGCCAAGGGAAGTGTTGAGTGCACTGTTTGGTCAGATTTTCTGGGATCAGTTTCCTTTATTGTGTCTTGATGATTTGGACAAGGCAATCGGCAATTGGTCCATCCCATCAGGTGCACGCTTGAGTTTTGCCCATCTTGGCTGTTAAGATCTAAGATCTTCTTAATCTAAATGAATTTAAATCTCCAGGACCAGATGAACTACATCCAAGAGTATTAAAAGAGCTGGCAAATATAATCTCAGAGCCATTGGCAATAATCTTTGAGAACTCCTGGAGAACAGGAGAAGTCTCAGCAGACTGGAGGAGGGCAAACGTTGTTCCCATCTTCAAAAAGGGGAAAAAAGAGGATCCCAACAATTATCGTCCAGTTAGTCTGACATCAATACCAGGGAAGATTCTAGAACAGATCATTAAACAGAGAGTCTGTGAACATTTAGAAGGCAATGCCATAATCACAAAAAGTCAGCATGGGTTTCAGAGAAACAAGTCATGCCAGACTAATCTGATCTCTTTTTTTGATAAAGTTACCAGCTTGGTAGATGAAGGGAATGCTGTGGACATTGCATACCTTGATTTCAGTAAGGCCTTTGACAAGGTTCCCCATGACATTCTTGCAAACAAGCTTGTAGAATGTGGGCTAGACAAGTTAACTGTTCAATGGATTTGTAATTGGTTGACCGGCCGAACCCAAAGGGTGCTCAGCAGTGGCTCCTCTTCCTCTTGGAAAGATGTGACCAGTGGGGTGCCACAGGGTTCTGTCCTGGGCCCAGTGCTATTCAACATCTTTATCAATGACTTAGATGAGGGAATTAGGGGCATACTTATCAAATTTGCAGATGACACCAAATTGGGAGGAGTAGCTAATACCCTAGAGGACAGGATCAAAATTCAGAATGACCTGGATAGACTGGAGAGCTGGGCCAAAGCTAACAAAATGAAATTCAATACGGAGAAATGTAAAGTACTGCATTTAGGGCGGAAAAATGAAATGCATAAATATAGGATGGGAGAGACCTGGCTGAATGAGACTACGTGCGAAAGGGATCTAGGAGTCCTAGTAGACCACAAGTTGAACATGAGCCAACAGTGTGATGCGGCAGCTAAAAAGGCCAATGCAATTTTGGGCTGTATCAATAGAAGTATAGTGTCTAGATCAAGGGAAGTAATAGTGCCACTCTATTCTGCCTTGGTCAGACCTCACTTAGAATACTGTGTCCAGTTCTGGGCACCACAATTCAGAAAGGATATTGACAAATTGGAGCGTGTCCAGAGAAGGGCAACTAAAATGGTGAAAGGTCTGGAAACAATGCCTTATGAGGAGAGACTTAGGGAGCTGGGTATGTTTAGCCTGGAAAAAAGACGGTTTAGAGGCGATATGATAGCCCTGTTTAAGTATTTGAAGGGATGTCACGCTGAGGATGGAGCAGGCTTGTTTTCTGCTGCTCCAGAGACTGGAACACGGAGCAATGGGTGCAAGCTCCAGGAACAGAGATTCCACCTCAACATGAGGAGGAACTTTTTGACAGTAAGAGCTGTTCGGCAGTGGAACACACTCCCTCGGAGTGTGGTGGGGTCTCCTTCCTTGGAGGTCTTTAAACAGAGGCTGGATGGCCATCTGTCGGGGATGCTTTGATTGTGATTTCCTGCGTGGCAGGGGGGTTGGACTGGATGGCCCTCGTGGTCTCTTCCAACTCTGCAATTCTATGATTCTATGATTCTATGATTCTATGGTGGCTGCTCCCAGCTGTGGAACTGCCTGCTATGGGAGGCTAGGCTATTCCCCAACCTTTGTTAAGGCAGGTGAGGACCGTTGTAGATAGGTGGGCTTTGGGCAATTGATTGACTACTGAGGAAGGGAGTGGATGCTGTGCTTTTTAAATTAGATTTTTATTCGTATTTTTAGTCAAAAATATTTTAATATAATTTGTTTCATTGTCTGTTGACATGATAAATGTTTTATGCTTTTATAGCTTTTAAAAATACAGTTGTTCCTCTGTATTCATGAATTTGGTATCTACGGATTTAAGTATTCATGGCTTGAAAATATTCTTAAAAAATAATAATCCAAAAATCAAACCTTGATTTTGCCATCTTATATAAGGGGCACCATTTTGTTATGCCATTGTACATAATGGGACTTGAATATCCACGGATTTTGGTGTCCACAAGGGGTCCTAGAACCAAACCCCAGCAAATATGAAGGGACAACTGTATTGTTGTGAGCTTCCTTGAATCAGAGGACATTATCACACAAGGGTTGTGCAGCGTGACAACATCTATGATCGTACCTTATCACATGATACTTTAGTAAAGGAAATGGGAATATACTGGTCCTACAACATTCATTATGATATCCCTGTTTAAATATTTGAAGGGGTGTCATGTTGAAGATGGAGCGGGCTTGTTTTCTGCTGCTTCAGAGACTGGAACACGGAGCAATGGATGCAAGCTCCAGGAACAGAGATTCCACCGCAACATTAGGAGGAACTTTTTGACAGTAAGAGCTGTTCGGCAGTGGAACACACTCCCTTGGAGTGTGGTGGGGTCTCCTTCCTTGGAGGTCTTTAAACAGAAGCTGGATGGCCATCTGTCAGGGATGCTTTGATCATGATTTCCTGCATGGCAGGGGGTTGGACTGGATGGCCCCCGTGGTCTCTTCCAACTCTGCAGTTCTATGATTCTATGATTCTATGATTAACACAGCTCTCTTCCATTTGCACAACTGTGTCCATTTGGCAACCCCTGCTGCTGCCCCTGGTGTGATAGTCTTCAGTTCAGTCCCCGAATGAATGCAGTCACATGGCATGAGAGTCCTTATTTTCCTTCTCTCCCCCTCCTACTGGCTATTCCAAAGCAGGCTGACTCTGTGCTGCTTTGGAAAAGTGATTGGGAGAGGTGAGAAGAGGAAAATAAGGACTCTCATGCCACGTGACTGCACTCATTCGGGGACTGAACTGAAGACTATCACACCAGGGGCAGCAGCAGGGATTGCCAAATGGACACAGTTGTGCAAATGGAAGAGAGCTATGTTAATGAATGTTGTAAGACCAGTATATTCCCATTTCCTTTACTAAAGTAATTGAAGTGAGACACGAGGCTGGTGTGAAAATCTCTCTAGTTTTTGGGAAAGATGATATATACTCAAATAATTAAACAATAAATACAGTTGTGGGGGCTCAGATGAAATGAGGAGCTGGCCAACTAGATGAGTGGATTAGTTACACCTGGAGTGGGAACTGTGTGGCCTTCCAGATGTTGTTGGTTGCAAATCCCAGCAATCCTTGCTGTCATACCCAATGGTGAGGAAGCCTGGGAGTTGTAATACAACAACCTTCGGAAGACCACACAGGGGCACTGAGAAAAGAAGGAAATAGCTAATTAATTGCATCCCATTCATCATCAGCATAGAGAAATATAGTTCATTAATTAATTCTGTTGAACAGTGAAACATCCTGCATTTACATCTACCATGGTTTACAAGGAGGCAAGGAAAGAATGATACATTATGCAGAAAAATTGGAGCGATGCACATCTGCATAGTGAGTACTCTGAGCTCACACATTCCTTCATTCTGAATCCCATTAAGGACATTATCACACTAGCCTCATCTCTCACAGCAATCATGCTATTAAAGGAAACAGGTATATACCGGTTGTAACCTCTCTTCATTCACATGACTGTGCTCCTTTGGCAACCCCCTGGTGTGATAGGTCCCTTTGCTTCAGTTCCAGGATGACTGCAGTTATGTGGCATGAGGGGGCCTGATTCTCCTCCTATCCCTCTCTCTTCTCCTCCTTCTCACTATTCCAAGCAGTCTGACTCCATGCTCAGGGCATGGGAGAGAAGAGGAGAGGAGGTGACTCAGGTTCCCTCATGCCATGTGGCTGCAGTCATCCTGGAAATGAAGTGAAGGAACCTATTGCAGCAGGGGCAGCAGCAGAAGAATAGCTATATTGGTAGGTATTGATGGACTTCCCATCAGTTGAAAGGGGTGCAATAGTAATGACTAGAAAGCAAAGCACCAAAAGGATAGCCACAACACCCTCTGATAAGTACTGACCAAATTCATTGCTATTCCACTGAAATTCTGCTTTAGCAGCCACGTGCGATAAAGTTCTTATAATTCCATGCAATCAATGAGATTTACATAAGTGTTGACTTAGATGCCAACAATTGTTTCAATGGGTCTACTGTGGTTGAGATGGCCAATAGGAATCTGGCCTTTGTTTCCTTCATGTGCCCTGCTGCACAGCTGAAGGAACAACTGTCCCAGGACTGTGTACCCTTAACTTTGCCATATGGCTTTAATGTTTCAAGAGAAAGATCAAGATTCAAAAACTTTGAATGTATACATTCCCTTATACCTAGCTGTAGGGAATGCAGATTTGGCCTCTTCTCCCTGCAGCTGAGCCTGCGGTCTTAACCAAGAATGAAGTTGATGACAAAAGGTTTATCCTGCACTGCTTCTGCTGTGCACCATGCACCACTGACAAGAGGGATGATCAATGAGGAAATCCAAGATGAGCGTGTAGGAGACTGCCTGTTGCTAGACAGTGATTAAGAAATTAAAAGCAGAAAGACTTTGCTGTGTACACACAGTCAAACAAGGAAGCAAAGAGTTTTGCAGTGGTCAATCCTGCTACCAAGGAAGTGGTGCAAGCAGAGACTACTGTGTTGGAGATAGTCCTTCCTATAGATTGTAAGCCTGCCTTCCTTATTATGGAGGATTGATTTATCAACATTTATTAGCATTAATAGCTAAGCCTTTGTGCACACAGGCAGTATATTTCAAGATACGAGTTTAGCACCTTAAAATTCTACAGATGCATGTGCCTGGCTGCTGATTTTAACCCCCTCCAGGCTTGGAAAAGCTATATATATATATGGACTATATATCTCAGCATCTCCTAGCCAGTATGGATCTTTGCCATGCTGCCCCAGGGGATTCTAGGAGATGTAGCTCCGAGCTCTGACTCCTCCAGATTGAGTTGTTCTTGTTGTGGAAGCAATCTGCCATGACATAGATTCTGTGGAGATGAAGATAACCAGTGGCATGGAATATGCTGAGGGTAGGATGGAAGAGATGGCAAACACCCTCTTGGAGACCATAACATGTAACAGTCTCCCTCCTTTGCTGTGGTTGTAAGGTGTACTGCAGCTGGTATCATGACTATTATTAGGTGCCTTGTTGTTGTGTGCCTTCAAGCCATTTCTGATTGATGGTGACCCTAAAGTAAACCTATCACAGGGTAGGAAATGCTACCCAGATTAAGTAAAGAGGTAGTACAGGAATACCTGGTTACTCTAAATGAATTCAAGTCTCCAGGGCTAGATGAACTACATCCAACAGTATTAAAAAAAAAAAAAGGCAGAAGAAATTTAGGACCATTGGCAATAATCTTTGAGAATTCCTGGAGAACAGAAGAAATCCTAGCCTACTGGAGGAGGGTAAATGCTGTTCCCATCTTCAAAAAGGGAGGGAAAGAGGACCCAAAAAATTACTGCCCAGTCAGCCTGATATCTATACCAGGAAAGTTTCTGGAGCAGATCATTAAACAGGCAGTCTGTAAGCACTTAGAAAGGGATGCCATGATCACTATAAGTCAACATGGGTTTCTCAAAAACAAGTAATGCCAGACTAATTTCATCTCTTTTTTGATAGAATTGCAAGCTTTGTAGATGAAGGGAATGCTGTGGACGTAGCATATCTTGATTTCAGTAAGGTCTTTGCATGATATTCTTGCAAACAAATTAGTAAAATATGGGCTAGACAATGCTACTGTTAGGTGGATTTGTAACTGGTTGACTGACCAAACCCAAAGGGCGCTCACTAATGGCTCCTCTTCATCCTAGAGAGAAGTGACTAGCGGGGTGGATATTGAAAGAAGGATATTGACAAGCTGGAATGTGCGAGAAAGCTGAGAGGTGACATGATAGCCATGTTTATATATTTGAAATGATGTCATATTGAAGAAGCAACAAGCTTGTTTTCTTTTGCTCCAGAGACTAGGACATGGAGCAATTGAACTACAGGAAAAGAGATTCTACCTAAACATTAGGAAGAACTTCCTGATGGTAAGAGTTGTTCAACAATGGAATCTGCTGCCTTGGATTGTGGCTTGGGGTCTCTTTCCTAGGAGTTTTATAAAAAAAGAGTCTGAATGGCCATTGTTGGAAGTGCTTTGATTGTGCATTACTACATGGCAGGGGGTTGGACTGGGTGGCCTTTGTGGTCTCTTCCAACTCTGTGATTCTATGATTCTAGGAACAAAAAGTGCAGCTACTTGTTATTCCTGTCCCACATCCCCTCTCTTTCTGTGCAAACAATTTGCTATGATCACAGGACATCTGTACTGGGAAACCCCTAAAATCTGACTAATTAGCTGCAGTGCTGAGTGTTAATGACTATTAGTTTTCATCCACCAGTAAGAGTTCACCTTCCACCTCTAGCTTTAATTATTCTGTTGTGGCTAATTGACTTTCAAATCATTAACGGATTTGTTGGCTGCAAAATATAACCTATAAGGGACAGGGTTGATAGGCAGGCTAGTCCTGCCATTAGTTCCCTACCTAAAATTAATTGTTTCAAACCACCTTTTGGACTTTGTTTTACTGTAATGCACAATCCATGAGAGTGTGTTATTTTAAGAGATGTTATTAGATAAGCTGAACCTGTCATTTCTAGGACATTTATAGCTGTTATTTTCATGTTCATCCTCATGCACAAAAGCACTTTCTTTTTCATTTGCAAATGTGAAATCTGCAAAAAAACCTGAAGAAACCTCCAACTTGTTCTTTATAGTTCTTTGTGGAAGCTGATAGCTCCCCTGTCCATGGAGTGGTGAATTTATACTGGCTTTTTAATTTTTTTTTTGTCTAAACTTAGAATAATAGAATTGGAAAGGACCACAAGGGCCATCTAGTCCAACCCCCTGCCATGCAGGAATATACGACTAACCAATCTGGAAAGATACCCAGTCATCTTTAAAGGGGATAGTTTAGTCTAACCTATTTTGGAAATAGAGTTTAGCACCTTGGATAGCTACTGTAAAGTTTAGAATACAGCCTAGAGGAGATTCACCACCCCTCTGACACTGCTTCTCTTTCCAGACATGGGAGTCACCCACCACTTTTTTGTCCCAGAATCCTTTGTGCATCACTGCTTACCTCTAGTGGATTGGCACTGGGACTTATTTATTCAATATACTCTAAAGGCACCAGATCCTGCCTGACCTTGAAAGCTAAGCAAGGTCACTGCTGGTTAGTACTTGGATGGGAAACCTTCAATGAATACCAGGTGCTGTAGGCTCTATTTGAGAGGAAGGAACTGGCAAAAGCACCTCAGAGTATCCCTTGCCTAAGAAAACCTTATGAAATCCATGGGGTCACCATAAGTCAACTAGTGACTTGAAGGCACAGATGCACTCACATACCCTAGCTTAATATAAACCTTGTGACATTGGAAGGTGGCCTCTGTATCTGTATCAGTTAGGAGATGAATTTGTTCATGTAGCTGGGTGCACAGCATGGAAAGTGATACTATTCCTGCATGTCCAGCTACAGGAACACAGCTGGATGCTTCTGCACTAGCCAATAAATAGCCATATTGAGGGGAGGGACACTGCAGAAGGTAGGTGTTTTTTGGGGGGTGGGAGTGAGGGAGATCTGCCATAGTTCCTCCTGACAGAACTTTATGGTATCACTTCCTGATCTAGACTCTGTTAATGACTGAAGTTACAGAAGCCCCATCCTGTATTTAGTCTGGCAACCCTAAATAAATGCAAGCATTGTGACTGCTGAACCTTCTTGTTCTATAGGCCATGCCAACTGCAGTTCAGAGCCTGTGGTGGTGGGGAATTCTGAGAACTGCTGTTGAACCTTCCACAAACTCCAGAAACAGTGAAAACTCCCAACACATCATATGTCCTCTAGGTATGGCCAGGTGAGATGCAAACCTTAGTGGCAAGAGTGGCCAACCATGGTGGGGATTGGTTGGATTTTACCATCTGTCCAGCTACAAAAACAAATGCTCTTTCTCTCTTTCTCTGTTTCTGGCTCTTAGTTGCCATATTACCAAATTATCTGGGTGTTGTCCAAATTTTGGGCCCATGCACCCAGATGACCCATTACCCAAACCAGCTGACCCAGAAGTAGCTCAGCCCTTCCTGCCACCTATTGCCTGCTCTGCCTCTGTGACAGCACATGGACACATTGTCTATGACAGCACATAGAACCATCCCCGAGTCTTCGATTTGATCCCAAAATCTCAGAGAAAGGGATGTTGCTGACCTGACAAATCTAATCAGCATATAGTAATATTGAGTAAAAAAAAATGCTGCAAGGAGAATGCTGGCACATTCACCTGTGTGTAAGTGGTTTATCATAATGTTCTTGGAACTGTGCACCAGGATAAATAAATCATATCTCTGGCTTTAATAAAAAGCTGTTTGGATTGCAATATCTCTCAACAATGAAATAATCATAGAAGAGTCAGATTGTTTAGGGCTGCTCTTTTGTTTCACTTGGAAAGAGCAGAGGGACATTTTTATCTTGCTAGAAAAACATGGCTGTGTACGTAAGCCATGCTGACTAGCTAAAGTGGCAAAGGGCAAATTTCTATAGGGCAGATTTGGATGCTTTGACATCTCCCTGATCTGGGTTACATGAAATGTACAAAGGAAGGCAGAAACAGTGGCCATTCAGTTTTCCAGACAACCAAAAACTAGGATGGATGCTTGCTATATTTAAGATATTTTATAGCCTGTCTTTTGATCACATTGTTCTTAAGCAGGTTTATATCAGAGAAAGCAGTTTAATAAGGAAATACAATCATGCAAAACAATTGTATAAGGGAAAAATCCCTCAAAGACAAAAATGATAGATAAGCATAGCATAGTGGTGGGTGGGGGAGAAAAGCATCAAGAAACAGAATCTGATCAAACACCACAATTTGTCCACAATATGGAATCCTGGGATTTATAGTTTGGTGGGGTACTTAGAATTCTGTGCTAGAGAATGCCAAATACTGGAGTCAGGGAATTTGCAATGAAGCTGAAAGTTCATTTTAAGGCAAAACATCCAAACCATTTTGAGGTTTGCTTGTTTGTTAAATGTTTAAATGTTCGTTAAGAAGACTTGCAGAATTCTTCTGTGTGCTGGGTGGTCCTGCTCCTCTCTTGTTTTGATTGAAGCAGGATTCTTTTAAAATATACAGAGTATGTATAATTGATTAAAGTAGCATTTCTTTCAATTAGTATATCACTTAGTATTCATTAGTATTTCTGGTCAGAAACAGCACTCTGGGCTATGCTGTCTGGAAGATTCTGGTTTAAAACAGTAACTTTCCCAAACTCTTCTTCTAACACTGACATTCGGATAAAACCAAATAAATTAAAACTATTAAAACAGGTTAAAACATATCCAGAAGAAGAGAAAATACCATAATCCAGCTTCAGTGCCAAAGGCCTATATGAACAAGGTTTTACTGTGTTTCCCCCTCTCTTCTATTCTCCTCACTTCATTGATGATTGTTTTGTTTTTCTGGTTATGCAAGCTGCTTGATTTTGCAGCTGAAATTCAGCAAAGCCTTGGATTAATTTATTTGAGGAGGGCTTTCACAGCTGACTGGCCTTGAAACTGTGGTTTAAAACCCTAATGACTTGAGGGGGAAGAAAACATATTTTTAAAATGAAGAAACACCACTCAAGGTCCTGTACAGCAGTTTTCAATTAGGTCGAGCGAAGCTTGCTGAAAGTTAGCATCTTCAGAGCAAACCTTCTGTTGTTTTTGTCAGCTTCAGGTATGCCCTCACTACTTAGGAGCAAAGCTTGGAATAATACATTTCTTTGACTATAGCTCCCAGCATCTCCCAGCCAGCAGGGCCAGCAGCCATGCAACCTACTAGAAAGATGCAAGGAAAACCAGTGCTCACAAACTGATTGTCTGGTCAAATGCAAACTTCAGAACAAGGCCTGAGTATCTCTGAGGAAAGTGAACCTCAAGAAGTGGGATGGAGTTGAAGGTAATTTCTGCTCTAGTAATGGAAAAGGAATTGTTCTGAATCCTATGATAATCCTGACTTAGAGTATATATTCATTGAATCAATGGGCTGTAACAATGTGTTGGTTCACTGTTCAGCAATTAATTCAATGATATACTCTTGTAGGAACTAACCAAAAAGATTCAGGCTATTGACCAGAGTTTTGAAAAGCTACTTTTTTGAACCATGGTGGCCATGCTGGTTGAGAGATTCTGAGGGCTTGTCTACACAGGCAATATATCCCGTCTTGCCCCCCAGGCAGTCCCCACCCTCCCCAAGGCAGATACAGGGCTCAGATGGTGGGAAGGCAAGGTATGGCCTAATACAACGTTGTAAAATAATACCTCTTTTAATCTGTTAGCACTGGGAAAAAAAACAGATCAGACCATGCATGTCCACAGGAGGCGGTTCAAGAAGACTGGCCCTAGCTTTTGCTGGTGGTCTCCCTGGCTTTCCTGGAAGGCAGAAAGAAGTCCTACAGCACGTGACCAAGGCTGGTCACATGTAGGGGGTCTTGGTCACATGTTGCAGCTGGCTTCCTTGACGCTGAGAGAGCATGGAAGATAGTGACAATTGTGGCTGCTTTGATGGGGCTGACATGCCTGTCAGGACTGCTTCCTATTTCATGGAGGGAAGGAAAGGGCCTGATCTGCAAACCTACACCTGTCTATTCAGAAGTAACCACCATTGAGTCCAATTGAACTCACGCTCAGGTCGGCAAGTCTGCTATTGCAGTGGAAGGGGCAAATTATTCATCACACAGTGACAATGTGACTGCAATGAACAACATTTTGTTGTTTTTCAAAATTCAGTACTAGGCACAGTGGAGCATTGGGAAGGCAGGCCAATGACGGGAGAGGAGGTTTAAGTCTTTCTTTTCTAGTGAAGAGCTGAGTAAAAATACCTTTCTCCCCCTTTGTTTGGGAAAAACCTCAAGTTGTCACCAGAGGGAGGTTTCCCCCTTCCTGCAGTACTAATCACCATATGGAAGAGGAGGGTTTTTGTAAAAAATGTGATTTTGACTGGGAAGGAAAGATTAAATATCTTGCCCTCATGCACTTGAGGATTGACAATTTGCCCATAAATAGTATTTAACTTTTAAAACACAACCCAATGACATGATTGCTCATACTGTATCCTGCATGTGGAGCTCCCTTTCAAGGGAGACCAATCTCATTGCTTCCCTATTGACCTTCTGCAGGCCAAGACCCTTTTATTCAGACAAATTTGGAGCAGTTGACTGACCTCTGAGAAAGAATAATAATAATAATAATAATAATGATATTTACCCAGTCCCTCTGTTAAAAACATTTGGGGTGGCTTACAACAATTAAAATACAACAATACTGACTAAAATCCATAAGCGCCACCCACCCCCACCCTCCCCCATAAAAAGATATTAAACTAGTATCAAATTAAAAACCACCTAAGCTAAAATCACATAAATAAACAAATACACAAATCAACAGCCAGCAAGACTAAAAGAGGCCAGGAGATGCAGCTCCTGAGGCCGGGATCTAATCAGGAAAGGCCTGCTGAAAGAGATCCATCTTTAGTGTGTTTTTAAAGCTACTCAAGCTCGTCATCTGGCAGATCTAGTTCAGCAGGCCATTCCATAATTTGGGGGCGATTACCAAAAAGGCCCTCTGGGAGGTTGCAGACAGCCTAGATTTTTGTGGCTGAAGCAAATTCCTCCCAGAGACCATTAATGGATGGATTTTTGTGTTTTTGTACTGCTGTGATTTAAAATAACTTTAAATTCAACTGTATCTTAGTATTGTGCTGGTTTTGTATTTATTTTTAACAAATTTGGTTGTGAGCTTCCTTGAGCCTCAGTTTTGGGAGAAAGATGGGATATACAGACTGACCCCCATGTCCATGGATTCAATATCCATGGTTTCATTTATCCACGTCAAAAAAAAAAAGTTCTCTCTAGGCATTTCTAGGTCCTCCAATGTGATTCTATGATCAGCTTCAAGTGTTCATCTATTATCCATGGTTTCAGGTATCCATGGTGTGTGTGTGTCTTGGAACTTATCCCCAATAGATATGGGGGTCAATCTGTATTTCAAATATGAGCCTAAGATGCATCCATCCTATTCAGATAGTAGTGGCTACATCAGCAGAAGAGGATGAATAATTATAATGGTGAAGGCTGAACCTCCATTTATCTAACTCTTATTAGTACTGAACAGAAGGTGGCACTAGTAAGCCACTTCTGGATGTCTTTTGCCTGGAAAGCCCTGAGATACCGTAAGCCAATCCAAAATGAAGCAAGAGAGAGTGTAAGATAAGAACCTCCTCCTCCCCCACCTGAAGGCACTCAACCAGCTACTGGATAAGAGCAAAGGACAAGTATTGTATTTAGTGACACAACTGGACTCAAGCATTCATCTGTGATATGCACAGATGTGAAAGGGAAGTCTGAAGCTGCACAATGCATATAATAAGAATATGGGATGTAAGACACATGAATCAGGGAAGCTAGACATTGTGAAACTTGGGGTGAGTGAGTGAAAGTCGATAGGAATGGGACATTTTCAATCATAATTACACAGGAAACAAATATATAACAAGAAATGTTATGGCATTAATAGTGAGGTGTGATGCAGCAAAAGCAGTCAGAGGATATATCCAGGACCCCCTGTGGATACCAAAATCCATGGATGCTCTAAGTCCCATTATATACAATGGCACAATAAAATGGTGTCCCTTATATAAAATGGCAAAATCAAAGTTTGCTTTTTGGAATTTTTTTGGGTAATATTTTCAAGCCATAGATGACTGAAACTGTAGAGGTAGTAAGGGCCTTTTTCTCCCTAATGACATGATTTTTTGTCTTGAAGCTTTTGAGTGACGGAGAAGCCCAGTTGGATTGAAAGTGCTTGGTGTGGTGGCTGCAGGTGGACCTGATTCCTCTTTGCCACCTAATGAGCTGGCTGACTTGAATGCTCCATCTGATAGTCCTTTGTTTGTGAGTGAGCATGCTGATACATCACATCACATTAATGTGGCGGTTAGCCGGCCACGGGGTCCTGGTTATATGTGGCCCTCTCTCCATCCCAACTACATTGCCCAGGCCAAGGAGGGAGAGAAGGAAAGTCAGGCAGAGATCCATCTTGCCTCAGCTAAGAAGTAGAACAGCCCTCCCTCCATCCCAACTGCCATTGCCCTGGCTGCAGAGGGAGAGAAGCTAAGGCAGGTGCAACTCCATCTTGCCTTGGTCCAGAAGCAAAAAGGCCCTCCCTCCATCCCAACTGCCATTGCCCTGGCTGGAGAGGGAGAGAAGGAAAGGCAGGCACAACTCCATCTTGCCTTACAGAATCATAGAATCAGAACCATAGAGTTGGAAGAGACCACAAGGTCATCCAGTCCAACCCCTGCCATGCAGGAATACATAATCAAATCATTCCTGACATATGGCTATCCAGCCTCTGTTTAAAAACTCCCAAAGAGGGAGACTCCACCACACTACGAGGCAGGGTATTCCACTTCTGAACAGCTCTTACCATCAGGAAGTCCTTCCTAATGTTTTCCTGTAGTTTGAACCCATTGTTCCATGTCCTAGTCTCTGGAGCAGCAGAAAACAAGCTTGCTCCATCCTCCATGTGGCATTCCCTCAAATATTTAAACATGGCTATCACGTCCCCTCTCAACCTTCTCTTCTCCAGATTAAACATGCCCAGCTCCCTAAGCTGCTCCTCATAGGTCATGGCTTCCAGACCTCCCACCATCCTGGTCACCCTCCTTTGGACACATTCTTTGGACACGCTTCTCAATATCCTTCCTGAATTGTTGTGCCCAGGACACAGTACTCCAGTATTCACAGTAGACCAAAGAGCCTTAGCCCAGAAGCAGATTGGCTTTCCCTCCACCTCAACTGCCATTGCCCTGGTTGTAGAGGGAGAGAAGGATAGGCAGGCACAAATCATCTTGCCTTGGCCCAGAAGCACAATGACCCTCCCTCCATCCCAACTGCCATTGCCCTGGCCAAGGAGGGAGAGAAGAGAATGCTAGACATAATCCCCTCCCCTACTGCCATCCCCTTTCGTTTTGTATCATGTCTTCATTAGATTGTAAGCCTGAGGGCAGGAAACTGTTCGGTTCTTTTTCTCGTAAAGTGCCATGTACATTGATGGTGCTATAGAAATAAAAGATTATTATTATTATTATTATTATTATTATTATTATTGCCTGCTTATCAGGAAGGTACACAATGTTCAAAAAGTTCAGCTGCTTCTGATAATAAGTGGTCTCTCCCTCACTAACATTGAGTATGGGGCCCATCTCCATGGATGGGTTGAACGTATCCATACTCTGCTGCTTCACCTTTTGGTGATGGGAAATCTTTGGACTCTTCTTCTAGCGCAGGCTATGGAGCCACCCCTTCTCTACAATTGCCTATGGTGAGCTCTCTATGCCTTTAGGTGACCATTTCTTTCAATCCACTAAAGATAAAATTGAAAGGGGAATATGTAGATGTTTTTACCCTTTTATACACAGAGATAGGGAAAAAAATGATAAGGATGACTTGGACAATAAGGAAGAGAAGCTCAGGAGGCACAAGGTTGAGAGGAACTGGTCCAGTTGGCTTACCGGTTTTCTCATTTACGCTGGTGTTATCTCAAAGGCACAGCCTTTGTGCACTGCATCCCTGTTTCAACATATAGATATAATACACAGGGCATATGTGTATTATTCAGGTCCAGCGTGGCTCTTATATGATGAAGCCTTTCATGTGAGAGCAGCAATATATCCACAGTTATTGATGCAACTCATGACCCCTGCATGGCTTACTCAAGGCGAGAGGTCTCATAGTGGGCACCGGATGCCAATTCAACACATTAATTGTATTTTCCCTACCATTATGCTTCAACTTTGGACCCATTTTTAATAATAACTGGAAAGCCAGTGTAGATTTTGAAAAATTATGGATTGCTCTAAAAGACATGGATGTGCCTCAATATTTGATTTTTCTGATGTGTAACCTTTATTCTGGACAAGAGGACACTGTCAGGACACAATATGGAGAAACAGAATGGATTTTAATTGGCATGTGTGTCAGACAAAGGTGAATTTTATCACTCTGTCTGTTTAATTTTTACTTGGAATGTGTCCTATTGAAAGAGGAACTAGATTCAGAGGAAGGAACCATGGAAATAGAAGGAAAAAACATCAATAATATGCAGATGACATTATATCACTAGCAGAAAATAGCAAATATTTGGAACAGCTGCCGATGAATGTTAAGGAAGAAGTGCAAACACAGTTACAGTTGAATCTTAAGAAAACAAAAATAATGACCACAGATGATGAAGATATCAAAATGGTTTAAGATTTACTGTATCTTGTCTCAGTCATTAATCAAAGTGAAGACTGTAGTTAAGAAATCAGAAGATGCCTAAGCCTGGGAATGGACTAGATAAAGTTCTCAAATGGAAGACAGACTATTGAATACCAAAGTCAGGAATCAGGATCATCCATATCATAGTGTTTCAAATTTCTATCTAGGAAGAAAACTGCTATGAAAATAAACCAAACTCAACTTATTTGCAATGTGGTGTAGAGGAGAGTTCTGTGGATACTATAGACAGAAAAAGAGAAACAAATGGGTATGAGAGCAAATCAAGCCTGAACTCTCACTAGAAGCCAAAATGACTCAACTGAGACTGTTGTACTTTGGATATATCATGAGACAATGTGATTCACTGTAAGAGATGATAATACTCAACAAAGTTGAAGGCTGTAGAGGAAGAGGAGGGCCACACTACAAGTAGATTGACTCAATCAAGGAAGCCACAGTCTTGAGTTTGCAAGAGCTGAGCAGAGCTGTTAATCCGAGGTTCTCTTGGAAGTCACACATGTATAAGGTTATCATAAGTCAAAGTTAATTTGAAGACACATAACAACAACAAATCAAATTAATACATCAGTAAATCATCTTGTCATTAACATCAAGGCCAGTGAGATCATGCAATCCTTTTCTTTAGTTCTTCTTTTACCCCCTTTTCTTTGCTACTTTTCTTCTTCCTCAATAGCATTTCACTCTATTTTTTTTATTTCAGTCTTTCCTCTGCCTCTACTTACACCAGGCTTGAGCAACTGTGGGAGGGCAGGGGGGCTCAATTAGTCCCCCAAGAGACTTTATAAAACCACCCTCATCCCACCCCCACAATTTTTTTTTGCCCCCAAAGTCTTACACAGTTTTTAGGAAGTGCCTGTGGCTGTTTAAAATCTGCCTTGCTTTTGAACAAGTGTACATTTTAGAAAAAAATTAAAAATATAACTCACATACCCAGCCCCATCTTGGGGCAGCGATGTAATAAAATGCTTCCATTACTGAGAAATCATGTATATTTTGCTTTGTACATTATGATTTATGAGATTTTATATTCATTTCTTGTTCCTTGTTCCTTTTTTCTTCCTTCTTTTCTTTTTTGGTTACATTCCTGGAATACCAATTGATTTTCAGCTGAGTCTCTGAATAGCAGGATCAAGGAAGGACTATCTCTTCTCATAAACAGAAAAAGCTTTCTTTGATCAAGCAAGATGCAGATATTTATTAAAGGATTCCAGTGTTCTGGATGTGTGTGTGTGGATTCAATTGAAACCATCACAAAAAGTCTTGAGGCTAAGAACTTTCATGGGTGAAGGAACAATTCCATGGAGCACTCCAAATTGCTCCAGGCAAAACCTTCTCAGAAATACAATACTGACCAGCAACATTGGTGTGCTATAAAAATAACATGGAAAGGGAGAGCTGTCCTTCAGTATCAGAACATATCCTTTGCTGCCTGATTCCGGGAAGTAACGAGGCCAGACACAATAAAGAGACACACAACAGATATATGGGTAAATAAATGGGCTTTCCGGAAAGAGGGGGAGGCGAGGGGCGGTACACCTTATAAGGGCTCTGTAGCCCCGCCCCTGTGCCTCCCAGCATTGGCGCAAGTGCCCAGATGCCCTGAAGCCGGCCTCCTTGCCCTTCTCAGGGCAGCAAAGGTGGTTCCCCCCCGAATGGCTGCGCCCAACGGGGGATGAACCAGATTGCATGCAAAAGATTGAATTTCTGACATTTCTTCATCAGGCTGGGAAAGACAGGTGTCTTTCTGCCTGAAACCCAGGAAAACCACTGCTAATAAGTGTAGATCAAAATGGGGGGAAACTTTGATTCTTCAGATGCTGGTGAAATACAACTTCCATCATGCCTAACCATTAGCTACACTGGCTAGCTCTGATTAGAAGTGGTCCAACAATATCTGGAGACCAACAGATTTCTATGCATCTCTGGTATAGACATTACAGTGTTAAATGGATTAACCATTTAAATTACTATAAAATAGCTTCCTGTGTTCTACGACCAGTGTTGCATCTCAGTGATGGGGCCTATGGCTTATATACAAAACATCCCAGGTTTAATATCAGATATCTCCAGGTTGCATTGGGAAAGACCCTTGCCTGAAATTCTAGAGAGCCATTGCTAGTCATTACTGAGCTAAAGGAACATCACTGTGTTAGTTGGATCATTGTTCTGACTCTGTAGAAGGCAGCTTTCTATGTCCAAGGGCTTGTGAGAGTTCAGCTCCAGGCATACCCAATTAAAAAGATTTCAAATAGGAGGATCTGTTCCCAGGGCAGTGGAGATCTACTCTCATGCACTGATAATGAGCATACCACTTGGCACAGACCTGATCTTCTCTGATTTCAGAAGCTAAGGAAAAGTCAGGCTTGTTTAGTACTTGGTTGAGAGACCACCACAGAATAGCTGGCATCCTCAGGTAGGACTGAAACCTTGGATAGCCATTGGTTCCAGTCATACTTGACAGTAGTGGGCTAAGGGAAATTAGTGATCTGATTCTATGTAAGGCAGTGACCTATGTTTCTAATCAGAATAGAAGTGCTGGAATGGACAGTTCTGTGGTTTGGTTAAGTAGGAGATACCCTCATATTTTTGACCCAGACCCCACTGGGTTGGATCCAGCGTTAGTCATTCTTAAAGAAGACCCACTGCAATTAATGAGATTCCAATGAGTCACGACTCACTTGAGGTCCATTGATTTCTATAAGTCTACTGCAAGTATGACCAAGACTGGATCTAACCTATTTTGCTCAATGGAAATTTGATGAGAATATTTGAAGAACCCCTGCTGGATCTGGTCATGGGCTTTCTAATGCAGCACCTTGCTATCCACAGTGGCCAACCAGATGTCCTTGGGAAGCCCTTAGGCAGAACATGATGGCAATATCTCTCTCCCACTGTTCCCCAACAACAATGCCTTTATCCAGTTATCAGTGTGAGGTGTGAACATCTTCTCCAATACAGAGGTACAATAATTTGGATCAATATCTTTGGCATATTGGTCTAAAGCCAATTGTTAATCCCAACTACAGTACAGTAGATCCATTGAAGCAATTCTACTGTTGATTTAGTACCAATAGTAAGGACTACAGGTAGCTGCAATCCAACAATATCTGGAGGACCAAATGAATACTACCCCTGATTTTGACCCCTTAACCCAATGTGCAGGAACTGAACTTGCACATTAGATTGGGCCCCAACTGCTGGTACATGGCAGCTGATACCCTCATTTCTATTATGCTTTGAACCTGATGGCAGTGTTTGTCATTTGCTGGTGAATATGATAGAAGGAAAGTGAAGAGATTTCTAAATTGCTGACTGCATTGTGTGTGGTATCGATTGAGCAGGTTGATCTTACATAGTCTGGGAGCATCAGGAGTCCTCCTCCCCCTCTTGCAACTAAAGCTGGAAGATTTTATTTGACTTCGAATTGTAGAAGGAAGGTCAGTACAGAATGTCCCCTCCAGCATGATCCTTTCAGACCAAAATGTCCTCGCTGAATCGAAAAGTGTGCATCAGCGGAACAAGCTTCTTGCTTGAAAGCCACGCAGAGGCTTCTCGTGTTTTCTGTTTCTGATGACATAAGCATTGACCTTGTTGTGAATCCTTTGATGGGAATTGCTACATTTGCTCCCTGCAGTCTAATTTGCAATATGTATTACTGATAGGAAGATCTACCATTTGTGTGAGCCATAGGGCTTTTGATCTGCAGCAGTTCTGAAGAGGAGACTGGGAAAAAAAGCCACACACCACAAAACTCTTTTAAAAGTTTTGATCTGTGCTCCCTGCATCATACACATACTTCTAGTAAATAATTGTGAAGGTTAATGCAAAGTGACTGGGTAGGATTTGCTTATGGCAAATGAAAAGACCAAAAGCATTGATTGATTTTATGAGTCCACTTAATCAATGGGCTAATCACAAATTAAACATGTAATTTTCCAATCCAAGTTGTTTCTTGTGACATGCTGTTGACTGCAAACATCATGTGTAGAGCCCTTGATGTGTGTGTGATTATAATGTAATGGCCGAGAGTACATTAGACTACAAAATAAGAATGATCATATTTTCAGTCATTTCTAGTAGCCAGCCTCCAGCACAATTTGGAAAAGATACAATTTGGAACTATACCCCCTTCAGTGGCCACACTGCCTGGGGGATTCCGGATGCTGTAGTACCCCCTTCGCTTTTATGGTTTTACCTCCTGTGCCACCATGTTTTTGTGTGAACAGTAAGTCCAACAGAGTGAAAGTGAACCTGTGCTCCAAGGTAGCCACTCAGATTGCAGTACTGGTCCTGTCACCTGACTGAATATTCCATCAGCTCACCCCCTAAGGGCCACCACTGGTCCTGACCACAAGTCCCTATAAAATTCTAGCCTCAGAATTGACCCCTTGCCCTAGTTTCACTAGAGTAAATGCTCTCTGGCTAAGCTCTTGCTTCCATCCTCTCTAGTGCTTGTCCATTCTGACTGTTTTGGGGCCTCTTGCCACATTGACATTGTGAAGGAGTGTGAGTTTGCTTCCATGTGTGCCAGTTTGGTAAACTTCCATGACTATTGGGACTTGCATAAGAGAGCACTTCCTGCCATTAGAAAGAGTGAGGCAGTTGTCTCAGGAGATTTTCACACTACACTGTTATAGTGTTACTATTCCATTTTATTTGCTATGGCTGCCTCCTGTGGAATCCTGGGATTTGCAGTTTAGGGAGGGGCATTTACAACTCTCAGCCAGAGAGCTCTTAGGCCTCACTAAACTACAAACTCCAGAATTCCACAGAAGGAAGCCAGAGCAGTTAAAGTGGAATAGTAACACTATAACAGTGTAGTGTGAAAATCTCCTCAGTCACCTTAGAATAGTAGAGCTGTGTTGGAGGACAGTATGTATGTATGCCTCTGTATGTGAGAGAGACATGGCCGGCTCTGAGTCCCTGAGTTTTCCTATTCCTTCAGGTGTGGTGGAGGACCCTCTATCTTTGTCATCGCTGAGGTAAGATTTTACTGCCAGTTCTCTTGACATTTGGGACCATCATGAAATAATAGCCAAACAATACAGGGCCAGTTATTTCAAGTATGTCTTTCAGGGCTGGGTTGTAAGCAGGAGTCTGAGGCAAGCAATTAGGTCTACCAGTCAGTAGGTAGGGCTTAAGAATAAGTCAGAACCACTGGGCAAACCAGAAACGAAGTTCAGATAGCAAGTCAGGAATGAAGGCAGTCAGGACAAAGAGTAATGAAGAACTTAGAGCTTAGGAAGTCCTCATCACTCAAGCAAGGCTGAGGCAGAAAGTCTCTTTATTCTCATATTCATGCCCAGGGACATCCAAATGGCCAGACCAAAGCCTGAAGGTATTGCCTACTCTTCCAAGGTTTACCGCATGGGAGAAACCCCATATAGTTCCTGCCTTTTCTGTCAATATCTGTTCTGGATCCCTTTTTATAATCTGCATTCCCATCTCTTCCTCAGAATGAAAGATTTTGCTGCCTGAGGCAAAATACAAGATGGTGCCCTGTCCTCTTCCGTCATACAGATGCTGACTGGATTGGCAGTTGAATTTTACTTTTATTTAATAACAACTTCCCCCCCTCCCCCCTTTGTGGTGGTATTTTATTGTTTGTCAATTTTGGTATAAGCTTCTTTGAGCATATTATATGGACAGTGTTTCATAAATAAAATTGATACTGACCGGACTTCTTCTTGGCCCTGGATTGCTGTATCTGCCTCTAGCCTTTCCAGCTGACAAGCATTCCCACACACAGACCTCCAGACTTTACTACTGGAAGAGGGCTGATCTTGACTGATCTGATGGTGAGCTTCGAAATCCCCACAGCACTAATCTTACTTCTCACTCAAATTAATGTGCTAAGTTAAGCAAGCTGTTCTTCCTTAGACTCAACATTCACCACCAGCTAAATGGGGACAGCCCTGACCTAACATGTAGGGTTATTGTAAGGCATGCCTGGGGGACCTCTGTAAGTTTTGGATTACAATTCCCACACCCCCTCAGCCATTAGCCTTGCTTGCTGGGGTTGATGGAACTTCAAATCTGAGATAGCAGAGTCTTGTAAGAATGTTTAAGGAGTAGTTTGAATGTTTAGAAAGGAATATAACATGGTAAGTAAGCATTATAGCTATTTTGATTTCAGCATAGTTCTGCTGATATTTGTTAACATTAATTTACATTTTGGATCTTTTTGGAAGAATCAAGACTGGCCAATGAAGGTATTCATGCATGTGTACACATTTGCACACACATATGTCCCTTCATAGGTGTACAAATATTATAGATCACATACATAGACCTAAGAAGAGGGAGGAGGAAAGGGGTTAAAAAAACAAAGAAGAAGAAAAGAGAAAGGGTGAAAAATAGAATTTTAATTCCTGAACAGAAAAATGCAGTTTTATTGCAAATGGAAAGGGAGCAAAGATCCAAGAGTGATAAGAGTCTCTCTGGCCAGAATCCTGTTGATGTCTTATGCACGTGTGAGTTCCCCTATGGAAGCAGCTGGACATTTGGATCCAATGTGCAATGTCCACTTTTTTAGCCCTTAACAGCTGCAAAAGCAGAATTGTGCATGCAGTGCCATTGTGCTTACAGATGTTCATTCTTGGCCAATGAATGCATCTCTGCCTGGTCTTGCTGAAAGCTGTGATAGTACTTGTTTGATCATGCATTCAGTCACACACTTAGTTGTATAATGTTTCAGTCCTACACAAGAGTCATATAGCATAATCAATGCACAACTTCAAATGTGGAGATTTATGCTACATAGCCCCCCTATGTAGGATAGCTCCCCTATGTAGGATGCATTCTTCATCTTGTGGTTCTCTTCCATATTTAAATGAACTGAGTTTTGCTACCAGCTTCAATGTGATGTAGGTCATACCCTTATTCTTGTAGCAGTTCTAGCAACGGCTGCAGTCCTACCATGCCAGTTGATGTTGCTTGGCTACTGTGGTGTGGGAAGAAAGGTCAGTTGATTTGCTCCAGAAGTAGCTGGTCACCTGCTTCTTCCTCCCTTCTCTCAGTCTACAGTTCAGTTAATGTGACATGGCCAATAATAATTTGGCATCCTCCCTATTATTTCCCTGTTTCAAATTGTAGTCTACTTCCTACCCTGCCTCCCTCTGTTTTTAATTAAGCTGCAAAAATTGATATTACACAAACTAGGTACTGAGAATATTTCAGTGTCCTTCACCACATAAAAGGTTGTTTTGACAAATGAGATGGAACAACCCCTTCCATTGTCGCTTGCAGCTTGCTCCTCCTCCTCTTCTGCTTTATGAGGGTTTTTAATTATAATTTGTTCAAATGTTTGTTGTATGCATTCCCACATCACGGATGGTCTTTATTAAAAGATACTTCTTTGCATTTACCTTCTCTCCTTCCACTGATTTTGTCAGAGCTGGGAAAAGAACATAAATGAGTATTCTAAGAATTCTCCCAGCAAGTGTAGCTGGACTAGTGAGAGCCCAGAATGGTGTAGTGGTTGGATTATTGGACTAGGACTCCAGGAGACCACTGTTTGAATGCCCATTCAGGTGTGAAAACCCGCTGGCTGACCTTGGGCAAGTCACATTTTTCACTCCAAGAGGAAGACAATGGACAATCTCTGAATAACTCTTGCCAAGGAAACCGCATGACTGGGCCTCTGTAAATAACTTTCCCAGGGCCTGACTTGATACCTAGCACCATCTTTTAAAAGGTGCACCAATCCAAAGTGGTTTGGAAATTTTAAAAAATTAAACTGATACCTACAACAGAAATAATGGTTAGTTTCTAATGGAAGGAGGTAATTTGTATATTATCTTAAAAGCAGGGACAGATCTGGATTTCCTTGTAGATCTCTGGGTGATCTGCAGTATATTAGTAAAAAATGAACTCCTGATTCTTTAACAACTACAGCCATAAAATGACTCCCACCCTAAATTGTAATTATAAATCATAATGCTCACTTTTTAAAAAAAGCTCAGGGTTACCAGGAGTTGATTTTTTTGTGTTGAATGGATTTTGGGATCCATTCCCTTCTGCTACTCATACTCCTGGGCTCAAAATTCTTTAGTTCTTAAGGGTATTTCTTGTGTCCTAGGTACCAGCTGGTGGATCTTGAAGTTCTAAGGTTTTTTTTTTTAAAAAACCCAAATGGATCAGGCAAACCTGAAATGTGCTCAGCGTGCTTTAGAAGGTTAGAATGAGGAACACGTCTAGAGTATCTTGGACTAGAAAAGCAAAGAGTAGAATATTAAACACAATGTACATCTTATGAGAGAAGTGTTCCATGACACTCTGAGTGCAAATGAGGAGCCTGTACACATCTTCTGTTTATTGGCTGATGTCCATCCTGACTGGAGGAGTCTGGAAGCTGTAGGGAAAAAAAATCACTTCCCAAGTTCTGGTATTTACTATAGTAGCTAGAGAAGGTGCCTTGGCCAAGATCCAGTGGAGTACTTCAGTGTGCACCACTATCACAACTGGGCCTTTCCCCTTTCCCTACTCTTGCTGTAGCCACCTGTGTTGCTTAAAATCTGCCTAAAACCAACCCTGTATGGCAGGTTTTTAGGTTGCCTGGGGGCCTTCAAGAGAGAGTTTGGTTGCTGATTCTGACAGAAACAATGGGGAAAATGAGAGGAGGTGGGGTGGCTGTGTTTCCAGTAGGGCAGTGTTCTCTTGGGTTGGTAGGGTGATTGTTATATTTTAGTATTCAGATTTTAAAAAATTGCAAATGGTGAGGTCGGAGGGAGATCAAAGCAGAGAGAGAAAGTGAGTGAGAGAGAGTTGTCCCTCCATATTCACGGATTTGACATTCATGGATTTAAGTATTCATAATGGGAATTGAGTATTCACGGATTTGGGTATTCATGGTGGGGTGGGGTTCTGGAACCCAACCCCAGTGAATGTGAAGGGACAACTGTAGATCTGATTTTTAGCCTACACTTTGAAATAACTCTCCAAGGTGCTGAAC
Source organism: Gambelia wislizenii (assembly GCA_030847615.1). Taxonomy (NCBI): domain Eukaryota; kingdom Metazoa; phylum Chordata; class Lepidosauria; order Squamata; family Crotaphytidae; genus Gambelia; species Gambelia wislizenii. The sequence goes on along the minus strand of JAUMIR010000011.1, from coordinate 27,764,643 downwards.
CCTATCCTCAAAATAGGGTTCAACACCTTGGAGATTTCCTCTGAAGTGCAGGCTAAACCCCAGAATGGATTTACTATCCCACTAAGAGTGGAGTCAGTAACTCTCTCTGAATCTGGTGGAAGTATGTCATTTGATTCTGGTCTCGATGATCAAAGGGAATATACCTTTGGCTACATCATCAGATAACAACAATGGGTGGACATCTTTTCTGAGAACTTCCTATAGCTGGTTAACGATCAGCTGGAAATGAGAATACTGAATTCAACAGATGGTTGGTCTGATTCAAGGAGACAATTTAATATGCACGACGTGACTTCATTTTTTTGTGGGGGGGGCCTGCCTGCATGCTCTGATGGCATGAATGACGGTTTGAGCATTTAATGGATCTCTGTTAAATTATCTTGAAATACTGCTTATGTCAACATATTGGAATATTCAGTTTGGTTGATGTATTGTGTTTATTGCTTCCCCCGCCCTCCCCAGTTAATCAATTAACTTGAAGATTCTGACAGCCCCAGTAAATAACGAATAGCTTTTCTGAAAAAAGGCTGGAAAAAACAATGAGTATGGGCTCTGATGAAGAATCCCATTTTCAGACTTGATACTGGGTCAGTGACAAGAAGTTCTAACAACCTTAGCAAACAAGACTGTTGTTTTCTGAAGGATACTGAAGGGCCAGATCATTATAAGCTGCTCTATAGAGCTGGCCCTACCATTAGGCAGAATGTGGAAACTTGCTCAGGTGGCACTTTCCTCCTTCAGCCACTAAATGGCATAGAGAAGGCACTCACTCAGGAAGGAGAAAGATTCTTTTCCTTCTGAGGTAAGACCAGCCATTCTCCTTTGCTAAAGGACAGAGCTTTAAGAACAGACTCAAAAGACTTAAGCAAGTCCATTGCCCTTAACTGCAGTGGAGGATGCTGTGTTTTCATCAGTGTTGAAGCAAGATCCAATTGCCAGTTTGTTTAGTTTACTATGTGGCTGGGATCCAGACTATCCAAAAGACTGTAAGTGGAATCCTTTTGGTGATAGATGCAGGTGTCCATCCTTTTATGGTAATTGCAGAAGGAAGTATCAAGTACATCTATCCACAATGACTGTACCACCTACCTCCATGCTGCCTTTAATGACTGGAGGAAGGCATGGCACAGCCAGGCACAGTGTCCAACTGTGTTTCTGCAGCCAGACACATCTAGGAGCAAGTATCATTCTGGATCTCCTGGGGGTCCTCCAGAGGCCCAGGTATATCTTCATGCATCTGGCTTCGGAAATGCAACTGGACGCTGCTTGGACACCTCTTTCCTCCTTCAGCCACTAAATGGCATAGGGAAGGCACTCACTCAGGCAGCAGGGTGGCAGGTGGCATACATGAAGAGAGGAGGGATAGCCTGGAGCTGTGCTGGCAGAGCTTTACACTCTACCAGGTTGAATCTACCAATATAGTTTCAATAGGAGAGTTTATTTGATTTTTTGGTTATTTCTTACTATAATGGTGGGGTTTTATCTGTCTTTTCTCTTAAACACCTGAGCTGTCTTGGGCCCCATATTGGGAAAAAAGTGGGATAGTAAATCGATCGACCGACTGACCAATCAGCCAATCAATCAATCAAAAGGTAGGGACAACTCTACTACTGGAACAAAAGGATTTCCCCATTATCTGTCCTGCTAGTGATGAGAGACAAAGATACAATGTCTATGAGTGTCCCACCATAGGATCAGAATTTGGAAATGCTACTTTGGGGGACTGTAATCCTCAGAATCCGCCAGTCAGCATAGCCAGTGAGAGCTGGGGAGCCCTGGGATTTGTGGTCCAAAATAACATTCCCAAGCTCTGCATGAGTTGATGAGGAATCCTCTCCCACCCAATGGATGACATCCTTTCCTGAAGTCACTAACTCACTTCTGTTCTCAGTAAAATGGAGAGAAAGATCTGTGCCCAAAGGTTACTTAAAAATGAACTGTTGCAAAGTCTGCCTTGGGATGGTTTCAATACCTTGTGTTGCACTAGCTGAAGATGGAAATCACAGGAAAACTCTCTTGGAAAAAAATCAAACTCACAAAGATTTTATTTTATGCTAAGTTTATTTCCTTTCCCTTTCCCTCTGCGACTCTCACTTTCTCTCACCACCATCCGCTCAGTGCTTTGCCATACATTATTGAAAAACTCTTCCCTCTGGGTTTGGCTCACATCTCCTAGTTCATACAGGAGATTCATAACTAGTGAAATAGCTCCCATCTGCTAGGGAAGCAAAAAGCTGAAATGCATCTGGTCTACTAATTTTTGTTCTCCCCCTGGAGTTTTATGTATCTGGAGTAGCTTCAACACTCCTTCAGCCTCACTTCTCCCATAGCTCAACAAAGAAAATACTGATCAGCTAAAAGTACATTAAAGCAACCTGATGAGTAAAATTAAGGATTGAAGAGCAGAGCTGAGGAACCTTGTATCCCCTGTCTCATTCTTAGTGAATTTAAGACTCAACTCTAATTCTCCTGGACTCAAGTCTGAGCCTGGATGCTCAGGTTTCAGCAGTGGCCAGGAGTGCATTTGCACAGCTAAAACTGCTGTGCCAGCTGCGTCTGTTCCTTGAGATGTCAGATCTGGTTATGATGACACATGCCCTGATTACATCCCGTTTGGACTACTGTAATGCACACTACATGGGGCTGCCTTTGGAAACTGTTCGGAAACTTCAGTGGCTCCAAAATGTTGTGTCCAGAATGCTGACCGTGGACAGGAATAGGGAGCATATAGCTCGCATGCTAAAACAGCCTCACTGACTACTGGTTTGTTTCTGGGCACAAATCAAAGTGCTGATCTTGACCTATAAAGCCCTATATGGCTTAGGTCCAGTCTATCTGAAAGATCATATCTCCTTCTATGAACCTGCAAGAATCTTAAGATCTTCAGGGGAAGGCTTTCTCTTGGTCCCACCACCATCATAGGCTTGCTTGGTGAGGACACAAGAGAGAGCCTTGTCAGTGCCTGCTCCCACCTTCTTGAACTCCCTCCTGTGGGAGACTAGGCTGGCCCCCTCCCTGATTTTGCTTGGCTAAGCAGGCAAAAACATTTTTATTTAGCAGGCCTTTGATATATAACTGCACCCACAGAGCTTTTATTGGAATGTGTTTTTAATGTTATTTTTATTTGTTTTTTTTACTTGTATGTTTTAAATTAATTTTAATTGGTTTTAATTGTGATTTTAATTGTTGTGAGCTGCTTTGAGTCCCACTTTGGGAGAAAGGTGGCATATAAATTTTATAAATAAATAAATAGACAACCTGTGCCATTTCATGCCATACCAAATTTCAAGCGAAAAAGGATTCTAAAAGCTTCAATCTGAGATGCTCATGAAGCTCCACCAGACATAACTCTGCTCCCCCTCCAATCTGTACAATATTTTTTTCTGCTCCCATGGTCATTTCATAGCTAGGGGAACATCCAGCTGTGTTTCTGCAGACAAATGCATAATGATGATGACCAAAATCCTACTCCATCAGGTATAACTCAGGCATAAGAGGCCAGGACCTCTTATTATGCCACCCCCTCAAAAATTTACCTTTTCAGCCTGGCAGCATCTCCAATGAAGGGGTTTTGAGGTGCTGCAGATTGGAGTGTTGGGAAATTATATCTGCATTGCTCTCTTGGTCACAGGGCATATCAAGAACAGATAGCTGCAACTGCTTCACTCAAGGCAGCCCCAAAATCAGTATAAATCTGCCTTCATCATTTCCCAGGGCCCTGATCAGCAATGCCTCAGAAGCCCTTCAGTTGGGATGCTGCCAGGCTGAAAAGGGGTTGGGGGTCACGTTTGGTCATTAACAACTGTAAATGTGATTCACCAGCAGTTACAAGCCCAGCTTACCATCTTGTAACTACTGAACAGGATGCCACCTGATGTCTTTTTTCTGGGGAAGACCCAGGAAAAATCCAGGAGGATGCCTTCTTCTTCATGAGTCCATTTACAGAAATACAGTTGGCTGCTGCCTGGCCATGTGTATGGGCAGGGGAGTGTTGTGTACAGGGATGCTGGTTACCTCTTTCTGCAACAGCCATATAAAGAAATTCACAGGCATAATCTCTCTCTCTCTGACTTTACTTCGCAAACGAAGATTCAGGAAGGACTCATCCTGCGCTTTCTGCAAGCACGCTGATGACTAAAAAGGCCAATCAGAGATAAACAAGTCCGGTTGCAGAAAGCACAGCAGAAGGTTTCCTTGGGTGATGTTTCCGGGTTTTGATTCTTTCTGTGTTGTCGTTTCTCTTCAAGACTTGTTCAGCGTGAGTTCTCAAATAAGGCTGCAGCATTGTGGATAGCGCGTTTCCATGCCTCCCGATGTGAGGCCAGGGTGGACCATTGTTGGTGATCAATTTGGCCAAGCCTGAGATGTTGTTCCAGGGAGTCCTTGTATCACTTTTTTGGAGCGCCCCTCTTATACTGACCCATGGCGAGTTCACCGTAGAGTACTATTTGGGGGAGGCGATGGTCCTCCATCCAAAAATGTGCCCTGCCCAGCGCAGCTGTGTTCCCAATATCATGGCATAATGTAACTTTGTGTCAAGTGCTGATGTATGTCATTAACAAGATTCCTGCTACAGACCTAAGACATATTTCCCAAAATATGGGGTTAATTTCAAATTTAGTCATATTTGAAGAAGACCAACTGAAATCAATAGAATGTAAATTAGAGTTTTCACATTCCCCTCTTCTATTCAAAATTCCCTCTGTGTTCATTTCTTTTTAATCTGTTGCCTTACCCAAGATCTTTCTTTCTTTCTTTCTTTCTTTCTTTCTTTCTTTCTTTCTTTCTTTCTTTCTTTCTTTCTCCCTCCCTCCCTCCCTCCCTCCCTTCCCTTTTGCTGGTCTTCTTCTTTGATGCCACCAGGTGACATGAAGCAGTGGCTTTCTGGAATACTCCCTCCTATAGTTTGAAAGGAAGAAACAGTGCTCTGAATCAAACACATCCTAAAAACATACTGTCTTTCTGCAGACCTTTGCCTGCTGGTAATTCTTACTCTGTTTTTGTACTAAAGGTTGGAGTTTTGTTTCTTGTTTTCCTTTGCTTTACTTATATTTCTTTATTTCTTATTTTTGAAGTGAGCTAGATTGTTTTATACTGCTTTTATACTTGGTTATATATATATTAATGTAAACCACACTGAGGTCTAAATTGTGTTGTTAGTTCTGACTAGAGTATGCTCATGTTTAAATATGCTCATATTTTACTTGGCCCTCTATTCACGACCATGAGGATTGGCACCGTTGTTGTTGTTGTTGTTGTTGTTGCAAAGAATGAATCGGAGCTTATTGGTAGAGCTAATCATGATGACTATGGAGATTTCCAGACTACACTGTTATAGTGTTACTATTCCGCTTTAACTGCTCTGGCTTCCTCTTGTGGAATTCTGGGGTTTGTAGTTTAGTGAGGCCTAAAATCTCTCTGGCTGAGAGTTGTAAATGCCCCTCCCTAAAATGCAAATCCCAGGATTCAAGAGGTGACAGCCATAGCAAATAAAGTGGAATAGTAACACTATAACAGTGTTGTCTGAAAATCTCCTATGTATTAATTCTAGCATAGGAAACACTATGCTGTGGAACATGAGGAAGAACATACTATTGCAGTGGTTCTTCCCCCCCCTTTTTTTTTTTTACCATGGACCCTCTTCAAATATCTTTTGTTGCCATGGACTTCCAATACTTCACTGAAGATTCAGAGAAGATGCCAGCCACAGATGCAGGCGAAACGACAGAAAGAAACTATTCCAGAACACGGCCTCACAGCCTGGAAAAAACCCAAGGAAAATCTATGGATGCTGGCCGTGAAAGCCTTCAACTTCATACAAAACTTTACCTTGTGATAACCAACAAACTTCACAGTGTAGCAAAAGTTAATGGTTTTCACTGTTCAGATCTTTGCAAAGCTGCTCAAAAAGTCTTGAATTTAGTGATTTGCTTTTTATAAAATTCAAGCTTCATTGCTTGAATTTTGACTGATTTGTTTAAGGTCTGTTTTAGTTTTTCTGGTATCCTTTTAGCAAATAGAGCTTCCTTATGCGTGCAGCAATGTAATCAAGTCACCAATGCTATGATTTCCTTAATCCATGCTACATGTCCAGTAAGCTTTCTAGATACTCCTTGTGCCCTGTCTGTGCTAATTCCAATGCATTTCAACCAATCCATGTCAAGAGATGTTATAAACTCATTTAAGATGTTAAATACTTTTGCAGCTATGGTGTGTACCAATGAGGAGATGAACAATAAGTCTTCAAAAATATTCTTCTCATGCTCATATCTAATGCAGCAAAATAAGATCACTTTGTTTGTTATGCCTGTGCTTTTATGCAGTCGCAGAGCAAAATAGGGGAACATGCAAATTATTTCTAATAACTGTTCCTTGATATTAGCTGACAAACCGTCAATTCACTTCTTAACTGTCATTTGACAATGACATGCTCTTTGTGGCATGTTCTTTATGTTTAGTAAAGAGATGTCTTCACAGTTTTGATGGTTTCCTGGACTCGTTGGACAACTCGTTGGAGAAGCTTCATTTTACTTTGATGAGGATGCACCCTCATCAACATCATCAGTATTTTTAGGTTTCAAATTCAACCAGTGATCTATCCTGAGGCTCAGCCAAAATGTATTGTTGCAAATTTGCCACAATAACATCAAATAGTCACTTTACCTGACAATAACTAAACACTTTTATTCACAAAAATTGAAGAAGAAATGATCATTTTCAATAATTCACATTCCTAAATCCATCTGAATACAGTTGTCCCTCCGTATCCATGGATGTGGTATCCATGGATTTAAGTTTTCATGGCTTGAAAATATTCTTAAAAAATAATAATCCAAGAAGCAAACCTTGATTTTGCCATCTTATATAAGGAACACCATTTTGCTATGCCATTGCGTATAATGGGACTTGAGTATTCATGAATTTTTGTATCCATGGGAGGTCCTGGAACCAAACCCTAATGAATATGAAGGGATAACTGTACTCACTAACACTGACTGACTCTGACTCTCTCTTCCCATGAATATCGTCTTCTTTCTATACATGAATTTCTTCAGAAACATTCTCAACACAGCTATGGAATTCTGGGAATCATAGAATCATAGACTTGGAAGAGACCTCAAGGCCCATCAGTCCAACCCTCTGCCATGCAGGAATACACAATCAAATCATTCCAAACAGATGGCCATCCAGCCTCTGCTTAAGAACCTCCAAAGAAGAAGACTCCACCACACTACGAGGCAGTGTATTCCACTTCCGAACAGCTCTTACCGTCAGGAGGTTTTTCCTAATGTTTAGGTGGAATCTCTTTTCCTGTAGTTTGAACCCATTGTTCCATGTCCTAGTCTCTGGAGCAGCAGAAAACAAGCCTGCTCCATCCTCAGTATGACATCCCTTCAAACATTTAAACATGGCTGTACACATGGTATCAAGAGATGTCATGTGCTTTCTCTCAGCCACTCAGTCTCACTCTCATGTTGTCAGCATGTGCAGAAATAGCGAGTGCTGACATTTTTTTGCTATCAAAACCAGTTATTTTCATAACATTTGAACAGTTTGAGATATTGTAAAGACTTTGTACAAATGATGTCTATCACCAGAAAAAGACTCCTGCCATTTGAGATCAATGTATGACTGTCTCTCTGTCTTTCTTCCTTTATTTTATTCTTTTTATTTTAATTGTAAAAGCTTGTAACATTTTTTCCAAGCTTTTGCGGATCCCCTGTAGAACCGCCGTACTATTATATTCATGTCCTGCTGCAAACTTTCCTTGGGCATCTGTTTGGCCACAGCGCAAACAGAAAGCTTTATTCGAGAAGCCTTTGGTCTGACTCCCTGAAACAACATCTCAGGCTCGGCAAAATTGATCACCAACAATGGTCCACCCTGGCCTCACATCGGGAGGCATGGAGATGCACTATCCACAATGCTGCAGCCGAACAAGTCTTGAAGAGAAACGACAACGCAGAAAGAATCACAACCCAGAAACATCACCTAAGGAGGCCTTCTGCTGTGCTTTCTGCAACCAGACTTGTTTATCTTGGATTGGCCTTTTTAGTCATCAGCACGCTTGCAGAAAGCACGGGATGAGTCCTTCCTGAATCTTTGTTTGCAAAGAAAAGCCAGAGAGAGGGGTCTGATCCAACACAGCTCTTCTTATGTTCCTAGATGCCCCATGACCTCAACTGGTTTAAATGCAACTGCTTGGACTGATTCCTATTGTTAGTCCCAATTATCACATTGAATAAGTGATATTTACCTACATGTTCAACAGTTGATTAAATGGGTCTACTCTAATTGCCAGGTTGAGAGTTTATTATATGAGGCAGTGTGCAGATGTCCTGCATTATCTTGTCCTTTTAAAGTACAACACAGCTGCATGTGTGTTGGCTTACTGCCAGGTAGCCAAAGTGTTAAAGCAAAGGACTTTGGGAATAGCATGACATAGGATCTCCTAATAATCTCAAGAGATACCTCTTGCCCAATGGGATCCCTCTGCAAGTTAGAAAGGTATGAAAATGTCTAGATCTTTCAGAGCTAAGGTCCTCTAAGGACATTGGCTTGAGGCATGTGAAATGGAGGGACTGACAGAGAGATAGCGGCTAATGATTGAGTTCCTGTATCACTGTGGGTAGAACATAAAGCTCCAAACCTCTCCCCCTGGTAGCTGAGAAGCCTCCCCCCCTCTCTCTGTGTATGTGTGTGTGTATTCATGTGCTGCTGGGCATTTGATAGCAGGGAATGGAGCAGGGACTGGTGACTAAGATGTGGCCTGTCTTGGATGCAACTGCAGTTTCTTGGAAAGAGAAATGAGATTGCTTTCCCAGATTGGAAAAACAACTTCATTTCCCTTCTTTCTCCTTTGACTGCAGTTACAGATGAGACTGGTTCCTTCTTAGTCATTTTCATAATTCCTCCCCCCCACCCCGACAGCCACTTAACAGCAGTAGCAATGTCAAACACTCCCCAGGCATGATAGTAAACAGTCACTTGCACAAAATCCAAAGTAAGTTGTACAAATGCATGTGCAAATTATGTGCACAGATGCCACCAACAGGATTCCAGCCTTTCCTTCCCTTTGTCTGACCCACAGGAAACCATAGTTGAGTCTGGTTAATGAAGTCCAGTCTTGTCATTGACACCATGGGACCGGATTACGAAGTTCAATGTGAACAATCCTGTATAGGAAGTTGCATTAGAATTTCACATTACTTTGACTGTGGCTGGATGTCAGCTTGAAACTGATTTTGTAACTCTGCAGCTTCTTATGATGTACTTAGGGGGAGGTGCCTCCCATGTGTATGATGCCTTCTCAATGCTGCACAGCTTGCTTAGTCAGAATAAAAGCTTTCATCTTACAAAATTCTCCTTTCATCCCCACTCATATTTTCAGCTGCGCAGGGTATACTGCTAGCTGGAAGGGGAAGGGCTCTGGATGATGGGAGTTGCAGGTTACCAAGAGCAGACACTCCTGTCTCCCAGGAAGGAAGGGGAAAGCGGACAAGAACAAACCCTTGGTGGCCTCCAGTCCAGCTGCTGACCCAGGGGGCCCAATATGGAGTGGTGGTGCTAGCCTATCCAGAAAAAAAATATATCCCAAAATAGGGGCCTTCTCTTTCATTAGACAGTTTAGAGTAGGAGCAATCTCTAGCAACTGGTATCATCAACATCATTATTATCAAAATAAGTAAATATAAACAAGTAGAATAAGCACATGTGAAGGTTTTTAAGTGTGTATCCCTGTTAATTTGGAGGGCATCTGCTGACCGTATTTAGAATAGGGATATTCTCATCCTTGATCAGAAAGGGTGTCTTGATATCTCTTGACATGTTATGATAGGGTTTTTTTTTCATTTAAGGACCTGTTTTGCAAAAAACAAAAAAACAAAAATAATGCTTTAAAGATTGTATTTTGCACTTAACATGCTTTTGTGCAAACAGAGATGTACAAAATTTCATTTTTGTAAGCACAAAACATGTTCTGCACATTTTTATGTAATTTTTTTTTTTGGCAAAAGCCCCCTCCCCCTTCATTGGAAAACATGTAAAAACTCTCAAAATTGTATCAATGGGGGAAAGAGTTTTAAAAATTGCCACCCTCATGTGGAAGAACAACCTAAGCAAAGATTTATACTCCCAGTTCAAAGTATAATTGAAAACTAGAGGGTATTTTTTTTATCCACAAAGTTTAATCTACCTGGTTTGCTGAGAGACTAGAGCACTTGTGGAACAGCAGGTAAGGTGCTGAACATTGACTGCTAGAAGTACTGACCTGATCTGGTTCCCTTGACCCCACTCTAGTGCCTTACAAAGAGGACCAGATGGGTATCAGCCAAGAGCTGAAGAAAGAAGTCGGAAATATGTGTAACTGGAGACTGAAAATGGAAGCAGAACAGCCTGACCTGCCTTGACAGTAGTCTTCTCAACAGTCTTTTGGCAGCCTTCTGGTTTGGCTTCATTTTCAAGCTTTGTTGCATGAACTGGGCTTCTGGAAGGACAGAGTAACAGAGTCCTAATGAAAGAGTAATGCAGTTGAAAAACAGCAAGCAGTTTATTTTTGCCATAAATCTGAGTGCTCCTCACTTCATTTGTCTGATATGATTTCTTCCAATGGGGCCTTTTAAACTCTACAAACAGAGTAGGCTATACATTCTGTAATGGTATGCCAAAGAGCTAGAAAACGACTTGTTCAGGGAGAAAGAAGATGGAACAAGGGTAGGTTTTGACCGGGGGTGGGGTGGGGGAGATGTGAAAATTATGGGAAGCTTTTATTTATAAAAGGCCTGAGGGCATCTTAAGGAAAGAAAACACAGCTTTAAAAAGGCAACAGGGCTGCGTTCTCAGTGAGTAATGGAAATATCTCCAGGCTAGGTAAAAAAAAAAAAAAAGGGGGGGGGGGAGGAAAAGCCAGATGGAAACTTTTCTGTGTGTTCTTTCTGCCCTGAAATATAAGATAGCTCAGCCAGCTGCTGACCATCTTCCTCTTTTATAATGGCAAATAAAGCTGATTCTTATGAAAAAGGGATGGAAATTAACAAGGCCAATTCTGTGCTTTTATTCAGATGGTATAGTGTCTTTAGCTTCCACCGGTATAATGTCTTTCTCTGTGGTTTGCTATCTGATGGGGAGAGAACAAACCACTCAGATATTATGCTTATATCTATGAATGCTTCATGCCTCACACTTCTTTAGCTTGTGACCTGCTTTACATTTGCTGCATAAGTGAAAAGGGAAAGGAAAACCCTCATGTTGAGTGGAGGAGAGGGTGGCCAGATACAGAAAACAGGGCATCTGCATCCTTGATTGTGGTGAAATGGGAATTTCAGCAAGGATAGTTTATACAGTTGGCCCTCCGTATCTATAGATTCTGTATCCACGGATTCCACCATCCATGGCTTGAAAACATTCCCCCAAAAAAGAATTCCAAAAAGCAAACTTTAATTTTGCCATTTTATATAGGGGACACCATTTTACTCTGCTATTGTACATAATGGGACTTCAGTATCCATGGATTTTGGTATCAACAAGGAGTCCTGGAACCAAATCTCAGAAGATACCAAGAGCCCACTGTAATGCAAACATCACCTCAGGAAATCCCTTCTTCTGTGAAACTAGCAAACATTCTGGAATCTTGTCCTCTTTGCACCAGGACCTAATTTAGGTGGTGTTTCTGGAGAACTGTTCCTGGAAAAAAGTGATTCTGACAAGAGGGGAAAAAATCAACTCTTGGAGAAATGGTACTATACAGTGTTAGAGTCAGGACTATAGAGAACTATCTCAAGTCATTCTTGGAGTATTGGCAGACAGGCAGAAATGATAAGCAACAAAGTTCCGGTTAGGAATTTGGGATATTAAGCAAAATATCAGGATCTTGGACAGAGCACTGAGGATTTCAATGCAAGGCAACCTCAATAAGCAGATGATTTGAAGCCCCCACCAGATGAGGAAAAAAAAAACCTTTGAAAATCTCAAGATTTTTTTCCTATACAAATTAATTATATTTCGGATATCAAGTGAAGGAAAGAGGAGTGTCAGCACTAAAACAAATTGATTGTAATGCTTATATAATATTGCTAAAGTACTTTAGCACTTTGGCTATAACTCCTGCATGATAATAAACATGGAAATCACTGAAAATCATTTTCTGAACCATCACCTGATGTTACACATGACCAGTGGGAAGGAAAGAAGGAAGAGCACAAGGGAGAAGAGAGGGAGGGGAACCCAGAATATTTGAAGCAATAATTCATATGTAAACCAGGGAATATGTAGGTAAAGTCAAAACAAAAAGAAATGGAAAGTCTCAATACTTTTGGAGACATTTTTTGCCTTTCAGGATAAGCCCTTAGAAAGTTTTTGTAGGCATTCACCTTGCACTCATGAGGATTAAAATAGTTGTACGTGTGTTAGTAAACAGGGCTAGGACAGGGCTTTATTGTCTACCAGGGAAGTCTTGATAGAACACATTGTACAGGCCTATTGTTCCTTGCTCTTACTCAGAAAAAATAGTTTGACAAGTACCAGGCAATTGAGGAAAAGCAAACAAACAAAAACCAAGATTGTTTTGCTCTTCATCTATAAAAACTAGCTTTTGTTTAGAACTGTGCAGGTTCAATAATTGGCCTCTTGGAATGGATAATATTTTAGCTCCCTCTGATCTCCATTGCTTAGAAGAGAAGCACATTCACATTTCTTAATATTGCACCTTATTATTTGTTTGTACCAACCTGCTGTTTCAGGCTTCAGAAGCATCCGGCAATGTATAATTCAACTCAGTTGATATAGGAAGTGCCATACTGTGGTAATTTAGGAGATTATCAGACAGGAATGAAAAAAGCGTTCCTGTCCAACAATCTCCACTCCTGCCCCATCCTGTCCCAGCCCCACCACAATCACCCTCCCCACCGCACTTATCTTGTCTCCCATCAACAGGGCAGCCCAGGAGTGAGACAAGCTCTGACAGAGTTCCGTTCACTTCCTGGATCGAAATCCCGTGTATTCTCGCGAGAAGATGCAAGCTTGGGAAATTCAAAAAGAAAAAGAAAAATACCCCCCCCCGAAGTGACAGCAAGCACAAAAACACACTTCAAAATTAACAAGTAACATGGGGAGGCTAATAAAAATTGTGTCACTTACCTGGATGTCCCGATCTCACCCAGAAGTATTCTGGCAGGGACCTCCCATTGATGCTGGGATCCTGCCAGCATAACGGGGCATCTTGTCCACATAGGCAAATCTGGAACACAAACAGAATGGGGGATCTATTGATGGTTTCTCATGTCAATAAAAAAGCAATGCTGGTGGAATGGCAGCATAATGGGTGCATAATGAGGGGGAATGACATCATCTGATAAGGGACCCCTTTTGTGACCTCCTGGTTTTGCTGTAATGCCACTTTTGAGGTGTCTGATTATCTCCTTAAAGGTGAGACCTTGGAGAAGCAATGAAGATGTGATATAGGTAATGCAACAGTTCAAGGACCTTACTCCTCGATGTTCTGTTTTATTTTTAAGCCAGTGGTGCCCTGTTTTATTATTCTGGCTTCTTCCTCTGTTGACTACTGGGCCAAAACATTACATAGTCAAGGGTAAGTAATGTAGTAAGAAGAAAGACAGTAGGCAACATGGATCTCCACTCAGGGTAACAGAGAACTCCTGTGATCATAACATACCTGTTGAAATTTAATCAGAGACTCTTAGCCTTGCAGCTGTTCAAATAGTCATGGCATGTCACACTAAAATGCACATTATTGTTTTCAAGTCAATTATTTGCTCAGCTAAAACAAGGTGCAAGTACTTTTTAATTTTTTGTCATCTTTGCCCCAGAATCCCACTGTCACTCCAGGCAAGCAGATTTTCCACACTTCTGTGCATCTGTCAAAGCTCCAAAAACAAACAAACAAATACAACAACACACAAAAAAAGCAAAGAAAGCACCACTTTTAATATAAAAATATCCATTTCAAGAAGAACTTTATCATACTCAGCTTGGGGTGATTTTTCCCCATGTGTTGGTTTTTGGGTGAGAAAAAAAAGATATTAACAAACATGTTTGATGTAGAGATTAATAAAAAATGTAGAGTTTATTAATCCAGAGGAACACTGGGTGGGTAGTGAAGGAGGTATATTTGCTTGCTTCCATTAAATATTATCAAGAGGAGGCTATCTTGGTACCATGCCCAGATACAGCATACAAACAAACACTAATAACTAATTTATTTCCCTCCATGAGAGTGGAGTCATTTACATTTGAATGCTGGTGAAAAGACCCCACAGATATACATGGGATTACGTACTCACTGAAATGGAGTCTTTAATTTTGAACAAATTCATGTTCTCCACTGAAGCCATGTGGGTAGGATAATGATCAGAAGCATTTGTAACTAATTTCACATCTCACAAAATTGGCTCATATTGGGCACATACTAGTAAGGGTGCAAATTTTGAAAGAGAGACACCTTTCAAGGTTCCCTTAACTTTTCCTCCTTCTGCATCTTCTTGCATGGATAAAAAGTCATGCCTGGATTCTGATATTCCCCCCTCCCACAACACTGCGATGGCAATAATTTATGTTTATTAACCATCACCAGTCTTTATTATAATTAACAAATCATCAGGCAAGTAAAAGACATTAAAACACATTGACATTATAAATACGTTATAAGACATAGCAAATTTTGAAAGAATGGATGTGATCTATCCAAGGTCAAGCACTTCTAACCCCTGTTGAATTCAATGCAAAATCTTTAAGCAAAATGTTTTCTATGCCAGGGCTAAGGAAGCACTGGTTCTCCAGATTATATTGCGTATTATCATTTGCTGTTGGTTATGCTGGCTGGGACTTCTGGGAAATGAAGTCCAAAGCATGTAAAGGCTGACAGTTCTGCACCCCTACTATAGGCAAATACTTTAAACAGGTACTGGTAAAGCTGTTGCTGGACTATAACACTTCAGACTGAGAAGAGGGGATTAACATAATTAAAGGTGTGCTCTCTTGTTTCTCTCACTATGTCTCTCATCATCTCTGCACATAGATAGTGGGATAAGCTTTCTCCCTGACATGATTATGTTCTACATGTAGGTTTTGTTAATCTTGGAAACCTTCAGTACTGGCAGTTGGAAGTGGTACAGAGCTGGAACAAAGTTATAATATAGTTTATTTATTTTTGAAACAAATCTTCAGATGTGGTCAGGGACAAAAGAATCGGTAAAATTAATCATGGTAATATAAATAGAATGCAATAAAACATCAATAACAGTGGCAGTGTGTGGTGAAAGAGACAGCATAAGGTGAGCTTGTGTCTGTTGAATTTTACTTCTCCAGCCTTGGGAGTCCTTGGGAGAGTTTGTTGGGCTAATGCTGGAGTGTGTGTTGGGGCTAGCATTTGTTTGTCTGAGATTGGGAGGAGGCTTGCTGGGGGGGGTGTTAGTGTTCTGTTGTGTGGTGGCAACCTTTTTGGTTGTGAGAGCTGTGTGTGTGTGTGTGTGTGTAGCCCCAGGTCCTCTATCTGAGCACCTCATCTCAGGGAGACAGGGCTTCTGCTGAGAGAAGTGAGTCAGTGAGAAGAAGTGGGACAGAGACAGAGGGAAGAGCTGGCAGCCACCTGCTCTCTATATAGCTGCAGCCCCAGTCCCTGGAGTGAGGTGTACAGGAGTGAGGCTGACAGGGGGTTTTGGCATGGGTATTTAGTAGGGGAGTTTGAGGGGGAGGCCTGGAGTTCTGTTCTAGTGCCTACTTCAGATTCCTCAATATGGATAGTGATGGAGCTGCTAAAATAACCCGCAACAGCTGTGGCATGTTTATCTTCTTGCCAGCAGATGTGCGTAGCTACACCTGTAGCAGGCGTAATTGGGTTGTGTTGTTGGAAGAGAATGTCCAGCAACTTGAGGCCTGTTTTTTCCTCTCTCCAGCATATTAGGGAGCAGGAAGTTTTCTTAGAAAGAGCAGAACAGATGGTCCTGGTTGGGAAACATGCAGGGGATGTGTCTGTGAACTTTTTTGGACAATGAAAAAATAACGCTAGCAGCGGACATTTGACCATGATATTTTTGCTTTCTACCATCATATTTTACTCGCAATCAATGATCGTGAGTAAAATATGACTGTAAAAGCAAAAATATCACGGTCAAATGTCCCAGCGGTACTGCAACAGTACCGCTGGGAAGGAGCGTCGTACGAAACTGACGCCCTCTTGCGCTGCAGCGTCGCAACCTGGTGACGCTGCTAGCGTTATTTTTACATTGTCCGAAAAAGTCCTGTGGAAGAGGTTAGCTTGGATACACAGGGGGCAGACATTTGGAAGAATGTGACACATAGAAGTAGAAGGAGCAGGTGTCATTCTATAATCCCCCCCCCCAATTTATTTTTATTGAAAGAGCTATTTACATAAGTTTCGCATTATTTGTACATATTTTTTAATAATGAACCATAATATAAAAGCATTTAGATCACATTATTTGAAAGCAAATTTCACATTTTTACTTCCACTAACTGTGCCCCTGCTTGCATAAGATTGATACACAATTGCTATCAGACTTCTGAATCAAAGTAACTTACTTTACACTATCATTCTGCTCAAAACATACACAAAAAAACTTTCCTGTTGCATCTGAGTTAAACCACCATTTTTTCCCTCTTTTCCTTGTTTTTCATGTTAGTTCACATTAGTAACATTTCAAGATTTTTCATTTCAGCTGCCTTTTCCCAATATTTAATCACTGGGGCCCAATCCTGTAGTGTCTTCTGGATGGGTATATTCCTTAATTTTGCTGTCAAATTATCTAATTCTATCATGTCCATTAATTTGGAAAGCCATTCTTTAATGGAGGGTACCTCAGATGTCTTCCATTTCCTTGCAATTTCTATTCTGGCAGCTGTAGCCATATACAATATCAGTTTCCAGTATCTCCTTTCATCATCTAATACTTAATTCATTAGTCATATTAAGTAAATATAACTTTGGTTTACATTCAAATCTAATTCCCAATATTTCAATAATCATCTTATGAACCTTAAGCCAGAAGGTCTGTATCTTTTTACACCTCCACCACATATGTAGCAATAATCCTTGATTACTATGGCATTTCCAACAATTTCCATTTGTTAGCTTATTCAAACTACAAGAAAAGAGATTCCACCTAAACATTAGGAAGAACTTACTGATGGTAAGAACTGTTGGGCAGTGGAGTGCACTTCCTTGTAGTGTGGTGGAGTCTCCTTTGGAGGCTTTTAAGCAGAGGCTGGATGACCATTTGTCAGGAATGCTTTGATTGTGTATTCCTGCAGGACAGTGGGTTGGACTTGATGACCCTCACGGTCTCTTCCAACTCTATGATTCTATGATTCTAAAACAAACATGCAGCAGAGAAAACTATTAAAACCACAGCACAGGAGGACACAGGTTTACCACTTAAAATGCCATGGAAAATTGATAATGATAATCCTGGCCCCAAGAAAATTGCAATGTAATTTGCAGATGTATTTCTTTCAGGAGGAAGTTCCAAAGTTACAGGGTTACTAAAGAAAAAGCCCCCTTTTTGGCTCCAGAATTCAACTTTCCTGAAGGAAGGATATAGAGAAGGTTCTTTATGAGTGATCTTAAAATATAAACAGGTTCGTATGAGAAGAGTTACATCTCTAGGTCATCTGGGTCCTATGACATCTGGGGTTTTAAAAGTAAGTGCCAAGGACCTTGAATTGTGCATGGAAGAAAATAGGGAATCAGTCTCGTTCTTTAACAATGAGCCTGATACGAACAGACCTGGAGCCCTTTCACACTTGCAGCCTTAAACCACTTTAACTGCCATAGTTCCATCCTGTGAACCCAGGAGCTTTGTAGTTTGGTGAGGCACTCAAGCTGCCTGGCTGAGAATTTTAAATACCTCTCCCTAAACTGAAAATCCCAGGTTTCCATAGGATGGACTCATAGTGCTATAACTGTATAGTGTGAAAGAGCTGCTGGTTGTGCCAGCTAGAAATCTGGCAGCAAGTCTACAGTGTAAATTGTAGGACTTTAATGATCAGTTCATCTTGGGCAGTGGTGGGCAACTATGGCAGGTTGCCCACCTAAAATGCACCAATGCAAAGTGCTTGGGGCCACATGTACGTTGTCTGGATTTTGGCAACCTCTGGTCTAGGGGTCTCTAATGCTTTCATGGAAAATGATAGACCTGAAAAGGGCCTATAGTCTTTCCTTCCACTGTAAAGATTGTTTCTGAAGTAATTATGAGGTTCCTCAACTGCAGGCTATTTAGATGCTATTTCGGTCCATCCGGCTTCCTTTTCATATTTAAAATGTCAGCTCAGTATCATAGGCCAAGTACCAACTCCAGCGTGGAGTCTTCGGATGGTGCCCTCCTGTCTTGGTGTGATATTTTATTTTTCTTGCAGCAGTACCAGTTAAATTATTCAAGAGGTGAGGGATGGCTGATTGTTCTTGTTCATTCTAATTTCCCTGAAAGGGCAACTGCAACAGTGAACACTGAAAAACCTTCCCTCTTTTTTGGACATTTCCCCCCTTTCCTTTCTTTCTTTCTTTCTTTTTTAAGGGCCAGCATTTTGAAAATTATAAGGAGTTTTATATTTATAAGACAGTGAAGGTGCACTTGCTACAATAACTCTTAGCAATCTGTTCACAATGTGGCTTATGGAAACAGAGTTTCATTCCTCTCTTCCCTTTTCCTTCCAGAACTTATGAAAAACCCGAACAGCAAAATTCTTGTTTTATTACTGTTAAGACAACAGGTTTGGAGTGATGCTACAGAAAACAGAAAATCTTCAATAAGATTATATAGGGTCACAATGAAGCCAGACTCCCACCCTAATTTCACTCTCTGCCCTTGTGAGGGGGAAGGCATTTTGGTCATGAGGGGATGAACTGTAAGTAAATTTAAGCATTTATTTGTTGCATTCATGCCCTATCCTCTAGCTAAAATAGTTCGCCAAACACCTTACAAGATAAATTGCACAACATTTAGGCAGACTGCTGGAACAGTTGCTGCTAGCTGTAAGTTGAGCAAGAACAGTGGTGGCGGGTTGCTTTCATGATAGTGAGGTGGTGGCTTTGCTCTGGTGTTTAGTCTGAAATTTAAAGGAACTATGCAAGTGCTGAACCTATTTTGGTTTAGGATTAAGCACCCTGGATACCTCATTTATTGCTTGGATTAAAACATGGAGGAGAGTCATTGCCCCATTGCCATGGAAGCTATTAGTAGTGAGAGAAGGAGGCAGAGGTATTTGGCTGTTTGCTCTCCATTCACAGGGTATAAACAGTCAGATGGTACGTAAAATGCTTTCCTAACTGACTATGCAAACAAACAGCTGGTCCTTCTGAGTACCTTCCTGTGATATGTAAAGGCTTCAGACCTGTAGCTAGATCCTTTCTGTCATTCACTGGCTGCTCAGCCTAGTTGAGAACTGCAGGTCAAGAGCTCTTGTTCACTTGCACTTGCTACATAGAGGGGAGGTCTTTTTAGCATTGGTAGCTGCCAAGGGTTGAGAAAAAGCCAGCTATTGCTAAAACACAGGTGTAACTCAGTTAACAAAACATCTGACAAGAAAGTTCCTTTTTATAAAGTCTTTTTATGCCTGCTCAGCCCCCTCAGCTGAGAGGTCTGAATCCCTGCTCAGCCATCGAAACCTGCTGGGCAACCTTGGGCAAGTCACACTCTTTCAGCCTCGGAGGAAGGCAAAGGGAACCTCCTCTAAACAAATCTTGCCAAGAAAACCCCAGGATAGTTCCCCTTAGGGTATCCATCAGTGTCAAGTGCTGGCTCATTCAGATTGCCTGCCATGAAATTTTATGGTGTAGTATGATAGGATGTGTAGTATTATGGTTTGTTATGGGGAACATATTGTCACAGTAGTGCACTGGTACCTCTGAGCATATCAAGAGGACCAGGCAGCAAAAGTTGTTGTAGCAGAATTGCAATTATCAGGTGAAGAAATGAGCACACAGACACAGATGTGCATCTAAAACTACTTCTTTTTTCTAAAGCATGTTTGAGAAATATTTACAATGAGTCTGAGACTCCTAGCATACAGGCTACATAACGCACCACAATGTACAGCACAGTCCTGCACTGTACAGCCTAGACTCAATACACACAGTCTGAGAGCAAAATCCAAGTCAAGTGCAGAGACAATGAGTGGAGTGATCTAGTTATACAGTACAGATACAGTACAGTCATGGGTTATACAGTTAGTGGTTCTCACACACATTTTCCCATATAGATAAGGCTTTAACTTTCACACTTCCTTCCCATGGCTGTCTCTCAGACATAATCTAGATATGCTAGCCAGCTGCATTTAGCCTGCTCACTGCTGGCCCCTGCAGGCTGTTGCGTATTATACCATGCCTGCTCTTTACAGTATAAATTTCTAGTGATTGTATATCCCATCACCTTGACACATATATCCAGCCTGCTTGTTATTACATTCCTGTTTGATTATCTAGCAATGGGTAGGGAAATGGTGCTGGAATGCTCAAGGTCAATTTGGTGGGAGAAAAGGGTATGGAAATAAAAGTAAAGTTAGCCTGGGAAAGTAGAAAGTTTTGCTTAATTAACAAATGTGGTTTCAGCCCTCCACAAAGTTTGAAGTTACTATACTTTAATTGTACTGTAGTAGATGACGTTTTCTGAAGTGTATGTAATAAAGCTTTGCTGAGTAATTCTGAAAGCCTGGATTTTCTGAACTGCCAGAACTCTGTATACAACTGTTACCCTAAGAGGTAGGGGTGTTTTTGAGCCTCACCATTGATGCCAGAATCTCTATTATTATTTGGGGGAATTATTAGCTCAAATGGCTGGCTTGCGAGAGGAGGGTAATTTTGGGGGTCTTTTCACCTATGTATACCAGTACTAACTATAGATGAGGCTCCAGTTGAGGTAAACTAAAGTATTTTTTAAAAGGAAAACATAGATTAACACACTAGATTCTACACTCTTATGAACCATACAAGTCTATCAGAAAAGGAATAGGAAGGGTTGGAGACAGAGACCTGGGTAAAAGGGCAATAATTATTGGTCTTGGGAGAATAAAGTTCTGTGTAGTGAAGGAACTCTGACTAGTGTCTGAGGGTGGCATAGCAGAGCCCCTTGACATATCAAGAAAGAGAGTGGCCAGGTCCCTCTCCAACACACTTTGCTATAGTGAGGGCTGTAATATTTATAACCCATTTCATGCTCTGAAGGCATGTTCTGGTTTTAGCAATGGCTAGATGGCTCTTCCAAGGGAGAGAGAAAGGAAAATGAAACCTAACTGATTGCTTTACTTGCTGGGAGATAGAAATTGATGGGTTTACAACAACCTCGCAAGGTTGGACAGGAGGGGGGAATAGGAAAGATTTCCATAGGAGTAGACCTAGGAATGGTCACTTAATTGTTTGATTGAATGAATCATTGCTGAGGCGGCCGGGGCTAGAGGAAAGGATTTAGCACATACTCCTTAACAACTGTATCTACTAAGGGGCTTCCGTATGATCCTAATCTGGGCTTTCCTGCCATCATATTTCTAAGACACATCCCAGGTCATTGTGACCTCCAACTGACTTTTTGTTTGCTCCAGCTTACGGTGACCAACTTTTGGCCATGAATTTAAGGGAAGATTTAGTCGCGAGAAATTTTGTGCATTTTTAGCAGTGCAGCGTCACTCCAGCAAGTGTTCATGGAATGGTTAATATTAAACAAAACAATTAATTTACATTGTATATAATATACAGGTCATACTATAGAACAAAAAATTTACAAATTTGCATGTTTCTTAGTCCTAACCTTCAGAACACAGGTGGAGGAAACTACATTGCGAAAGTTTTCCTGTGTTAAACATTCTTGGTGAATGGAGGACCAACACAACCAGCAAATCATTTAGATGTAACATTTCTCTTTTCTGTGCTTCCTTTCCATTAAAGGGAGTTTCCTCACTTTATTCTTTAGTCTTTAGACTTTAGTCACTCACTTCCTCACTTTAGAATTTAAAGTCCAACAAATTCCTCACTTACCTTGCAGACAATTTCATTGTCCAGAAGGTGGAAAAGGCAACAAGGATATCAGCTGTTTTAGATCTGATCCTAACCAATGGGGATGACCTGCTTAATTGAGTAGAAGTGGTGGGATCCTTAGGCGGTAGTGATCATGTTCTCCTGGAGTTTGTTATACAGAAGAAAGGGGAAGCCAAACATAGTCAGACATGCATTCTAGACTTTAAGAAAGCTAATTTCAGAAAACTTAGGGAATTACTGGGGGTGATCCCATAGTCAGGAATACTAAAAGACAAGGGAATTCATGAGGGATGGAAGTTTCTTAAAAGTGAGATATTGAAGGCGAAATTTCCAACAGTTCCAATGAGGAGGAAAAAGGGGAAGTGTCTGAAGAAACAAGGATAGATGTCAAAAGAACTCTCAACTGAGCTAAAACATAAAAAAGACATATACAAGAAATGGAAAAAGGGAGAAATCACCAAAGAAGAATTCCAAAGAAGGGTGGGGTTGAAAACCTCTGTCAATAAAAAGCAGTGTCCGCAGCATGGGGGAAGGTTGGGAGGAGGTCAGGAGAAGGACGGGGCTGTCTGAAACAGGGCTCTGTAAGTGCGACAGCCCCGTTCTTCTTCTGACATCCTCAGGGGTTCCCCCCTCCATTTGAAAGTCCCAAATCTGGTCACATACAGGGAGGCTACAGTCATATGTTGTGGTCCCCCTTCCTGCCTTCAAGTCAGCAAAGAAAATGGCTGTGGTGATTGGCCAGCATTCCTGTTTGGACTCTGACCTGTTTCATCAAGGTAACAGGGGAAAGAATGGTCTGGGTCCATAGCCAGGATACACCAGAGGGGAGATGATGTACCCTGGGTCATGTAGATGAGCCATAAAAAATTAACTTTCCCAAACTCTACCCACCTCTCCACAAGAAGGACTTGGATTTCAAAGTCCAGGGAGTAGGCCCCTGTAGGGAGATGCAATCCTTCAGCTACCACAGAGTTAAAAGCAGCACTTGCAGTATGTGTCCTGAAATGAACTGGGATCCTGTGAAGGTGATAACACCCTGGCTAATATGCTTTAATCAATTTACCCCAGTTAATAATCTCACCATATTATGTACTAAGTTTCTGGACTGTTTTCAAAGATTCCCCCCTGAAGAAAACATTGCAACAGTCCAAGCAAGGAGTTATCAGAGTGTGAATGACTAAAGCAGGGCTGTTTTTGTCCAGGCAGGATTATACCTCTAATAACAAAGCTGGACCAATGAAGCTCACTATAAAACACCATTAGAGCAGGACTTGCTTGCTAACCATGCTTCTTGTAACTCACTTGTATTGAACATTCATCCAATGATATTACTGCATCCAGACTGAGCAGCTTTCCTGAAATCAGGGCTGGCCATACCATTAGGCAGAGCAAAGAAACTACCTCAGGCAGCAAATTTTGGATGTCATGGAAAGAGAGCAAATGCTGAATTATTTCATTTGTTCTTGCTTTTTTTAAAACTGAGATGAGGTAGTAGGATTTTCTGCCTCACGTGCCAAAATAACATGGTTGGCTTTGGGTACTGTATCTCTTGACTTGGGTATGTGGGGTGCCCTTTTCTGTTCTGCCTCAGGAAAAAAAAAAGTCTTAGCTCAACCCTGCTTGAAAGCAGTGGTGTCACTAGGGGTGTGTGTGGGGTGCAGATTGCACTGGGTGACACCATCAGAGGGGGTGACACCAAAATGACTTGTCTATAAAATTGTGCAGTGCTTCAGCAGAAATGTATTATTGTCTAGCCAGGTGAGCCTTCCTTCTTGTTCCTCTCCCACAAGTAGCTTTTCAGTGACCCTCAAAGTCGCACACCGATTGCATAGATTCCTGGGATTACAAAGTACAGTATTCTGTATGGTCTGGTACAGGAGGAGGTTCATGGGGGTGGCACCATGAGTTACCACACTAGGTGACATCAAACCTAGTGATTCTAGTGCTTGAAAGACAATTTGCTTATTGTCAGTCTTCCTCTGCAGTGGCAGTGGATCTCACAGGATGTGGACTTTATGACACCTCCATTCAGGCAGAAGGATGCTGAGAGCCCACAGATTTGGTTAGTGTTCCTGAAAGCTGTTGGAATCATTGGCAGTGCATATGAGCTTGTTGATGCATGATTTCAACAGGCAACTTAATGGCAATCTAGTGAACGTGAATTAACCCTGTACTCACAGGAACAAGAAACATCTAGGACCCTACTGGCAGCTTCTGGTGAGTCACAGTTTATTTGTAATGCAGGAAGCATATGCAGTCCTGCTTCTTCTTTGGAAGTGAGAAGTGAAGGGTGGGGTTGAAAACTTATAAAAGGATGAGAGATCATCATACTAGCCCCCCCCCCGACCTTTTTGTTGCTGAAGACAAAGGACAAGATGGCATCCCTCATTCATTCCACCTACAAAGCAATGCAATATTTTTTGGATAGGGTTCAGCACTTGTGATAGGGTTCACCACACTAGTGACAAAGAAGCCACTAACAGAAATGTCAGCTGGACTTGCAGTTTTATCTTACTCCAATATTTGTAATTAAGCTATGGTTCTCTACTGCATCTGATGGCAGTGAGTTAGCTGATGGTTTACATGACACACACAGCCCTTCTTCTAACAGTATGCCACCAGTCCTTAGCTCCAAACAGCTTGATGCAGCCTTGTCACTCTGACCAATGACAGTGCTGGCCTTGCATAGCTTAGTCGTAGAGCAGATGCTTTGAAAGCAGAAGGTCCAGTTCAATCTTTGGTATATGTGGTTTAGGAGGATCAGACTGCTAATGGCAGGACAGATTTCTCTGGAGGTGCTTGAGACCCAGGAGACTCTACGATGGTCAGAGCAGCTTCAACTAGACTAGATGGGCTGATAGGCCTATTTCCAATTACTAATCCCAACTAGAGTAGATCCATGGAATGAGTGTTAACCTATCATTCAGCAACTGATTCAATAGGTTTGCTCTGGCTGGGACTAACAATTAGATATAGATTGGAGAAGATCATGCGGCCCTCCAGATGTTGTTGGACTATAGATCCCAGCAGTCCTAGCCAATATAGCCAGTGGTGAGTATGCTAGGACATTTGAAGACATCATCTAAAGATAGTTCTGTCAGGGGTTAGTCATGCAGAAGAAGAGTGGAAATATCAAACGTAAGCAGATGCTGTGTGGGTGACAATATTGACCATCTTATGCTGCTTCTATCACCATTGCGCTATTTCTATATATAGTTTCTCCACCTGATGAAATGATTTGCATTTGCACTTTTGAGAATGTCAGGATTATGTGGTTTCTTTGGTAGAAGATCCAGCAAGGCAAGTTGGCTGTTCTTCACAGCTACTCTTACAATGTCGGCTGGCTTGATTGCCCCTTTCTATTTGCGTTAATGAAAAAAGGATGAGTCATTGTTCAAATGAGAGTTGGAATCAGCCAACTCAGCCTCTGAGTTCAGTTTCAAAGTATGGAGCAAGCTAGCCCAGAGAAACATCACTCAAACAAATGCATAGCACTTGAATCCTGATAGTTTATAGTTTATATCAGAAAAACAATTTAGCTTTAAAAATGGTGATAATTGGACAAACAATGTAACCTCACACCAGTTTTCTTCCTTGTTATAATAGTCTATCTTATCTGCCACCTACATAAGCGAAGGACAAATTGTTTTTGTTTGGAGTTGTTTTGACAAGCATCAAAGTCCACATCTGCATCCTACCCAGAGGCCACCAGGTACTTCTATGTTCAGTCAGGATCCCTAACTAGAGATTGATAAAGTTACTTTTTAGAAGGCAGCTCCCAGAATCCTGCAGCCAGAATGGCTACTGAGGGTATCTGGGAGTTGGCATCCAAAAAGGTAAATTTGCAAGCTGTGCCTTTACTATGAACTATTGTTTCCATGCTGTACTTGATCCTGGTTCCAGTGGGAAGAGAATCAGGGAGGGTAGCAGACTGGCCAGCAAAAGAACCAGGAGAGAATGGAAAGGGACACCTTTAAGTTTGAGGAAGGATGTCATGGTGCCCTTTGGAGTCTTCACCTTGACAGTGTAACCTCCTGGTGGCTGGTGGGTAGAAAATGGCTCCTCTTCTTGGTTTTTGCTGGTTGTGTGATGGAATGGGCTTACCTTGGTGATGTTGGTGGGGAACATCACTTCTCCTATGAGGTAAAAGCCTTTGGTTGCTGACTAGGGATGTTTAAGTGGACACTGGGCAAAGACTGGGCAGAGAAATGTGTCTCTGAATTTGGCATCTTAATTCAAAGGCATTTATTTATTTGATTATTTAATGTTGTATTAATAATGCACCCTTCAGCCAAGAAGTATCCCATATCAGCTTGCAAACAGTTAATCTGGAGGAACTGTTTATGTTTAGCCTGGAGAAGAGAAGATTATGTGGGTGGGATCCCAACAATTATCTTCCGGGTAGTCTGACATCAATAGCAGTGAAGATTCTAGAGCAGATCATTAAACAGAGAGTCTGTGAACATTTAGAAGGTAATGCCATAATCACAAAAAGTCAACATGGGTTTCAGAGAAACAAGTCATGCCAGACTAATCTGATCTCTTTTTTTGATAAAATTACCAGCTTGGTAGATGAAGGGAATGCTGTGGATATCGCATACCTTGATTTCAGTAAGGCCTTTTACAAGGTTCCCCATGATATTCTTGCAAACAAGCTTGTAAAATGTGGGCTAGACAAGTTAACTGTTAAATGGATTTGTAATTGGTTGACTGGCCGAACCCAAAGGGTGCTCAGCAGTGGCTCCTCTTCGTCTTGGAAAGATGTGACCAGTGGGGTGCCACAGGGTTCTGTCCTGGGCCCAGTGCTATTCAACATCTCTATCAATGACTTGGATGATGGAATTAGGGGCAAATTTGCAGATGACACCAAGTTAGGAGGAGTAGCTAATACCCTAGAGGTGTCATGGTCAGCCAGGACTCTGAGGACTCAGAAGGCGAGGAGGCTGAGCCAGTGGCAGAAGAGCTGGCTGAGTCTGAGTCTAGCCCTGAAGAGCCCAGGGCTCAGCAGCCTAGCCCTCCCCCAGCACAGGGTCCAAGCCTGGGAGACATAGTGGAGCAAGAGCAAGAGGTAGAAGAGCAGGTACCTACCTTTAGCCAAAGGAGAGCAGAGAAGGCGTGGCTTCGTCGTTCTCAGAGATTAAGAGACAGAAGGTCATCAATCACCCCGCAGCTGGGAATGGGAGCTGGGCCAACGTAAGCAGCTGTGGGATGCTGAGTTCCTTGTTGCAAGCAGTCTGCATTTCCTGGAGGAAGCCTCTGCCTGTGACTCTCCTGAACCTTGCTATCTTGAGACTTTGGATATCTTGACCTTGGACTGCCTTCGTTGACCCACCTGCCGGAACCCTTTTGACCTTGGACTGTCTCTTCGTGCTTCACTCTCTCTCCGTGTACTTCTGACCCTATAGGACTGCTACTGACAACACCAGGTAGTGTGCTTTTCAACTGGGTTGTTGCCAAGCCGGGCTCCTTATCAGCTATTAAGTTGGCTTCCCAACAAGAGGACAGGATCAAAATTCAAAATGACCTGGACAGACTGGAGAGCTGGGCCAAAGCTAACAAAATGAAATTCAACACAGAGAAGTGTAAGGTACTGCACTTAGGGCAAAAAAATGCAATGCATAAATATAGGATGGGAGAGACCTGGCTGAATGAGACTACGTGCGAAAGGGATCTGGGAGTCCTAGTAGACCACAAGTTGAACATGAGTCAACAGTGTGATGTGGCAGCTAAAAAGGCCAATGAGATTTTGGGCTGCATCAATAGGAGTATAGTGTCTAGATCAAGGGAAGTAATAGTGCCGCTCTATTCTGCCTTGGTCAGACCTCACCTAGAATACTGTGTCCAATTCTGAGTACCACAATTCAAAAAGGATATTGACAAATTGGAGCATGTCCAGAGGAGGGTGACTAAAATGGTGAAAGATCTGGAAACCATGCCCTATGAGGAAAGACTTAGGGAGCTGGGTATGTTTAGCCTGGAAAAAAGACAGTTAAGGGGTGATATGATAGCCCTGTTTAAGTATTTGAAGGGGTGTCACATTGAGGATGGAGCAAGCTTGTTTTCTGCTGCTCCAGAGACTAGAACACGGAGCAATGGATGCAAGCTTCAGGAACAGAGATTCCACCTCAACATGAGGAGGAACTTTCTGACAATAATAGCTGTTCGGAGGTGGAACATACTTTCTCAGAGCGTGGTGGGGTCTCCTTCCTTGGAGGTGTTTAAACAGAGGCTGGATGGCCATCTATCAGGGATCCTTTGATCGTGATTCCCGTATGGCAGGGGGTTGGACTTGATGGCCCTTGTGGTCTCTTCCAACCCTACAGTTCTATTATTCTATGATTCTAAATCTTGATGGCACTCCACGGCAGCTAATGGGGCTGACACATCGAAGAGGACACAGATTTATTCTCTGCTGTCCCAAAGAGACAAAGGCAGATCAAATGGGCTTACATCAAAGAAGGGGCAATTAGATGAAATGGTAGATGAAACTTACATATTGGTTAAACTGCAAAATTCAACAAGTCAGTCTGGTTTTAGCACAACAGAATAACCCCATGTCTTGTATGCTGCCTCAGGTCCAGTACTAGGAGACAGGCAGGATAATAAATAAATAAATAAATAAATATGTCCTCTTCAACCTTAGAATGCATTGTTCCCCTATTTCAGATGGGATAAAACCACTGAGCAGACATGTGTTTTGGATAAACATTAGGAAGAACTTCCTGACAGTAAGAGCTATTCAGCAGTGAACTGGGCTGCCTGGGAGTGTGGTGGAGTCTCCTTCTTTGGAGGTTTTTAAACAGAGGCTGATGGCCATCTGTCTGGAATGCTTTGATTCGGTGTTCCTGCATGGTAGAATGGGGTTGGACTAAATGGCCCTTGTGGTCTCTTCCAACTCTATGGTTCTCTGATTCTATGATAGTCCCTTGCCCTCAGCCTTGCATTTGGAATAAGACAGGAGACACAAGGAAATGGGGATGGTTGTGGAGAGAGGATTAAGTTCCTTGTGCTCTGGTTGCTCTCCCCCCATCCCCAGAGATCAGAGCAATGACATTTCAAATCTGGAGGGAGGGGCTCTCACAAGCTGCTGGGGTCCAGGCGAGATGGAGGTGTGTCTGGCTGTTCTTCTTCTCCCTCAGAAGCCAGGGAATTACTGCTGAAATACAGAAGGAGGGGCTGTCACCAGCCACTGGTCCCAGGCACAATGGAGGTATGCCTGGATGTTCTCCTCTCCCTTCAGTAGCCAGAACAATTGCAATTGCTACCCTAAGTGTGTATGGTGCCCAGACACATTTGGCACACTATCGAATCATTTTATTTGAGGGAGACAGAAGACAGGGTTATTGCCAATACTGCAGACACTGTGGACTAAGAATGATTTATTGAGAGGCGGCCAAATATATTAGGCTTGCATGCTTCCCCTCTCCTCTCTTTTCCAGTAGGCCTTTTCAATAGAGGCCTCTGTTCAATGAGAAGAGGAATCTTTAACTACATCTATGCTTATCTGAGCAGTATGGTACTATTTGGCCTATATGAGCAGTATAATAGTGTTTCTGTGACTCAGATGGTAGCCCCAAACTATCCCTTTCAGTGACAAACACCAGATAAAGTTGTTGTTATCCAAGAAGGAAGATTGTACAGAGTTCCACTGTATGGACATCACAAATGAAATGGCCGGCTGTTATATACCAACTGGCGGTAGTGCTAGTGTCATTACAGATACCATGACATCTATATGAGTTCTTGGCAAAGCTGTATTAAAGTTCATGAGAGCAATCGTAAAGAAAGGTCTATTTTAGCATGCAAGTTAATACGTTTTAATATATAGTGTTGAACAACCACATTATACTTACCACTGAATCTACTTTTCCTTTCAGACTGATTTGTGGCATTACTAATGAACCTGAAGACATGAAACTCGGGTGCCTAGCCTGTTTTAATTTAAATTTAGTGTAATGGTATTAACTTTCCTTTGCTTTCATTCTGAATACCATATAATTATCAGCAAATGGCTCCTCAGAAAGTGCTGAGTAATCAAGGACTGTTTATTGCTTTATAAAATCTCAAATGATGAAAATTATTTCTTTTAATAAAAAAGAGAAATGAAAATGCATAATTGGCCATATTAAAAAGAGAGAAACAAAGAGAGAGAGAGAGAGAGAGAGAGAGAGAGAGAGAGAGAGAGAATACATTCCATGCCTGAGCAGGTCCAAGAAAATGGCTGGCATGAAGAAGCAGGTCTTGATTTTGGCTGGCAAGGGCTGTTGCAATTCAATTACACTACTGTCCTTATAGGGATGGATACATTTGTCCATCCATCAAGCATTAACCTACCATCTGAGGCCACACAAAGCATGCAAAACTGTTCACTAACTCCAGACTTGGTCATTTACGTACTCCAGAATTTCCTATCCTTCCAAATAGTCTTTGTATCTTGAATAGTTCCCAGAGCAGATTCACTGACCCATGGGAGCCACAACTTAACATCTAATTGATAAAATATGAACAAAATACTGTATTACTAGAACAACAAAGATAAGTAGCTTCTCAACTCCCAGGGTTCCTGGATGAGGCAGATTATCTAGACCCATTTCAGTCTGGTTTCAGGCCTGGTTATGGGACAGAGACAGCTCTTGTCACCTTGGTGGATGACCTATGCAGGGAACTGGACAGGGGGAGTGTGTCTCTGTTGGTTATGCTGGACCTCTCATCAGCTTTTGTTACCATCAACCGTGGTATCGTTCTGATTCACCTCTCTGGGATAGGGCTTGGAGGTACTGTTTTACAATGGCCCCACTCTTTCCTGGAGGGGAGCTCTCAGAGGGTGGTGCTGGGGATTCCTGTTTGACCCAGTGGCCACAAGCCTGTGCAGCACCTCAGTGTTCAGTCTTATCCCCTATGCTATTGAACATCTAAATGAAACTGCTGGGAAAGGTTGTCTGGAGTTTTGGGGTCAGGTGTCACTGGTATGTTGATGATGCCCAGCTCTGTTACTCTGTTCCACCTAATTCCAAGGAAGCTGTCCCTGTGTTAAACTGGTGCCTGGCAGCTGTAACAGACTGGATGAGGGCAAACAAATTGAAGTTTAATCCAGATAAGACAGAAGTGCTCCTGGTCAGTCAAGAGACAGACCTTGGAATAGAGATTCAGCCTCTGTTAGATGGGGTTACAATCCCTCTGAAAATGCAGGTTCACTGTTTAGGGGTACTCCTGGATTCAGGTTTCAGCAGTGTCCAGGAGTGCTTTTGCACTAGTGCACCAACTGTGCCTGTTCCTGGAGAAGTTGGATCTGGCCACAGGGGTACATGCTTTGGTTATATCCTGTTTAGATTACTGTAATGTGCTCTGTATGGGGCTGCCTTTGAAAAGTACTCAGAAACTTCACTTGGCCCAAAGAGCTGCAGCCAGGTTGTTAATTGGGGCTAGCTACAGGGGGCACACAACTCCCTTGTTGCAACAGCTCCATTGGCTGCCAGTCCATTTTTGGACACAATTCAAAGTGCTGGTTTTGACCTATAAAGCTCTATATGGCTTCAGTACAGGTTATTTGAAGGACAATATCTCCCTGTGTGAGCCCAGTAGAGCTTTAAGATCATTTGGAGAAGCCTTTCTCTCTATCCCACCACCTTCCCAGGCTCATTTGGTAGGAACAAGGGAGAGGGCCTTCTTGGTGACTGCTCCGATACTGTGGATCTCCCTCGCCAGAGAGGCCAGATGGCCCCATCCTTAATCTCCTTCCAGTGACAGGTTAAAACTTTTTTGTGTGGCCAGGTTTTTATAAACCTGACAATGACTGGGCTCTTAAGGCTGTGCAGTATGGTTTTAAAGATTTGTAAAGGTCTTTATAGAGTTTTTAAAAATGAATTTTAATATTTTTAATGTTTAATGTTTTTAACTTAAACATTGTTTAATTCTTTTAAAAAATTTATATTTATAGTGTTTTTTTCCCTATGCATTGTTTTTAACTTGTATTATTTTAAAGATATTGTTAGCTACCTTGAGTCCCATTGTTAGGAGAAAGGCAGGATATAAATGAATGAATGAATTATGATGATGATGTACACACGCTGTAAGAAAACAAAGGAAGGAAACATTCTTTAAAAGCACAGAATAATAAAATGGCCTTCATTCAGCCCAACCCCCTGCCATGCAGGAACACACAATCAAAGCACTCCTGACAGATGGCCATCCAGCCTCTGTTTAAAAACCTCCAAAAAAGGAGACTCCACCACACTATGAGGCACCACATTCCACTGCCAAACAGCTCTTATCATCAGGAATTCTTTCCTAATGTTTAGGTGGAATCTCTTTTCCTGTAGTTTGAACCCATTATTCCGTGTTCTAGTCTCTGGAGCCACAGGAGACAAGCTTTCTCCATCCCCAATATGACATCCGTTCAAATATTTAAACATGGCTATCATGTCCCCTCTCAACTGTCTCTTCTCCAGACTAAACATGCCCAACTCCCTAAGCTGCTCCTCACAGGGCATGGCTTTCAGACCTCCTATCATTTTAGTCACCCTCCTCTGGACACGTTCCAGCTTGTCAAGATCCTTCTTGAATTGTGGTGCCCAGAACTGGAGACAGTATTCAAGGTGAGGTCTGGCCAAAGTAGAACAGAGTGGCACTATTACATCAAAGTGGGTTGATAGCCACATGTGGTCCTAAAGCAACATGCTGCCTATCTCTTACTAAACCATACTTCACCATCATAAGTGAACAGAGGCACTGAAAGGGATCATGGTTGAAGAAGGACACAATATACACTACCCAGTAGCCAACTCCTATATAGTTGTCCCCCACTTTAGGAAACAGAGCACTGTCAAAAAATTAAAAAAAAATGTAAAAATGTGGAATCTATAGTGCTCTGGTTCCTAAGCTGTTAAATAAGCTGGGGATGCAGTACACACATTCAATGAAAGATGGTGCAGAGTCAGGAAAAAAAGCAGTGTGTGGTCACAAAAGCATTGTGCACAGTGCTATCTTTTTGTTCCTTCTGAGTAGTGTACTGCATCTCCCACTTAGAATCATAGAATCATAGAATTTTAGAGTTGGAAGAGACCATGAGGGCCATCCAGTCCAATCCCCTGCCACGCAGGAAATCTTGATCAAAGCATCCCCGACAGATGGCCATCCAGCCTCTGTTTAAAGACCTCCAAGGAAGGAGACCCCACCACGCTCCGAGGGAGTGTGTTCCACTGCCAAACAGCTCTTACTGTCAAAAAGTTCCTCCTCACGTTGAGGTGGAATCTCTGTTCCTGGAGCTTGCATCCATTGCTCCGTGTTCCAGTCTCTGGAGCAGCAGAAAACAAACACCACTTATTCAACAGTTGCTGAACTGCAGAAGCTCAGGAATGCAACCGCAAAGGGAACTGTGACAAAAGGAACTGCTCCCAGCCATACCTTCTAAGGTTATCTCAGGCCGTTTCCCAGGTGGGGGAGGTTGCAGAGAAAGCAGTCCCCCTAGAATAGACCCCCACCTCCACTCCTTTGACCCTAATTGGAACCCATTAATTCTATGTGTGATTGAACGAGCAGACCATGTATCAAATGATTGGTTTCCAGTTATACTTGGAAAGCGTCAAAAGAGCAGGTAATCAAAAAGTGGATCTATGAAAAGCAAGGTATGCCTGTACATGTTTATTTAGAAATAAAACCCATAAATTTAGTGGGGTTTATTTCCAAATAAGTTTGATTAGGACTGCAATATAAGTCAGACATCAAATCTTTTTAAAGCTCTAGCGTTGGATCATAGCATCTAACAAAATACTCCACATAACAATTATAGTGAATAATTATAAGGTCAACTATATAACAGAGAACAACTACAATGTCTCCTATTTCTTACCTTTTCATCTTACGTATTAAGGTATAATATGTAATGAACATAAAAGAGCTGATTCAATGACTATTTATAGATTACTCATGCTAAGCAAGATCCAGTTTCAGCATCTGTTTCCCCTGGTACATATTTCATTAAATCTAAAGAAGGAAAGAGCAAGGAAAAAAGGATAAAGTAAGCATGTTTTCTGCTTAAAGGTCTTCTGGCTTTTGAGAAATTGCACTAATGAATGAATCTCATTTTTCTATAAGGCCAGCTGCCAATGTTTTTTCTTCTTCTTCTTTTTTTAAAAAACCAACATCCTAGGCTACCCAGTTTCTTTTGATCTTCACTTTTTACAATAGTAACAGCACAACATGATAACACTACTTCTCAAAGTAACCAGATATCAGATATGCTGAGTGCTAACTCTGCTGTCTTTGCAACAAATTTGGTGGGTTGTTTTTAATGCAACCTGAATGCTGCGATGGAAACACACTATAGGTGAAAAGCATTACATAACAATCCCCTCCCTCCATATCCATATACTTTTAGGTCAAGATCCTTTTGGCATTGGTGGAACAGCACACAATAATAGATATCCACACCCATGAAATCTTAAGCCAAGATCCTCTTGAACATTGGTGGAACACTACATAATGTTTCTAGTGCATGCTGGTGAAATGTCACATAATGATCTCTCCCTTCCTCCCATACCCATGTACCCTTCAGCCAAGATCTTACTGGATGCTAATGGCTAATTCTTTAACCCTGGCTGTGCAATGGCAGCTAAATGGTGATGGAGCATATCGACATAACTACTTAGTGGCTGTTTGGGGTGGGGTGGGGCACGGCTACACCCTAGCGGTTGCTGTTGAGCAACCAGGGGAAAGGCATGGTGCAAGGAGATACTGGATGTTACTGTGTGCAGTGGTGGAAGAAGTACTTATGCTACCCTAACCTTGGGTTATACCACTGTAAATCACCAAGACGACTTTTGCCATAGAAAGTATTCTCCTGTGCTACAATTGGTCATTTTTGAGGATTTGCGTTTTGGTAGAAAGTTGAACAGGCCTTGCAGTTAGAGTTGCTGGATCACGTTCCCTGTCACCTTACATCAGCACTTCCATGCCAGGTGCCCTGTAGGTACATTGGACTACAGTTCCCATAATCTCCAAGCAACTGACAAAATGAAAATCTAATCCATAATTATGCTCCCTTAGTAGCCAATGAGAAGTCCATAAGGAGGAGAAAGATGCAAAAGCCCCGTAGAAAATGGTATTTAGAAGCATACTGCTCTTGATACTGGAATTACCTTACGGCTACCACGATGACTTATACACATTGACAGCCTATCTACCCTGAATTTGCCTAATTCTTTCTCCTTGAAATGGACCCATCTCCCTCACTCTGTTACCTGGACCCCCCCTCTGAACAACTGCTATTGTCTTCTGATAAACTAATGTAATCAGCATAAACTCTGATATAATCATGTCCGCAACTCCCCCTCTTGCCAGTCCAGATTAGAGTGGAAGATCCTACTGCTGGTAGATTCTTTGGTTCTTCTGTGACCTCCACAAGACACTACAAAGGAAACACAGAAGAGTATAGGTCAGTCCTGGATTTCTGCTTTCTTGAAGTTCATCCTGAGTTCCCAGTTGTGTAAAATGGAGGCAGTTGGCATATATTTACTTTAAACTCTATATTTATTTTAAATAGCTTCCCATCTTCTGTCGAGCCAGGTAGGAGGTCACATAATCAGCATTCCCAGCTGCTGCTTCTAAAAAAGAAAAGACACACAAAGATGTCACAGAGATACTAAAATCCTACCCTTTTAGTGCCAACAGCAGATGGCTCTGAAACTAGAGCTGTCAGAAGAAAAGGATAAAAGGTAAACAAGTTCAGCACCATGACCAGTGGCATTGGAAGCTGGTGGCCCTAATGGTCGTGGAACAGTGAATTCATTCCAGGTTATAGTCTGAACTTTAAATGAACTATCCAAGATGCTAAACCTATTTTGGGGAATCAGTACATTGGACAACTCAGACTAAAGGCCAGAGTGGTGTGGCTACCCCACTGACATCAGAGCCACCAGTCTCATGCGAGGTACCCCTGTTAATGGAGCTGTGAAAGCTCTGTATCAGCAGCCTCTTGCCATTGGCTTATAATTGTTTGTCAGATTAAAGAACACAGGAAAGTTGGGATGTTTTAGTGTATTATACATAGGATTGCCATATGTTCCAAAAAACCAGGAAAATCCCAGATTGAAGGGACTAAAAAAATGACCCAGGGAACAAACAACACCTGCTGGAATTCCCTGTTCTGCACAACTACTGAAAGTGCTGGAACTCTCTCCAGATTTCAATCAGGCAACCCTAATTTTCAGTGGGTGGGAAATCTGCCCCTAGCTTGTCTGCTGTTATCTTTGCAAAAATAGGTTTTTTAAGCACTACACAAATCAGGTGTAGAGTGAGGGAGGAAGGCTTTGTGTATACCAGCAACAAGGTATAAGTATCACATACCATGTTCAAGGTTTTTTTTTTTTTTTTAAAGCAGGGGTACCAACTCTGAGTTTGGAGGCAGAATGCACACTATTTGGAGGCTTCTGTGACTCTCATTGGTTGGAGTTACGCCTATTGAAGGTGATGGCCATGGGAGGATTTTGAGGGTTGCAGTCAAAACACATAATTTTTCCATGCTCTGGCCAAACAACAGGAGAAACATTGGCTTTGTGCCATCTTTGTGAATTTCAGAGATTTACTTTGACAGGGAACAAGCAATTCCTCCTCAGGAATACCAGGTCCCACTGTATCTTTAGGACCCATTGTTTTTTATTGTTGTACTTATAAAGCGCCGTGAAAATTGATGGTGCAATATAAATAAATAAATAAATAGATGATGATGAAGAAGAAAACTACTACTACGACTACTGAAATATGCAATAAAACAAAAAAATTTGAAATATGAAAATTTATTGAAATATGCAATAAAAAATGTCAAAATTGGGTTAGTTTGCAGGGAGGGGGTTTGCCGATAATCCACTCAATCCAGTCCCATATACTTTTGTCGTGGTTTTGTAGAAGAGAATAATGGCAACCCTAA
The DNA here is from genome assembly GCA_030847615.1 of Gambelia wislizenii. Taxonomy (NCBI): domain Eukaryota; kingdom Metazoa; phylum Chordata; class Lepidosauria; order Squamata; family Crotaphytidae; genus Gambelia; species Gambelia wislizenii. The sequence goes on along the minus strand of JAUMIR010000011.1, from coordinate 27,727,702 downwards.
TTATACAGTATATCAAAATGGGAAGAGAAAAGAAAAAGAAAAAGACACCAAAGTCCAGTAAAAGAATCTTTAATAAAAGTGCTTCATGAAAGATGGCCTTTGGGGAATTAGCTGCCTTGATAACATTTTGAGTCTCAGTCTTGATGAGCAGTACCTGGAAAAATAGTTTTAATAAGAATACACTAATGTATACCACAGAAACACTGAATCCGTGATAAATGGACAAAACGTTATCATCTTAAATGCAGTGCAGGAACACACTTTGCAATTTAGGACTAAAAAGCAAACTCTACATTGAATTGTTTTTTTAAAACAATGATGACACTTTGAAAACAACCCCAGTGGTTCCAAAAAGTTGCATTAAACTGTCAGGCTAAAAACCATTCTGCTTTTATATTGGTTCTTTAAGGCATCAATCCTAGACTCAATGGAGAAGATGTCCTATTGAATCCAGTGGTGACTGCTTCGGTGTAGAGTGATGTCTTTCTGTGTGTCTGTGCCTTAAAGTTGCCTGTTGCCCTATGGGTTTTTCATAGGGTTTTCTTGCTGTTGTTACTGCTGCTGCTGTTATATGCCTTCAAGTCATTTCTGACTTACGGTGACCCCAAGGAGGACCTATCACAGGGTTTTCTTGGCAGAATTTGTTCAGAAGGGGGTTGCCTTTGCCCTCCTCTGAGGCTGAAGAAATGTGACTTGCCCAAGGTTACCCAGTGGGTTTCCATGGTCAAGCAGGTATTTAAACCCTGCTCTCCCATTCAAATCATTACACCACACTGGCTTGCTAGGGTTTTCTTAGGTAAGGACAATTCAGGTATGCCCTCCATGTCACCACAAGGTGGAGAGGACAAAAGTCCTTTCTATTTTATAATGCATTTTTTCTGGTGAAGTTGGCAGCAGAGGACAAAATACACAAAATACAAAATTAAAAATTTTCCTTTTGCCATTTGATGCTGTGTTTTCTTAAAAAGATAATCAGAAAATAATTAATACAACCCCCCCCCAAAAAAAAACCCAAAGGAAAAGAAAGAAAAGAAAAGAAGAAATAGAAAACTGGGAGAAAAACAGGTATGCAACCAAAACAAATGAGGAAAAATAGCCCTAACGTAACACAGTCAACCAAGCAACAAAAACAGCACATTAGGCTCTGTGGATCATCATGACTGATTACTTTCCATTAGATAGAATTACTTAATGGAGAGCATCAGGTCAAGATTATTTACTAATTAAAAGGCAAGAAAAATAATCTACTTCTTACTGCCATAGGTAGGGCAATCAGTTTCATAAGCAAAAAAAGGTTATGACTTTGAGCGAACGTGTGGTGCAAGAAAAGAGAGTGTGTAGTTCAGTGGTTGGGGCACCTACTTTGCATGTAGAAGGTCTCAGGATCAATCCTTGATATTTTGATATTTTTAAGGATCAGGAGGCCATAGCGCCCTCTGCCTAAGATGCTGAGAGAGCCACTGCTAATCAGATAAGCCAATAGTGGGCCAGAGAAACCAGTGCTTCTCAGCTTGTTACCCTAAGAGATGGGGGGTGCTTTAGAGCCCCATCTGTGATGCCAAAATCTTTATTGCTATCTGGAGGAATTATTAGCTCAAACAGAAGCCTGTAAGAGGATCTTTTCACCTATGTATACCAGTACTAACTGTAGAGAGCACTCCAGTTAAGGGGATCTTTTCACCTATGTATACCAGTACTAACTGTAGAGAGCACTCCAGTTAAAGTGAAATAAAGTATTTTATTGGAATAACACAAGGTGAACTCACATACACAACATACATGCCTAAGAGCCACATGAGGCCATAGCAGAGAAAGACAGAAAGCTTAGATAGAGGAAGAGATTTGGGAATATAGGGTGATAGTTACCAATCTTGAAGAGAATTCCATGCAGCGAAGATACTCAGACAGCTATTTGAGGGTGGCACAGGAAGTTCTGATCCAGGGCATGCTGAGATGGGTTTGTCCACTGTGACACACATTATTATTGTCAGGGAACTAATATTTATACCCTATTTCATATCTTGAAGGGGTGCTCTGGTTATGACAAAGCCTTGATGGCTTTCCCACAGGATAGACAAAGGAAACCGAAACTCGATTGATTGCTTTAATTGCTGGGAGATAGAAATTGATGTGTTTGTGACAACCTTGCAAGGTTGGACAGGATGGGGTATAGGAGAGATTTCCGTAGGAATAGATCTGGGAATGTCACTTAATTGCTTGATTGAATCATTACTGAGACACCCAGGGCTGGAGGAAAAGGATTAGTACATACCTCCTTAATTACTGTGTTTACCAAGGGATCTTCTGCATAGTTCTAATTTGGGCTTACTTGCCATGCTTTTGGTCTACCACATATTTTGGGGTTCAGGTTCCATAATCCCTCACCACTGGCCATGCTGGCTGAAGCTTCTGGAAAGAGAAATAATATCTGGAGGATAAAGATTTAGAATGATTGAAATGCCTGAACTGATACAAGGCCACTTTCTAAATGTTTATTTTTCAACCTTTGCACATCTGTGCCCAACTGGATGCCGGTATTCAGTGCCAATCTATCTGTGCCTGAGTGAAATAATTTTCTTTTGAAATGTGTACATTCCCTTGAGTGCAGATGGTCAACTCTATGTCATTTGAATGGGATCTACAAACAGGAAAAAAAGGTTATTAATGGTCATAACCCTTCTCAATGAACAGCAGTTACAAGCAGTGAGCAACGCAAATGTTTTTGACCTCAATTATTGAAGGTTAGGAGAGCATGCTTATTCTTGTCCTCTTAAATGCCATGTGTATATTCAGGAAAATTCTGCTCTTAATGTTTGATTCCCCTGTATATAAACTCTTCTTTGCCATCAATCCATGTTCTGTTTCTTTTATGTTTTTGTTAAGAATGGGGCCATTCTGTTATTTTTTCTACGTGGTTCTAGGAACACTATCTACATATATCCTTCTCAATATGAGAAGCTGGATAACTTAAACATGGAGTCCACACTGCTACAGTTGTCCCTTCACATTCCCCGGGGTTTTGGTTCCAGCCCCTCCTTCCCCATGAATCCCCAAATCCATGAATACTCAAGTCCCATGTTATGCAATGGCATAGCAAAATGGTGTCCCTTATATAAAATGCCAAAATCAAGGTTTGCTTTTTGGATTATTATTTTTTAAAGAATATTTTCAAACCGTGAATACTTAAATCCGTGAATGCCAAATCTGTGAATGTGGAGGGACAACTGTATTTGCTTTTCTATCCACATTGTACACAATGCAGAGCTTGAAAATCTTGCTTTTTAAGACTATAACTCCCAGAATCTACACTTAGCATGGACAGTGGTCATGCTGGCTGGAAGACGCAGGGAATTTTAGTCCAAAAAGCAACATTCCAGATAGATGCCACTGTATCATGGCAATGACATCTACCATTATGATAAGTGAAATACATGTGTTGAGTGTCTCAGATTTGCTAAAACTTGAGGTGTAGGCAGCAGAATCTCTAGCTAACAGAAGGGATGTAGCTCAGTGACAGAGCACCTGCTTTGTGAGCAGAAGGTCCAAGTTCCAGTCCCTGGTATATCAAGGTATATCTGCTCTCTTTGTTTGGAAACCCAGACAACTACTAGCAACCACAGTCTCAAAGCTTTTTCTTGGTTTTTTTCTGGGCTGTGAGGCTATGTTCTGGAATAGTTTCTTTCCGATGTTTTGCCCGCATCTGTGACTGGCATCTTCTCAAGGAAAATCTATGGATGCCGGCCCTGAAAGCCTTTGACAGTCTCAAAGGAGATTTTCACACGGGGAAAATATTCCCCGGAGAAATTGGGACAGAAATATTTCTGTCCCAGAAGCAGCGCTGCGGTTCACACGCCCACTTCCCTCTCCCGATATTCCGTTGTCCTCGCGCTGTCTTTTTTCTTCTCTCTTCCATCATATTTTACTAATGGGAGTTCGTCGTTAATAAAATATGATGGAAGAGAGAAGAAAAAAGACAGCACAAGGACGACGGAATATCGGGAGAGGGAAGTGGGCGTGTGAAGCACGGTGCTGCTTCCGGGACAGAAATATTTCTGTCCCGAATTCTCGGGGGAATATTTTCCCCATGTGAAAATCTCCAAAGACTTAACTACACAGATCTATGGTCTGACTTGGTATACAGAATCTTCATGTTTCTATGCATGGGGTTCTTGTTTATCCAGTGTCAAGGGTTATAAGAAGGTAATAGCCTAAAACCAGTGGTTGGTCCCACCCATAGCAGACCCATTTGGTCACTTGATGTTATCTGAGTATTGACTTACCACATTCTCATTGGTTCAATCCGTCTTCTCTACTTGAGATTTGAATTTAGGCCTTTGTCTTCACCACAGTGTTGTCCCTAAAGCTCAGTTGAGATGCAGTACTCCAATTATAGTCTGATATAATGGGCATAAGTGATGAGGACATTCACTTGCAGAACATTCTTTTACTTCCTTTAGAGGTTTAGTTAAACACATTTAGAAGCCTCCATACAATCAGGAACCTTTATGATGCAGAATTTCCTTACACACAGAGATTTCTAAGAAGATTCAAGTAAATACATGTGGAAGATCCATTCAGAACTTCTTTCTGAATGTGTGTAGAAGTCCCCTTCAGATCTTTACACTGTATACTGCAGAGATGGGGATCTTGGGGGCAGAACTTGGCCTTGTGGCGCTCTTCACCATTCATTATGAATGTATAAAGATGGTGCCTCCTGGTTTGTTAAACCATGGTTTAATGTGATGTCAAAAATGGGGAACAGTGGTTTCAGTGTTCTTGCAAACCTAGATTTCAAAGCAGAATTGTATGGAGCCATCTAGCCACGGTTTTTAAAATTTGAACATCACAAGAAACTGTCACTGACAAAATCAAGTAAAGCTTTGCCAAAATTAGGCACACAAAAGGGGAAGCCGAGGAATGAATGCTTGAGCTCCTCTAACAAACAGTGGCATCTAAACCAGGACTCAGTGACAAGGTATGCAACACACACACACACACATGAGGTCTGTCTATTAAATAACGAGACTGGTACAATAACTCATCTTTATTTATATATATTATAATTCTAATGCTTGTCCCTTCCAATATACTCCCCGCTCACACTCACACACTGATGCAGTCTTGTTTTCCACCGAAAGAAGGCATGGAGCAGCTCAGTTTCTGCCAGCTGTTTCAACACATCTGCCGTTTTCTTCTTTATTGCATCAATTGACTCAAAATGTGTTCCTTTAAGCACTGATTTCACTTTAGGGAAAATAAAAAAGTCACATGGTGCCAACTCTGATGAATATGGAGGATGTTCAAGTGTAGTAAGGCATTTATTAGCCAAAAACTGCTTCACAAAAAGTGCTGTGTAAGCAGGCTCATTGTCTTCATGAAGACTGAAACTATTTTTCTACAGTTCTGTCCTTTCTTTTTTGACACTTTTTCTCAGCTTTGTAAAAATTCCTTATAATAATGCTGGTTCACTGTTCTGCCCTCTAGAACCCATTCTGCCAAAATTGTGACCTTGGTGACAAAAAGCCCACAATGAGCATGGCTTTGAATGTGGCCTTGCTTTGATGTGTTTTTTATTCTTGGTGATGACGGTGTTTTCCATTGACTGTCATTTTGCCTTAGGATCATACTGGAAGATCTAGGTTTCATCACAAAAGATGATTTTTTGAAAATAGTTTGGGTCTGCCTCAAGTTGCTCTGGTGTGAGAACCCTAGGGACCATCTTGGCACAACTTTCCTCATGTTGAGATCCTCATGCAAAATTTTCTACACAGTGTCTTTCTCAATGTTCATGGCGTCAGCTATCATTTGGACACTGAGTCAGCAGTCTCCTCATACAATCTGGCTGATTTTTTTCTACAATTTCTTTGGTTCTTAAAGTAGAAGGTCATCCAGGGCATTCATCGTCTTCCACATTCTCACATCCTTCTCTGAATCTTTTGTACCACTCAGACACATGTGCACGAGACACGCAGTCTTCCCTGTAGGCCTCAGTAAGCATTTGAAAAGATTCCATTGGTGTTTTGTTCAATTTTACTAAAAATTTCAAATTGACACATTGCTCGACTTTTAAATTTAGCATTTTTCTAGCACACAACAGACAGCGCAGCTTCTTTAAACAATGACTAACAATTAACTGAATGGCTGAGAGTGTTGATGTTTGTCATGCAGGTTCAGATATGTTCACGGTCACCACGAAAGCATTCTCAATCAGTTCTTCCTGATTTATCTGAAAGGCAGAAACACAGTCTTGTTATTTAACAGATAGACCTCAAGAGTATACTAAAGTAAAATTATTTATATGGGATCATGCTAGGAGAATTTCAGTACAGAGCACAAACAGTCCAGTGTCCAGAGATGGCTGATAAACACAATGGAACTAGTGGGTTAAAAACTGGTGAAGAAAATGCAATATCATTTATGAACCCTTATTAAGGTTGCCACCTCCTAGCATAGAGTAAAGGCAAGGGTAATTGAACAGTAAGCCAGACTGTATTATATTGAAATTTGAGGACTCAATGATACAAATGACAACCATTATTTCTGGTTTTATTCTACTGAATATTCAAACCTTTTGTAGTACTATAAACCAAGCATATAGAAGAATGTCTAGTCTTTTAAAACTCTCTGTATGCCCAGCTGCAATGAAACCTGGATTTCCCCCCCCTTTGCCTAATCTCTCATTTCTGTGTCTATTAAATGGAAGATTTACTTGGGACTTGCTGTGCTTAAACCATATATCAATTTATGAGGGTGGCAAAATGTCTACATGATGACTCACCTTGAGTGGGAAATGATGGAGTTTCATTTCATATTCTCAAAATGCCCATTGTTATAATAAGAGGTGTGGTGCATAATGCAGGGACTACCAGGTGCTATGTTGCGTGGATCATTTTTGTGCCTTTTCCCCACAGGAAAGTTAGTATCACCCATGGGATCTCTGGCAGTGATACCTAGGCTATTCAGCACTAAGTGTGTAACACATGCTTTGCCTTCACTGTGGCAGTTTCTCCAAGTGTGATACTTTAGTTTTCTCTGTAGGACAAAATGGCAACCAGTCACTTATACTGGAACAAACAATGTGGGTAGGGTGGTGATATGAAAATAGGACTATATTTTAATAGTTGTACATGGCAAGCTTATTGTTGTTGTGTGCCTTCAAGTCATCTTTGACTTATGGCGACCCTAAGAAAAACCTATTATAGGGTTTTCTTGGCAAGATTTGTTTAGAGGGAGTTTGACGTGGCCTTCCTCTGAGACTGAGGGTACATCTACACTGTAGAAATAATACAGTTTGATACCTGTCGTGGCTCCATCCTACAGAATCCTGGGATTTGTAGTTTTGTGAGGCACTAGCACTCTTTGGCAGAGAAGGCTAAAGACCTTGTAAAATGACAAATCCCAGGATTCCATAGGATGGTGTGCCAACATTTAAAGTGGTGCAAAACTGCATTATTTCTGCAATGTAGATGCACCCTGAGAGAGTTTGACTTGCCCAAGATTACCCAGTGAGTTTACATGACTGAGCAGGGATTTGAACCCTTGTCTCCCAGTCGAACACTCAAACCAATAAACCACACTGGCTCTTATCTGTACCATGCTGGCTGTCATGGCAAGCTACAGCTGATGAAATTCCCTCTTTCAAAAGTATAGAAGCTGTGTCCTCTTTCTTGCATAACCATGCTGATAATTCCTTTCTATTCAATAAGTCCATTATGCTAGCCAAAGGCCATGACAAATACATTAAAATAATGGAAATGTATACAAAGTACAAAAAGTGATATTGCAGACAATAATATGAGAGAATTTCAGAACTGCCAACTATAAAATTCAAATTATTACTCTGAATCTCCAAGGCAATTTGTGGCATTATCTAACTCTCTCTTTGTAGTCTCTTTTGCTGTGAAAAAACAAAACAAAAGCAACCCACCCCAAGAATCAAAAACACCCCTCAAACACTCCCCAAACGCACCACTTGGTGTGTCACATGGGGAGATTATCAGACAGGAACGCAAAAAGTATTCCTGTCCCACAATTTCCACTCCTACCCCATCCTGTCGCTGTCCCACCACAATCACCTTCCCCATAGCACTTACTTTCTCTTCTAATGACAGGGTAGCCCAGGAATTCACTTCCTTGAACGAAAGCCCAGAGATTCTTGCTAGAAGACACAAGCACAGGAAATTAAAAAAATAAAAACCAAAATACACACACACACACACACACACACACACACACACACAACGCCACTTTAAATGCATCTGATAATGTTCATAGTCTCTGGTATTGCTCAAGAGAAGTTGGACTGATTTGACAATAATAATAATAATAAAATTTTATTTCTATCCCGCCCCTCTGCAACGCAATCGGGGCGGCTTACAATATAAAAACTCCATAATCACAATACCCTAGCCCACCCACCCCTTAAAATAATATTAAATTATGAAGGATTAAAAACTTACAATAATTAAAAATATATAAGTTAGAAGAAAAAATTAAAACATACAATCACAGCCCAGAAAGGACAGCCAAGTCTTGGGCCGGGATAATTATTCAGGAAAGGCCTGCCGGAAAAGATCCGTCTTGACAGCTTCTTTAAAGCTGTATAAGTTGGTAGTAAGACGGATCTCGTCCGGCAGGCCATTCCATAATCTGGGAGCAGCAGCAGAGAAGGTCGTCTGGGAGGTCACCGACAGCCTTGTTTTCATAGGTTGTAACAGATTCCTCCCAGGGGACCGAAGTGCGCGGGGAGGGTCGTACGGAAGGAGGCGGTCCCGGAGATAAGTTGGACCCAAGCCATGTAGGGCTTTAAAGGTTATAACCAACACCTTGTACTGTGCCCGGAAACTAATAGGCAGCCAGTGGAGAGCTTTTAGCACAGGTGTTATATGCTCTCTTCTGGAAACACCAGAAATCAACCTGGCTGCCATGTTCTGGAATTCATTTCATGAATCAGATGTGCGTTCAAAATTTCTCTTGGGTCCTTGCACACAGGGCAGATTAATAGACTGAAAGGACATATTGAACTGAGTTGTGTGGGCACCTATATACTGCCATTAGTGGAGACCACCAGGGTGCAAAAAGTACTCCCTCTTCCTGGTCAAGTTACCTTTCTCAATGTCCCAAAGGGACTTCTTCTAATGTAGAACTACTCTGTTGGGGGATCCAGCATTGGGGTGACTACTCCCTACTTTTGCCTCTGTCAAAGAAGAAAACAAAAGGAACATCTAATAAATGCATTCACAGAAAAAAAAATCAATGAAATACAAATGATGTAGCTTCTAGAAACTTCGAGTGACTCAACATGCATTTCTGATCTGCTACAAAGAGATGAACTCCAGAAAACTGGTTCCGATATATTCAACATCTAATTGTTTCCATCCTGTAATTTATTCCAGAGGTATGAAAAGTTAGTTTTTTGGAATACATCTTCCAGAATCCCCTGACTAGCATGGTCACTGGGAGTTGTAATCCAAAAATAATATTGTTAGATGCTGTTCTCTTCCTCCTTCCCAGTAATTGCATTGCTGTTTTCTGGGATAATTTCTCTCTTTGTCCCATTGCAATTGTTTTTTCATCAGGCTGTTTATGGTGTCTTTATTTTCAGTGGAATATTGTGATGCAGCCAAACAAAGCTGACAGATTGTTCTGCGCCTGATAGTTAGGGGATGATTACTGTTGCTACGGTTTGCAGAATTACAGCATTAAAAGTTCTTTCTGAGTCATTGCTGCAGCTTGCTTATACCAGTGTCAATTGGCGGAAGTACAACACTGAGTAAGAAAATAATACAGATCTTTGGTTGCTTTTTATCTAACTCTAGAAGGCAGCTGTAATAGAAGGCTGCCAATATACATCACATTTGCTTAGTTTGTTAATTGTTGATTTTCTCTTTCTCTTTCATTTGCATTTCTTTATTTCTCTGCTAAGCCATGGATACCCATTGGGTGATTTTGGGCAAGCCACATTCTCTCAGCCTCAGAGGAAGCAAAGACAAAATCCCCTCTGAACAAATCTTGCAAAGAAAACCTCAGGATAGGTTCACCTTAGGGCCACCAGAAATCAGAAAAAACTTGAAGGCACACAACAACAACAACCATTGCCCACTACTTTCAAAAGTAAGACAGTGCCTGGGATCCTATGTTGTCTGTGTGGAACATAACACTCTGCACCAGGAGCTTTGTACTTCTCTTTTCCCATCCTCAGCTGCCAAACTGCAGTGTGTATGTGTGTGTTGTCCATGCACTGCTGAGGAGGCAAAGAAACATCTACCTTAGATGTGAGAGGAAGAGAAATGATCTGGGAGAGCACTCTCATTTCTTTCCCCCTTGAAGCCAAGAACACTGAGCATGACAGGAACCAAGAACTTCCCACTATTTTACAATCCAAACAGTAAGGCAGTAATTTAGGAGGTTTATCCCTTAGCACCAGGCATACTGAACCTCTGAATATCAAAAACTGAGTGCAAACAGGGGGAAAGTGCTGTTTAGTAGTTAGAGGACAGACTGCATGGAAATGAGCTCAGGCCTATGACCAAGGTCTTTTTTATATGCAGATGGTTACTGGAACCACTACATAAGGTTTGCTGTAATGCAACCCAGTCAGTGCTAAGTTTCTGTCTTTCTTTAGTTATTAAGATTAGAGAGAAAGAAACTTCTAAAATTGGCCAGAGTACTTAAAGGCTTTTTTTATTGAGCTTGTCAATTTAAATGTGACAATGGCATGTTACATTTTATCCTATTTCCTATTGTACAACTTCTGTTTTGACTGTATTGATGGGTCTATGCACTGTAATAAATGATGATGATGATGACCACATGAGGTTGGGAAAGACCCCTGTTTGAAGCACAGAGTCTTCAGCTATTCTGTGTAGACAATACTGTGCAAGATGGACCAGTGTTCTGACTCAGTATAATATAGCTTTCTGTGCTCACATTTAAATTGACCATTTCTTCAGGACCGTGAGGAGTGGCATCAGATAGATAGATAGATAGATAGATGATAGATAGGATATGTTACTTTTCCCAGTGTGCTGATTGGCTGTTCAGGAAACATACTCAACCAATCACCACCTATATGCAAATTCCTTCTCCACCTCTCAATCTACTCCTGGCATTCAATAAGCATCTACACCCCAAGCCTCACAAGGGTGCCTCCCTCCTCTCACTCCCTCAGCTACTCACTAGTCATGGTCTGTAACCATCAACTGGCGGTGACGATGGGATGCCGCTGCCACTGCTTCTGCGACAGGACCCAGACAGTCAACTGGCAATGGTGGCATGCCACCTGTGATGGGACCCAGGAGTCAACTGGTGGCAGCGGCAGGGCACCAGAGTGCATCACCCTCAGCAATTCTGAGGAAATTGTGGAAAACTGAGAAGGAGGAGAGGGAATTTAAAAATCCATTGGCCTACCTTACAAGGTTGTCATGAGGTCTACCGGGCATTTTGGGGGAGTTTATACGAGATGAATGGTAACTTCAGATGACATGGATGTCCTTTAAAAAACACTAATTGACTTCAAACAGGGCATTTGTATTTCCAAGGACTACAGGTCTCCCCACGGGACTTTGGTTCTTTATTTTATATTTGTATATTTGTATATTATATATTATATGTCATGTCATGGTTCATTGATTGCTAGCTCACAAATTGCAGCCCAAATGGGGGGAAAATTACTAGATAACCGAGAAACTGTTAGTAACTGTGTGACAAAAAGATGGCATCCCTAAGGTGATAGAATGTTACAGCACTTTTTCGTCATTTTAGCACTTTCCTAAAGTGTAAATGTGTGTTCCACAAATATGCAGGGGACATTTCTGATTTGCCCTTTCTTTCCTTCTAGGTGAACTCTATGCCATTTTTTCTGTTCCTGAACCAGGGATGTAATCCTAAAGAAGCTTTCTGTGGAATACTGTCCAATTGAACAGAAAGGAATTTATTTCTGAGCATGCATGTAATGCTATCTAATTCATTCATTTATTTGTTTATTAATTTAGCATTTCAGTCTGCTTTTCTGCCAATGAGCTTAAGGCTATTGGGGATTGTGTGAGATGGTAGTGTATTGAAACAGGTGTGGTTCCCCACCCCATCTCTTTAGGCTAAGGAGTTGAGGGTCCTTTGCCATATGACAGCTAATCTGTATTCTATTTGGGGTTTCATTATCACCTGGCTGCCTGGGCATCCAACTTGTGATGGTGGTGAAATCCAGACAGGCAGAACTAACGTCAGCACTCCACTTAAAGCACGCTTAAATATTGAAATCTCAGGATATTTATATGTGAAAATGAGCAGTCATTTGGCTATTTATTATATGCAGTCATAGATATACAAATATAGACATATAAATGTCTGGGTACGTACTTTGCTTTCATTACATTGGATTGCATGTAAGACATGATACATTAATTACATTATAGTATATGAGAAGTCAAATGTTACACGTTCACCTTATGGTGAACCTTTATCTCTGCATCTCTCTAGCAGGCTTCTCTACAATGATCACACAGAGGAACATTTCCATCTCAAACAATATAACTCAGCCATTTATCCTTTTAGAAATATAATCTCATCTGTTGAGGAACTATACATCTCTAAACAAGCATCTACTCTGGATATGAGGCCACTGTCAGAACAAAATATGGAGAAACAGAATGGTTTTCAATGGCCAAGCAGGTCAGATAAGGCTGCATTTTATTACTGTAGTTGTTTAATTTAAAGGTAAAACATATTATATGGAAAGCAGGATTATACTCAGAGAAAGGAAGGGTGGATATTAGGGGAAGGAAAATCTATAGTTCAAGATATGCAGTTCCATTTTACTTGCAGAGAATAGCAAAAACTTGGAAAAACTATTGATGAAATTTAGGGAAGAAAGGACAGGGTTATTAATAAAACAAAACATTAAGAACAGAACATTAAGAAAACAAAAATGATGACCACTGATGATTTATATTACTTTCAAGTGTGTAATGGAGACATTGAAATAGTTAAAGATTTTGTATACTTTGGCTCAATCATAAATCAAAATGGAGACAGTAGTCAAGAACTCAGAAGGAGACTAAGGACTTTTTCGGATGTGAACTTACCATGCAAGAAGGCTTGTAGCAGGCGCGACGCTGCTGTGCGGCAGGGGCCTGTTTCGTACGATGCCGTCCTCCTGCCGAAATCAGCTGTGTCAGTTCCGCGAGAGACTGGAGCCAGCCGTGCCATATTTGGCCTTTTTTTATTCACGGAAATTGTCAGTGAATAAAAAAAGGCCAAATGTGGTGTGGCTGGCTCCAGTCTCTTGCGGAACTGACACAGCTGATTTCGGCAGGGGGACGGCGTCGTACGAAACAGGCCCCTGCCACACAGCAGCGTCGCGCCTGCTATGAGCCTTCTTGCGCAGTAAGTTCACGTCCGAAAAAGTCCTAAGTACTTTATCACATGAGGCTGGTATTTTGCAATTATAGCCAGGTATTAGCATACTTGGCTAGTACTTATCACATGACATAGAGTCATAGAATCATAAAGTTGGAAGAGGCCACAAGGGTCATCTAGTCCGACCTCCTGCTATGCAGGAATATACAATCAAAGCATTCCCGACAAATGGCCATCCAGCCTTTGTTTAAAAACCTCCAAAGAAGGAGATTCCACCACACTCCGATGCAGTGCATTTCACTTCTGAATAGCTCTTACTGTCAGGAAGTTCTTCCTAATGTTTAGGTGGAATCTCTTTCCTTGTAGTTTGAGTCCATTGCTCTGTGTCCTAGTCTCTAGAGCTGCAGGAAACAAGCTTGTTCCATCCTCAGTAGGCATTCCCTCAAATATTTAAACATGGCTATCATGTAACCTCTTAACCTTCTCTTCTCCAGGCTAAACATACTCAGGTCCCTAAGTCACTCCTCATAGGGCATGGCTTCCAGACCTTCCGCAATTTTGGTTGCCCTCCTCTGGACACATTCCAGCTTCTCAATATCCTTCTTGAATTGTGGTGCCCAAAACTAGACACAGTATTCCAGGTGAGGTCTGGCCAAAGCAGAATAGAGTGGCACTATTACTTACGGTACATTGCCTCAACTTTCTCGTATTTCTGTAACAGATCCTTTTCAATCTGGATTTTGCCCTTTGCACTCTATGGAGACACTTAAGAAAATAACAGATGATCTCCTTCAGGTCAAGTAAAAAAGCGTATACTCAGTCCTTATTATCCTTGATCTCTCTGCAGCCTTTGACACAATTCATCAGGCTCCTTTGTTGGATTCACATCATGACATATGGTTTACTGACTCAGTCCTCAGTGTTGGAAATTGTGTAAAAATACACTGTTTAAAATATCAGGGTATTTTGTCCCTGTTTAAACATGCACACTGCACTTCACACGTTAGTGGACAATGCAGCCAACTTAAGCAGAGTATAGAAAGCTTAATGCACACGCAGCATCTAGCGTCAGAATGTTAGCATGCATGTAAAAACACTGCTTAGCTTATAACCAAACACCCTTTGTCTTTTCCCAAGTTATTTAACTACCAAAATAACCACTCAAGACTCAAAATTAGTTTAAAAAGTACAAAAACTTCTTTACTCACAGTTTAGAGAGCTCATTCTTGGCAGGTAACAAAAACACCATCAAAACAGACTTAAAACTGGTTAAAAATATTTAAAAACTACATTGTTAGAAAGCTATATTCAGAACGCCCCTTTCGGGGTCCTCTCAGTTCAAAGGTCCATGAGGATTGTTAGATAACATGGCGTCTGGAACAAAGAAGAACCCTCAGACACTCCCCCTTCATCCCAGATTGCCCAATAGTAAAACTTTAGGAAGTTACATCAGCTCATCTCATATGCCTTCTCAGTTAACCCTTCAATGGCAAAACCATTTCCACTTATTGGACTGCAAACTAAATTTTCCAACACTCAGCTGGTTCACATTTTATCTCAAGTGAGTTATTTAATGTGGTAGCTGGAGGTCATGTATCTTCTTCTTTTTCCCATTCAGTTGGGGTTCCACAGGGTTCTATTTTGGCCCCATTGTTGTTTTCTCTTTATGCACTATCTTTAGGTAATTTTATCAGTTCATATGGTTTTCAATATCATCTTTATGCTAATGATATTCAGCTGTACATCTCCACACCAGAACTCTCTTCTGACATCAAACATCTGACATCATATTGCAGCATGTCTTTCAACTATCTCAGCATGGATGCCAAAAACTTAACATGGCAAAGACAGAACTACTTATATTTCCTTCAAAATCTTCTTTACAACATACATTCCCCACCACTGTCAATAATGTTTCCATTTATCCTGTGAAGGAAGCACATAGTCTTGGCTTTATTTTTGATTCTTGTCTTTTGCTCCTCACATTGAGGCTGTAGCAAAGTCATGTCAATCTTTTCTTCACAACAGTGCCAAAATCTGACCTTTTCTTTCTGCTTTCTCTGCTGAGATTTTAGGCATGCCTTGGTCATTTCCTGCTTTGATTCTTGTAATCTTGTTTTGACTGGTTTTGCATTAGCTAACCTTAGTCATCTGGTTTTCATTCAATATTCTGCTTCTAATATCTTTTTGGCTCATTGTTTTGATCATGTTACTCCAGTTTTGATGCCTCTTCATTAGGTACCCATTCCTTCTAGGGGCTTGTCTACACTGGCAAAAAACAAAACAAAACCATACTCACCTCGTATTTGCTGCCACATGATATTCCTGACAATTTGCAGCTTCATTGGGGTTTTTGCAGGAAAATTCAGGTGTAAAAGAGTCATAGTTTGCTTTGCTTTTCAGGGGATTATTGGATTATTGGATTTCACCAGATTATTGGATATGTGGCCGCCACGGATTGGCTTCAGTGCAAAGAAGGGGGCGTGGTTTGGTGGATGGAACTCCATTCTGCCAGTACACAGGGATGTTTTTTTTTTTTTTTTAATTCCAACTGTGTGCATATCTGTATTTCTGCTTATCCAGTAATACAGTACTTTGGGACAACATATATTCGCATGCATGAGTGAATGGAAAAAACAACCCCGGAGGAGCCCCAGCCATGTGGCCAGAGATAACGTGATATATAGGACACATAATCAGTGTAGGACCACCCTTTTACAGCAATGTAAATTTTACAGCAATGTAAATTTACCATCCTAAATATACACTGGACTGACTATGTGACAAATGTTGCTGTCCTTGAGCAAGCAGGGATCACCAGCATTGAGGCCATGATATTGAGAACGCAGCTGTGCTGGGCAGGGCACGTTTCTAGGATGGAAGACCATTGCCTCCCCCAAATAGTACTCTATGGTGAACTTACCATGGGTCAGTGTAAGAGGGGCACTCCAAAAGAGTGATATAAGGATTCCCTGAAACAACATCTGAGGCTTGGTCAAATTGATCACCATCAATGATCCACCCTGGCTTCACATTGGGAGGCATGGAGACGCACTATCCACAATGCTGAAGCCTTATTTGAGAAATCACGCCGAACAAGTCTTGAAGAGAAATGACAATGCAGAAAGAATCACAACCTGGAAACATCACCCAAGGAGACCCTCTGCTGTGCTTTCTGCAACCGGACTTGTTTATCTCGGATTGGCCTTTTCAGTCATCAGTGCGCTTGCAGAAAGCATGGGATGAGTCCTTCCTGAATCTTCATTTGTGAAGAAAAGTCAGAGAGAGATAGAGAGAGACAGAGAGAGAGAGAAAGAGAGAAATTTACCTAGGATTACAGTGTGGTGCGATACTCTGATCTTCCATAGCGCAGGCCTTGGTGAGTGTGATGTTTATGGGGTCACTGCAGATCAAAAACATCAGTGGAGGCTACGAGGTGGGTTCAGGATTTCCTGCCAGTGTAGCCAAGTCCTAGGACAAGTCCTTTGTTTTAATGTTCAAAGCCTTACACAACCTAGCTCCTGCCTATCACTCAGCCCTTATTTCTTTTTACCAGCCTGTTTCAGATCTGCATTCTAGGAACTCTAGGCTTTTTATCCAACCAAGGCTTTCCTCTCCCTTGGCTCAGATTTGTTCCTTTTCACTTGCTGCTCCATTCTTTTGGATTTGCCTCCCTTAACATATACACACTGATCCTTCCCTTGTAATTTTTAAATCTCAATTTAAAACTTTGTTTTCCAAAGCTTTTTGGATTTTAGTTTAATATTGTTTTATAATATTGGATTATAACTAAAATTGGATATTTTGATTACCTGTATTTGTCAGATTGCTTTATATTCTATTATATTTTTGTATTTTATCTGGATAATTTGTTTTACAATGTATAGTATAGTTTTATATTTTTATTATCCCTCCCTCTGTGTATACACATATATTTTAGTTTGTGCAACTTTGGCAGGATCTACTGTTTATGATTGTTTTACTTGTAAAGCAATCACTGGTGCTACATAAGTTATAACAATAATAACAGAACCAGCAACAACCATGATTGTTTGGTTAGATAGACCATGGGTTGCACATGCATTTACAAATCAAGGTTTGGAATCTAAATTATAGTTAGCTCAAACCATGGCAAAATGATAAAAAAAATGATCTTATATTATACAGTGTTGGATTGTTGTCTCATGAAAATTGTATGCTAGTATATGACTTTTGCATGTAGGTTTTGCAGGAAGTGAAGCACAGGAAGAAACTGTGATCTTGCATGCTCGAATCCAATTGTGCTTGGATCATTTTAAGATGAACCTAGGCTGCTTTAATATGAATAAAATTTTATTATTTTATTTTTAATTATTCAGTTTACATCCCACTTTTATCTCAAAAAGGGAAGCACAGAAGCTTACAACATACATTAGAACATAGCTAAAATCAACCACACAAGTAAAAAAAGAATTTAAAACTATTAAATAAACTATCATATTAAAATGGCTATGAAGTCTGAAAGCATTTAAAACATGACAGATGAAGAAAATATAAAAAGTCCATCATTTCCATTACCAAAAAAACAAACAAACAAAAACCCCTTTCCACAAGAACCAGCAAATGGCCCAAATTCATCTAAACAAAAATGTTTTTTATGCCAGTGAAAACAGAGGAAAGAAGGGAGCCAAACTAATCTGTCATGGAAGAGACTTTGGTAGTCTGGGAGCAGCTACCAAGAAGGCCTGCTGTCATGTCCTCACCAAAAGTGTCTGTGAGGGTGGTGGAAATGAGATTAAGCCATCCCCAAAGTTCTCAAAACCTGGGCAGGCTCATATTGGAAGGAGCACTCTTTCAGACGCCTGGATCCACATTCATGAGGGCTTTATAGGTCATAGCTAGCACTTTCAAATTCTGCCTGGAAACATTCTGGTAACCCATGAAACTGTTGTAATAGCTGTTGTTCTATGTTCTCTGCAAACTGTCCCTGTCATCATTCTGGTCACATCATTTTGGACATTTCTGAATATTTTCCAAAGACAGTACTGAGTGCAGCACAATATGACAATCAGCTCACTGAAGCTAATACTCACATAACTAATGGACTGTTACATCTGAGACAAGATTAGGAAATGCCAGTTGAATTCTGTCAAATCCCCTGATACAACAAATGTTTACTGTGTTGTGAGACTCTCATTTATCCATACCCATACCTTTTCCTCATTTTTATGTCTGCCTGTTGGATTATTTCACAGTCTGCAGAAATATATAAATCTTTGGGACATATGCCATAGGAGAGAACAATGGAACTATTGATTAATTTAATGTCATTTCAGTTCTCCATGCAGCCTTCTGGCACAAAAGGAATTTAAAGTGTGCATTTAAATGTCTACATGGGCTTTTCAGTCTTACAACTGCCTACATGATTCTCTAGACAAATATTTTAAAAGGAGCTAAAATTGCCACAGAAGAGACCCATTTTGACTCCAATAAGAATTCAGGACATCATAAAGCAAGTATTATATCTCCTGGCATCAGATGCTGCAACATAATGCGTGGTACTATTCCATCCCCTTCCTCATAACTCTGATGGATGCAATTTTTCAGTTTTTTTATATTTGTGTATCGTGAACAGCTGTTGCCTTGATGGAGTTGAGTGTTAATTGATGAATAGGTGCAAAGGACCCAGGGCCCCTATGATAATATTCATAACATATTCTGGATGGACCCCATCAGATGAATGCTTTAATCCAGTAGTTCCCAAAGCTGGATCCCCAGATGTTATTGGACTACAACTCAAAGAAACCCTATTGCTTATTCTGACTGGGACTTCTGGAAGTTGAAATCCAAGGAAACCTGAAGATCCAGGTTTGGGAACTGCTGATCTAGTCCATCAGGGTGGGAACTGCATGGCTGTTCAACTGTAGTTGAACAGATGATGTTCAACTACAAATTCCAGAATCCCTAGTCAGCTTAGCCAATTTGAGGAATCTTGGGAGATGTAGTCCTGAACCTTCTGGAGAGTCACACTTTGGTTCTAGTTTGACTCCCTGTTTCCCAAATGGCCAGCCAAGATGACTTCAAGAGCTGTTACCACCATTTACATGGCTAGAATGCTCCCAGAAAAGGCTCCAATGTGTGGCAATAGGGCTTTTTAAAAATGCAAGCATCCTTTGGTCAATTACACTTGGGTGGTAAGAGATAAACCATGTCAGCCTTTGCATGGTGTTCCAAATTTGATTCACCTTTTCCCACCAGCGGTGTTGTTTTTGTTGTGTGCCTTCAAGTCACTTTTGACTTATGGTGACCCTAAGGTGAGCTTATCATGGGATTTTCTTGGCAGAATTTGTGCAGAGGGGGCTTGCCATTGCCTTCCTCTGAGGCTGAGAAAGTGTCACTTGCTCAGGGGGTGTCACCCAGTGGATTTCCATGGTCGAATGGGGATTCAAACCTGGTCTCCCGGTGCTTTAGTTGAACACTCAAACCACTGCACCACGCTGGTGATACTTATGGCTCCTGCTTGGGACCTGTTCTTGGCTTCAGTGCAGTTCCCAACCCACCAACCCCTCCTGGCCTCCTCTGCCACTCAGACTTTCTACAAAATCAGCCTAACAATGACTAATTTTGCACTTAGAAGCAGCCATGATTGGCCATTTAAAGGTGATTTTGATCCTCCCATGCCTGTTTTAGGCCTGAAATTCTCTCTCTCCTTTCAAATCAAGAAGTTGTCTACTACAAAAGAGGGGGTTTAGCCCACGGGAGTCCTGGGTCTGTGTGAAGAGAGGTAGGGAGGAGCAGCCTCTAGACCCTTGGCTACTCACCCCAGAATTAAAGGAAAACTTTATATAAAATTGAATGCTGAGAACCAAACAAATGTCATGGGGCTCTTCTACCCGAGGGGAAAAAACGGAGTACCTCATAGTATTGGCATCTCGCAGCAGCAACATGTCTAAACAGTTTTTCTGACCTCAGGAGCCCCCATAAGCCTTGCATTCCAGATGGCAGCTGTGAGGGATTTACTCACATTAGTTCTTTGCTGTTGCCATTTGTTTTTTTTAAGGTCATCCAAGGTGCACTGGAGCGATAGAGTGATTTTTTGATTTTATAAGAGAGTAAAAAACAAAACAAAACCACACCCATCCTATTTTATCACCTTAGCAAGTGATCACTAAGGCGAAAATCCACATGGCGGCAGCAGGCATTTGTTCTGCTAGCAAGCCCCACCCCCAGTCTCACCCGGCCAATCAGCTGTGTGCTTCCCTTCAGACTTTCTGCCATTCGATAGTCCAAACAAGCAAGAATGCACACCCACCTGACAGTTTTTTTTTAAAGTATGGGAAAAGCTGTGAAGGGTTTTACCACGTTGTTTTTCCTGTTTTGGACCCCACTCCTTCTGAATAGTGTGGATTGGTGCAGGAACCCATTTAGACAGGTAGGATTCCCAGCAAATTCCATGAGAGGTATTTTCACTGTTTAGAAAACCCCTTGGTTGGTTCTGGATCCACCTCCTGTTGGCTTGGCAGGAGGTATCTTGGAGAGGAATAAATGCAGCATTTCCAGGCAGTGTTTGGTCTCAGTAGAGTTTGCTGAGAAGAGGCAGATTGGATGGAATTCTACATTTCACAAGAAGGCCTTTAGAGCATCTCTGTAGTTGGCTCAAAGTGTGGTCTTTTCAGTTTGATTCATTTCTGAACCTGTGTTTTCCCTTATGAGACAGTAAACAGAATGGGCTGAAATATTTATGATGTGCTCCCCCATCCCACTGCCATGTAGCAATTTGCTTGTTCCTGTGTTTGCAAACAGCCTTTCTTCTCAAGGGGGTATTCTTCTGTTAGGGGGACCAAAACTTTAGGCTTCTGCAAGCTGCTGACAAATAACAAGGAAGGGAATATGTTTCCATTTTCAGCCTGTGTGACTGAGCTCCTGTCCTCATGTGGAAGTGGTTTGGAGATCTGATGAATTCTTTAAGCATGTGCTTTTAAGGCTGAGAATTTATTAGCAGGGGTGGGTAACTTCGGAAGGAATTTCCGAAATCCACTGTGGCCAGCACCAGACCTCCAAATAGGCAAAAAAATTGGGGTGTGGGAGAGAGAAGACTGAAAGTGACTAATGAGTATTAGTCACACAGGCTATTTACCCACCTCCTTCCTCTATCCAAGCAGCATGGATCACATTCCCTGTGCCAAACCTGATAAGGTGAGATGACTGACTGTATGATTCTCATGCCAGGCTAATAGGCTTGAATGAGTCTGTGATGACCTCAATGATAATGGCTTTCCCTTTTAACAAAGATGATTGTTCCCTCCTGGAAAAGTGGGAAAATTCATAAGGCTTTGGGGGAGGGCTTTGGGGAATTCTTAGGTCACCTAGACAGAGTCTGCTGACACAGTGCAGAAATAATGCAGTTTAACACTGCTTTAACTGTCATGGCTCCATCCTATGGAATCCTGGGATTTGCAGATTGTTGTAGTGCTATAGCTCTCTGACAGAGAATGCTAAATATCTCAAAAAACTACAAATCCCAGCATTCCATAACCTTGAGCCATTTAAACCGGTGTCAAACTGCATTATTTCTGCACTGTGTCAGCAGCCATAGTCTTTGAAAAGCCAGAGTTCATTTGTCTGACTAGGGGAATGTTCTATTTTTTGGCAACCTGCAAAAGGATGTGTGGGCTGCATTAGTCAGCTTGGTGGGGGAAAGGAGCTAAGTGGATGCTTGCCCCCTTGTCAATAACAGGTAGTGAGGGGAGAGGAGAACTAAGTATGGTGAGCACCATTATGCTTTCACTTGAAGAAAAAAGGTATCTGGAATCGATACTTTTGGTTGTGGGATCTGGTGCCTTACAGCCCAGTCAGTAATCAGCAAGACCCAGGAGTCAGGTAGCTGGACTTCTAGGTCTGTCACATGGTATCCAGCAAGATGAAGGGGATCTGATATCTCCAAGAATGTGTGCTGCTGGGTTCAAGCCTTAACTATGCAAATGCCACTGCTGAAACCTGACCTTCTGAGATCAGGATTGGATCCAGGAGTACATATGTGTCTTCAGTGGGCATGTAAGTACAGTTTGGATCCCTAGTCTCCTTTGATTGACCAGAAGCACCTCTGTCTGCTCTGAATTCAATTTGTTCACTCTCCTCCAGTCCATTACAGATGGCAGGCACTGGTTTGGGAATTAAACAGCTTTCTTGGATTGAGATGGTTAGGAATAATAGAGTTGGGCAACATCGGCATAGTGATAGCACCGAACTCCTGAACCCTGGATGTTCTCACACAGTAGTTTCATGTATATGTTAAACATCATGGGGGAACAGAACTGAGCTTTGAGGGACCCCAGAAGCCAATGGCCAAGGGATCAAACAGGAGCATTGCACCCCACATTCTGGGTTCTCACCCTCCAGCAAGGAATGGAACCTCTGTAAAACACTATCCCTGTGTACCATCCCAACAAGGTGGCCCAGGAGGACCATGGTATGAAAAGCTGCTGAGAACTCTAGCAGAACCAACAGTGTCACCTCTCTGTCCAGCCCCTGGCATAGGACAACCACCAAGGCAACCAAGGCTGCCCGTGTTGCATAGCTAGGTCTGAAACCAGATAGAAATGGACCAATGTAATCTATCTCATCCAGTACCCCCCCTGGAGTTGGGCAACTATGATATGCTCCAGTACCATGCAAAAAACAAAACAAAACCCCAAAACAAACTAAAACAAAAAAAACAACCGTAATGTTGGAAACTGGCTGATAATTGTCCAATATGGTGGGAGCCAGAGTGGGCTTTTTGTATGACCAATTATAATGAATCTTCCAAACGGGCTGTAGCTAAATGGCAAAGCAGGTGGTTTGCCTGTAGAAAGTCACAGGTCCAGTCGATAAAACATCAACTTATGCATCACCCAAAGAGGAAATACAGCCCCCCAAAAAAGGGTCCAAACGAGCACAGATTTATGTAAAATTTGCCTATGTTAAGTTATATCTGTATATACAAATTCAGAAATGATTACTGTCCTCTAAATTGATATAAAAGTCACCCCCTGTGTCTGTGGGGATTCATTCCTGAACTTACCATGGATATGTGAAACCATAGATAATAATCAGCTGTATTGAAATGAATGACTTCTGGCTGAGTTTCCAGCAAAAGCATACCATAGAATCATGCTGGAGGACCTAAAAAATGCCTAGAGAGGACATATTTATTTGGACGTAGATAAGTGAAACCAAAGATACTGGTCCTGTGGACATGGGGGGTCAACCTTTACAATAAATTTTACTACACTGGGGAAGATTGGAACTGAGTGATCTATGGGACTGCCTATTCATTCCACTTTTTGATGCTAACAGATGCTAGGCAAGTCTTTCGATAGTTCTTGGTTATGGAACACTGGTGAATGTTCATTGGGGACCAAATTAAATCCTAGTTATTCTTCATCTTATTAACCAGAGCTTAGTTTAGAATTACTATAGCTGATTTTAGATAGACTGCACTATGAATTTTTGTTAGTGATGTCAAGTAGCTCCTATGTTAGTGAGGTGGAAATGACTTTTACCATATATGGAGAGAGAAATGCCAGATGTCCTTTCCTTCAGGAAAGGAAGAGGCACTAGGGATCATATTGCAAACATATGTTGGATAATGGAGTGCACCCAAGTATTTCAAAAGAAAACCAGCCTGTGCTTTATAGATTATAGCAAAGCCTTTGATTGTATAGATCATGAATATGTATTTACTGTTGTTTTAGTTTCTTGTTATGCTTTTATGTTGAACCGTTTTTGTTAACCGACTTCTGCTCTGAGGTTTATGGTGATATAGAATGATACTGATGGTCCAAATGGAGGAGGGCATCCCTCTTGTGGTGGTTGGATGAGGTTCCCCCTCCCGATTTGGACCATGGACTGCGATTCTGTGGTGTGCTAGATATAGTTTATTCACTCAGTACTAGAAAACAGTCGAATACAGAAAACTTCTTTACTGAATTGGTGGATAGGTCCTCAAGTTCATCATTTTATGTGAGAGATGCTCTATTAAGAACCTTCCAAAGACAATACAGTGACTGAAGGAGACTTGGAAAATATGAAGTCAAAGTGGGTTGTTCCATCAAACTGTCATTTTAAACTTGGAGTGATATGGATTTATTTTTCAGATTAATATTAAAAAAAAGCATTGTGAAAACCCAGAAAGATGCTTTAACCTTTTTGGGGCTTTGAGCATCTAATAAAATCCATGGATCCACTCCTCACCACAAAGCCCATACTAAAACGCAATTTAAAAAGTAATACTAAGGAAAGCAATGCTAAAAAAAAACAAAAACAAAAAAACAATGAAAAAACAAAACACCTCCATGCAATTCATGGACCCCATGAAGCCCTCCTTTGAAAGCAGACCCAAAGGTCCACACTACTTTAGGGGAATGAAACAAATTGGAGGTTAACAATAAATAAATAAATAAATAAATAAATAAATAATTTTTTAAAAATGGAAAAACTACTCCATGGGACTACTAAGCTGCCTAGAGGAGCTATGAGAAGATATTCCACCCCCCATGCTTTGAACTTAGCATTGAAATCCTCTATGTGTCTAATCACAAGAAAGCTGCATTTAGTTCAATTGGATTTACTCCCAGGGCCAGCCCTACCATTAGGCAGATTGAAGCACCTGTCTCAGGCAACAGATTTTAGGTTCCATGAAAGGTCAGAAGATTGTTGGTTATTTAATTTGCTGTTATTGTTTTTTGCTGCCAGGAACAAGGAGAGGATCTTGGAGGATATAACTCAGCTGAATTTGCACTCTGACTTGGGCCAATGGTAGAAGCCATTTGCTGAGGATGAAAATGTGGTGAAGTATCCTCAGATTGGATTCAGAGATGCCTACTTGGGGAAGGGGCCATGGCTCAACACTGTTGATTTTTTGGGTTTATTTCATAAATTTTTTGTTAAAATGCCTGTTTCTCCCCAGACCCTTGTCAGATATGAGAGCTGAAAAATCTCTGGCCTGCAACATTTTTCTTCCAGAGCTGAACCATGTCTATGTGAGAGCTTATTGTGGGTGATAAGAATCTACTGCTTGCCAATTCCTTGCTCCTTTCTGCTGACTTCAATTAACTCACTGCTGAGTTTGTGTTACGATATGTAAATGTCTCGTCTGTCTCCCTGTCTCCATGCAGCACACCGACATAGTGATTGGCCAAACACAGTTGTCATCCCTTTTCAGATCGGGCAGAGCTATTCCTGAGGGTGGATAAACAGATGGCCATATCACAGGCCTTTTGAAGAGGGACTCTCCCTGCAGCAGGTTTGACTGGAGGGGTTGGGCAAAGACAAATCCTTGATGTAGGCTCCATTTGATGCACACTGAGGGAGACTCACTAGAGAAAAGGGAAAAGCATTTGTATAATTCTCTGGGTCTCAGAACCTACATACTTTTTTAAAAAAGGATTTCTTTAAGGACCAAACTACACGAGACCTGAAATAAACGTTTGCATCTAATGCTCAAGACTTTTTTTTTTAAAAAAAGACAAACAACATGTGTATTTATTAATTAATGATCAAAGCTGGCAGTGGAGATGAGATTTAACCCTTTTATCTCCAGCTGTGATCCAGAAAAAAAGCCCACTGTTCTGAAATTGCTTTATTGGGGAAGGAATTTGCTGTTGTCACCCACATGTCTTTATCTTATTTGCTCTCCTGCCAATATGATTGGTCACTGCTCTTTATATTTTGGAGAAGAAGAGCTAAAATAGTTCCACACAGAGATGTGGAACGAAAGCACTCAATGGGATAATCTGGGATTTACAGATAAAAAACAGGACTAGGGTGGATAGTTCTGGGATTTATATCAACCTGATTCATTGAACCACCATGGCTACATTATGGCTGAAGTGCTGGGTGGGCTTCACTTGAAGGGCAGGAGGTTGCATGCAGCTGAAATAATGGAAGAAAGGGGTTACACTCTTCAGTTTTCCTTTGGTATACACTGGGAGATTAAAAATCCAGCTCACTGTGTCTAATTTTCAATGTTCCTGGTTTCATGTACATGGACATTTTTGCTTACATGTAACCAAATGGTTCATTTCTTATACCTATCAATGTAAAACTTTCCCTGTTGCTCATCAGACTTCATTTTCCTCTCATTCAGTAGATCTGAAACTGTAACTGCAAGATAGATACATATTATGTGATTCAATGAGGAGGAAATTAAAGAAAGCACACACCACACAACTCCAAAGACAGCCAGGGGTTACACTGCCATATGCCCTCTGCCATATGCTACAGAGAAAGAATGGGGAATGGGGAGAGATGTCTTTTCTTTCTGGATTTTTTTTAAAATAATTGTTCAGAGATTAGAATAAAAAACACACTAAGGTGGGAACTGAACCAGGATATATAACCTTTGGATAATTAATCTTCAGCTACAACTGTGATGACTGGTGTCAAAGAATGTTGTAACTAGGCATTGGACAATGCCACCATTGTCCCTGACCAATCTTATTGCCTCTTCCTCTGAGTCAAATCCATATCACCTTCCAAAGGAACATGGAATAAAGAATATGGATGTGAGTGCTTCTGTTCATTGTTCCAGCTGATAAGGAGGATCATGAACTACAGTTGGATAAAATTTAAAATTTAATTTGTTACAGTTATGGAACTGTTATTGTAGTATTTCATACAAAAATACCTAAAAATAATCATATCTCTTTAAGCTACTGGCTTGTGATACAAAAATAACTATATAGTCAGACCACACCCCTCCCTGTCACCACAAAAGTAACAAAACAGTTATAGTTTGTGATGTGCAGGCACACCAGATGAATTACATCGCTGTTCAGCTTGACCGCCTCGTCACTTAAGCTGCCACCAAATAAATATCTGTGGAGACCGTAGTTCCACGTGTCAAACTTCCCCCTTGCCCCTTCCTTGGGCTGGGTTTTTTTACTTGCAATGGATAGTACCTGTATTGGTGTGTGTTTCCTCATAGGGGTAGTGTGCCAAATAAATACAAATAAGGGAAATAATTAATGAGGAGTCTGGATTTGAGAAACAAAGCATAAAGACTGGTTTATTATGTAAACAGTATAATGTAAATGCATTGAACTTTTTATTCAACTTGGTTAACTTCACAATGTTTGATAGTCCCACTCTGTGGTGACCATATAATTCCAGATTCTGCCAGACTCACTAACAATACAGTAGGCTCTTTCTTTCCATCTGCTCTGTATTCCAATTAGCCTCTATTACTTTCAACAATATTCCCTCTGCACATATAATCTTTCAGCTGCACTCACAACCATACATACATTCCAGCCCTCTCCCCATCACTTCACATCTTCAACTCTCTCTTTCAACTCATCTCTCTCACTCCCAACTGCCATGCACCTCTTTTCACTCTAGGAGACCCCTCCCATACCAGGTTCCTGCTACAGGGTAGGCTCCTTCATGCTCTCTTCCCATTTGCTCATCAACAGTCCATCAGCTGCCCATCATATGCTCTCCCCATAGTTACACTGCAAATAAAACAAAATATTCCCTTGTTACATTGGAATTGTGATGTAATTTAAAATTATGGTAAGATTATATGTTAATTTTTTTTTATTTATAGAGGTGTTCCCTTAAAAGATGAAAGACACCTGTTTGTCATAGCTTGTAACCTTTCTCATCTAGGTATCTTGAATTTAGCACACTTTGCTATGGGATATATTACTGGAAGGTAAACATAGGTTTTATTTGCAAGTCTGACTGCTAAGGCATATGTCGCAGAGGAAATCCCATTGTGGGAAGGTGTTAAAGGGAGGGAATACACACTCACCTAAATGGCTAGCTTGACCCAGAGTTATGCCTGAGTTATTGAAATAACAATTGCAAATTACTTCTTATTGTAACATGTTACTTTTAAGGTCTGGTGAGCTCATGCCCAAATATTCACTTTTCTTATCTACAGTAAGAAACATGACACATTTACAATGACCTGCCATTATGTCCTGTGTTGGCTCCAGGTTTTAGAGGATACTGAAGCAAGACAAGCTCTTCCTCCCTCAGTAAATTTACCTCCTCGTTGCCTTTATTGCCAGGTTTTCTTCCACTTCCTCATCAGGTAGTTGCTTCTATCCTTCTCACTACAGCTGCTGCCTATATGAGAGCAAGAGGTAGCTGAATAAGCAGAAGAGGAGCAGGTCCCAAAAAATCTAGTCCTTACTTGGATATGGATACTTAAGAGCTCTCCAGACATCTTGACCTGTGAGGACGGTCCTGATAATGCAACTTCTAACTTACTGAACTTGGCACAGAGAATGTCAGTATTCCCCCACTGAAAAGCCAGAGTGATGTAGTGGTTTGAGTGTTTGGACTAGGACACTGGGAGATGAGGGTTCGACTACCCACTTGGCCAGAGAAACCCACTGGGTGACTTTGGGGAAGTCACACTTTCTCAGTTTCAGAGAAAGGCAAAGGTGAACCCCCTCTGAACAATCCTGCCAAGAAAACCCTGTGATAGGTTTGCCTTAGGGTCGTCCAAACTCAGAAATGTCTTAAAAATGCACAACAACACAACAACAATTCACCCACTAAACACTAATGAACCTTGCATAAAGGGACAAGTGAATTGATTCACAGACCCAGATTAGTTGAAGGAACATAGGACTGCCTTATCCTGAATCAGACCATTTGCCCATCCAATGCCAGTTGCAATGATTCTCCAGGATTGCAGGCAAGATGGAGGTCTTCCATACAGGTATTAGTTAGTAGGGTTGATACTTCATGTTCTTTTCTACACTGGAAAATCTGATTTCCATTCATTGTTAGCTTAATTATTCTACTTGCTCTCTCTCTGGGAAGATAAATGAAAGAACTCCATGCATATAATTGCAAATCTGCCTCACTTAACCAGCTGCTCCAGTTGGCAAAACCAGGTGCTTTCCATTGTGTTGTTTCCTTTCTCTTTCTTTTTTACTTAAAAAAAACCCAAAACTCTAGATCTCACCACAAAACAAAAGAATCTCCTATGGCTACTTAAATGACTGCCTTTTCTCTTATTACCATATGGCCCATCCCTCAGTGACTCATCAAATTTCCCAATATTATCTATACACCAACTTTTTGATATTTTTGTTTATGGTTGGTGCTTGGAGGTTTGCACCACTGAGGGATATTTCTAGTAAAAAAAAAACTGACAGGAAAAAATGATTTTTCTATTATATTTTCCCTTTGTTCTAATGAGCATCCTTTCCCTGCATATAAATGATCTGTTTCTGCCTACATCAGTTTCCTCTGTATTGGTGTGTGTGTGGGTGAGGCGAAGGAATTGCTCAACTGCAGCATGCAAAATCTGAAGAGAAATCTCCCAAAGTTTTGTGTAAGAGATGCTGCAAATGCTGGTAAGGTTTGGAGACTTTGGTGGGATTTTGTGTCAAACTGTTGCATTTCAATAGTATATATTGTGCCACTCCAATCAACACCACCTCGACTTTTTACTATTGTAAAGGCTCACTGTGGCTTTTCAGTTGCTTTTCAATGAACCCAGTTCATAGATTTTCCTTGTTTTTTTGGGGGGGGGGGCTGTGAGGCCGTGTTCTGGAAGAGTTTATTTCTGATGTTTTCCCTGCATCTGTGACTGGCATCTTCAGAGAATGGTTGGGTAGGCATGTGTGTGTGGTGGGGAGGGTATGCAAGTTTGTGTATTTGAATGGCTAGTTTCTGGGTGGAGATATGTAAGGAGGATTAGTGTCTGTTTGGCTAATGGTTGGTTGATGGGCCATTATCTGCTGGAAATCCCCCTGTCCATGGGTGGAGTTCATTTGCAAGTGTTGAGTTTTGATTTTAGTGTTTTTCAGGAGTGGCAGCCAGATTTTGTTCAACAGAAAAGGGTAAACACTAATCCTCCTTGCATATCTCCACCCAGAAACGAGCCATTCAAATACACAAATTTATATATCCTTCCCAACAAGGGTTCACAGTATATAATCCCCACACACACCTATCCAACCATTCTCTGAAGATGCCAGCCACAGATGCAGGTGAAGCATCAGAAATAAACTCTTCCAGAACACAGCCTCACAGCCCAGAAAAAAAAAAAACCAAGGAAAATCTATGGATGCCAGCCGTGAAAGCCTTTGACTTCACAACCGCAGTTCACATGACCAAGTGCTTAGTAACCAAGTGAAATGCATGCATAGCCTAGCTCAGAGTATATGCAGGTTTGCTGTCTCTACCAAAACCAATGTTCACATATTTAGCATGAGGAGAGAAACTTCCCAGTCTGATTAAGTGAATTCCAGACAAATCTATGTTTTGGAGCTCTAGAATATTTTACTGTGAGAAACTGAATCCTCAGATGATGGAATGGTGGATGTGTTACCCTAAGAGGGGGATGTTGGTGTCCCAGCCACAATGCCAGCATCTCCTTGAAATTTGGGGAAATTATAGCTCAAAAAGGAAGGCTCAAGAGGAGGGTAACTTCAGGGATCTTTTCACCTATGTATACCATTACTAACTGTAGAGAGCACTCTAGTTGAAATTAAACAAAGTATTTTATTAGAATAAACAGCAGTGATAAACTATTGTACAAAAGATACACTCTTAAGAACCATACAAGGTGATTGAAGAGAAAAGCTGAAGGGCTGGGGAGAAAGAAGTCAGAGGTAGAAGGGTGATAGTCACCAGTCTTGGAGAAAGAGATCTGTGCAGTGAAGAGACTCACTAAAGAGATTTTCACACAGGGGAAATAACCACTGCAGAGACTGGGAGAGAAATGGGGCTGTTCCGCTGCCAGCGCTCCATTTCACACACCCCTTTCCTTCTACTGATCCCCATTTGTTCTCCCTCTGTCCTGGTTCCATTTTCCTTCCAATATTTTTTACTAATGAAAGTTCTTCATTAGTAAAAAATAGCGGAAAATATCAGAAGGAAAATGGAAGCAGGACGGAGGGAGAACAAATGGAGATTGGGAGAAGGAAGGGTGTGTGTGAAAAGGAGTGCTGGCAGTAGAACAGCCCTGTTTCTCTCCCGATCCACAGGGGTTATTTCCCCCATGTGAAAATCTCCATAGTGTCTGAGGGTGGCACAAGTGAGTCCGGTCCATTGAGAAAGAGACACACAGAATGGCAGATCCGGTCTGTGGTACACATGGTTAGGGTAGGAGCTAGGATATTTATACCCTATTTCATACCCTGGAGGGGTACTCTAGTGGTTTTCTCCCCTCTCTGTCTCTCTCTGGCTTTTCTTCGCAAACGAAGATTCAGGAAGGACTCATCCCACACTTTCTGCAAGCACACTGATGACTAAAAAGGCCAATCCGAGATAAACAAGTCTGGTTGCAGAAAACACAGCAGAAGGTCTCCTTGGGTGATGTTTCTGGGTTGTGATTCTTTCTGCGTTGTCATTTTTCTTCAAGACTTGTTCGGCATGAGTTCTCAAATAAGGCTGCAGCATTGTGGATAGTGCGTCTCCATGCCTCCTGATGTGAGGTCAGGACGGACCATTGTTGGTGATCAATTTGGCCGAGCCTGAGATGTTGTTTCAGGGAGTCCTTGTATCACTTTTTTGGAGCGCCCCTCTTACGCTGACCCATGCCGAGTTTACCATAGAATAGTATTTTGGGGAGGCAATGGTCCTCCATCCTAGAAATGTGCCCTGCCCAGCGCAGCTGCATTCTCAATATCATGGCCTCAATGCTGGTGATCCCTGCTTGCTCAAGGACAGCAACATTTGTCACATAGTCAATCCAGTGTATATTTAGGATTGTGCGTATACAGCACTGATGAAAGCGTTCGAGGAGTTGTAGGTGGTGGCGATAGGTAACCCATGTTTCAGATCCATAAAGGAGGATAGACAGCACGACGGCTCTATACACACTGATTTTTGTGCTTTGCCTCAGGTGTTTATTGCTCCAGATTCTTTTGTGAAGTCTTCCAAATGCACTATATGCCTTTGCTAATCTGTGATCGATCACTTTGTCAATCTTGGCATCTGAGGAGATGATGCTTCCCAGGTAGGTGAACTGCTGAATGGACTTGAGCACAGATTTGCTGACGGCAATGTGGGGATGGTGGTGTTCGTCCTGTGGTGCAGGCTGGTAAAGAACTTCTGTTTTTTTCAGGTTGACTTCTGGCCCAAACAGCTCTGCAGCTGTTGCGAAGCAGGATGTTAGGCACTGCAGAGCTGCTTCTGTGTGGCCAACAAGGGCAGCATCATCAGCGGAGAGCAGCTCACGGACTAGATAGTTTAGAGTCTTAGTGTGAGCCCTCAGACAGCTTAAATTAAACAAGCTACCATCAGTACGGTAACGTATATAGATGCTATCGTCTTCTTCAAGCTCTGCCATAGCCCTTTGGAGCATCATGCTGAAGAAGATTGTAAATAAAGTTGGTGCAAGAACACAACCTTGCTTCAGTTATTAGAAAGGCCTCTGAAAGAGCATTGCCATATCTGACTTGACCGCACTGGCCCTCGTGTAGCAAGATAATCATTTAAAAGAATTTGGGGGGACATCCTAGTCTTTCCAGGATCTGCCACAGACCTTTTCTACTCACAGTGTCGAAGGCTTTGATGAGGTTGATAAATGTTACATAGAGACCCTTGTTCTGCTAACTACATTTTTCTTGCAGTTGTCTAAGGGCAAATACCATATCTGTAGTACTCCTATTGGCTCTGAAGCCACATTGGCTTTCAGGAAGACGTTCTTCTGCAATAGCAGGAACTAATCTGTTCAGGAGTATCCTTGCAAGGATTTTTCCAGCAATAGAGAGCAGTGTTATGCCTCGATAGTTTGAGCAATTGGATTTTGCTCCTTTTTTCTTGTACAGGGTGATGACGACTGTATCTCGGAGATCTGATGGCAGTTCCCCTTTTCACCAGCAATTCACAAGGAGTTAGTGGAATTTATGATGGAGTGCATGACCTCCGTGTTTCCAAACTTCAGGTGGGATTCTATCAATCCCAGCTGCCTTGCCGTTTTTCATCTGCTGTATGTCCTTAAGGGTCTCTTCCAAAGTGGGAGCTATGTCCAATTCATTTTTCATTGGTTTTTGTATCGTATGGTGGATAGCTGAGCCTTGGACTACTCGGTTGGCACTAAAGAGACTTTGAAAATGTTCAGCCCATTGATTCAGGATGGAGGCTTTATCAGTAATTAATGTTTGACCATCTGTACTGTATAAAGAGCTTTGGACCTGATAGGTAGGTCCAAACACTGCTTTAAGAGCTTCATAAAATCCTCTATGATCACCCAGATCTGCACAGCATTGTGTCTTTTCTGCTATATTGATCCACCACTTGTTCTGCATGTCTCAGAGTTTTTGTTGAAGTTTACTACATGTGAAGCGGAAAGCTGTTTTTCTTACATGGTAGGTTGGCTGGGCGAGGTATGCCTGGTGAGCAGTTCTCTTCTTTGCCAACAGCTCCTGGATCTCTTGGTTGTTTTCATCAAAGCAGTCTTGATTTTGCTTGTGGGAGAACCCGAAAGATTCTTCCGCAGACTGGAGGATACTGTTTTTGATATGTTTTTGATATGTTGCCAAAGCACTGTGGGAGTAGGATCTGTAGGATGGTCTTCAAGTTTTGTTTGCAGATTTGCCTGGAAGTTGTCTCTCATGGTAGCTTGTTGAAGATTGTTGACTTGGAGTCTCTTCTGTAAGATGCCACCCCTCTTAGGTTTGAACTTAAGATGAAGATTTAGTTTACATCTGATGAGGCAATGATCTGTTTGGCATTCTGCACTGGGAATCACTCGGGTATGATGGACATCGCGAATGTTTCTCTGGCGGGCTAGAACATAGTCAATGAGGTGCCAATGTTTGGATCGGGGATGCATCCAGGTTGTCTTCAAGCTATCTTTCTGCTGAAAGATAGTGTTTGTTATAGACAGCTGTTGTTCTGCATAGTACTCTAGTAGGAGGCGTCCATTATCATTGCAATTTCCAAAACCATGCTTGCCTAAGACACCTTTCCAGGCTTCGGAGTTCTTTACTACTCTGGCATTGAAGTCACCAAGGATAATAATTTTATCTTCTACAGGGACTTTTTGTATGAGTTGGCGTAGGTCTGTGTAGAATTTGTCTTCCTCTACAGGGTCGGCTTGCATATTTGGGGCATATATACTAAAGAGAACAACATGTGGGAGGCGTAAGGAAATAATGCAATCAGAGTGTCCTGTTGGCAAGGTTTCAAGTTTGGAGGCAATGGAGTTTTTAATCATAAAGCCTACTCCTGAAAGATGTTTTTCAGTTCTGGGTTTACCAGACCAGTAAAGTGTGTAGCTTCACTAAGAACAGCGATGTCAATATTAAGTCGTGATAGTTCATGGGCTATTAGGGCCGAACGACGCTCAGGCTGTCCACTATCTGCAGAGTCTCGCATGGTTCTGATGTTCCAGCATGCAAGTGTCAGTTTATTTACACCTTTGGAGGCCCGTGTGTGCCTTTGTTTCTTTGCCTTGGTTTGGCCGCATCAGAAGATTCCCATTGGCCACGGCTAGCCAACCAGGTAGATGGGGATGAGCTTTCGTTAGGCCACCTTTTCTAGGCCCCTATCCATATGGGGCAAGCAGTGCTCTCCTTACAAAAGGATGCTTGGTCATTCAGGATGCTGCCGAACAAGACTGTCATCTCCCGGTTCAGCCTCGAGTGACCAAAGTCCTGAATCGCCTGCATGCAGGGTTGGGTCTGCGGCTTCCAGTGCATCTTTACACCTGCCGTTTCATCCGTCACCTATCGCTACAGGGCTTTTTTGGAACTGGATTTGTCCTTCGAGCCTGTGCAATGGATTTTTCTGGTGGAGTGCAGATTGCACAGAACTGGCCTCACCCTTTAAACCAAAGGTTCATCTGCTGTGGCCTTGCAAGCATGCATGTAGCAGGAAGGTCCTTGGGTCGTAGGTTTGATTACAGTTTCCTTCTCTTAGATGGTTGACCTTACAGGGTTGGACGAGCACCATCTGCCCCGGTTTGGGATTAGAGTTTTCCTTCTCCTAGGATGGTTGCCATAAGGCTAGTGAGCCCATCCTGCCCTTTGATGCTCTTTGTCAGACCCTTCAGTTTTGACCTGTCTGGCATGGGAAACCCAACCAGTGGCTATTATGCCACCGCCAGCATAGCTCAAAACATCATTAGGGTACGCAAGCCTCTCTTCCATGACAAGGGGGCATCAATGGAGAGACTTTCTCACAGAATGGACAAAAGGGTCCAGGATGGGCTGATTGCCTTAGCTCCAGAGTAAGAAAACCTTGATGGAATCTGCAACAACCTTTTAATGTTTGGAGAGGTAGCGGTATAGGAAAGATTTCTGTAGGGTATGGGTCAAGGGAAGGTCACTGATTGCATGTTTAAAAGGATTGGCATGTACCTATTAATTGGTAGGTTTTCTGCATAATCTTATTTGGATGTCCCCACCATTATGATTCTGGACATGTCTCAGGTCATTGTGCCCTTGACTGTCCTCTGGTCAGCTTGACCCCAAATGTCCCTGGTCACTGTGACCCCAAAAGGTGTCCAATATGTGCAGTTATGAGACCTTGCAGGAGGGGTAGTAGGGTAGTAACAGGTGGAAGTGGCTACAGATTTTTCTGAGGTTTAGAAATTTAATCTAGAACATTTGTGCAAAATCCAGATGATTTTATCTCTTGTAGCAAATCTCTAAAGCTAAGAACTATACTTTTGCTAATGTGGTTGTAGTCATTAGAATGCTGGACTGGGAGATTCAGGTTCAAATCCTCATTGAGCCACAAACCTCAGTGGGTGATGCTGAGCCTATCACTCTGTCTCAGGCTACTGCCACACTGAAGAAATAATGCAGTTTGACACTGCTTTAACTATCGTCGCTTCATCCTATGGAATTCTGGGATTTGTAGTTTGTTTTGGTCCTAGAGCTCTCTGACAGAGAAGGCTAAATATCTCACAAAACTACAAATCCTAGAATTCCATAGCCTTGTGCCATGGCAGTCAAAGCAGTGTCAAACTGCATTATTTCTGCAGTGTGGCAGCAGCCTCAGCCTGACCTATCTCACAGTGTTGTTGTGTAGGGAAGAAGAGGCTTTTATGTGGGGAAGAGGAGAATGCTGAGTGCAGTCAGAGAAAAGGAAGTATATAATTGTAACTAATAAGAAAATAAATGAATAAATCCTATGAAGTCTGCATTAGAGGAGAAGCACACTACTGTCTTCATTGTTTTGACAATTTTTACATCCCTTTTCCCCCAAAGCATTTCTGAAGCAGCCAAACAGAGCATTGCTTTTGATTTAGCTGAAATTACAGCAAACATTTCCTTTTCAGTCACCAGATTGAATGGAAACAGCTGCTGTCTCCTTAAAAACCGGAGACAAAAACAGAGCTGAGGAACTTTGCTTGGTTTGAAATAGCATCAGTATTAGAATCTACAATGTTTTAATTTCTTCCTCTGTACATCCTTTGTGTCCTTGAATGAGTGGATTTGCATGTCAATTGGAAAAAAGTGAAATTATATTTCTAGACTTCTTTGCAAAGGAGGCACTATAAAAAAAAGAAAGAAGACCGTCTAAGGAATGGGCTTCCTTTTATTGCCCTTCCTTTCTTTCAAACCGAATCCTCAATTATGGACTAAACTGTCTTGCCAGCTGAAATTCTAAGTTAGTCTAAATATTTTATAAAGTTCTGTGAATGGAGAGGAGAAAAATGTCTACACTCTGCCTCCCCGATCAGTGCAAGCAGTATCTTTTTCTATTTTTACTGTGTGCTCTTTCCCTCCCTGTCATTTTTAGCAACCCGCTTGGCTTACACACAATCAATGTTTTTATCGCTTCCCCTCCAATTATAAAAGATCACTTCTTCATTGTGCTTCCCAGCACTTGGTTTGGCATTATTTCTTGAGCTAAATGGCATAACAGTAAACAGAATTTAATTTGGTACCTCTAACTAAATGGAAGCATTTTGGAAATAGCTTAATTTTCAGCCAAATAAATAAATAGATAAATAAATCTGTCCTGTGAAAGTCTCAGATCTATCTTTCCTTCCTTCCTTCTTCCTTCTTTTAAAAGGGTGTGGCTCTTTTGTTTAGATTTATAGGGGGAAAATTAAGTAATAATAATAAAAAAAAGCAGGGATCATATCATATTTTTGCCTACGCCAGTGCTGTGAAATCATATAAAATCGTAGCTATCAGAGGAACAATCAAAATGCAATCTGGAGGATATTTGAAATCAAAGTGCTGTAAGATTCTACACAAAACAGACAGTGCTTTCATTTATGGCAAAGCAGTTCCAAACAGATAAGAGCAACTGGATAAATAAGTGCCTTTGAGGCAGAAAATAAAGCTAGAAAATGAAAACGTTCAGCTGATGAACAGGACATCTTAACATGTAGGCCAGTTGAGCTCTGTTACCCATTTAAGAAATGTTGAAATAGCAGCATGACTTTTTCACCTGCTTAAATGGAAGTTTCCATATCTCCCTACTTGCTATTTTTGATTTATGGAAACTGGTGCAAAAAGAAACAACCAAGCATGGCTTACGTGGTTTCTGGAAGAGGGGTCTGATTTAGTGTATCCCAGTGATACACTACATGATTTTGGCATCAAGGCTACTATATGCCCAGAAGTGGAAAAGTAACCGTCTGCCAACAAAAGAAGAATGGAATGTGAAACTTACAGAAATAGCTGAAATGGATAAATTATCTACATATATTAAAGATAAATCATTAGATAACTTTTTTTTAATGATCTGAGAACTGTTCATATCTTTTATGAAGAAAAAGGAAGGAAAGGTTATGCCTAAGGGCTTTGAAGATTAATTTTCCTCCTCTTTTTAGGCTCCTAATCAGAAGATACATAAATAGTCAATCAACATGGAAAAGTCTAATAGATTTTAGATATCACTGTCTTTGGCTTGGGGTCATTGTTATGGGTGGGTAGGGTAGCCATTACTCTGATGTTATATTTCTGTTCTATGCAATAATCAGGTTGTACGATTAAGTATAATGTAGCAAAATGGAAACCCACTAGCTGACCTTGTGCAAGTCACACTCTCTCAGCTTCAGAGGAGGGCAAAAGCAAACTCTGAACAAATCTTGCCAAGAAAACCCTGTGATAGCTTCACCTTAGGGTCGCCATAAGTCGGAAATGACTTGAAGGCATACAACAACAACAACACACAATGTATGCTTATTTACCCTTTAATAAACATATATTTTTTAAAACAAGAAAAATCTTAATCCTGCTCACTTGAAAAGCTTCCACATGAGCTTAAACTTCTCTTCTTCAGATGTGTCATCTTTCATATGAGACAATCATTTCCCCATTAGGGTATGAGTGCTTCAGTTGTGTATTTCTGCATTGTAGAGGGTTGGACCAGATGGCACTTGTAGTCTCTCCCAACACCATGGCCAAGATCCCTGATGGAATTCTATCATCATAGTCATAACTGATGCTGCCACTCCCAGACCTACCTCCATAGCCTGGCAGCGCCCTGACTGAAGCATTTCCAACATGCTGGAGATGGGGGCACTGGGAAATAATGCCCACAGCCATGCTCCCAGCTACAGGCCATCTTGAGAACAGGTAGCTTGGGATCCTGGCGCAACTACTTGTTCCAAGGCACTATGTGACTGGGAGTGCACTGCAAAAATAATTTCCCAACTCCCTCATGCTTGGAATGCTTTAGTTGGTATGCTGCAAAGTAAGGTTTTAGGGTGACGGTCAGTTGTTCATGACTGTAAACGTGAATCCTGAGCAGTTTTGGTATTGTAAGTCCATCTTATGATATGGTAACTGCTGAACAGGATGCCAGTCTATGATTCTATGAATCTCCTGTATTCAAGAAAGTGTAATGAATAATGCTTGAACACGGCTATAGCTGGAGGAAGCCATTTAGGCCAGTGGTTCTCAGCATTTTGTCCTTCAGTTGATTTGAACTTCAACTTCTACATGCCAAAGGCAGCATGACTAATGGTTACAGATTACAAGAAATGAAGTCCAAACATCTGGTAGGCACAAACTTTAGAACCTCTGGCTTAAGCTATCCAGTCTAACCCCCTGCTTGGTCCAGTAAATTCAGATCTAGATCATCCTCAACAGAGCCCACCACCCTGCTAGGTTATTTGTTAAATCGGTAAACTACTCCTCCACCAGGGAATTTCTAGTGTTTGTTTCTCAAACAAAGTTTGCCTTCATAAAATTTAAACTCACGAGTTGTAAGCCTGCCCTCTCAGGCAGCATAGAACAATGCTTTGTTTTTTTCTATGTAAAAGCCCTTCACAAATTTGAGCCTTGCTCTTCAATAAGTAGCGTTTTCATATCTCCAGGTTCTCAGTCTTCACAGGTTCTCATCCTTTCCTCCCAGGTCATATTTTGTATAGTACTGGTCATCTTTCTTGCCCGCCTTTGAACCAATGCCATGATCAGAAATCTGTATTGAAGTTACATCTCTGTAAGTGGACTTATGTATGCAGGAATTAGAATTGAATATTTTGTAACATCTGTGTCCAGTAGAGGGTTACTGTTAACAGTACTACGTAACAGAGCCAGTGAAGTGTCCAAAGCTCATTGCACACTGATGTGCCTTACACATCAATATGCACTGCACACTGATGCACATCGTGCACAGATGCTCACAGATGTGCACTGGGTACTCTTTCTGGTGTCATGATATGCATCTTTGCAATTTACTAATGAGATTTCTTAGCGCCTCTGCTATTTAGCTAAATATATGCAACATTATGGTAGATAAAAGATACATATTTTCCATATTCTTTTTAAAATGTGGTACCCAGAATTGGATACTTAAGATGAGACCTGACCAAATGATGCCTGTAGGTGCATCAGTTTAATTCCTGATGCTTGATTATTTTGTACTGAGGCATTGTGCCTTTTGCAGATAATGTTTTTTGGGGGGGGGGGTTGCATGCCTTTTGTGGAGCTGCTAATAGAGAGTCTATTATTTTTGAAATATACATGTACTACAGTGTCCTATGCAGATGTACTGGGATGGACATATGCCTACAATCATGTGTATGTTAGAGGAGACAGAAACATCCAGACCAGAGAGGCAAGATTATCATCATGGCTAGGAGCTATGCAAGCGCATCCCGCAAGTATAATTAAATATGATCCATAAAAGGGAGGAAGGAAGGGGGAGGGGGGAAAAAAGAAAGAAATGTGGCAGCACCTTTAAGACTAACTGTTTCCCCCCCTAAATTGCATGAGCTTTTAGGGATATAAACCCATTTCTTTAGATGCAATTTAAATAAATAGCCAAGTTAGTCTGGAATATCAGTAAGGCTTTGTACTTTGAATACAGTACTGAAATACCATCATGAGATGGTATTAAAAACTAGTTAGTCTTAAAGGTGCTGCCACATTTCTTCCTTCCCTCCCTCCTTTCCCCTTCCTTCATATGCTGCAAGAGACCAACATGGCTATTTCTTTGACAAGTAAATGTGACCCAGTAGAAAAGAGAGACATACATCATTGGGCTGATAAAGAAAGAAATTTCATCCCACTGACCTCAGAAGGTAGCCACAAGAAATGATTTAACAGCTGAATGTTAAGTCTTCAGGTAACAATATATGCTCTCAAAGAGTGAGTTATTTATGGACAGTGGCATCACTAGGGTGGGTACAGGGAGTGCGGGCTCCACCAGGTGACAACATCAGAGGGGGTGACACGAAAATGACTGTTTATAAAATGTTTGTGCAGTGTTTCAGCAGAAATTTATTATTTTTTATAAAAAATATCCCTGGTGCCTTATCCAGCCAGGTGAGTCTTCCTTCTGTCCCTTTCCCAGATGTAGCTTTTTGGTGACCCTCAAAGTCACACACGGATTGTGTAGATTGCTGGGATTACTAAATATTCTGTACCGTCTGGTACAGGAGGAGGTCCATGAATTACTGTACTGGGTGACACCAATCCTAGTGACACTGCTAGATATAGAAAGAACACTGCCCACTCCAAGCAAGTATAGAGAAATACCCCAAGCCACACTAAAGGAGTCGTGGGTCTAATACCTAGCATGAAAGAAGTAGCTATGTGGATCTAAAAG
Source organism: Gambelia wislizenii (assembly GCA_030847615.1). NCBI lineage: Eukaryota > Metazoa > Chordata > Lepidosauria > Squamata > Crotaphytidae > Gambelia > Gambelia wislizenii. The sequence continues at coordinate 27,686,383 of JAUMIR010000011.1, read as the reverse complement.
AATGTGCCTGTCTTAAAGGGAGTAGTTCCAATTCCATCTGCTAATACACAAAATAAATTAATTAACATTTTAGTCCCTGTGTCTGTGGTGCTGGCAGAAACTGAGTGTGCTAGCTGGAACAGCACTATAGCTGCCTTATATTTGAAAGCTCATGGACACGTAGCAGCTGATAATTTGCAACCTGTTTTGACCATGGCAGCTAGAACCAAAGGAGCCGTTGCAGTATTTTGATTGGGAAAGTGTTTGGCTCCTGGTGCCTATATACTTGCCTATGATAGAATAAATGGCTTGTTGAAAGGAGAGGCATTAATGTTGCAGTTAATACAGGTTCAGAAGCTTTTCCAGATGACTGAATCAGAGCAGAAGAGTTTGAGCTAGAGCCCAAGGGAAGCTAAGCTTGGTTCCTCTGGATAAGACACAAGGATCCAGGTACAAGGAGCCTGTTAAGACCACAGAAGCTGGACACGTGATCCAGGGGTTAGTAAGAGATATCAAGGAAGATGATCTGCACAAGAACAGAACATTCAAAGACACCATAGCTATCCTATATTTGAAAGCTTACAGCAAACTCACATGAACCATAAGAGACAACCTCACAGAGTGAACCCATGGGGCTACATGAAGAACAGCCAAGAGAGCATTACCAGTTAAGATTCAAAGTGGGAGTGTGTGATGAACCAGGCACACACTCACATTAGCCCAACACAAATACTTTATTGAGCAAGGAATTGCGTACGGTTTCTCCCCAAAGCCAGTTCTGGCCAGGGAAGCAGAATACAGAAGATAAAAGCCAACAGTTTAGGTTTTGATATTCCTCAGGCCTGGGAAGCATCAGGGGGAGGAAAGGGAGGGGGGGCAACAGCCCAGGTGGGTGACCTTGGCGCTCAGGAGAAGAAGCTCATTCCCAAGCCATTAAGGCGGGTTGGCTGGGCTCCAGCACTGAGAGGCCCAAGTGAGGGGGAAGGAGATTCTCCCAAGCTTCAGAGAACCAAATTCATGTCACAGGCCTACCCTGGACTCTGACTGGAAATCCCAGAATCCAGGGGAGGACCTGACAGAGTGCCTCTGTGATATAGTGGAGAAGAGAATCAAGAATTCATAGAACATCATACAGGATAGGAACTGAGAGGCCTGGGAGGACATACCTGTGCTCCATGGCAAGGAAAAGAACCAGACTGCTGCCAGGTAGATCAAATGCCTGATACAGAACTCAGCACTGCCGCAGAACCAAAAGCTATACACCATGTTCACCCCACTTTTCCAGAGGACTCCACTCAAGACTGAGGATCCCTATGGGTTGTTAATCATGGGATGCTCTGATATATCAGAGCAGAAATTTTGTCTGCCACATTTGATTGTGTATTCCTGCATGGCAGGGGGTTGGACTGGATGGCCCTTGTGGTCTCTTCCAACTCTACAATTCTATGATTCTATGATTCTATGATTTCCCATTGACAAAAAAGAAGTACGTGGATCCATTGTACAAGGAAGTCCACTAGGTTAAAAAGAAGTGTCAGTGGCACCGTTCTGTGTTTTAGACTAAATGTTAAAGAAGGTGCTGGACCTTATTTCCAAAACAGGTACAGCACCTTGGATAGCTCCTTTACATTTGAGACCAAAAACTGGAGCAAGCTTACTTCCCCACGACATGGGAGCCAGCACTTGTCACTGGCATGGTGTGTGTTTGTGTCTGTTTACAGTATGTGTGAGAAAAACAAAAATCTCAGAAAACAGTATTGTGAGAAGTTTTAGCTCAGCTAGACCCTACAGTGTCATTCTTTGATTTGTATCAGCTTTCCAGGTTTTCCATAGATGCTCTTACTCATCCTGCTGCTTGAAATCCATTCAGCCAGAGAGACTAATTAGAATGTGCCTATGTATCAAGAAGTCAGGCACAATATTTTTGAATTCCATAGTGATATGAAAATCCATATCAGTAACTGGTTTGCTGCCCAGTCTTCAGTTAACTCTCTGCCTGAACAAAACCGACAACCTTTCAAGCCCACCCCATTTGGACTGTAATATATCTTAAGCTGTTGAAGCAAATTGCGGTTGTGTATGCTATTGATTTTGGTTAATGAAAAGCTTGTTACTATCTTTCTTCCCCTTTAATGGGCTATGGAGGTTTTTGCTGCTGGTTTTTATAGTTATGGAGACAAATTTGTCTATCCTGTTTCATGGTGTGCAAAGAATGGAGCAATATGGTATGATGAGGGGAAATAAATATTGTACTGTTATTCCACCCCCTCCTCCTGGGTATATGTATCTGTAAGCCATCTGCATTTTAAGGGTTTGGCATGCTCCCTGAGTCTGAGAGGCAGTTTAGCAGGAGTTGGGAGATACCCATTCAAATCACCACTAAGCCATGAAATTGGATGGTCTTGGGCCAGGCACATTGTCTCAACTTGACCTACCTCACAGGGTTGTGGTAAGGATACAATGGAAAGAAGGAGAGCCATGTATGCTGGCTTAAACTCATTGAATGAAAGGTGGGACACCAGTTCTGTTTTGCAGACTTAACCCTCACATTAGTGTTATAATGGAAACATATGCATTTATTCCAGAAACCTGGGTACAAATGAAGGATGAGAAACTGTGGCAGACTGGGGGGCTCTGGGACCCTCTTGGGGCTGCACAGACTGCCAAAAATGTCAATAACAAAGAACTAGAAGTGGCCAACAGTCCATTTCTGGTTTTAAAAAATGTGCATTTGTAATGCTTAACAATGCAGATGGGCCCACAACCTGCTTAGAAAGTGAATTATTACTCCTGGAGTCTTCCAGGATAGGAATTTCAATCTGCTTTTGGTGTGTGTGTGTTAGTATGCCATACTATCCCTTCCTCATGATATCTCATAACTGGAAATATTGGACACTTTTGGGGGTCAGGTTAGCTAAGGCAAACCAAAGGTCAGTTGGAGGTCACAATGGCCCTGGGATGTGTCTAGAAATATAATGGTAAGAAAGCCCAAGTTAGGATTATGCGGAAAGCCCCTTAGTAAACACAGTTGTTAAGAAGGTATGTGCTAATCCTTTGTTTCAGCCCTGGGCAATTCAGCAATGATTCAATTAAGTGACCATTCTTTAATCTATTTCCATGGAAATTACTCCTATATTCCTTCTTGCTCAACCTTGTGAGGCTGTCACAAACCCATCAATTTCTATCTCCCAGCAATTAAAGCAATCATTTGAGTTTCAGTTTCCTTTGTCTGTTCCGTGGGAGAGTCATCCAAGCTTTGTTATTACCAAATTCTCCCCTCAAAGGCACAGAATAGAATATACATATTAGACCTCTAACAATAGTAAAGTGTGCCACAGTGTGTGAACCCGACCACTCTCTTTCTTGGTGCATCCCAGGTCAGAACCTCCTGTGCCACTCTCAGATGGCTGTCTGAGTATCTTCACTGCATGGGAAACCTCTCTTTAAGACTGGTAACTATCACCCTATATTCCTGAATCTCTCCCTCTATCTAGTCTTTCTGTTTTATTCTGCTATAGCCCTGCCTGGTTCTTAAGAATGTGTATTGTGTGTATAAGTTCACTTTGTGTTATTTCCAATAAAATACTTTATTTAATTTTAACTGGAGTGCTCTCTACAGTTAGTACTGATATACATAGAACAATACAAGGACTCCCTGAAACAACATCTCAGGCTCGGCCAAATTGATCACCAACAATGGTCCGCACTGGCCTCACATCAGGAGGCATGGAGACGCACTATCCACAATGCTGCAGCCTTATGTCTTGAAGAGAAACGACAACACAGAAAGAATCACAACCCAGAAACATCACCCAAGGAGACCTTCTGCTGTGCTTTCTGCAACTGTACTTGTTTATCTCAGATTGGCCTTTTTAGTCATCAACCCACTTGCAGAAAGCATGGGATGAGTCCTTCCTGAATCTTCGTTTGTGAAGAAAAGCCAGGGAGAACATAGATGCAAAGATCCCCGAAATTACCCTCCTCTTGCAGGCTTCCTTTTGAGCTACTGATTCCCACAAAAGGAAATGTTGGCATCATGGGTGGGGCTCTAATGTACCCCATCTCTTAGAGTAATGGTAGGGACAGAAAAGGGTAGTCTAGAAAATTTGAATGGGCCAAGAGACACAAAACAGCCTTGGTGACTGTGTTTTGTCCAACTTTTGGTTTAAATGGCAAATAAAAACTGTCAATTTTGTCTCAGTCTTTGGGGGTATTCTCTAAGGGCCACTGGTTTTCCATGTTCTAAGTCTGAGCATGTCCATCATAGGCTGTCACTACTAAGGAGAACATTCATGAGTAGATAGTTACTTTGTGCTGCTAATGAATTTGAAATTGTATTGCCTGTATTCTACTGCCCTTTGTCCCTGGTCCTCTCATGGCCAAGAAGGGGAGTGGCCTCTGCCTGCATTGATATCCTTCCAGACCATTGTAACTGACAGCAGAAGTAATATCAGATACAAAATGCAGGCCTGTGATGCTAACATCATTGTTTTTCTTCTCCTATATGATTTTTATAATCTTTGCCTGATAAAGAAGCCAGTGAAGCTTCAAAACCCTGCATGGTGTATTTTGTGCATTTTAGTTGGCCCAATAAAAGTAGCACTGTTTTGTGGATTTTGGATTTTGTTGTATTGTGATTACGCTGTCATTTCAGAGCAAAAAATGAATATGAATCAGACAATTAATGCAAAAAAAAAAAAAAAGAACAAACTGTACAGACTCCTCATGCTCAAGATTCATTCTGTATCTGATTTAGACCCATGGAAGTAATATTTTGAAAAAATGAAGTCTAGCACGTCAAGGACTGCTGAGAACAATTAAGCTACATTTTAAGGGCCACTGCCAGTAACTTGGTTGTACCAGGTCAGGGAGGGTTTTTGGCAAAGTGCTTTGCATGGAGAAACAAATGCAAAGGGACACACAGGTTTTTTACTCTTTTGTGACACTAGTTTTTTCTGTCACTTCTGTCACTAATCTGTCATTTTCATTGTTTAAGAAAATGTGATTGTAATACCTGCAATCTGCAAAGCAAGACAGAAAGACTTATGGAAAGCAAGAAACAGAAACCTTTGCTCTGTGGACCAATTAGATGTTTGATTTCCTCAAGGCATTTCATCATTTGCTGCATATTATTTGGAATACGAACTTCTTTAGAGAGTGTGTGCACACAGTACTTACAAGAATGGTTCATTTCTGGTCTTTCATTTCTTCCATAAATTAAATGATTTAAATTTTTGCATTGGTTTTCCAGCTGTATACTAGAAAGTTGTTAAGTACTTATTGGTGGGAAGAGGAGTGTGTTGTCTCTCTTTTATGTCCTGCAAGGCATGTAGTGAAAAAACACAAGGCCCTCAGAGCATGGTGGGGTCTCCTTCCTGGGAGATCTTTAAACAGAGGCTGGATGGCCATCTGTCAGGGATGCTTTGATCGTGATTCCTGCATGACGGGGTCAGACTGGATGGCCCTTGTGGTCTCTTCCAACTCTACAATTCTATGATTCTATGAGAAGCCAACTATAAGCACTGTTTGAGATGCTTGTCCCCAACAGTAGCTATTTACAGCAGAGTGTGGAAGCACAGAACACTTTAGCAGTATTTGGCAATATGGCACTGACCAACCTTAAAATGTTGCACAGGCACCATTGGCTTCTTCCAAAGTCCTTGGAGGCTCTTAATCTCTTGTTATAAGATATATCACCAACATACAATGTCTGAAATAATGCAAAAATACTCACAATAGTCAACTGGTGGTTGACACCTGGTGTCACACACCCTTCACAGCCATACGAAATATTTTACCTTGATTTAAAGGAACATTGTTCCCAACAGAGTGGTGGTAACAAACACAATTTGTCTGTTACTATCCAAGAAGCACAGATATCATTGTGTCCACCTGAGAGGCTTGAATCTTTGCATGTGCTTCAAACAAGCATGCACAAAGGGCCAATACCTGATTTTTTTCATCCTTGTAGCCAAAGTTTTCAACATTCATATCATATAAATTCTTGAAAATGACCTATGTCTTTTGGAAAAGTAAGCATATTCCTTTATATCACCATTTTTATGCCTCCATGTAGAAACCAACTCCAAATTTTCCATTAAGTAAAACAACAACAACAACAAAAAAAACTACCAACCAACCCTTGGTAATTTACCTTGGGGGATTTAAATATTATTCTCTAAGAGTCTTTTCCATCTTTTCCCATTTTTTCATCTTTTACATCTTTTTCAGGGGATACCAAGACATTATAATCTCCACATAAAGAATCACCCTCTGAACTCCCACATATCTTCCTTTATCATCAACCGATACAAGTTCTGGGCCCAAAGGGGATTTATGTACAACATCAACCCATTTCCTTTTTATGGCCAGCAGAAATAATCTGTGGCTGGCATTTTCTCTGAAGATGCCAGCCACAGATGCAGGTGAAACGTCAGAAATAAACTCTTCCAGAACAAAGCCTCACAGCCCAGGGGGAAAAAAAACCCAAGGAAAATCTATGGATGTCGGCCGTGAAAGCCTTCGACTTCACACAGAAATAAATTCTTCACCTAATTTTCAATAATCAAGTATTTGATATCCTTTTTTTTTACAATATGTGTTTCTTGCAAACAGTCTTTATTCTGATTAAGTTTTTTCAAATAATGAAATGTTTTTTTCTTCTGAATAGCATTAACTGCATTTATATCCCATGTAAAAACATTGTAATTCATGATCAGGCCCACTGTTTGGATAAGTCCCCATCTGTAGCACCTATTGTCACATTATCCTCTTTGGTCTTTGATTGATACTGTTGTTCCCTTTCTTGTTCTGTTCCATCTGATGAAGTCAGTTGGTCTTGATCTTGCCCTTATTTCTTACCAGTTGTCTCGTCCTCTTTATCTTCTTCCCAATATTCCTGAAATTCCTGCAAATACCTTTTGTATTTTTTTTCCAAAAAGTCCCTCACTTTCTGTACAGAGTCTTCTCAAACTTTTTGGCATTTAAAAGTAAAACTCGGTCCTTCCAATTTCTCCCATCTAAATGGAATCTTTATCCATTTCACCTTGTCTGCCAGGAAACCATAGTCTTTTCTCTTGTGCAGAGAAGACTCTTTCAAAACTATTATCTATTTCCCATCCACCTCCATTTTCTTCTCAAAATGTTTTTGTAGAATTAAATCTCTTATTGATTTCTTCATGAAATGAACCAATTCATCTCTTGGCAAATTTCTCACCCTCACAAATTTCTCACCCTTGCAGATTCATGAATCTCAGAATCCTTCAGTTGTTAGTAAAGTAGCTAACCAATTTCTCTCTGATGTTTTCTTGAGGATTTTCTGGGATCAATTTGAATATTCTTGTTCTCTCAATTCCATTAAAGCCAAATTATCTAGATGTTTTTCACTCTCTTTGTCTTAGTCATCAGTCTTAAATTCCAATTTTTCAACTTTCTCCTTAATTTGTTGTACTCTGCCAGTCCTCTGCCAGTTGTCCTAGTGATTCCTTTATCTCTGACCTCTCTTTTAATCTCTTCTCTTATTTCCCGTTTCAGCTCCTGTTTTAGCTCTTGGTTCATTTTCTCCTGTTTCTCAGATGGCTTTGTGATTTCTTTCCTCATCAACTTCATCTCCTCCAACATTCATGTCATTTCTAATGCTTCTGTACTCTTTTTGCTTCTGCAGCTCTAGTTATCATTTTGTGTTTTTTTTTTAAAATAAATTTAATCTGTGGCCACTGGGTTCTAGTATTTCACCATACTTTTTTTGGCTTGCTGTTCTTCTGGTATCTACTGGGTGGTAGCACTCCACCAGGTTCATACTTAGCTCAGTCCATTTCCAGCTTCCATAGCAACCAGATCATATCAGCACTTCTTTATCTTACCTCTCAGCACCAAAACAACTGCCAAGTTCTCATAGTAAAAGAAGTCTTTATTGTTAATATTTTTATTTCTTCTTCACTTCTCAGGTAAAATTAGTTTCCTCTTCCACCATCTATAACCCAGCTCTTGCTAAACCGTTTGACCTTATTACCTTTGCCAGAAATGGTGCTTCTATTTTCCCCCTTTCTCTTCCTTAATTATACTTGGTAATTAAAATCAGGTAACTTACTAAGGCTGCTGATGTCCCTGAAGAACTGATAGGCTCTTTTCAATAAATCCAAAAATTGCTTCTTAAAAATATTAAGAAAGTGAGGTTTTGCAAGCTTAGTTTCCATTTTGCCAACATCTTACAGTAGAGTGGATGGGCAAGCAGTAAGTCTGTGCCCCCCTCACTCTACCCACACCAACAACCACATTTCTGGTGGTCTCCTCAGTAGATAATCCCTTCCATCTCCCCTCAACTGGGGTGAATTTTCACTCACTGGATCTCTGACCCCCAGTTGGCACTTGTCACCGACAGCCATTTCTATCACGATCTCACAGCAGCGACGGCGTCGTCTGAAATTAACCGCCTGCTGCACTGCTGCGGTGAAACTGTCCCGGGCGATCCTTGCACAGCAAGGATCGTCTGAAAACCTCCTAAGTCTACTTTCTCAGATGCATGGAGTGAACTAGTGCCTAGAAACAGACCTTTATGAGCAGTTGTATGTGTGAATAGCCATAGAAAGTTTGTGGGTATGGTGATGAGGTGATAAGTTCAGTTTTGACAATGGGCATTGAAGGACAAAGGCAGAAGGAAAGATGTTGCCTAAGGTCAAGGTGAGGGGATAACCATATGAATGGTGGAGAGAGTTATTGGAACATAGTGTGATGCTGTCTGGGAACCAGAAAGGAGATGTGATAAACTGGTCAAGAGTGTCCTCCTGAGGCTGGGGTATAATTAGTCTTATAGTATTTGTAGCCTGCCAGGAAACCATTGTCTCTGTTCAACCCACTGTTGATGGACTAGAATTTGTGGATATATTCCAAATCAGCTGTTTCTCTTTCCAATCTTACATTATGCGGTTTTGTTGTTATTCAAGGACAGCTGAATTGAGATCAGAGATGGAATGTCTAGGAAGACTGAAATGCAGTATGTCTCTGAATTCCTGATACTGGAGAACCTGAACAGGAAGGTACTATTGAATTAATATTCTGCTAGGGACCTCTCATAGATATCTTATAAACAGAACATCAGTCCTGTTAGATAGGCCTTTGGTCTGGTCCAGCTTGGTTCTTCTTCAGTTCTTAGGAAGAAGACATAGCATAGCATGTCTGTTTATGTTATGTTTGCCACTTTTTCAATTTTACCATAACATTTTTAAGAGAGGACATGCAGAATCGATCTGACTACTGTCAATTTATTGCTTGGTGTAGAGCAGGTTTTGATATTCTAGCTGCCAGCTAGAAGAAGCTAAATCAGTGGACTTTGAGACACTGGGCTGTTTGAAATGAAAAGGAAACCTGGAAGGGATATGCTGATCTTTGCACTGATGAAAATCTTTAGTTCGATAAAGGGCAAACAGTATGAGGATAAAATGTAGATCTGTGGGAGCCAATTTGTTAGCATGAATACCGAATAATGGAGTTCAGGAAGCGAAGGCTTGGGAAAGCAAACTTTACTTGGTTATAAAAGACAACACACAAAGAATGGTGAACAGAGCTGACCTTTTCATATACAAGAGGCCCTAGTTACAGGGAAACTTCTTTAGGTCCACTGGGGTTGCAACATTCTGCACTGTTGTGACCCTTGTTTGCACCTAAGGTGCTCTACATGCAACCAAGGCAGCTTATTAGCACTACAGCCTTAACTGACCTTTGCAATCCCACCCATTGGCTGCTTAAAAATCTCCAAAAAGAATTTAACCCTTAGCTTTCTTCTTTTTCATTGGGCATGACTCATTGCTATTGCTAATCCAACACAATTAAGGGTAAATCTTGAGCTATTTTAAACTCTAATTTATACTGAATAATCTTGAAGGTCCTCCTTTGCCCCCATATCAGATGGAATATAGTGGACTAAATCCAGTGACTCGTCTCAATTAGAGTTTGATGTTGTGTGTCTTGGAGTCATTTCTGATCTATGCTACCCTAAGGTCCTCCTATCATGGGATTTCCTTGGCAAGATTTTTTTCAGAGGGGTTTTGTCTATGCCTTCCTCTGAGGAGGAGAAAACTTGCCCAAGGTCACCCAGTGAGTTTCCATGGCCAAGTGGGGAGTCAAGCCCCCCGGTCTCAAACCACTACACCACACTGGCTTTTCTCAAATAGAGCAGACCTACTGAATTTGTAGGATTTGCATAAGGGTGGACTGGCCATGCATCAATTGATTCAACAGGTCAACTCCAGCTAGGATTAGCCATTGTTTTCTGGCCATTTTGTTCACATCTGCAAAAGTGAAGGGAGGGAGAGCAACCAGTATGTTTTAAAGGGAACAAGAAGATGCCAGCATTGCCTTCCAGAGCTATGGTGGTTGGTGACTCCTGTTAGTTGGTGATGAACCCTCTCTGGCATTTAATCCAAAATCTAAAGTAGCTATCTGAGGCGTTGAGCCTATTTTTGGGAGTTCAGCACACTGGGTAGCACCTTCCATATCTGAACTAAGACTTAGAGTGGCTCCATCACCTCATGGGCAAGTAAACCATCAGTTGCCATTGCCCCAGAGCAAAAGAGAGTTCATTAATTTTGGCAGAGAGATTATCTGAACACTGGCTCTGAAATGACTGAATTGCTCATCTCCCTCTAAAGCCATGGCACTCAGTAAGAAAAATGGGGGAATCTCTTGATAGTTAGGAAGTTTACTAATGCAAACCACTGACATAAATAAAGTGAAGGATGAAGCTTAGGGAACATGAACATCAATGCATCAGCAGGTCAGGCTATTTGTGCCCCAGAAGCCTTAATGAGTTTGCTGAGCAGCTGATAATTGCCTTTGAAAAATCAAGAGTCAGGAAGTAATGGTCAGGATCAAGACACTGAGATATAGCTGCCTTGGCAGTTCCACCAGAGACTACTGCTTAGGAGTTATTACTAACTACATGATTCCACTCTGAAGCATACTATTTGAGGCCTGGCCTACGCCAGTAGAAGATGATGCAGTAAAACTGTTTATGGGCTGTTCTTGGAAATGTAGTATCTTGAATTGTGTGGAGAACCTCCCCAGATAGAAGAATCTCTCCTCTTGGCCCTCTGTGTGTAGTTACAAGATTGGCAATTGTGTGTGTGTGTGTGTGAGGCAGGGGGAAATACTAGTATGATCCCTTCACTTTGTGTTTCAGTTTTATTTCCTATTATTGTATATATAGTACACTTTCATCACACTTGAACGCTTTCATCAGCGCTGTATACGCACAATCCTAAATATACACTGGACTATGTGACGAACGTTGCTGTCCTTGAACAAGCAGGGATCACCAGCATTGAGGCCATGATATTGAGAACACAGCTACGCTGGGCAGGGCATGTTTCTAGGATGGAGGACCATCGCCTCCCAAAAATAGTACTCTACAGTGAACTCGCCACGGGTCAGCATAAGAGGGCACTCCAAAAAAGCGATACAAGGACTCCATGAAACAACATCTCAGGCTTGGCCAAATTGATCACCAACAGTGGTCCGCCCTGGCCTCACATTGGGAGGCATGGAGACGCACTATCCACAATGCTACACCCTTGTTTGAGAACTCATGCCAAACAAGTCTTGAAGAGAAACGACAACGCAGAAAGAATCACAACCCGGAAACCTCACCCAAGGAGTCTTCTGCTGTGCTTTCTGCAACTGGACTTGTTTATCTCGGATTGGCCTTTTTAGTCATCAGTGTGCTTGCAGGAAGCGCAGGATGAGTCCTTCCTGAATCTTTGTTTGCGAAGAAAAGCCAGAGAGAGATATATAGTATGTATGCATGCATATATGTATGTATGTCTTTGTTTACATTCCTTCCCCCAGCTCTGGGTGTTAAGGTGGCTGACAAAATTAAGTTACTTGGTTTTAGAATGCCTAAAGAGGGCTTCTGTCTAGTGTTATTCAGATGCTATAGAAGAAAAATGCTAAAATAAGATGCTATAAAGCCCTATATGGCCTGGGTCAAGTCCTGATATCTCCTGATACGAACCTGCTAGAACTTTAAGATCATCAGGGGAAGGCTTTCTCTTGGTCCCACCATCATCACAGACTCACTTGGTGAGGACACAAGAGAGAACCTTCTTAATGGCTGCTCCCACCCTCTGGAATGCCCTTCCATGGAAGGCTAGGCTGACTTTTTCCCTGCTTTCCTTTCCTGACAGGGAAATACATTTTTATTCAGGCAGGCTTTTAATACGTAGCTGCGTGCACAGACGTTTTTTATTGGGGTGTGTTTTTATTTTTTAAAACTTTTATATGTTTTATATAATTTTAAATTGTGATGATTTTAATTGTTTTGAATTGTATGTTGTATTTTATGTTTTTGTGAGCTACCTTGGGTCCCATTCTGGGAGCAAGACGGCATATAAAATACATATATACATACACACATGAAAACACGAGGAGGTGAAGCATTTGTGTCACTCTGTGTTCTCCCTCCTGGTGTTTTTCTGTCACTTGCCTCACATGGCTGAAGATGAGAACCTCCTCCATGCATGGAGGCATGCCAGATAGATACAGACCATTGGACAATCACACAGAGAACAGGTTCGCCTTTTAAGAAAGCCACTCTTATGACGAGATAGAAATGTGAAAACATAGTGCACTCCCCCTCCTTGTGTGCTTATCCAAAATTACTCATCTGTGGGCCTGTCTATCTGTCTGTCTTGCTCTCTTTCACTCTCTGTCTGCCTCTCTGTTTGTTTAACTATTTTCAAACTTATATTTCTCTTACCAGAAGTCTGAAGTAGAACAGAACAGGCACAATTTGATTCTGGGGGTGGGGGTTTCATACAAATCCCATCATAGAATGACAGCATTACACAATGTCATCAAGGGGAAGGGGTCATATCTCATATCCCCACTCCCACCTGCAAATCATACCACTCATTTTATATATGGCAGCTGTATGAAGGGAAACTATTGGGCCAATTGGCATTCCCCAGTATGCAGAGGAGTCATGTACATATACTTTGATTCACATGTAGGCTAACTTCATATATGGCTGCCTGAGGCATGATTACCAGAGATATGGCCTTCCTCGAATTGTCACAAAGAGTGGGTTTGTTCAAAGTCTTCTTGTGCTTTTAGTTCATGTGGTCATGGACACTCTTCTCATGTAATCTGCTCTTTTTGTAATGTACCGTAGGCTATCTCTAGTCTGGCTGTTTTACCTCCACCCCTGTTCTCTTTTAAAAAAGGAGGTGGCTGATCATTCTCTAGGTTGCTTGTGGCCAAGCTTTCTTTGCAGTGGTGCCCAAATTGTAGAAAATTATTCCAAAGAGGATGCTCTTGTACCTGCCTTAATAGCCTCTGAGCGCTGGAGAAACATATTTTTATTCCCCTCAGCTTGTATATTTTTTTCAATTATCTGGTGGTAGAAAGAAAGAATTGCCCAGGAGCACCCTCTTTTATTGAAGGTATTTAATCAGAGGCTGGGTAACCATGTGTCAGGGACATCATTGCTGCATCTGGCATTGACCTAGATGACCTCTATAGTTCCTTCCAGCTCTAAAATTCTGTTACTCTATTATTTTTTTCCCTGTTCACTGATTTAGTTTGCTTGTGTGATCTTGCAGATTTTAGGTTTAGAAAAATACTTTGCTTGGAATTGTTTTATTTCATACATAAACCATTCAAATGGGGGAATTAATTTATTAAAAATAAATACTCTCTTGGGGTGCATCTGCACTGTAGAAATAATGCAGTTTGACACCACTTTAAGTGCTGTAGCTCCATCCCATAGAATCCTGGGATTTGTAGTTTTACAAGTCTTTACTACCAAAGAGTGCTGGTGTCTCTCAAAAACTACAAATCCCAGGATTCGGTAGGATGGAGCCACAGCAGTTAAAGTGTTGTCAAACTGCATTATTTCTACAGTGTAGATGCACCTTTGGTCTTCCACTCACCCCTTTTCCCTGAGTGGAACTTCTGAAATCCTTGGGCAAATGAGACAAGAGATAGGACAAGTTCTAATGGCTGGAATATTCTGAGGGTTGTTGACAAAAAAAGTTATTGTGCCAACCTCAACACAGATCAGATTCTAGGACTGGAATGGAAGGGAAGAGAAAGAAAATGAAGAAGAAAAAGAAGGGAAAAAATGCAGGCATTAGGGCCATGGAGGCATATAGAAGATTTCTTATCCTGAACTGAATGCTGAAACCTTGGCTGCACCATTTTGTGCCCAGATGCAACAACAAATTAAGAATTGCTGAGCAAGCGTCAGGACTCTGAGTGCCTCCTGGGAGAGATCAGCACCCTGTATATTAGTCTGCAACACACGTACTCCACCTTTTTCTTGCAACTGTTTTGATACGCTCATGTTTAACCCAACAGCACTGATCAATATAGGGTACAAGAATAGTTCCATAGCAATCAGTCCACCCCCTTCATCCTATAGCTGCAATGCAGAACCTCCTTTGCTCTTTAATTTAAACCATAACTGATAGCTCACACTTTTGTTTAAAGTTTATTAAGTGGTAGGGAAAATCACAGATGTATTTGTGCCAAGATGCTTAATTTGTAAGATGCTAGTGTTCTTGGAAGCCCCTGCAGTATAGCAATTTCCAGATATATATTCACCATTTTATTTTTTAAAAAATAACATTCTGCCAAAAGGGATAGGATGGAAGCCATGGAGTTTACAGTACAGAAAAATCAACAGTGTTTAGTCATCAAAGACTGGGATAGAAGATAAGAAGACCACCAGTAATTATACCAGATATCATCATGAAATGGCACAGAAATCTACTTTTCAACATATGGTAGGAGCTGGAGCTGGTGCTTCAAGGCATACCTGCCATCTTGAGCAAACCAATGTATAGTTGTACAATGCTAAGTAGTTCTTTGCAATTTTTATCTCTCCTTCAACTCTGTTTTGAAGAAATTGACACAATAAGGCTAGGACATGTATGGAATTAACCAACTCTGGAAAAAAAAAAAGGTGTGCATGTTACAGACATGAGTGAACACATTGTTCTCAGGAAGAATGAATCAGAGGTCAAATCCACACTCCACAAATAATCCAGCTTGAAACTAGATTATTTGCCATGGCTCCTTCCTATGGAATTTTGGGATTTGTAGTTTTGCAAGCTCTTCTCTGTCAAAGAGTGCTGGTGCCTCACCAGACTATAAATTCCAGAATTCAATAGGAAGGAGCCATGAAAAATAATCCAGTTTCACACTGGATTATTTGTGTTGTGTGGATTTGGCCATAGAAGCAAGGAAAGTACAATCCCAAGAATCTGGTGGTACAAATCAGACTCTCTTCGGTTTATTTGTCTCACATGTATAGAATCATAGAATCATAGAATTGCAGAGTTGGAAGAGACCACGCGGGCCATCCAGTCCAACCCCCTGCCATGCAGGAAATCACGATCAAAGCATCCCTGACAGATGGCCATCCAGCCTCTGTTTAAAGACCTCCAAGGAAGGAGACCCCACCACACTCCAAGGGAGTGCGTTCCACTGCCGAACAGCTCTTACTGTCAAAAAGTTCCTCCTCATATTGAGGTGGAATCTCTGTTCCTGGAGCTTGCACCCATTGCTCCGTGTTCCAGTCTCTGGAGCAGCAGAAAACAAGCCTGCTCCATCCTCAGCGTGACATCCCTTCAAATACTTAAACAGGGCTATCATATCGCCTCTTAACCGTCTTTTTTCCAGGCTAAACATACCCAGCTCCCTAAGTCTCTCCTCATAAGGCATGGTTTCCAGACCTTTCACCATTTTAGTTGCCCTTCTCTGGACACGCTCCAATTTGTCAATATCCTTTTTGAATTGTGGTGCCCAGAACTGGACACAGTATTCTAAGTGAGGTCTGACCAAGGCAGAATAGAGTGGCACTATTACTTCCCTTGATCTAGACACTATACTTCTATTGATACAGCCCAAAATCGCATTGGCCTTTTTAGCTGCCGCATCGCACTGTTGGCTCATGTTCAACTTGTGGTCTACTAGGACTCCTAGATCCCTTTCGCCCGTGGTCTCATTCAGCCAGGTCTCTCCCATCCTATATTTATGCATTTCATTTTTCCGCCCTAAATGCATTGAATATATAATTATAATATATAATTATAAATATATTCAGTTATAAGCCTATTGTGTCCAATATCCATGTTATCCAGCAAATTTGCTTTTTAAACCGAACTACACAATTCCTTGCATTTATTTTTGTACATAGCTTTCCCTAATCTATGCATTTTATACACATCCTTTCCTAGTAAAAATGTTTCTGTACACAGCTTTTCCTAATATATACATCCATATAGTGCAGGTAGAGGTTAGTTGAAGGGCTGTATTCTACCATAAGAACTTACCCAGGTCTTGAGATCTTCAGAGGAAGCCTTTTTCTTTATCGCATCACCCTCGCAAGTACATCTTTTGGAAGCACAGGAGAGGGTCTTCTTGGTGGCTGCTTCCAGGCTTTGGAATTTACTTCCTGGAGAGGTTAAACTTGCCTCCCAGAAAGTCTTCTTCCAGTAGCAAGAATGCTTATTGCAACAAGCCTTAGTTAAAAGGGATTTTATTAATTTACTGTATTGCCTGTATCTATTGCTTTTGCTGGAAGTTTAAATCAGGAGAGATGACTCTTAAGGAAGGAAAAGTTCTTAATTGGTTTACTTATATGCAATTTAAGGACAGATTTAATCAAGACAAGAGAAATGCAATCATAGGGATTAGAGAAAATGAGTTTTATTTAGAGTTGTGTAAAGGTGATAACCCCATAATTGAAAAAGTGTATAAAAGGCTTTTGAAACTAGAGACAGAAGATGAGTTTGTAAAAGAGTGTATGATAAGGTGGGCCCAAAATATTGGGCATAATGTCCATATGGATGTATGGGGGAAAATGTGGTCCAAAAATATAGAATTTACTTTCTTCCATAATTTTTAAAAGAAAACCTAAAAGAAAATGATGCATAGATGGTAGCTAACCCCAAATAAGCTGTCAAAGATGTCCCAGAATGTTTCAAACCAATACTGGGGATGTCAAGTTAGGGAGGGCTCCCTTTTTCATATATGGTGGACTAATAAAAAGGCAAAAAATTACTGGTCTAATATTTATATGTTAATCTAAAAAAAATTAAAGGTAGATTTGTTTTTGTTGAGCATTATGAATAAAGAGCTGGATAGTAAATATGAACCACTTCTTTGATATATGACAACAGCAGCATGAATATTCTTTGCTCAAATTTGGAAATGGACTGAATCACTGATGATGGAAGAATGGATTGTCAAGGTTTCTGACTGCCAAACTAATGTGGGTTCTAAAGGGTAATCCAATTGAAGGTTTTTTTGAAAGATTAGAAAATATTTATGGCATTTTTAAGCAATAAGAAGTCTAATGAAGTAATAACCTGTGGCTATGGTTATTAGTAATTTTAATAGGGTTATTTAATTGGGTTTGTAATGGTAGAATAATATTTTTTTTCTTTTTCTTTTCATTACAGTCAGGATTGGAGGGGCGGGGAGGTCAGAGGCCTACTGTGTTTTAGTTGTATATCTTTCTTTTTCTTCTTTTTTAAAAATTCTCTTTTTCTTCTTTCTGTTTCTTTATTTTTGATTGCACATTACTTTGAATGTAAATTAGAATGTTTGTGTCAACAGTTTAAGAAAAGATTCTGGTCACAAACAGTCCATTTTGACTCAGCTGTGACTTTGACCCTAGTCCTCAAAACAATGGACTTCTCATGAGGCCACAACTCACAGAGTATAGATCCCCCCCTTATCCTAGGCAATGAGGGTTCAAAATGCAGCCCAAACAAAAATTTTCAACAAGGGCAGCTGATGTCTTTGATAACAGTGGGGGTGGAATTAAGCTGTCCACTATTAGAAATGGGATGTGGTACTAGACCAGGGGTGGAAATTATTTGACCCTTCAGATATTAGACTGTAGGTTCCAGCAGCCCCAGCCAGCAGAGCCAGTAGTGAGAAATCTGGGTGTTCCCTTTCAGCAACGTCTGGTGAGTCACACAATTTGCACGCCTGTTCCAGAAATGGGTGCTATATGAATGCTAAGTGTTCTTTTATTACAAGCCAACTGTATGATGACTGATAGCTAATCCTACCAAGAATTGTTCAAACATTAATTTTGAAATATACCTTTTTAATATTAAAGTTGACCGGACATTTTTGTACCTTTTGTGTGAGTAACAAACCTCATTCCTTCCCTTTCTTTTCTGTGTCTTTTTCTCCTTCTTAATATTATTATTGCTAGATATGATGAACAGTGGACATTTCTAGCTTCCATGTCAGTATGATGGTGAATCCACTCCAGGTTTTAGTCTAAACTTTACAGGAGCTATCCAAGGTGTTAAGCCTATTTTGGGAACAGGGTTCAGTACTTTGGAGAGCCCCTTTATAATTCACAGCAAAACCTAGTGCAGATTGACTCTCCTAATGACAATGGAAGCCACCAGCCACCACTGATCAGAGACTATTTCTTATGCTTTTTCCATGGTACTCCACACTTTAAAAAAATCACAGAAGAAGAGCTTATCAGTGCCTCTGTTTCTGATATTCAGGCTCTGCTGATGCTTATGTTGCCAAAATGGAACTATCTATACAACTGCTAGGCCTAGAGTAACTCCAAGGTTTGCAAAAATCTTTTGAGGGAGGAACTCTAATGGGGAGGAAGGAGGAAGAAGCCCTATAAAGACTGAATGTGCTTTTTGCATATTTAGAACTGGATGACTTGGAATGGGGGAATGAAGGTGGGAATCAAATAGAATAAGGGCTAGAATTGCTGTAGGCTGAGCACAGTACACCAAGGCCCCTGTAGGGTCCCCCACTTCCCTGAACCCCTCTTGCCACCTAACTAGAGATGGATTTATTTTGGCTTAAAAGTGGCCCATTATCCCCCTCCCTTCCTTTAAACCTGCTCACCGTCACGCCTTTCCATCCTGTCTTCAACACTGTGGGCCCTTGGTATCCACCAGTTCAGTATCTGCAGATTTGAGCATCCGCAGATTGTCATACTGCATACCTAAAATGGCAGTACGCATACCTAAGATGGTGCCATTGCATACCTAAAATGGCAGCACCCATAACTAAAATGTCAGTGCCCATTGACTAATATGGGTCTCAACCATCCACAGTTTTTGTTATCTGTGTGAGGTTCCAGAACTGAACTCTTGAGGATATGGAAGGTCCACTGAATCTCCATGAAAGCACTGGCTGAGTTCATGGGAGTTCTGGGGCTGAGTGCCATCAGTATGCCCATGACACTTTGCTTTATTTCCTCTTGTCAGGATCAACTGGGAGTGTGCAGGTGCTGGGTATGTGCCTGGGTGATGTAATGGGGCTGAATGAGGGTCAATAAACTGAAGCTAAATTGCAAGAAGATTGAGGCTTTGTGGGTGCTGCTCCTCAACTCTGGGAATCAGGTGAGTAACATATCCTGGAGAGGTTTGTACTTCCCTTGATGGAGCAGGTTCATCATTAAACTTGGGAGTCCTAGATCTATCTCAGGTTGCTGCAGAAACCATATAACACTAGTATAAAAGAAGTGGAAGACTGGCCTTCCCCCTCACAGGCAGGACAGTCACTTCTTTGTAGACTACATTGCTTCCTGCTCCCTTTGCAGGCTGGCCAGTAAATTGTCATGGGGGAGATTTTCAGACGGCTAAAATCAGCCTCTTGCCGCACAAGCAGCCTCCGGACCAGTAACGAGGCTGCTGCATAGCAAGGGTCCATTTTGGACGACGCCGTTTCTCTCTTGGCATCGTCCGTGAGTGTTGCGGCTAGCGTTGGAGGTGGCCACGCTGTTTTGCACTCACGGAAGTTGTCCGTGAGTAAAAAACAGCATGCCTGCCTCCAATGCTAGCTGCAACACTCACGGATGATGCCGAGAGAGAAACGGCGTCATCCAAAATGGACCCTTGCCGCGCAGCAGCCTCGTTACTGCTCCAGAGGCTGCTTGTGTGGCAAGAGGCTGATTTTAGCTGTCTGAAAATCTCTGGGGTTTGGTGGTTGTGTGCGTGTGTGTGTGTGTTGGATGATGCACAAGTGGCTAGTGAATAGCCTCTCGCACCCTGTTCAAAAGAAAACATAGATGTGTGTAACCAGACATGCATATATCACCAACAGAAGTTCGGCCATTTTCTCTCACTGTAGAAGATCTTTTGCTATGTAAGCATGTCTGCTGTTGATAGAGCATAGAATCAACACGTGACAAGTAATAATTTTACCCATAGCACTTTACTTTTGAAGTAGTGAGAGAACAAACCATCTTATTTTTCTGAAATAAAGTAATGAATGGTAATGTCATTACTTTTTTTTTTTAGTGTAACAACTAATATTCTTTACTTCTAAATCATTTGGGGTGTGTGTGTCATGTTGAGACAGAATTGGCTGTTTGCTGCCATTTTCTATGTGTAAGCATATTTTTAAAATCACCACCACCACAAAGACAACAACAATGTTGTCCTAAAAACAACATATTACCAATGTATTCAAAGAGATAGGTGTGATAGTCAGTTTTAGCATAAAGAAATCCAGTAGTATGGTGGCTTTGAAACTAACTAGGAAGAAGAAAGTTGTAGCTTAAACTTTTGTGGACACAGTACACAGATGCAACCAATGTGTAATAACCAATGCATTCATTACTCTTGAAGTACTATTGACTATGCACTGAAATAATAAATAAAAATAAAGAAAAGAACCTAACACATATCTTAAAAATAATTTTTCAAACTCTGGCTATTTAACAATACTTATATATATACAAATAAAGCCAAATATTAAAAAAATGCTGTAATTTTGCCATGACAACCTTCTCGAAAAGGAAACCAAAACCAGCTCTGTGGCTGGGTATGGAAACTTCTCAGCTTACAGAAATACTTTCATCAATCCACTACTTAATTTCCAAATGATGGCAACATTTGGTTTATTAAACCAAGTAATTATAGGTTACAACTTTGCTTTTCGCAAATGCCATGCACATTAGAACTTCCTGCCTGTTACAAATTACTTCTCAAAAAGACATAACGGGTGACAGCATTTTGTTTTGTGTACTTGTGTGAATTTTCAACGAGTAAATTGCATGGAAGCTTTTGAAGAGAGCAGCATTTCTACCAACAATTGAGGATTTCCATTTTAATTGAAGCTCTGCAGGAAATCTGTAAACACAGCAATGTTATTGCAACACAAAATATGGAAAAGGAATAGTGGTGATTAATATTCTGCCAGGAAATGATCCTCCCTCCCTTACTTTTTCTGAAGGACCCTATTTTGATTGTCTGCTACTTTCAAGAGTCCTGTGAAATGCAGGGACACTGTGATTTCTCAGTGGGTTGCCTTTTTGGTTATTTGAAATCTGTGGAATACAGCTATTCTAATTGCTGGATTTCCTAGTGTTGTACTCTTTTATTTCCTATGGTTTATTTGTACTGGATGTTTACTAGGCTTGTAGTAGTGACATATACTGTAGGCATTGTCAATGGATTCAGAATTGCTTCTGTGTCAGGTTTCCCTAAAATCTGCCAGGGCAGAAAGAGGGCAATTTATATTTGTGCAAAGACAAAAATGCTAATGAACTTGACATATGTCAAATCCTTTCCCATTTTGCAGTCTGCTTTATCTGCATGGCTTTTGAGCTCTTCGAATTACTCCAAAACTGCACATGAGCGCCGAGGGCAGATTAAATTCTGGTATCTTGCCTGTGCAAGATCTTTCATCAGTGCAATTTCAAAACTCACAGATGCTTTGGAGATGGGGTGTTTAATTTAATGATTGAAAGGATATGTGGGAATTGGCTTGGAGCAAGGAGAAGGGAAAAGGAAGGCAAAGGAACTGGGAGGAGTCACTGAGCTAGATGGTGTCTAACAAGAGCTGCCTTTATTGTAAGGTTGCTAAATCAGCACCCCACAAAACAATTTGTGCCTTTAATTCAGGAGACGCAAGAGCTACTTATTGACCGCTGCTGTAAAATAATGTACTCTGTGGTTGATTTCAGTTAAAGGGGACCCCCCCACACACTTGCATATTTTTATGCCCTGAGATATGACATTGGAGACAGACAGTGACTGGGGCAGGATCATCCAGGTATACAGGTGTTGAGTGGTTCTTATCTCCTTGTATGGTCCACCTGATCGTCAATGTTTAATGCCCTCTATTTGCACAGGGTGTGTAGCAGTGGTGGCCAATGGCTTCCATGTTGTTGGGGTGGAGCTGACAGAAAGACTCTTCTGGCCACATTATGAAACTGAGATAGTTCTTCCAGAATCCAGGCTAGTGGTGGGGCAATTTGTCTCTTATCTTAGTTGCAGGGTTGCTGAACTTTGTCCTGAATCCAGAGGTTTGTCTAAATGGTGAAAATACTCCTCATGGAATTTGTGGAGAATTCCACTTGTCCCAATGAGATCCTGCATTGAATCATGGTATTCAGAAGGAGGGGGCCAAACCCAACAAAAACTATGCTACAAAAGACTTCGGAATTTTCCCCAAGTTTTTTTAAAAACTACGGGGGAAGTGCACACTCCCACTTGTTAGGACAAATGATTCGCATTGCTGCGCATTCCTGAAGTGGATAGCTGATTGGTCTGATGTGCATGGGGGTAGAGCTTGCCAGCAAGGCAGTACCTTGAACCACCATGTTGGATTTTCACGATAGTGATTGTGCGCTGGGGCGATGAAACAGACTTTTAGGTTTTTTGTCTGTTTATTTAAGCAGAAGATCACACTTCCACAGCTTGGGTCTAGTTTAAAAGAATATTGTTCAACAGTGGCAATTTGGAGAGAATAAAAACAAGAGTAATTCACTCATGCCTGCCATCTTGCTTTTCAGCTATGCCAATTTGAACAGCAAATGTGGATAGCTTTACATGCCTGCGGTCTTGTCACAAAAGCATGGAGACAAATGAAAGCTGCGGTGAATTGGCATTACTATACACCAATCCACATTTTATTGCCTCATACAGACAAGCCCCAAGGGAAGAATATCTGGGGCAGTTCCTGCAGTACTGTCCAGGGTCCTGGACCTGCCCTATTCTAGGTATGCACCATTACCTTGTTTCCCCCACCTTAGTGGTTGCCTTGCTGTAACAAAGGAAAGCATGACTGAGCAGCATATAAAGCCCACAGATACCCAAGTAAAAAAATGATCAAGACTCATACCCCAACTTCTTATTTTTTCTTTATGATTCTGGTGGCACTAGTGGCTGATGCCAATTTGCTTACTAAACATAAGGCGGGATGGACCTAGTTCTCACAAGTGAGCCATAGTGCCTGAAGCTGAAACTTGACTCAGACAAAAGCTGTACTTCTCTTCCTTAAACTGCCCATTTTTTCCTGGTTCTTGAACAATGGCAGCTGGTGGCTTCCATGCTAATGGGGTGGGGAACTCATTCTGTGTTTTAGTCCAGACTTTAAAGTAGTGATACAAGGCACTTTGTATCACAGAGAGCAAGCTTGGTGTAGTGGTTTGAGCATTGGACTAGGACACTGGGAGACCAGGGTTCAAATCCCTGGTCAGCCATGGAAACCCCTAGGTGGCCTTGGGCAAGTCACACTCTCTCAGCCTCAGAGGAAGGCAAAGGCAAGCTCCTTCTGAACAAATCTTGCCAAGAAAACCCTGTGATAGGTTTGCCATAAGTCAGAAATGATCTGAAGACACACAACAACAAAAACAACAACACAAGACACCTGTTTGGTGGCTAGGATGCAGTATTTTAGATAGCTCCTTAAAAACCCACAGCTGATTCATTATCCACTGACATAAAAACCACCATCCACCACTGTTCTTGAACATTTTGTCCAGTGGCTAGTACACAAAGGTTTTCTTTTCCACTCAGGGGAAAAAAACCCAAAACATTTGTATTCTTCATCTGTGTGGTCAGCCCTATGTGTGGATTTTGATGGCCACAGAAGTTGAGGGAACTGAATAGCAGTGCTTGGAGGAGGACAAAGCTTGCAGGTGCATGCTTAAAACGTTGCAAACCTGTTGAGAGAAAAGACTCAGATTCATGCATGGAGATGTTTGGAAAGGAGCCAGCACTATTTACTGTTCATGTTTTAATTGCAGACTGGGCTAATTGCCCTGCTTTGCTATTTAACACGCCATCCAATTTGGCTTATGAATGCCACTGACAAAGACTTGCCCACAATTGCTTTCATTTCAGATGTAGGGCAGTAGTAGAGAAACAAAACAAAACAAACAAAAAACCCCAACAACAAGTGCCAGCTGATTTTGAGTAAGCCTGTATTACTTCTTAATGGTGTTTTCAGCCATTGATACCTTCACCTCCAGTGCATTTCCCTCATTGCTTCTCTTCCTTTCACTTCAAAGGACACTTGAGAAAATTATATCCAAATGTGTGCATGGCTACTTGTGAATGGATGTCTTGGTAGAGAAGAATGGAGCTGAAATGGTGTTGTTTTCACTGATTCCAGTGATTATTGATCGAAATTTTCTCCCTCCTTTTTAAAGCTATGTGATTTTCCTTTAATCTTGTGTAGCAGCTGCCTCCCCCCATGCACTTTTCCTTCTTTCACTGAGTTTGGACCCATCTTCTCTGACCCTTTGAAGGTCAGCAAAAGAGAGAAAAATAAGCTTACTCAAGATAAATACCACTCAAATTGAGACCTGTTGCATTCTTGGCCTAGGTTTCATGACTTATCTAATGCTTCAAAGCATCTGAAGACCTAAGAGTCTATAAGGTCACAATCCTTTTGTTGTTGTTGTTTGTTTTCTCCAGACACTTCCTTATATGTGTGTATGTGTATGTGTGTGTGTGTGTATAACCTTTGGTTTGGTTTTGGAACTGTAATAACTAACTAATATATTCCCAACATGAGAAATGAGGAGTCAATGCTGTCATTGCTTTCTTGGGATTTCAGCACCCCTAGATAGATATGTAGCAAGTCTCTAAATACCAGTTTCTGGGGCAGGACAGTGGGAGGGAACTTGTGCTCATATCTCATTTTTTAGTTTCCTGGAACTATGAGGTTGCCATTGCAGGAAACAGGATGTTCAACTAACCAGACCTTCTCTGATCCAGCTGGGATACTGGTATGTTCTCACTCATGATACAAACAAATGTTTTCTATGATTTTAAGAAACAGGAGCCATTGTAGAAAGCATCTGTGCATCAAGTCAAGAGTGGCAGGTAATGTACCAATTCACCCCACTTTTATTCTGTCCTCCCCTCAAAAATATTCAGTACAGTACATATGATGTCTCCCATCTATCCTTCTAACAATCCTGTGAGGTAAATTAGTCTAAAGGGTGGTTGACTCAAGGAGGTTCTTGGCTGAGCAGAGGTCTGGGTTGTCTTGGATGGGAAAGTCTATAGAAAGCTTCTTGTTCAAACTGTTACCTTTGTTAAACAACCATACCTTTTTGACTCTTTTGTGCTGCTATAGGTTCTTTGGTTTTGTCTCCCAAGGAAGAGCGGACATGCTAGTAAACTCTGGTTTGTTAGCTGGCATGTATGCAGTTACAGCCCACTCTGATGAAATAGCTTGATTTGCATGGAATATAATTACACTGAGTCAGGTTTCTTATTCAAGTAGGGAAACTAATATTTATTAGGATAAAAACACTGAGATTTAAAGGTGAAAGAAATCTTAGTTATAACTACCTAGGCTGAAGAGGAAGGAGTCATGTTTGGTCCTTGCTCTTGGAAGAAAGCCAAGATGTCTTCTCCTCCTTGAAGGTTTGAGACAAACTGAAGAAGGAGTCTGTCGAGAATGATTTGATTGTGTATTCCTGCATGGCAGGGGGTTGGACTGGATGGCCTTGTGGTCTCTTCCAACTCTATGATTCTATGAAAAAATGACATCAGCAACCCTAAGGATATCAGCCTAGGTCAGAAGGTGAACTGAGAAGAGAAAGGACAGTCTAGGAGTTCTCTCTTGATCTCCCCTATGCCTTTTGAGTGTAAATCTGAATAGTATCTCCATCATCCTCAACAGGAGGCTCCTAGCTAAACTTTGAGAGTTTCCTATGGTTCTATCTTGACACTATCCCTGTCATTTCTTCCTTCTTTCCTTCTCCTACAGGCATCCATGCACATGGATTGTATGGCTTGCATGCATAAATAAATAAATAAAAGCAAAAACAAATATAACTGTCCTCTTGTGTGTATTAATGCTAAAGGAGTGAGGAGCCACAATGTTAAAATATGGTAATATTTTGGGCCACAACATCTTGTCTTTGGCATTGCTCTTGGGAAACACTCCCCTCTGACATCTCCTCTAAAACTGAATTTGGCCCTTGGGCTGAAGGAATTTCACTTCAATTGTGCTAAAGAAATGAGGATGTCATCTGTAATAACCCTGGATAGCTTATTTTGAGGATCTGCAGTGATCAGATAGCTTATGAGGGGATACAGAGATACAACTATTCCCCAGGAGAATACTCAATTCTTCCAACACCTGCCATCAACTCTTTGCATGGGCTTTTAAGATGGGAAGGTGTCTGCAGTATGGCCAGGGCTGGGAGGAGACATGTTTCATTAGGCATGATAACCCCACCAGTGCTATTCTACCACTTTGCCACCACCAGTAGTAATGCATGAATACAGGAATACAGGACATCCTATGCTTGTCATCAGATTTTTTAAAAATGGCTGGAATCCTGTTGGTTAGTAGAGCAGAGCCATTGAATTAAATTTTGAGTGGTGACTTAACACATAGGTAAATCCCATTGATTGACTGCCTCTACTGTAGTTGGGACTCACCAATAGGATTCTGGCCATTGTAAATTTAATCAAATACTCCACACTAAGTCATTTGTTGCAATTTTCTACAATAACTAGAAAGTAGTTATAGAAAATTGTGGAGAATACAATAACTTTCCAGTTGCCAAGAAAGTAGTTAAACAGCTTAACACCAACATCTTCAGTTCTTTTTATCAGTATTGATTTTCCTGTAATGGGTGTATTTAAGATAAATTTCTTTTATGTGTCATCAGATTATAATTTTGTTAATGCTTCTCAATAATTCATAATGATTTGTTTGAGGAATTTGGATAAACAGCCATTTAAGAGTAATAAAATTATAATCTGACACAAGGCAGAAGGGAATTAATCGTAACTGAATATTTATTCAAATTCCTAAGACAAATCATTATAAATTATTGAGAAACATTAATAGAATTATAATCTGACACAGCAGGAGAAAAATGAATGTCTCTCAATAATCCATAATGACTTGCATTTGGGATTTCAATAAATAACTTCCATCCATTGTGGATAGTTTAGTTAATTTTATATTAAAATATATGTCGTATTTATGTTTTCAGATCATATTAAAAAGATTATTTTTCACTATATTAGAAGATCATTTTAAATCTCACAATATGCTTATGGAGCTATTAATTTTCCTGTCAAGTATAGGGCTTGGCTGCAGTTTAAAAAAAGGTGTTCTAATGGGGTAGGCTTTAATGCAATTTCACATATAACTTAATGAAGCATGTAAACTGTGTCTCCTCTATTAAATACATATAGCATAGAGCGGCATCTTGCTTACCAAGTATGAATTTTTCCCAATCAGCTTAAAGATCAAGAGAATTTTCAAGGTTATGCAAATTAACCACAAAAGCTCCAACATCTAAGAGCAAAAAATGTGAGTCAGTTGCAAATTGATTGATTTCTAGCTGTGTTTTTGCAAGGTCTAATGTCTGTCTGTCTGTCTGATCTGATAGACTGATGAAGCCAGAAAATGCAGGAATTGCACCCACAGTATCCAAGCCTTTATAGTTTTGGGTATGGGGAGCTAATATCAAAGTATCCGTAGCAACACATAGCTGATGAGGGTTTGGAATTCTAGGTGCTCACCGATAAGGGTGTACATCAGTCTTGCCCAAGATGGTACACTCCAGATTTTCACAATCCAGCTGAATTGTGCCTCTTTATACATGGCACAAGGTTGGGGATGGTGGCATTTGTACTCCAAAGCACTTTAACACCAGGTTTATGCCTTGCACATCCCTACATGCTTGCCAGTATTCTAGACTTTGGTAGTTCAGCAGCCTTCCAACATTCCTCTTTCTCAGGAGCAGAAGAAAACATGGACTCTGGGAGGAAGAATATTGAAGATGTGGGTGGGTGGGATCCCATTCTTCATTTGTTGTATTTTTGGGAGTCCCATCCTTATGTTCTCATCTCATCCTTTCTTCATTTAAGGTCATGCAACTTCAGTTTGCAATTGACACTCATATACATTTAAACAATTTTTTCCCTAATGGATAAATTACCCACCCACCCCATAAACCAAAGCCATGTTTCTGTGCATTTTCCTCCAGTTTTATGCATTTTAGCCATTTGCATTTTAAAACACATGCCTTGCTTAGGGTGGAGTTTATTTTCCCCAAATAGGAATGTAAATTCCCAACTATTTTGCCTTTGCATTCTTGGATATATAACAAACCTAACTTTCTTCTTGCTGCAGGAGAAGACAAATATTTCCCCACAGAAATTTCCCTACATTTGAAAATCCTGAAGTGTTCTGGGGGGAGGATTCTATGGAGAAATATCTGGTGTGAGCAGGAAAAGTGGATGCCAGCTGTGTACACAATAGACTAATGCTTGAGCATTTGATATGCAACATGTGGCTTAAAACTGTATACCAAATGCTTTGCGGGTCTATCTTATGAGCATAGCTTTGTCTGGACTTCTTCATCTCAGGTCACCACCAACCAGCATGTTTGCAGCACACACAACATTTAACCCCCGATCTCAGGATGGCTAGATGATCTAAATGTGTTTTGGGATTCCTACGAGATTTGAAATCTCATGGGAGCCAGAGATCTCGCAAGAGGCCTTTGTCTTGCAAGACTTGAGAAGGCCTTATACAGTCTTGCACTGGTAGGCAAGCAGTAGGATAAGAGCGAGGAGTTCTCAGGAGAAGGATAGTTGTAGGCCAGAGCTGTCTACAACACAGGAACTTTGGGAAATGCAAATACTGGTGCACACCCACAAAAATCTTGCTACTCAATTATTCTTCCCAACTGGGTTTCCTGATTATTGGGAACTCTGTTTTTTGACTGTCAAATGAAAAATTGATAACATTCTTTCCATTCCCCACTCCAAAGTACCACACAAACTTTGTAAATGTGTTGAATTTTTTTAAAGGAAAGGTGTATTTTTGTCTCAAAACAAGTCCTAGGAGGTACATGCATGTAATTTCACTTACACAAGTAGTTGTACTTTTTTGGCCATTCCATAATGGATGTATTCAGGTTGTGGTTGCAGAAGGAGAGTTCCATTTCATACAGGTCTAAATCCTATTGTTAGTCCCAAATGAGAGTAGAGCCATTCAATCAATTGGATTTACTCCAGTCAATTGGAGTACCCTCCTTGTTGGGAGCAATTAGCTAACACATTGTAAACTGCTTAGGGAGTGTTTTGCACTGATAAGTGGTATAGAAATATAAATGCTAATACTAATGCTACCTGTGTGTTAACTCAGAAATTGATTCAATGGGTCTACTATAGTGGGGATTCCAGCTATGCCAGTGTGCTTTCATATGTGATGTATTCATCACTGCCTTCAATTGACTACTTAATTAACTGGGATTGTACAAACAGGCACTGTGCATTCTCCGTTGTATGACAGAATGATAAAAAGGCACATTGGCAGACACCAATTGATTGCACAACTCAGAAGAAGTGTGGCATAGCACAACCACTGTGTAACAATGTGAGTGTAGATTTGCCCTATGCAAACAAGATGTAGGATCTTGGCCAATTAAATTCTTTTTCATCCTTAAGGATCACACTCCAATCTCCATCTACAACCAAAACTTTGACCTGCCTTTCTGAAAGCACAAGAAAGTAAGTAGATATATCTTGCAAGAAATGAAAGGAGCTTATATAGGGGAGGGAGACGGCATGATGAAAGGACAGATCTCTAGTGGCCGTTTGTTCTTGTGGAATGAACTTTTTTTTCCAAAATGAAAGTTAACAAATATACAGCCATCTCATCTATCCCTCTGAAAAAAGTTTCTTCAAGCCATTGCTCCCTATAGGGATATCCCATTAAGTGGGGAAAGACCATGCACATTTATAAATGTGAACATGAGTAAAGGAGAAGAATGGCTGTCAGGCTCATCCCTGAATTCTGGGTGTTGGAGTAGAATTCATGGAGGACCCTGACATATAGCTGGTTCAGGCCTGGTTCCTTCTCAGGCCCCGGAATGTCTTGGAGTGAGGCCAGCCTGCCTGGTAGGCATGGGAACGCTGGTCTCTCCAGCAGCTCAAGGACATTGAGGCCCAGGTGCAGACATCTTCCCCCCCTTCCCCCTTGTCTGTGGTATCCTCCCTTTTCTGCATTTCTCACGCTGTGTGCTTTTATCTACAGCCCTGCTTGCCTGTAATTCCGTTTCGGCTTTTCCAATGTTCCTGACACATGAATCCATGTCAATAAAGCAATTTATTGAATGCATGTGAGCGTGTGTTCTCTGTACATCACAATGGCAGAGGTTTCTTTCATTAAATGACAATAAACTGGGCTGAAGCTTCCACTAATCTTGTTGATTTGTTTTATTACAGTTTCCTTAAGTCAGCCAAACTAACATGCAAGGCTTCTTGTGTAACCAGCATATATCACAGTAAAAACTTTCAGAAATACAAACTGTTCAGACATGGTCAATATCCACTTGTTTCTGCATACATTGCAGCAGAACAGTGGAAGAACTCTGCATATTCTGCCTTCCTGAGTTGGATGGTGGTGGTAAATGATCATAGAGGGGCTTTTCAGCCCTCTGCATTTACAGTATTACTGTTACATTTATGATTTTCTGCATCATTTGAATTCCTAGGAAGTAGAGAATTAAATCAAACCTAATATGAGTATTACAGAAGAACAAAGAGTTTGAAGTTTAAAATAATTAAACTAATGTTGATTTCTAAGCTACTCATCTTACAGCTGAGAAAACAATGCAGATTTTTAAACCTACCATATATTCCGGTGTATAAGATGACTTTTTCAGCCTGTAAAAATCAGCTGAAAAGTCAGGGACCATCTTATACGCCGGATACAACCCCATCTCGGACTCGGAAGAAAGGAGGTGGCTGGCTGGGGGGGGGAGCTTGCTAGCCACCTTATTCCCCCCCCCACAGTGCAGATGCACGGGGCAGGGGAAGCCTTGCTGGGCGGGAGGGGCTGAGCCTCACCCCAGCGGCTAGCCATCCCCCGTGATTCCCCAACTTGCGAGGAGGCTGACAAGCCTCCTCGTGGTTTGGGGAATCATGGGAGGAGGTTGAACCTCTCCCCAGCTGGCTAGCCATCCCCCGTGATTCCCCAAGTTGCGAGGAGGCTGGCCAGCCTCCTCGTGGTTTGGGAAATCGCAGGAGGAGGTTGAACCTTTCCCCAGCTAGCTAGCCATCCCTCGTGATTTCCCAACTCACGAGGAGGCTAGCTAGCCTCCTCATGGGTTGGGGAATTGCGGGAGGCGGCTGAGCCTTTCCCTGGCCAGCCAGCCATCCCCTGCGATTCCTCAGCCAGCTTCGGGAAGGCTTTAGGAAGGGTGGCTGGCTGGAGGGGGGGAAGCTTTCCAGCCACCATCCGCCCTCCCTGAAGCCACGAAGTGGAGCCCTATTGTGGCTTTGGGGAGGGTGGGTGATGGGAGGGTCGTCTTATATGGCGAGTATACCCTAAAGTCTATATTTTGGCTTAAAAATTCGGGGGTAATCTTATACACCCAGTCGTCTTATATGCCGGAATATACAGTACGCAAAATCCCCCTGCACAGTGTAAATGCATTCTTTTTTAAACACAGACGCAGACGCAGACCCAGACCCAGACACAGACACAGACACACACACCTCATGGTTATGGGGGTGGAATGTTTTTTTTTGGGGGGGGGGTAAACTTGAAAGCTCTCTCTCTCTCTGGCTTTTCTTTGCAAATGAAGATTCAGGAAGACTTTCTGCAAGCGTGTTGATGACTAAAAAGGACAATCTGAGATAAACAAGTCCGGTTGCAGAAAGCACAGCAGAAGGTCTCCTTGGGTGATGTAAAAAAGGCTGCTTGGTCATTCAGGATGCTGCCGAACAAGACTGTCATCTCCCGGGTCAGCCTCAAGCGACCAAAGTCCTGAAGCGAAGTTAGTAGAAACTATTGCATCTGCTTTGTGACAAGAAGACAGGGGGACCTGCAGCTGCTGCTCACAAAGCACCTGGCTACTTGGGGATGACTGTACACTTCTTCACTCATTGGCCTCTCCCCAGTGCTGTGGAAATCATTATGTTGGTGTGGCTGCCTGGCTTCTAAGGTACACTGCATCAGGAGATGTAAGTATGATGATGGAGCTTTGTCATCATAGTTATGTCTCCTGATGCAGGATTTCAGCCATATAGTTTAGCATTGTATCAGAAAATACTCAGCCTGGCACCAGGAGGCCTCACTGTACTGCTAAGTATAGATGAACTCTTTGATGAGGTGCTAGAATTGTGGACTGAAGCATTTCCCCAAGTGGTGGTGCATTCTCAGACTCTGGGTGGCCAATGGTCCCGACTAGAGCTGTAGGCCTACATGTCCTGTTTGAGCTTAGACTTTACCTGAGAAGCTGTGATGTAGTGCTACATGTCAAAGACAATTTGTATAGGAGAACGCTCCCAGCCCCAGCATAAAGGAGTAACTGTTTATCCTAAAGTCAACAACAATTATCTTCTTGACAAGGTGCAGGTCCTTTGTAAAACTGATGAGATTAAAAAATCCATACAAAATCAGTTTCAAATTACAACCGATAAAGTTTATAATAATATATTGTTGTGGCAAATATCCATCCCTGCCCCATGTTCTGCAAGGACTGCAGTTAAACTCAAATGTAAATCTGAAGGCATGACAGATGGTATCACCCCTACTAATAAAACCTACCAACCAACCAGACAGCCAACCACAGCATGTCCTGTTGCAGGCAATACCAAGGCAGGATGGGTTCTGGAAGCACAATATAGACCATCTAGAATTGATCTGACAAGGGAGCAAATACGCAGGCAAGGGCAAACCCCAAAACAAAGTCAAAAGATTGTGCAGGGGCCAACGTAGCAAATTCCTACTGGAGAACAGATAAAACCAATGGTGGTGGTGGTGGGGTGATTCAGAGCCAGACTCAAGAAAAAAACAAAGTTCAAATTAGTAAAGTTCAAGCAGAAACCAGGCAAGGGGAGTCCAAGTGCCAAGTCAAACACAATCAAAGATTAGGTACCAGCATGTCAGACACAAAGAAAGATAAAGCATGCAGGAAATGCTGAAATGATCATGAACCAGATGCAGACTATGTTTCTAGCAGCTCTTTCAGCCTGGAACTATACTGCTTAATGCAGTGGTGGGCAAGTCTGTGCCCATCAACAAGGGCCAAATGCTCCTGTTTTTTCTACTGTAGAATCTCTTAAAACGGCATCTGGAAGTGATGTTACCACTCTGAGAGGGACCCCAAAAGAAAATAGAAGTATTTGGAAGTAGTGGGGGCTCTGGGGGTTGTGTGGGTGTTTTCACATGTTTGGAGGGTTTTCAAAAGTTAAGCTGCCTGGACTCATCTGAGAGCCTTTTAACAGCTATTACCCTAGGGACTTTTTCAGATGCCCCTTACCGCACAAGAAGCCTCCGTAACAGCAACAAAGCTGCTGCATGGCAGGGGATCTGTTACGGATGACGCCGTCCCTCTCTCGGCATCATCTGTGACTGTTCTGGGTAGGATTGAGAGCAGCCGCGCCATTTTTTATTCACAGAAGTTGTCCATGAATAAAAAATGGTGTGGCTGCCCTCAGTCCTACCCAGAACAGTCATGGATGACGCCGAGAGAGGGATGGTGTTGTCTGAAATGGACCCCCTGCCGTGCAGTAGCTTCGTTGCTGTTACAGAGACTTCTTGCGCGGTAAGGGGCGTCTGAAAAAGTCCTAGGAGGAGGAGAGTTCTACTTCCAAGGAGTCCTCCTGCTTCATGGACAAACTACCTCTGTTTTGTGGTATAGCTTCCAATACTTCCAGGTGTTTAGGCCTGATGGAACACTGGGGTGCTCTCCATCCACAGGCTAGTTGTGGGAGATGAACTCCCAGGAATGCCAACGTTTCCCAGTGTTGATATTTTGCTTCCGATGCACCTGCTTCCTGCCCCCCCCCAAACTTACAGCCCAGTGAGGAATATAATTGAGGCTGTGCACATGATGATGAAGTCTGTATTTTTATGAACCACCTATCAGAACATGGATAGTGAGGCTATAGCCTCCCTGATAATCACTCAGCTTTCCCCCACCCTCCTGTTGTTATACATAGGGCAGGTGGGTAGGAGCCAAGAGAGGACTGTGGAAGGCTATAGCCACCCTTATCCTCTCCTGGCTTTCCCCAACCTCCTAATGTCACACAGGGGCCTCCCACAATTTTTCTATAGGCTATAGCCTTTCATGATCCTCTCTTGGCTCCCCCCCCGCCCTCCCCTTGCACAGAACAAGAGGGTGGTGGTGGGGAAGCCAGGCTAAGAAGGATCCTCACACATCTGATCCCCCTCCCAATGTTGTGCAGGAGCAGGTGGGAGGGAAGATGCCCCTGCTGTTGGAGATTTGCAGTTTCTACACCTTTCTGAAAACTGCATAATTTTCTAAGATGTCTGGGGGCAGAGAGAAAACTGATTTAAATTATTTGTTCTCTTGTGGGAATGGATAATTTATGAGCACATCCTTAATTAAGAGGCAAAGAGTTAGAAACTTGGCACATGCTTAAATCTTCTTTTCTGAAACATTTTCTATTTACTTCTGGGCCTCATTTAAATTTTAGTTTTCATGTTGACAATCTTAAAAACAGGACATTCAATGTGAGGCACCTACTACTTTTAGACGCATGTTTAAAAAATACCTATTCATGCGAGGCTTCCCTGTTCAGTCCAACTCTGTTTCAGAGGTAGGCACACTCCAGAACTTGGGGGAGCATATCACTCCATTTCAGATGTTCCCAGAGCTCCAGAGAACTGTATCATGATGTTGCACCTGCCATCTTGTCACATCACTCCTGGTCACCTTTCCAGGGAGGGGTGTTTTGGGATGTATTGTGGTGGGGTGCCTCTAAAACAACCTTTCAAACATGTTTTGAATTTAAGGAAGTGTTTTTGGATAAAAAAAAATTTTGGCCCTTTTTTTCAGGGTTACTGGGGCCTTGGGGTGATGGTGGGGATTCCAAGGGTTACAGTAGATCCCAAAGGGTTGCTTGTGAGTAATGAGCCACAGAGCTCCCACTCTGATCTTTCTTATGGGCCACATAAAGAATGCATTTTAACTTGCTTTTATTATTAACTGCTGTCAAATTTACTTTGACCTATGGTGATCCCATTATCAACAGCCCTGCTCAGGTCCTACAGACTCAGGGCTCTGGCTTCCTTGATTGAGTCTATCCATCTTCCCTTTTGCTTATTGTCTGCTACCTTACCAAGCATTATTGCCTCTTCCAGTGAGTTGTGTTTTCTCATGATCCGGCCAAAGTAAAACAGTCTCAGTTTAGTTCTTTTGGCTTCTACAGATGGTTCAGGCTTGATTTGCTCTTAGACTATGTAATTGGTTGTCTTTTTAGCAGCCCATGATATTTGTACAACTCTTCTCCAGCACCACATTTCAAATGAGTTGATTTTCTTCCTATCTGCTTTCTTCACTGTCCAGTTTTCACAACCATACATAGAAATGGGAAATATGATGGCATGGACAATCCTAACTTTAGAATTCAATGATATCTCTTTACCCTTCAGGATCTTGTCTAGTTCCTCCATCGCTGCTCTTCCAAGTATATCTTAAATTGTTGATGTTCCTGGCAGGATCAGCAGGAGTAACCTTCTCCTGTCAAAATTGTTAAAAAATGCTGTCTGCTTTCATTTCTGTAACACTGTTTGATGTTTTGCGTTCTTTTGAATTGTAACAAGTTGGTGTACTGTGGAAAGACAAGGGAGGATGGTTTGTGTCTGGAAATTACTGGAATGGCCTTGCACCTGCAGAGGCCTGTGGGAATGGAAGGTGGAGCTCACTTTGCTGTGAAAGGAGAGTGGGGATGATGGATGTCCAATGACTGTATAGCCTGCTAGATTTGATGATTGTAAATACTTTTTATTTCACTGCTTTGCTAATAGCTTTCATTCGAAGCAACAATTTTGTATAGTTCGCCTTTAGACTACTGTAGCAATAAAGCTTTCTGTTTAAATTCTGAAACTGCTGGTTACCGAGTCCAAAGAAGCTAGTACATGACAGTTCTTCCTCCAATTTTCACACCTCCTTCCTCTATGTCTAATCCTGCTTCATGTATGGTATGTTCAGCATACAATTTAAACAGATAGGGTTATAATACGCTGTTTTGCATGACCCTCTTGCCAGTTGGAAACCATTCTGCTTCTCCCTGTTCTGTCCTGACAGAACTTGTGTATTGTGTATATTTTATCTTTTATTGAGGTATCTTGTTCTGAAATGTATGGATCTAATAACCAACCAACTAACCAGGAGAGGGAAAACTTCATCTCATGGGAATAATCCAGTGATCAAAGTTACCATGGTGATTTGATTATGTTTTCAAGAGATTCTGTGACATGCTTTCAGATAAAGTAAAAGTAGCTTGCAAAAACAGCTTCACTGGGAGTTTGACATATATAAAGTTATATGGCCAGAAAAGTGAATGTCAAGTAATGAATTTAGCAGTTCTTCAGCTAGACCAGTGCACCCACTGAAACACATGTCCAATGGGTGAACAAAACTGCTCTGTATAAACTGAGCAGAATGTTTCCCTCATTGTACATTTCTTACAGCAATCAAGGATAAAAATGCCATACAAATGATATTGTAGATATCCCTAAATAAACAAATAACTCTTTTTTTTGTATGTGTCTGCTTCCTCACCTACTAACAAGAACAGTGCTGCTATTTCTAATGTCAAAGGCTGCACATATCCTAGACAAAAGATCTTCTGTTTGTGTATAGGAGCTTACCCATTCTGTTCTCAATGGAAATATGGAATAATGCTCATATCAATCCCTCCTTCCCCTTTGTGTAATTTAATATCTGTCATATTTTCAGATGAAAGGTCCAAAGGATTATTGCTTTTTTTTGGTAGAAACAAATAGGCTCCCCATTCATTCTCTGCCCCAAGACAACTTTGATAGACATTAGTCCCGTTTTAAGTGCCCTTGTCTTATACATCTATGAGTAAAGCTTTGGTTCACCCATGCCTCTGTTTGCCCCTTTATTTAGGATGAGATAAATATTTGCTAATGCTCAGTGCTGTCTCACTGTATCATAAGCCGTTCCAGAGGACTCATTGTTGGTTTAGTTTTCTACTTAGTCAGCAAAATAAAACAAATTAAAATAAAAATATTTCTCCCTGTAAAGCACTCACTTTTTCTTATAACCCTATTGTGAAGATATAAGACAGTGGTTTCCAAAGTTTGTTTCAGTGTGACAGCTTGTCAAACACAACTGATCTTCCCTTGCATTGTGCATTCACAGAAGGATGTTGGTTGCATTGTACAGGCAGGGCTTGCCATACTGTTAACTAGGTGAAGCATTCACTTCAAGTGATAGGATGTGAGAAGTGATAAATTGTGCTGCTCCTCTCTTTCCCAGAAGGACATAAAACCATAAGAACTTAAGAAGAGACATGATGGAGCTGACCAAAGGCCTATCTAGTCCAGCATTCTGTTCACACAATGGCCAACCACCAGGGCATGAGTGCAAATACACCCTCCATCTTGTGCCTCTAATACTGGAGATGATACATAACCATCCTGACTAGTAGCCACTGATAGTCCTGCCTTCCATGTATTTAATGACTCCTCTTTTAAAACATACAAGTGGACAGTCATAACTTCAACCTGTGGCAATGAATGTCCTAATTGAACTATGTAGGGTGTGAAGAAGAATCTAAAGAAGACTCTCCCATCATATTTAGTCCACTGGCTGTGTCCTTGTTCCAAGGGACTTACTCTCAAGTAAATGAATGATGGAATTGGAGCCTTGGGACTTTTTCAGATGGGGGGAAAAACCCCAAGGAGGTCAGGAGAAGAACGAGGCTGTTTCACTTACAGAGCCCCATTTGAGAGCCCCGTCCTCCTCCTGACCTTCCTCTCCCCCATGCTGCTGGCATTGCTTTTTATTGATGGAGAACCTCAATAAATATATAGATTATATCTTGACAAATTTGGGTATAGAATTTACCATGCAAAAGGATATGGTTCAGGGACTCTACTTCCATGTTGCTGCAAGGGCAAAATCTTTCAGAGTACAGCGTGCCAGTAAATCTGCCATTCAATATTTCTTTGGAATACACATTGCATCTGGCCCTAGAGAAACAGCTGTGGTACTTACTAACAGTTAAACTCATCATGTATTAGGCTATATGGAAATGAGCAGTATAATGTATGTTCAACATGCTAGGAGAACAAGACGCATATGAACATGAGCACAGTTCACAGAAAGCAATCTCTAGAAGCCTTTCTCGGCCTTTTGGCTAAGATCAAGTGAAGTGTAACAAAATCAAGGTTTTCACATCCTTGACTGTGAACCAATAGAAGTGAACTCCAAAGGTTAGTGTACTCCTAAATCTTTCTCTTCTGGAACTGGGATGGGAGAGTGATTTTCCTTACTCATCTGGAACCTGTCTCTTAGTGCTTTTTGCATGAGGTATCATTCCAGAGTGAGATAGGGGACTCCTTGTCATCAACCACCTTACGGGATGATACAGATGGAAAGCCCCTAGTAGAGCTGAATGCCTGCTGGGCCTGAGAATTGCTCTTTAGCTACCCATACGGGAAGCTATAAGACTCAGTTGTCTCAAGCTTGGCCAATTGCAGCTAGACAGACTAGTTTCTCAGGTAAGAGCCAGTGGAAGGAATTCAGTCTCTCTCCCCATCCTATACTCATTGGCCCCAGTTCACAGGACTATAATTAACTCATAAAATTTGGGCCAATGTAAAACCAAGCTCAGTGTTTGCTATTTCTGTGTCAGTCAACAAAGAGACACAATATTTAACTGGATTAGGGACTCTGGTATCACTAAGGCTGGGGTCCCCCCCAACAGTATCACGTGCTACAGTTTGGCCTCTCTGAACCCCCCTAGTGCCACCATTTGGACGGAGCATATGTGTGGAGAGTTAGTTCAGAGAGATAAACAACTGATGGAAAATACAGGAAGCTGAAAGGAAGATGGAATGTAGAGTAGTGGGATCAGTTTTGAAGAGGCGCCTCAGATAATTTTATCTTGCAATTATGCATTATATGTTGGCAAGTATTCAAATGCACTTTTGCAAATTGGAGAGCAACAACGATCAGAACTGAAGAATGTATTTGTATTTTGATCATACACATCCGCACACCCTACAGATCTTTAAAAAGCATTTTTCTCAACTTTATTCAACACCTGGGTGTAAGTGGGAAAAGAGAATAAAAAGAAAAATTGGTGCTTGAAGAGATATGAAATAATATTAGATTCCTCCTTCCTCGAACAAATATGGATCAGTAGATGGTGGTTAATTTGTTTGTGAGGGTTTTGGGTGGCAGTTTTATAATCCCAGCAATTTCACCTCAAAGTCACATCAACAATAGTATTCAGCTGTTCCAGCATTATAGATAAAACCAAGGACGCATCTTTTAGTTTTACAAGTGCTTTTAAAAAGACTGGTTTTAGGGACTAGAAGGAAAATTGGAACCTGTAAACTGTTATTGAAGCTCTTCTTTTGTGTTTCCTTCTAAATAGCCTTTGAATTGAACATTTTTTTGTGTGTGGGGGGAGATGCATGTGCAGACTCCTTATATGCTTGTTTATGGATAATTGATAAATAGTTTATAGTTGTGGATTTTTATGCCACTTCTCTGTTGGGATGGCTGAATCTGTTTTGTTTTCCCTAACATTTGTCTTCTATCAGGCTCAAATTTGTTCCATTAAACTTCTGTATTAGTTTGTCCTTCCTTCCTTCCTTCTACCTCTCTCCCCCCATCTCCTTTTTTGGGGTGTGTGTGACAATTCCTGAGGCAAGGTGCTCTGTGTCTCTCAACAAATCTCTAGAGGAGCCAAGTGGGTAATTTTAGCAAGAAGCCTGAAACTAGTTTTTCTTAGCAAGGAAGGCAAAATGGCACTTTCAAAAGCCAGATGTTCCCTGGATCTATGGAAGTTGCCCACCCAGACATAGATGCACAACAAATAAAATGCTGGAAATGCTGTTGGTCTGTACAATGTCTGTAACATGATTAATGGAACTTAAGTTAAAGATAGCATCTTTCCTGGGGAAACAGTTTCTAAGTGAAACAGTTTCCAGACTCATTGTGGACACAGCTCCTAGTTCAATAAAGCTTTTGCTGCTTTTAAAGTGCTTCAGACTGCAGATGGGGGATCAAATGGCTGAATGTCTGGCTGTAAGGGAAAATGTTCAAAATAACTATTCCACACAGCAGTTATATTCATGTCTCCTTAGAAGTTCTTGTGAGTTCAGTGCAGCTCCTTCCTTGTTAAGGACTTTTATCAGACTAGTGTCTAAAAATGCTGTAATTCCACTATTGAGGAAAGTGGAAACATAGGACTTTATCAGATGTGGCAAATATGGTATCATAAGGATGCCTAATGATCACAAAAGCGTATGCATACCAGATGTTGTCATCCTTTTGCGATTGTATCTTGTTAAACAGCCATCCTATTTTATTGATGGCCCAAGTGGTCAATAGATCTACCATTCTGCTTTTTTGCCAGTGTTGCCAGCGTTTGAATCCTCATGCCATTGTACTCACGTGAATGCTGCATCTATGACAGAACACTTCCAGGTGAGATTGCAACAGCCAAGTAGGGAACACTCTTTTTATGACCCCCCCCCAGTGTGCTTGGGACTTTTAAAGTATGTTTTTGTGCTTTGCTGTACTTTTGTTTCTTGATTTTGCTTTTATTTTTGAATTTCCCATGCTACCAAGCATCTTCTCATGAGAATTGGCAAGATCTCAACTCCAGAAGTAAATGGAGCTCCATTTGTGCCCTGTTTATGCAAGGAAAGCCTAATTGATGCTCCAAAGGGTAGGTCTGCTGGGGGGTTCTTTTGCTGGCATAAAAACACCACAATTTATGCCAGTAAAATAACATTAAGGGGGTGTGGTCTGATAAAATTCATAGTGGCATGATTACAGTAATTATCAGACATTGCTGTAATCACTCAATACTATGCTGTTATTGTGCAATACTAATGCAACAGAATCATCACATGAGTACAACTAGCAGTTTAAGAATGAGGTTTTACTTCTATGATTTTGTATGGATGGGATTTTGGCTGTTCTCAAGAGAATCATAGAATCATAGAGTTGGAAGAGACCACAAGGGCCATCCAGTCCAACCCCCTGCCATGCAGGAATACACAATCAAATCATTCCTGACAGATAGCCATCCAGCTTCGGCTTAAACACCTCCGAAGAAGGTTGCAACTTTACTTAAACACACCAAAACCACATAAATAATGAAAGAAATGAACAACTAAACACTTAAAGAAACATAAAAACATACCAAGAAAAGGTGACAGTTCACTAAAACTGCATCCTGTGTTCTTTTTGGGAAAGGGGAGGTGGGAAAAAGGACTGCCCATTCACACTGTAATCTCATGATTACAGTGGGATGTGATTTTGCACATTCATCAATACTGGAAAAAGAGTGATATTGAGGGCTATTCATGGATTTTCCCAGCAATAAAAAGTGATGAGCCATTAATGGGTGGAACACACATTGACCATGGCAGGATAACAATGTCATGTGATCATGGGAACCCATTTGTGGTACTATCGCACTGTAATTCTGCAATTACAGTCCCATCTGATAAAGTTCTAAATGTGTATAGAAGAGTTGAGGAACTTTTCTTTCTGTTGAGGGCAATACAGTATGACCCCTGTATCTGCGGGTCCCATATCTGCATATTTCACTTACCTGTGTCTGAAAAAATTAGGCATTTTCTAGATCCCCCAGCATGATCCTATAATATGCTTCTGCTGGAAGTTTGCCCAGAGGTAATTCATTGCAATAGGGTTCTCTATAATCCTCAGTTTCACATTTCCATGGTAAATCTGGACATGTACCCCCCCCCCCTGAATACGGGGGTTGGATTGTATTCCCTCAAGGGTAATCTGTTGGAGGCATGTATGGTGGGGATGTAATTCTTCATTATTTCTGTTCTTGAATGAAGCAATTAATAATTTTTAGCAATTTTCTTTCCATTGAAAGAAAGTCTCCAAAAATGCAGTTTTCAAAGACTATTTGCATTTTGATACTCATTCTGTGAATTCATTCTGTAATAAATTCACATGCAATATTTTGAAGAGAAGCTGTTGCGAGCTCTTGAGGAAGGTGCAGAAGGCTGCCCAGAGAAAAGGGGAATTGGTGGCTTATCTACAAAACATCTTGAAAACCCACTGCAGTTCCACAGGGCTTCAGAAGCTTAGGAAAGGTCTTCTGTTTTTAACTAGGGGCTTAGGAAATAAACTAGGAAATAAACAGCTCAAAATCAGAAAAAAAGAAAGAAAAAAATTGCAAATTTTGCACAGAATAAGTCTTGATCTGCAAAGATTCCCATCAGTCCAGGAGTCTCCTGATCAGGGTATCCTGATGCTTGAGAAGCACATCTTCCAATCATTTTTTGAATGTTTTTGAATATTCTTTCCATCCCTACATGCTGCTGTTGCTGGGCAGAACAATGTGGGTGGATGGGGCCACAGTCAAAAATTGATGGGGCCACCTCTTCTCACTCTTTCTCTCTCTCTGCCCCTCCTTCCCCATTATCTCTTTCTTCTCTTTCCTTGTCCCTTTCTGTAACCTGGAGAGGAAACAAATTGCAGAGGATTGTTGAAATCAGTCTGAGGTCTGAACATGGCCCACCAGTTGACGGTTACCTATTCCTAGTGTATATAGTTGGAGTTCTGGATTGTTGTGGATGTCTAATATGAGAAAGAAGACAGCATATGCTTTCTTTATCAGGAAGTCCTCATTTTCTGATCTATCATCCTTGTAAAGCACTGTTCTCTGATTTTATTCCTGCCCCCTTTTGAGAATACCCAGCTTGAGTGATTTTCTAGCAAAGCTAGTTTGTTAGAGATCCTAAGAGGGGGCAGGCAAAATGGTGAATTCCGTATGTTGTACATGGCAACTTCTATCAGCCCTATCCAGTCTAGCTAATGGTAGTGGATTTTGGGAGTCTTGGTGGTGCAGTAGTTAAATGCCAGTACTGCAGATCACCACGTTGCAAGTTTGATTCCAGAGGGCTCCAAGGTTCACTCAGCCTTCCTTTTGTAGGTTGGTAAAATGAGTACCCAGCTTGTGGGGGCGATTAGCTAACACACATTGGAAACTGCTTAATGCAGTGTAGATGTGTATATTGCTATTGCTTAAAACAATCTGTAAGCCACTCTGATAGCTTTGTGGCTGAAGAGCGGGGTATAAATAACTAGTATTAAAAATAAAAATAAATAAAAAATAAATAATTTTTGGGAATTGGAACTCAAAATATCTAGAGGGTATCATAGTGCCTACTATCATATTGTCTACCGCTGCTTTAGAAGTTGAATCAGTGAGTGCAATTCTATGCATCTCATCTCTCATGCATGCACATTTACATTAGGGATGTGGAAAATATTCAAAGAACTCATTTTCGATGAGAGAAGCAGTCAAGACTACTGAGAAATCACCAGCCAGCATGAGAATCCTTGCCTCCAGTATGAGTCTGAGACAAAGACTATTTTTTAAAAAAGTGTTCCATAATTTATTTTAAAAATCTCTCCCCCCCCCGCCACAACTACTTTCTTTTGCCTTTGTAAAGCAAAGCAAATACACAGACACACACAGACGTGTACATGCTGCAAGCACAGAAGCACTGGCTGATTGATGAAAAAGATGCAAACAATCCATCCAAAGTCCATAAAAAACAGCAGAAGCGATTATGATATCGCAGAACTGGACTATTATGCAATTGCACAATTCACATGCAACTCAAATGCAAGAATGCTTCCCCAAAAGGCAGGAAATATTCCACCATTTCACTGATGAAGAGAGAAAAAGAATAATGTGATTTCTCATTTTTGTGTGTGAAAAGGCAATGAATAATAATTTACATCTCTATTTTTCTGCAGTGCACAGTTAGCTGTTCCACACATTGCAGTTGTTGAGATGTGGTTTAAACTGTTGATGGTCTATTGTGTAGGACAGAGGGGTAGGCCATTTTCAGTCCTCCAAATGGTGTTGGACTTCAATTTCCATAAGCCCTAGTCAGCATAACCAGTAGTAGGAGATGATGGGCACTGCAGTTCAACAATGACTTGAAGGCCATTATTCTTTTCCTCTCAGTGTAGGGCAACTGTGTTTTTCTTGAACCAAAACAACATCCCCCCATGTGGCTTTGAAACCAATGTAGGGCAGTTGCAAAATCAGTGAAACAGCATTTATAGCTAAATTTAATGATTGTTCAATGATGTGTAACAATCAAGAGAGTTGGGCTGGTGGTGTTAACTGCCATGCATAGATTTTCATTTGAAGGTTTGGAGGATAGGACTGGAGAGGGTGCCGATTGTCTTATCATCTTTGCTAATTCCTACTGATAGACTTTGGATGTTAAACTGATAGGAGCGTGTGATGCACTTGCAAAATAACTATGGGGAGAAGGAAATATTAGAACCAAGAAGTTGGCTACAACTCAGCTCAATGGGAAAGTACTAGCAAGCGATGAATTATTTGGCAATCAGCTACGCAGCAGTCATTGAATACCCAGGGTTTCCCTGATGGTTCCTAGATGTCTAAAATCAGAACTTAAGAGGGATGAAGGAAAGGTAGGGGGTTAAGTGCTCTGGAGAAATGACTCACAGATTTTATTTTTGATGGTTCAGTTCTTGGAACTAACATCATGCTGAATAAGTGAGGAAGAGGCTAGCTTATGGAAATGCTAAATATCAAATTTTGATTGATTTTAGATATCCAGACCATTTTGATTTTAAACCCATAGTTACCTCTATATTAGAAAAGTCTTTAATC
This sequence comes from Gambelia wislizenii, assembly GCA_030847615.1. Classification (NCBI taxonomy): domain Eukaryota; kingdom Metazoa; phylum Chordata; class Lepidosauria; order Squamata; family Crotaphytidae; genus Gambelia; species Gambelia wislizenii. The sequence continues at coordinate 27,641,450 of JAUMIR010000011.1, read as the reverse complement.
AAGACATTATTTATGAGTTGTCTAGACTGTCTGTCACTAAGGGCTTGTCTAGATGGGCAATATACTCTATCTTGCCCTATCTCAGAGCCCTGCAGTCCTGACAATACAAGGACTTTGCCTCCTTGGCCCTTGGCAGTCCTTACCACTCCCAGGGCAGACAGGGTGCTCAGACTGGTGGAAGATGGGGTAGGGCCCAATACACCAGCTCTTACTGATGCTGTGGTCCCCCTAGCTCCCCCAGAAGGCAGGAAGGACTCCTGCAACATGTACCAAGGCTGGTCACATGCAGGGGGCCTGGGGCACATGTTGCAGCTGGATTCCTCAATGCCAGGAGAGCATATAAGATTGCAGTGGCAGTGGTTGCAGCAACAAGGCCAGCATGTCCATCAGGACTCCCTCCCATTCTGTACATGTAATGGGGAAGGAATGGGCCTGATCTGAGTGATCAGCAACAGAGAAGTCTTTCACAGTAGCTTATAGATAGAAGTAAATGACTCTTTAATATCTGACTGAGATGCTTTCTTTATCAGGAAGTCCTCATTTTCTGATCTATCATCCTTGTAAATCACTGTTCTCTGATTTTATTCCCGCCCACTTTTGAGAGTATCCAGCTTGAGTGATTTTCTAGCAAAGCTAGTTTGTTAGAGATCCTAAGAGGGGGCAGGCAAAATGGTGAATTCCGTATGTTGTACATGGCAACTTCTACCAGCCCTATCCAGTCTTTGACCATAAAGAAATCTGAATCTTGTTTTGAACAGAATCCTTAATATTTTTTCATCTCTGAGGCTAAATTGTTATAAAGGCTAACAGGGTGGAAAGAAAATCCAGTTCTATATCACCTAATGTAGACTTGCTCAAATATAAGTGTCATTGAATTTAGTAGCCAGCAACAGGAGCAAGGTGCTAATGTAACAAGCAAAACCGTGGAGATGTATCACTAAATACAAATAAATAAATGCTAAATAATTCTGAATATAAAGCAGTACTGAATATAAAGCAATATTAACACTAGCTTACCTGGTTATATGAGATGTTCTTTACCAACATCAGGATTTAGTGTTAATTTTTTCACAGTTTCTCCTGCATCTTGAATACATATGTAATTTTATAAGTGAACTGTATTTCAGATTTGTACCCTATGTGATATACTCTGGAATTCAGCAACATGATTATTATGATCACAGCTCTTGGCATATGTATGTAAGTGAAGCAGTGTTCTGTATATGAGTATTCTGTCTTGTCAAGTAGTAGTATTGTTCTGCCATTGGATATGTATTGATGATTTTGTATTATTTATGCTTTTATGTACTGTCACAGTGTCAAAAAATACTGTACACAACACATGTATTTCTTTATATTCAGAATTATTTTGCATTTATTTATTTGGATTTAGTGATACATCTCCATGGTTTTGCTTATTGAGTTTAGTGGGACTTACTCATGAGTAAACATGGAAGCTTGGCCTTTAAAGTTTGGCATTTTAATTTTTTTTTTGAAGAAAACTGGAAATAGCTGAATAGTCACACTGCAATTATGATTTTGGCCCAGTGTCCTTGTCATTCAAGAACTATCAGTTCTCTAAGTGCCTGGCTGTTCAGCTTCTTCATGCTTCAGTGGCATTTGTTCCATGGTCCTAGAAGAGCTGTGTCTGTTCCCATCTTGTTGGAGTGAATCATAACTCAGTCATAGCTTTGCTTTTAGAACTGACAATGAGTTTCACAGCATAATCCGACTCTTGTAGGAGATCCCAGCTATCCATCCATCTATTCATTCTTTCCAAACAGGTCATTTCCCCCACCCTTTCAAACAGGTCATTTTCCCCACCCCTCCTCTTTTGTTGCATTTTTCTTCTCCTGTGATCACTCTGCCTACTGTGATTAGTGACGATGTTCAGTTCTCATGGGGCTGTTTTTAGGAGGGGAAGTTGCCCCTTTTCTAAAAATTACTTTCTTTTTTGTTTGTTATAGTTCTTCAAAGTTTGGAATTCCCCCAGACATACTGATACCTCCTGATTTTGTCTTCAGTAGCCCCTTGTTTGGTTCCCATCCTATCATCACTCACTACTCGAAGTTGTTCATTAAAAGAATTACACTTACAGCTGAGCTACAACTTTTTCTTAATTTTTTTCTTTATTGATATATTTACATCATATGGTAAAGAGAGGCATGTAAGGTTTAAAGGTACATTTAGTACAAAACACAGTGATATATTCAAGTAAGGAGATTTAAATCAATGAAAACAATGTGTAGGGATGAATGTTTTCTCCTGCATTATCATTCCAAATGGGCACAAATGTTCCCCATCTCTCAATGAACTGGTTTTTAAATACAAACTTATTTGATTTTATATAATATTTGTATGTCAATTTTAACAGAATCATGATGTCTCATATCCCAGAAGACTGTATAATGGAGGGACACAATCTCTCCCCCGCAACCCAGTGAGGCAATCTTTGTCACCTACAATAGTTTAGAAGCACTCTGAGGGAGTTCATTAGTTTATATTTTGTAATCTGTCCACATGAAAGAAGGTTTTTAAACTCTACATGTAGAGCCAGCTTGGTGCAGTGCTTTGAGCATGGAAACCAGGTCTTAAACCCTGCTACGCAATGGAAACCCAGTGAGTGATCTTGGGTAAGTCACACTATCTCAGCCTCAGAGGAAGGCAAAGGCAAACTACCTCTGAACAAGTCTTGCCAAAAAATCCCCACAATAGGTTCACCTTAGGTTCACCACAAGTCAGAAAATGAATTCAAGGCACATATCTATATATTAGAACAGAATGGTTTCACCTTTGCACAATGGATATAGCTTACCCCTAGACTCAATACAATTTTTATTCCCATTTTCAACCAATATGGAAATAAAGCCTTTAGAGACCTGTATCCCTTCAGACTTTAAGTATGAAATATTCCCCCAGTACCTGAACCTAGCTCCTTAATCTTTTAGGGTAGCTTCATTAGCTAATTCCACAAGATTATTGGGGTAACTAGTGGCCATCCACCTCCACTCAAAGTTTGCCATGTTCCATGACCTCGACACCCCTTAGATATGTCACACTAAGCTGTGTGTCCTGGCTGGAGAGGGCAGTGTGGTCTCCAAACCTGTATAGTTTGTTTTTTAAGATTATCTATCATACTACATCTATGCTCAGTGTTTGAAATATTGAACATGGGTTGGAGGGCCTGGCCTCTATATTTTCTCAGTGTCCCTTTAAAGAAGGCTTATGGAAGATAAAACAAAAGATTAAGGAGCTAGGATCATAATTTGGCTGAAATTGAGGATTTAATTAAAGACCCTGGTTTTCCCCTCTAAAGTTTTGAGCATTATATATATATATATATATATATTTTAAAAAGATCCTTGCATATTGAGAACTAATATATCAGGTAATATCTCCCTCTCCCCACCCCTCTCTCTGATGTTCCAGTGCTAAAATCCAGTTAGAATAAGCCTGCCTTATTCCTGAACTTAGAAAAGTCACTATTTTAGATTACTGCTCCTAGAATCCTCCCACCAGTATGGTCAGGAACCATACTGCTGGCTGAGAGTTTCTGGGGACAGGTGTTTGGAAAAAATAATATTTTCAAGCTCTGTTGAATACAGTGGGAATAGCTGAGTAAACTTGCATGGGGTTGGGCTGAAAGAATTCCCCCACCCTTTAAAGGGAGATTTACAATGAAGCTACTTAGGATTCCCCTACATATAAAAACCAAAGTCCTTTATCCATTTGTTTATTTGTTTATTCTCTTGCATTAAGGAGGGAGAAAAAGAAAAATGTTGGGAGCTGTTTAATATTATATTTAGCTTGTTCATTTTGGCTCACAAATGTCCAAGCTGTTCTCTCTGTTTTGTGTGGGTTGTGTGAGAGACGCAGCCCATTGCAATATATGGAAAAGTGACCTTTCCATCAGAAATACATCCCTCATCACAGGAGATTATACACTGCACATTTTTATTCAAAGTAAAATGGAGTAAATGATAAAAATTATATTCCAATACAGCATGCCAATGTTTGGGGAGTAGGCGGAAATCATAGTTCAAAAAGGCATATGTGGGCAGTTGAAGTATGTAGAGGAAAAGAACATATTTGCAAAGAGTATTTTTTTTATTATTTTTTAAAAAGTAAGAGGACTTTCCCCCTCAAGAAATGAAGGCTTTAGACAGAAGCAAATGTACTGGCAGTGTTGATTAAAAGAAACGAGCCTTCCCCTCATAAATGCTCAATTTAGTTCTTACTGCTGGTTCTGAGTATCATTCTGGACTGCAGTGCTCTGAGCGTTATGACATCTGCTTATTTGCTTTGTTGTCGTTGACGACAGTACCCTGCAATTTGAAGTGCATTTAAATTTTTTAAAGCCACTTTCCCCCTGATCAGTGGACTGTATTCTTCTGCTCCAGCATGAGAACTAACATCTCCCTATGTTTCAAATCTTTTTAAAAGAATAAAATCAGCTTTCCATGATGTTGAATGTGAAGTCAAAGGCTTTCACCTGCCAGCATTCATAGGTTTTCTGTGGGTTTTTTTCCCCGGGTTGTGGGTTTTCCCCATGATGTTGTTTTCTAAAGGTCAGGAAGATTACTCCTTTTCTTTTTCTGAAGCTTTTCTGAGGAGAAAACAAAACAGAAATGTTTCTTTTTGTACTACAGCTTGCATTAGGCAGTTGGCCACACTGGCTGGGTGAGTTGGGTGATTTATAATCCAAAAATATAATCTGCCAAACTCTGTATTAGACTGTCTGTCTAGCCCATTGTTATCACTGTTTGCTAGCTGTGGTTCTTCATGGTATGAATCAGACGTCTTTCTCATCATCTGCCACCCAAGATTTGTTGTGTGCCTTCAAGTCAAATTTGTTCAGAGGGGGGTTGCCTTTGCCTTCCTATGAGGCTGAGAAAATGTGACTTGCCCAAGGTCATAGGATCATAGAATCGTAGAGTTCAAAGAGACCACAAGGGCCATCCAGTCCAACCCCCTGCCATGCAGGAACACACAACCAAAGCATTCCGGACAGCTGGCCATCCAGCCTCTGTTTAAAAACCTCCAAAGAAGGAGACTCCATCACACTCCAGGGTACAGCATTCCACTTCTGAACAGCTCTTACTGTCAGGAAGCTCTTCCTAATGTTTAGGTGGAATCTCTTTTCCTGTAGTTTGAGTCCATTGCTCCATGTCCTAGTCTCTGGAGCAGCAGAAAACAAGGTTGCCCCATCCTCACTATGACATCCTTTCAAATATTTAAACATGGCTGTCATGTCCCCTCTTAACGTTCTCTTCTCCAGACTAAACATACCCAGCTCCCTAAGCTGCTCCTCATAAGCCATGGCTTCCAGACTTCCCACCATCCTGGTCACCCTCCTCTGGACATGTTCCAGCTTTTCAATATCCTTCCTGAACGTTGGTGCCCAGAACTGGACACAGTATTCCAGGTGAGGTCTGACCAAAGCAGAATAGAGCAGCACCATTACTTCCCTTGATTTGGACATTATACTCCTATTGATACAGCCTAGAATTGCATTGGCTTTTTTAGCTGCTGCATCACCCAGTGGGCTTCTGTGGCTGAGCAGGGATTTGAACTCTGGTCTTCAGAGTTGTAGTCCAACACTCAGACCACTACACCATGCTAGTCAAGATCAGGAATGTGTAAATCTGTCAATTTTACTTTCTCCCACTCTGAGATTTTTAAAAACTTCACGCAGTTTCCATCCTTCATAGTCAGAAATTTGCAAAATTTTGATGGATTCTTCAAAGCTGAAGTGAACTGAAACCTCTCCCCCACCCCCCAATCTGCCCTGCAGCTATTCCCAGCATGGAAAGGACCCTGCTGCTGTTACTGTGTGCTTTCAAGTAATTTCTGACTTATGACAACTCTGAGGCAACTCTATCACAGGGGTTTCTGAGGGCTGAGAGCGTATGACTCCTGGTGGGTTTTCATGGTCGAGCAGGGATTCAAACCTTGGTCTTTAGAGTTGTAGTCCAACACTCAAACTACTACACCACGTTGGCTCATACCCTGTTGTTCCTGCCTGCTATAGAGATAATAAAAATGAGGAGCCACTTAGAAAAAAAGAGGTGGTAACCCTAATTCAACCACAAGCATGGTTGAACAGACAGCCATGCAAAGCCAGACTTAAAGATAAGGAACCTCTTAGAAAAAGAAACATGTGGTAATCCTAATTCAGAAGCATGAACATGGTTCAAAGCCAGATTTTGAAGTGTTAAGTATTCAAAGCTCTGGACCTAGAGAGATGAATCGGACAATTTTGGTTTCTCCTCCATTCAATTTTAAGGTCTTTTAATCCTGAATTTGATGAAAGTTGCAAATTTTAAGCCAATTCACTTTTTAAAAAATGGATTGAAATTATAGTCTCATCCTCCTCTTCCCATGGTCCATTCTTCAGGAGATGAATGCCAGGAACCTAGGACTTTTTGTGTTGCAAGCATGTAACTTCCAGAATCCACCCAGTTAACATGGTCATTCCCCCCCCCCCTAAAGCTTTGCCTTGGCTTTTCCTTCCTGGTGTGAATACAAGGACAAAGTTGTGGGGGGGATACCTTTTTGTGAGGGGTGCATTGGCCATGCTTGGTGGGGTGGGGGGTTTGGTGTTGTAGTCCAAAATGTTTGTTTTTCCCAACCTTTGAACCTCTGTCACTGAGTTACAGTCAATTCCTTGTCATTACAGTGCATGTGGGTCCCTTCTGGGAGAAAGGCAGCATATAAAACAAACAAACAAACAAACAAACAAACAAAATTATCTCTCTCTCCTTCCATTTGTCCCCCTGAAAACATCAGAATTTGGTTTTTAGTTCATCTGACCTGACTGAAAAGCTTGGCAGTGTCCTCTCAAGGAGGGAGGAACTACCAACATAGAACCTCCTGGCCCAGAATAATTCTGATATGTGCTTCCTATATCTCATATAAAATTAAGAATTCAAATAAAAGAGCTGTGGGTTTACTGGCTGTGATTCACCCACTAGAGCTTTCTGAACAGTTTGGCGTTGTTTGCTGTGGGCATTATAAATGGATCCCTTTGATTTATGGCTTAATTATAGGTGATATCAGCTGGCTGCCACCTAGCCATTCCAAGTCTATCTTAAAAAAAATCACAAAGAAATAATCTCTTTTGATGAGCACTGATATTTATGAGTTTGCTTAAATGGTAAAAAGAGATTGCACTGAAAAAATATATTAAAGAAGCAAGGTATAAGATCTTGATGAATGCCACACTTTCACACCAACTTGCTTTGTCCTCATTTCAACTCCTGCCCTCACAATAAAAAAAGTGAGGGAAAAAAACCAGGAGCAGCACTCAGATTAAATAAGGGAGATTGTCTAGAAGTTATGGGGTTGATATAGGCTGCATCTGCACTGCAGAAATAACCCAGTTTGACTCCGCTTTAACTGCCATGGCTCAATACTACAGAATTTTGGGGTTTGCAGTTTTGTGAGATATTTAGCCTTCTCTGTCAGAGAGCTCGGGTGCCACAACAAACTTCAGTTCCTAGGATTCTATAGCACTGAGCCATGACAGTTCAAGTGGTATCAGACTGGATTATTTCTGCAGTGCAGATGCAGCCTCATATGTCCATGGTGCTCATGATTTTAATGTTTATCCCCCCCCCTTAATTCTATCCTCTGACCCTAAAAAAAGTGAGGGCCATGGGAGTGGTGGGAAAGCATAGAATCAAGACAAGTTGAAACATTAATAAGACCAGTCCTGATGGTGCTTTAGGTGCTGCCCTTGGGGAATTAAGCAAATATTGTAGGGGTGAGGAATCTTTGGTGCTCCAGATCTTTTGGACTAATAATAATAATAATAATAATAATAAAAATTATTTATATCCCGCCCCTCTGCAAGCAATTGGGGCGGCTTACAACAATAAAATAGTACACAGTATAAAACAACTCAAAATCCCTTCCCCCCCTTAAAACATTATTAAATTAATACAAATTAAAATCAATATATAATACAATTTATTAAAAACCCTTTTGAGCAAGCAGCATCAGTTTGGAGGTCCAGAAGCAACCTCCAGAGGGGGTTCCTGAGGCCGGGGTTAGCTATTCTGGAAAAGCCTGCCTGAAGAGAACCGTCTTGACAGCCTTTTTAAAGCTGTCTAATGATGTCAATAGGCGGATCTCATCCGGCAGGCCGTTCCACAATTTGGGGGCGACAGCCGAGAAAGCCCTCTGGGAGATGGTCGCCAGCCTAGGTCTTTGTGGCTGCAACAAATTCCTCCCAGAGGACCGGAGAGCGTGGGGAGGATTATAAGGGAGAAGGCGGTCCCTGAGATAGCTTGGGCCCAAGCCATTTATGGCTTTAAAGGTGATAACCAACACCTTGTACTGGGCCCGGAAGCTGATGGGCAGCCAGTGGAGAGACCTCAGAACCGGAGTAATGTGGTCCCTCCTAGATGTCCCAGAAACTAGCCTGGCTGCCATATTTTGTACCAGCTGTAATTTCCGAACTAAGCACAAGGGTAGCCCCATGTAGAGTACATTACAGAAATCAAGACGTGAGGTTACCAGCACGTGCACAACGGTCTCAAGATCCCTTACTTCCAGAAAAGGGCGCAGCTGGCGTATCAGCCGAAGCTGATAGCAAGCGCTCCTGACTCTCGCATTTACCTGATTTGTCATCAGGAGTGACGAGTCAAGGAGCACCCCTAGACTGCGAACACAGTCACTGGAGGAGAGTGTGACCCCATCCAGGACTGGAGATTGCAACCCGATTCTTGGTTTCGGGGCCGCTACCGTGAGCACCTCCGTCTGGATTCAATCTCAATCTGTTTTTCCTCATCCAGCCCATTACTGCCCAAAGACATTCAGTTCCCAGAAGCCCCAGCCAACACAGCTAATGGCAAGAGACTGTGAGACCTCTAGTCCAAAACGATGAAAGGCCAAAAATTCCTCACTCTTGAGCAATTGTGTTGTTAGCAGGACTGAACCAGTGTTTGTCAGCATTTGAATGTAGGTACAGGTCAAACCGCACTACACAGTTATAGTCCTATGATTCTTTTTTAACTACCATGGCTCTGTCCTATGGAATCCTGGGATATGCAGGAGGAGTCCTTAGAATTCTATGCAGGATAGCCCTAATTCCTCACCAAACCACCAACCCCGGAATTCCATAGGATGCAACCATAGTAGTTAAAGTAGAATCATGTGCTATAATAATGTCTTTCTCTCTCTCTGGCTTTTCTTCGCAAATGAAGATTCAGGAAGGACTCATCCTGCGCTTTCTGCAAGTGCACTGATGACTGAAAAGGCCAATCCAAGATAAACAAGTCCGGTTGCAGAAAGCATAGCAGAGGTCTCCTTGGTTGATGTTTCCGGGTTGTGATTCTTTCTGCGTTGTCGTTTCTCTTCAAGACTTGTTCGGCATGAGTTCTCAAATAAAGCTGCAGCATTGTGGATAGTGCTTCTCCATACCTCCGGATGTGAGGCCAGGGCGGACCATTGTTGGTGATCAATTTGGCCGTGTCTGAGATGTTGCTTCAGGGAATCCTTGTATCGCTTTTTTGGAGTGCCCCTCTTATGTTTGCCTGTGGTGAGTTCACCGTAGTGTACTATTTTTGGGAGGCGATGGTCATGTAATAGGATCAGGGAAGGCTGATTGTTTGTGGCTTCCCAAGGACTCAGGCAGAAGTCCTACTGTCTGTTCCTTTTATGTGGAGATGTCATGAATTGAACCTGGGATTTCTATTAAAAAAATACACTCTAACCACTGTTGAATATCATCTCTCTTTCCTTGCCCATATATTAATCTTAACCTATGGTGACCCAGATCCAAGTCTCCAACTCAGCTACCAAGTTACCACTATACTATCCTCTACCTTTTGGCCTCTATCCTATCTCCCACACACGCCCTGGTGGCGCAGTGGTTAAATGCCAGTTCTGCAAGTCACCACATTGCAAGTTCGATTCCAGAGGGCTCTAAGGTTCATTCAGCCTTCCATCCTTTTGTAGGTCGGTAAAACGAGAACCCAGCTTGTGGGGGCAATTAGCTAACATTCATTGGAAGCTGTTTAATGCAGTGTAGATGTATAAATTGCTATTGCTTAAAAACAATTTGTAAGCCGCTCTGATGGCCTTGTGGCTGAAGAGCGGGGTATAAATAAATAAAATAAAAAGGTCTAAAAACTATATAAAATCTCTTGCAGTTCAAAGATACAGAAAAGCCTTTGCACTAGGAGTATATCTACACCACATAGTTATCGGAGCTAGTGTGGTGTAGTGGTTTGACCATTGTGCTGTGATTCTGGGAGGCCAGGGTATGAGTTACTTTGCCATAGAAACCCACTGGGTGACCATGGACAAGTCACACTCAGTCTCAGAGGAAGCCAAAGGCAAGTCCCCGCTGAACAAATCTTGCCAAGAAAACCCCATGATAGGTTCACCTTAGAGTCACCATATGTCAGAAATGACTTGAAGGTACACAACAACAACATTGTTCTAGGAGTTTGATACCCCTTTAACTGCCATGGCTCCATCCCTTGGAATCTTGATATTCTGTAGTTTAGCAAAGTACTTAGAGTTCCTTGCTAGGGTGCCCTAGCCTTAAATGGTGCTCTCTAGTGCAGAATTTTAGGTACATTACCGAACAACAAATCCCAGGATTCTACAGGATGGAGTCATGATAGCAATATCAATGTAGATACAATCTAGGGTGATGTAACATGTTATCTTCAGCTATTCTTGAAGGATGTTGTAAGAAAATTTCTTTTCATAAGTACATTTTCCCTTGTGATGCTAACAAAATTGAAACAGTCTCTCATGTCTTGCCTTTTGTGTCATTTTTATGATAGCCTAAGAAAGGGTCCCCTCTCCTCTGTTAACCTCCTTTCAGGGTAGATCATCCCAATGGCTGACAAACTATTTTCTTGAACATAGAAATTTCTCTATCATGAAAACAGGGACAGTGTCTTAATATAATGCAATAAAAACAAGAATCCAAATGTTATCCAAGCAATAGTCTGATCCGATTTGAGCAACTTTATTATACTCCTCTCTCTTTCTCTCTCTCTCTCTCTCTCTGTATGTGTGTGTGTTAGTGTGTTCATGTACATGTTATACCTTATTCCTTATGCCTTTAACTGGTTTATTTGTCTGGTTTGTGGACCACAATAAATTCTTGACTAACAGAAAACATACTAAGAAATCAAGGCTTCCATCTGGCCATGCTTCAGTCTTCTTTTCCTGAGGAGAGCATAGAAGAAGGATAGTTAAGATGTTATCAGACAAGGCAAATAATGATCGAGAAAGGGCATGCGTACCAGACAATATCACCCTTTTGCAATCATGACCATTTAAAAAAAGTGCTTTTTTATTGACGGCTCAAGCCATCAATTGATCCCCGTGGCTCTTTTGTGCTGGCATGGCCAGCATTTGAAACTTTGTGCCATTGTACTCACATGAATGCAGCATCAATGGCCGGTCCAGCAAGAACACTTCCAGGTGAGATCATGAGATCCAGGTAGGTGCCACACTTTTCATGAACCTCCCTGGCTTACCTGGAAGTTTTTAAGTGTGTTTCTGTGCTTTTTGAAACCTTTTTTGAGTGTTCTTTTTATTTTTATTTTTGAATTTCCTGCACTAGGTAGTCTTGCAAGAATCTGAGGATTTCAAACAAGGAAGTAACAGAGTTCCGGAAAGCCTTTTTCCAGGATTGTGGCATGGGGAATTCTTTTGATGGCAGATAAATGGCAAAGTTCTGCTGGCAAAAAAAGGGGGGGAGGGGTTATGGGGGTGGTTTGATAAAGTCCTTAGCCAGGGAGACATAAAATGAGACTATTTTCATACTCTATCATTATCCTCTTTGGCACTCTTCATCCAAAAGTGGACATTTTTTAAACTTAAATTTCCAGTACAAAGTATGTTGTAGAGTTTCCATCATTAAAATGCTGCTGATAACATGATGCCACCCTGTCTCAATACATTGCTGTTGTCAGTTTTAACTTTTTTTTTTATTTTTTCAGTCTTTCAAGCACTTTCTTCTCTGTCTTTACATATGCACATAGCAAATCAGCTTATTTAGGCACTGATTTCCTGGTTTAATATTCAAGCTCTTTTTGCTCTTCCTGTTTTGCTCTTCCTGTTTTGTTTTGTTTTTCTGCTGGCTACAGATAATGTTCACCACCTGCCTATCCCCCCCCAAAAGGTAATCAGTCTTGTGTTTGTTCTCACAGGTGTTTCTTATTTTAAAAATGAGAGCCCTATGCTAGTCAAAAGAAAACAAAAGCATCCTGTCCTCTTTGCCATTTGAAACACATTTGCGAAAAATATTTCCAGAGAACATTGAATATTCCATTCTGGCTTTGGAGGCTTTTCTACACCCTTGCTCCTGCCAGGAATGACTTTTCTAAATGTATGTTATTTTCATAATGCAATTGCAGCACACACATGCAGCAAAAAAGAACATTCAGTTCAAAATATGACATTTATTGCAGTTAATGGTTACTTTGGAGATACTGAAAGGTCTCTGCTTGGCAAGAATTTAATTATAAAAAAAGGGCTGATCCATTAGTCAGTGGGGCTGTCCTTAAAGTTAAGAGGACCAAAACAGCTGCCTCAGTCAGCCAATGCAATGCTGAGAGGTGGGGAATGGTGTGAGGTGTAGGAGGACAGAAGCGTACATCCCACTTGGTCTATGCTGTCCCACTGAAGACTGTTGGTATCCCAACCCTAGTGCTGAAGGACATGTAATTAACTTCTGTACATGGAGAGGGTGATACTACATATCTCACCTCCAGAAAAATGCTTAACTTTGCCCATACAATCTGAAAGACTGGGTGCATATGGGAGAGCAGAAGGGGAGATTAGTTTGACAAGGTCAGAATGAAAAATGGAGCAGCTAACAGGCTCAACTATGGAGCTCCATCCCAAAGGCAATGAAGTTGTCTCCATTCTTGGTGAGCTCCTGGCAGGCAGTGAAAGCTGCTTTGTTCCTTCTAGCCTTTAGCAGATTGATTTTTATAAATGGTGTATACATTTGTTAATCTATTTTAAAACAATGAGTTTTTTAAAAAAATATTTTATTGTACTTTGGGGGCCTTAGTGGGCAGGAAAGCAACATAATTTTAGTAAATAAACATAATAAACTATGCCCATTTGGGACCTGGCTGTTATTCCTTAAATTAGAGGGGTTTGTCATGAAAAACATAATACATTGTCCTGCATGAAAACATCTCCCTGTATCATTATACCATGTGTTTGATCTTGTTTCCTGGTACCAGGGCAAGCACATAGGGAGAAGGCTCAAAACATAAAGCAAAACTGTATATATTTGACAACATTTATATGGCTTTGAGAGCAAACAATTGTGGGCACAGATCAACAAGACCCCTTCCCAGGGCACAACACATACACCCATGATCCTGGTGGCTTTCATGTCAGTGGGCAATGAATCTTCTCTGTGATCTAGTCTGCATGTTCAAGAAGCTATCCAAAGTGAGGATCTATTCTGGGGTTAATGTTCAGAACCTTGGATAGCTCCTTCCCTTCAAAATGCAGAGTAAAACCTATTGAGGATTCATTTCCCTGATGACACAGACATACTAGCTATCACTAATACACTGTACACTGCGTGCCAAGCCCAATATAGTTTTCAGGTTTATTTCTTTATTTGGTAGGAAATGCTGTTTATCTGAGTAAGATGAAACTGGGGCTACTCAAAGCTCTTTTTCAATTTGTGTATCTCTTCAGAGGACTGTAACAGTTTCAAGAACACGGAGGCAAGGTGGCATGCACAATGCACTCATTTAAACGCTGTGCTAGACCTAAGCCTTACTAAGTATTTGCTAAGAGAACTTTGTCATGGTAGCCACTGTGTCATGGTAGCCATTCTTGGTTCTAGTTTTTCTTCTTTTTCATGTTTGGCTTTTTTCATGGCCTCTCCTAACTTATAATTTACTTCTATGTTCGTGGATGAAGCACTTGCTTTAGTTGCCCCTTAACAATCCTAAAACAAGATGAAGAATAGCAAGAATGGCTGCAGAAAAAGCCATTCCATTTCCCATGTTTCCATTTCTTGATTTCATTTCAAGGGGGAAGCTCTGCCCATTGATGCAGTTAATCTTTTCCTCTCGGTGTGCTGTTCACTATCCACATGAGTAACTGGGCTCATTACAGAGTTGGATTACATTTATCTCCCCCCTTTAGAAATGTTTTTCTTCCAAGTATAAGGGGAAAAGAAAGAGAAAAAGAAAAGCAGTGGGGGGGGAGGAGAAGAAAGGGAAAAGATTTCTTTATGTATTGTTTCAAAGAAACAAAATCACCTGTCTTGCAATTTTTTTAAAAAAGAATGTGTGGGTTTATTTAGAGATAGTTTTGAGAAGTATGTGGAACAAATGAGGGAATGTGAGATATGAATTTAGGTTTGCAGGGTGGGGGTGATATTCTACAGGGATTCAAACTAGATGTGACATAATGGGGGAACGCAGGTAGAACTGTCAAACTAGACTGATATGTGATGAGTTCAACTGCTATGTGAAACACATGCACACATCTGTGTACTTACACACACACACGGTTGTCAAAATTCATCCCCAGATCCTATGAAACTAAACATGGAGCCAAAAAACAGAGGCCGAAAGCAGGCTCCAAAGGCTTTCCCCAAGCCCTTAGCAATTCCTTGATCCAAAATATTTCTCTTCTATACAATACTCTCCTCTTTTGAGATCTTTCAGAGTTTTTCAATATAATCATTTTAAAAGAAACTGATGTAATTTGAACTAATACGTGGAACTCATTTGTTCTTTGGATTTCATACTTTAGGATAAAATGCCTATCTCGTAAGTGCATTTGGTGGGGTGCAGATGGGTATTCATTTTAAAATGTGTACAGTGGGCCCTGCTGATCAGCATTTTTGAGTGACTGCGGGTCATAGTGTCATGTACTTAAAATGGTGGTGATGTGAATGCAGATTGCCTGCAGCATCCGTGCACTTGTCACTGCCCTTTAATAATATGAGATGCAATCATCCCTGGTTTTTGTCATCTGTGGGGGTTCCCAGACCAAACCATCATGGATCTGAAGGGCCCACTGTATTTGCAAATTGAAATGTGGACTTCCATGCATTTAGAAATGCACTGAAGCAGAAATAGGATGAAATGTTTATTTATTTATTTCTCTCAGCCAACTAAGCCCCCTCTGAGAATGCCCTATTCCATTCCTTTCTCTCTCCTTTTCTCCATTCCCCCCCTCCTCAGCAGACATTTTGGCATTCAGTGGCCACTGAACACACTCAACACCCATTTGCAATTTCCCAGTTTTGGTCTTCCCACCACATTGTTTGTCCTCCTGCAAGCCTTTGAGCTTTGTCAAGGTGGCTGATAAAGGTATCAGCTTGGGTACTTGGGTGGCGATTTGGCTACTCAAGGATCAGCTCTCATGCCTGAACATCACAAGCCAAATGAGAGATGTCTGTATGGTGCACCCATATCCAGAGCAATATGTCTCTGAGTTCCTCAGGCTGGGTTGATCAACAGTGAAAAAGAGCCATGGCTTTCATGTCCTACTTTTGGTCTATTTGAAGGCTTTTATTTCACCTTTGTAGGAAGCAGAATACTGGAGTACACAGAGCTTTGCACCGATTCACCAAGATTCTTCTGGTGTTCTTAGAGTGTAGCTAAACTATGTAGTCATGCCAATTTGTTACCACTTTCATTGCTATGACTCTATCCTATGGAATCCTACTCAGTGAGGTACACTGATAGGAAACTCAAATGGTATAGTTCAGGGGAATTAACTGGAAAACTCTAGCAGAGAATTCTAAGCACTTCAACAACCTACAAATCCCAAGATTCCATAAATGGAGCCACGACAGTTAAAGTAGGGGGGTGCAAATCCTCACTTATCTTGTTCTTACATGTAAGAATGGGAAATCCTATATTTCCCCCCTCTTCATCTGTATGGCTGATATTTTCTGACACTGTTGAGAGAGCTTTCACATTTTGCAAGAGTGATTTCTTTGCCAGCTAAAATACTTGCTGCCTTTGAAACATGGACTTTTAGAAATCAGAAATGCTGCTTGCATATTTTTTGTCTATCAGACCATCCTTCTGTGCTTGCTGTGTTTGGGTGTGTTGCTTCACAAAGGGGAAAGGCAGTTCTTTTCTGCAGAAGGTTTCTGAACAAATCACAGAAAACTTGATCAGAAAGAACACCAAACCCAAAATTTGGTTTGGTGTTTGGTGTTCTTTCTGATCCAGTTTTCTGTGATTATTACAATAAATAAGTATATAAATAAAACATTGAACATGATAATAAGACTTATATCCTGGAATGTTAGAGGGGTGAATTCCCCACATAAAAGAAACCAAATATTTCATAGATCAAAAAACAAACAAACAAAAAAAAACCCCGAAAGCTGATATTATATGTATTCAGGAAACACATATAAAGAATAAAGATCAGAGATTATTGAGAAATAGAAGGTTAGGTCAAGAATTTATAAATTCTGGACATGAAAAGAAAAAAGGAATAGTTTTATATGTAAATAGGAAATGGGCAGCGAAAGAAGTCCTAGTGGACCCAAACGGAAGATATATAGGAGTGGAGACTAACTTACTGGGGGGAAAAGCCTTGATTATAGGAATATATGCTCCATCAGAGAATAAGGATGGTTTTATAGAAATTTGATGAAGACAGTCCTCAATACGGAGCATGATAGTTTAATATTTCTAGGGGACTGGAATGGAGTCTTAGACCCGACAAAAGATAGAACATTGAGAAGTCTGAAGAAAAATGAAAAGCAAGGGAAACTGTCAAATTCATTTTTGAAGCTTATGGAAAACCTATTGCTTATTGAGGTATGGAGGCATCTATATGGAGAAAGGAAAGAGTACACTTATTATTCGGATTATCATAAGTGTTTCTCACAGATAGATATGTTCTTAGTCTCCAAAAACAACATAACAAATTTGGAAAAATGGAAATACTTCCAAAGGTGTTATCGGATCATAATCTAATATCTTTAACAATCAAAGACTCTAAGAGAGAATATAACTGGAGACTCGATGAAACATTACTACAAGATGAGAAGGTACAAAATAAAATAAGACAAGCATTAAAAAACTATTTTGAAGAAAACAAAGAAGGAGAAACATCGATTCAAAATGTATGGGACGCAAGCAAAGCGGTTCTAAGAGGGATATTGATGCAACTAAATTGGGAACGAAATAAAAGAAGTAGAGAGAAATCATAGAATCATAGAATTGCAGAGTTGGAAGAGACCACGAGGGAATTGCTAATATTATAAGAGGCTTTAAAAAAGAAAGAGAAAGAACATGAAAAAGATCCATCAAATGAGGTAGTGAAAAAAGAATTGAAGATAATACAAGACCAAATGAAGATGAATTATATGGAAGAAATAGAGAAAAAGATGAGGTTTGTGAAACAAAGATTTTATGAGGGTGGAAAAAAAGTTGGTAAATGGTTGGCTTATAAGATGAGAAAAGAAGAAGAGAAGAAACAGATCTTGAGAATAAGGGAAAATGGAAATATAATAATAAACCCGGATAAAATTAGAAATTGCTTTCAGAGATATTATGTTAACCTGTTTAAGGAACGTCAACTAAATGAAGAAAATGAAGCCAAAATTAAAAAAAAAAATTTGATATCACAGAATATACAGAAAATAAGTTATATGGACAGAGAGGAATTAGATAAACAAATAACGATTGGAGAAATTGAGCAGGCACTGAAGAAACTAAAAAATGGGAAAACTCCAGGCATGGATGGGTTCCCAGCATTATATTACAAGATGTTTGAAGGAGAATTGAAGACACCTTTACTAAAACTATTCAATACAATAATAAGGGAAGGGAAAATGCCAGCTTCCTGGGAAAATGCCAATATTTCGCTAATACTAAAAGAAAATAAAAATCCAGAGGAGTTAGGTAAGTACAGACCCATTTCGTTATTAAATACAGACTACAAAATCTTTACGATAATCATGGCAGAATGATTGAACAAAATCTTAAATGAATGGATAGGAAAGGATCAAACAGGCTTTCTACCAAATAGACATCTGAGATACAATATAAGAAAGATAGTAGATTTGATAGAATACTTTGACAAACATCCTGGAAAGAAATTTGCATTGATATGCTTGGACGCAGAAAAAGCTTTTGATAGCATAAATTGGGTCTGTATGATAGAAACTTTGAGTAATTTGGGTATAGGACAGAAGTTTTTGAATGGAATTAAAGCAATATATAAAGAGCAGACCACTCAAATTATCATAAACAGTCAAAGAACAGAGAAAATAAGGATGGAGAAAGTCTGAAATTATATCATCAATGATGTGCACTGGTATGGTTAATTGAATGGTTCTTATTAAATGATGATAAGATTATAACCCTGGAGGGTTTGATTTAAGATTTGGCCTTCATGGTTTTTTGTGGTACCAAAAGGAGGTAATAGATAGAAGCTTTAACAACCATCTGGTTAGGAAATCTCTATTAAAAACATGGAAAGAAATAAAAAACAAGATGTACATGAAGATGCCTCTATGGGTTTCCCCTCAGGAAGCCTTTAGAAGAACCGAGATGCCACACCTAGAAACATGGTGGACCTATGGAGATCTAATACATGTGCAAAAAGGAAGCAGTAGATTGAAAACAAGAGAAGAACTAGAACAGGAGCAGATAAAGTGTAATTGGTTCCAATATAGGCAAATCATGGAGACATATAACATGGACAGAAAACTGATAGGAATAGAAGAGATAAAAACTGAATTAGATGAGTTGATTATGGAAGAAAAAGCCTTCAAAATATCAAAGATATATAAGTTGCAGCTAAAAGTAGATTTAGAATCAGTGACTGTGAAAGAATTCATGATCAGATGGTCACGAGATGTGAGAAATAATATCTCAATAGAGGACTGGGAGGTTCTGTGGAGGAAAAACATGAAATTTTCACCAAATAGTGAATTAAAGGAGAATTGCTACAAAATGCAACACCGATGGTACATGACTCCTTCAAAGTTAGCTAAAATGTATAAAGCAAGGATAAGTAATTGTTGGAAATATGAAGCTACAGAAGGTACTTTTTTCCATATGTGGTGGTCTTGCAAAGCCGTGAAAAATTTTTGGAAAAATATGCATAAACTGATTAGAAGGATAATTAAAATAGATTTCAGACTTAAACCAGAACTATATCTATTAAATATGTTTGACAGGGATTTTCCAAAGGAATTTAAAAGTATGATGCTCTGCATGACCACCACAGCACAAATTGTTTTTGCAAGATATTGGAAATTGAAATTAATCCCGGACTGTGATGAATGGATGGAGAAATTATTGGAAGTTGCTCAAATGGAACAACTCACTTGTTGGATAAAACACCAGTCTATAAATGAATTTAGAAAAGAGTGGAGAAGTTTAATTGAATATTGGAAAGCCGAAGGAAATAGTACAAGAGCAATCTGGTTTATTGATTAAGGAAATTTAATGAATTTGCAATAATCGATGTAAATATGTATATGAATCTCTTTGTCTGGAGAATACAGGCGAAAGGTTATAGACAATAATGTATTTATAGAACAAAGGAATTCTGTATCTATGTATTAATGGTATAATACAACTTAATAGAAAATGGATAGAAAGCCAATGTTAGAAATACAATCGAATTAAGACAACAGTGTAAAGGAAGTAAATGGAATTTTATTATTGTGGAAAATATTTAAAAATAATAATAACCCCCCCCCCCAAATTTGGTCACACACTGGAGGCAAGAACTTTTGCAGAAGCTGTAAAGGTATAGTTGCTGACCAGGTATATCGAGATTGCAGGAGCCTCTGAAATTAATTCTTCTCTATATTCCAAGAGCTGCTAAAAATAGGCATTTTATCCTGCTCACATCCTAGAATAGTCAGGCAATCGGAGACTTCCTCTTGCCTTGTGTCTTTTTTCCTTCTTTTCAAATGTACTAATGAAATTGTCTCTGTGTAACACATTCATAATTACAGCATGTAAAGCTAATCCCTCAAGATGTAGGCTGTCACTTACATGGATTCTTGAATTCATTTCCTTCTTTGCTCTTTCAAGACATCATTCATCTTCTTTGTGATGAATCTAGCTGGACCTTATTAGCTATACATTTTGCATACTAGTTATGAACTTTTGTCACCCCAAGTGTATGCCATTGTTGGAATAATGGCTCACTAATTAAAATGGGTAGGTAGGTAAAAATCTGTTACATTAAAGATGATGAGATGGAAGAAAGTTTCTTCTTTTTTGCTTTCATATCAAAATGAGGATGGCTTTGGCATTCTTTGGATTTTACATCACAACTTTTCCTATTCACTAAGAGAATAGTGAGCATATGATTACTTTTCTACAATCTTCTGTTTATCAGATTATATTTAAACAATTAACAATCTACCCTTGAGAGCTTCTTGATGCTAATAGAAGATGGGATATCATCTGTATTATATACCAGTGTTGATTTTTTACCAGTTTAATTAATTCCATCAGGGTGCAGTGAGAGAGAGAAGTGGGGCAGGAGCACTACACAAACTCTGCAGAGAAGTCAGTTCCATCAGGCAGTGGTCATTCCATCATTTCATATGGCTTAGGCAATGCAGAGAGAAGAAACAGGGCCACTCCATCAGCAATTTTCAGAGTACAGAGTTTCCTCCCTCCATGAGCTGTCATCTGGCAGTGGCTATTTTGTCAAAGCTGCCAACAGTCCACCAGGCTACAGCAGAAGGAGCAATGGGAAACATTTACGCAGAGGGAAATGGGAAACAGGGACCCACTACTGGCTCTGCTGAATGCCCAGCTCTCTTGGGATCCTCCTTCCCTCAGCTGTCACTTGGTAGCAGCCATGCCATCTGGCTGCAGCAGAGGGAGTGCTAGGAAGCAGGTCCTTTATATCAGCTCATCTGAGAGGACAGCAACTCTTGTTTTCTCCTCTCCTCTCCCTGTGTTGCCTTCTGGCTGGCATATCCTAGCTCCAGAGCTTTCCCATATGTCCCCCCCTTACCATGACAAATCGGGAGGAAGTCTGCATGAACATTCTGGCTTATATTGGTGGGAGCCTCTAGTGCTGTCCTCATCACACTCTCTGAAGCCAGGAAGGAGCCCCTCAGCATGTGATCAAGGCTGGTTGCAGGCAGGGGCCTTGAACATGTGTTGAGGCCCTCCTTCCCAGATTCAGAGAGACACCAGCAGTGGCGGTGGAGGTGTCCAGAGATACAACCCAGCATGCAGGTATGGATTTCTGCATTCCTGTGCTGGACCCATCCGGTTTTTCCTGCATGATGTGTGTTTTCCTGGGTGTTTTAAATTTTTTTTTTGTAAAAGGGCTTCTCCTGGCTTCCCCAGGCATCATCTTGGCATCATCAGGACTGCCTGGAGGTGAAATGGGGCAAGAGCACTGCATCATTTGGACTGCAGGCATCCAAGATGGGGGGATGCCTGGGCAAATTGCCCTTCTAGATAAGCCATAATTTTGGTAACTAGGAACCAGTGCTTGAGTTTGCTTTTCTCTTCTCCCCTTCCAATCCATTTTTTTCCAGCCATGTCCCGTAGATTTTAAGCAAGATTCCAGGGGGTGTCTTATTCCTGATTATTTTATGCCACTCTGGGGACATTTTTTGGAACACAGGTGGGGTTCAAATGTTTTATTTATTTATATTAAAGCATACAGCTTTTTCTCCAGGACAGAGAAGCACTCAAGGATTATTTTTAGGGTGACAGTGTTACCCTAAGAGGTGGGGAATACTTTAGAGTCCCCCATGCGATGCCAAAATGTCCTGTAATATTTGGGGGAATTACTAGCTCAAAATGTGGCCTTCGAGAAGTGGGTAACTTCATGGATCTTTTCACCTAGGTATACCAGTACTAGCTGTAGGGAGCACTCTAGTTAAAGTGAAATAAAGTATTTTATTGGAATAACACAAAGTGAACTCACATACACAACACATGTGCTTAAGAACCATACAAAACTATAGCAAAATAAAAAAAGAAAAATTAGATTGAGGGAAAGATTCCAGAATATAGGGCGTTACCAGTCTTGAAGAGAATTCCATGCAGTGAAGATACTCAGACAGCCATCTGAGGGTGGCACAGGAGGTTCCGATCTATGATGCGCAGAGAGAGAGAGAGTGCCGAGGTTCATCCACTTTACTATTGTAGGGGACTAATATTTATACCCTATTTCATATCCTGAAGGGATACTCTGGTTATGACAAAGCCTGGATGGCTTTCCCATGGGACAGACAAAAGACACTGAAATGCAGCTGATTATCTTAATTGCTAGGAGATAGAAATTGATGGGTTGTGACAACCTCACAAGGTTGGACAGGAGGGAGTATAGGAAAGATTTCTGTAGAAATAGATTAAGGAATGGTCACTTATCTGCTTGATTGAATCATTGCTGAAATGCCTAGGTCTGCTCTCAAATGCTCTTCCACTGAGCTATACTCCCATGAAAATTTCATGGTTTAATTGCATACAGTTAAAACAATGGATTAACATTGGAAAAAGAATAATAAAGAAATAAGGGAGTTTACAAAATTTGAAGATTTAGTGAAAAAAGGTGAAAAGATGGATAATAATGAAAGTTTGAAAGGTTTTACAAGTGAATTATATAAAATATTAATAAAAAATAAGGATAATAAAGACAAAGAATATTTAAGGAGAATATGGGAGGAAGATTTGAAACGAAAATTGGATTTTTGTTTCAAAACTGTTTAATGCAGTGTAGATGTGTAAATAGCTATTGCTTAAAAAACAAAACAAAAAACCAATTTGTTAGCCGCTCTGATAGCCTTGTGGCTGAAAAGCGGGGTATAAATAAATAAATAAATAAATAAATAATAAAATAAAAATTATGAATGGGATAAGATTTGGAAACAAAGACAACTAAAAATATGTCAATATGGATAAAAGAAAATGACTATAAAATAATATGGAGATGGTATTTGACACCAGCAAGATTGCATAATATAGATAAGAATAATTCTAAATATTGTTGGAGAGGTTGCCAAGAAACAGGTACATATATGCATATGTGGTGGAATTGTAAATATGTACAGCAGTTTTGGGTAATGGTCTTTATAGAAATAGAGAATATCTTGAATATAAACATAGAAAGGAAACCGAGCATACCATTGATGTCAATTTATAATGGAGAGAATGGGAATCAAGCAGAAAAGGATTTAATAACAAATGTATTAATGGCAGCAAGATTAATTATAGCAAGATATTTGAAAATTCAAATAAATGTACAAGTGGAGGAGTGGTATAAAGAAGTTTGGAAAATGGCAGTAAATGATAAGTTAACATGTAGAATTAAAGTAAGAAGAGATTTATGGAAAGAAAGTGATTTTGATAAAATTTGGAAAGTATTTGTTAAACAAGTATTACAGACAAAAGATGGGAGGTTACTTCCACGAGAAGAAATGAGGTTCTGGAAAGATTAGGTAAGGGATAATGGCTCTGGTGAATGGGAGTGCTGTGGTGGAAGGGGGGGTAGGGGAATTAATATTCTCTTTAATTTTTTAATTTTAATTTAATTAGGTATTTATACCCCGCTCTTCAGCCACAAAGGCTATCAGAGCGGCTTACAAATTATTTTAAGCAATAGCAATTTACACATCTTTTTTTTTTAAATTTTTAATTAATTTATTTATACCCCGCTCTTCAGCCACAAGGCTATCAGAGCGGCTTACAAATTGTTTTTAAGCAATAGCTATTTACACATCTACACTGCATTAAACAGTTTCCAATGTGTGTTAGCTAATTGCCCCCACAAGCTGGGTACTCAATTTACCGACCTACGAAAGGATGGAAGGCTGAGTGAACCTTGGAGCCGGCTGGAATTGAACTTGCGACGTGGTGGCTTGCAGTACTGGCATTTAACCACTGCACCACCAGGGCTCCAGTTTACACTGCACTACACTGCATTAAGCAGTATCCAATGTGTGTTAGCTAATTCTTGAAAAGAATTATAGTAAAGAACTTATTTTAACTTTTGAAATTAGTTAATAGAAATATTGTTATGTTTATGGTAATATTATGTGCTTTAGTAAATAAATATTGATTGGATATTATAATGTATGATTATAAAATTAATAAAAAATATGAAATGAACTACTTAGATCTGGAAGAAAGGATTAGAACAGTGATGGGCAACCTTTTTAGCTTGGTGTGTCAAACTTTGCCAAAAAACTGAGCATAACTCAGGTGGTGTGTCACTTTGAGAAAAAAAAACATTATTTCACGATATTTATTGTTTAAATAACATAAATGTATACAGTTGCCCCTCAACATTCACAGCTTTCACTCTCGCAGTTTTGATTATTTGTGGTTTGCTCAGAAATCACCCCATTTAAATCAGTTTCTCTCCCTTCCAACTCAAGGGAGAGGAGCTGATTTAAACGGAGTGCTTGCTGAGCAAGCCAGGCGCTCAACTCCCCACTCTCGTGGGGCTTGGCTCCATTTGGCAGGGGGGGGGGAGATCTAAGACCCCGGAGATCAGGGAGTTGGTGGGAAAGGCGCTTTTTACGCCCCCCTTCCCAAAGCTTTCCAAGCCTTATTGCGGCTTTGGGAGGGTGGGGGTGTAGCCCCACCCACCACTTTCCTCCACCCTCCCACCCTCCCTAAAGTGGCGATTGATCGCCACTTTAGGGAGGGTGGTGAGGTTGCAGGCGGGGGGGAGGAGGCCTACGGCTGTGTGTCAACCCAAATGGCTACGTGTGTCAGTGCTGACATGCGTGTCATAGGTTCGCCATCACTGGATTAGAACATACCTCCTTAATGACTGTGTTTACTAAGGGGATTTTCACATAATCCTCACTTAGGCTTTCTTACCATTATATTTCTAGGCACATCCCAGATCATTGTGATTTCCAACTGACCTTTGGTTTACTCCAGCCAACCTGACCCTGAAAAGTGCCCAATATTTCCAGTCATGAGATACCGTGGGGAGGCGCTAGTAGGGCATACTAAGAGCAGACAGTCCAGACTTATCATAACATGGTCCTCCTTCTCACATGGATGCCACACCCCCTTATCCCATGCGTACAATCCCTTGGGTGGGCAAGCCATAACAGAAGTTTGTCTGCATTTTGAAATTACTGTTATGTATTCTATTTTTCTGAAAAAGCACCCAGGTTTTCTACTTTTTTCCATAGTATGACCCCCCCCCCAGCTTGAGAGTCCTACAAGTATGCAAACATACTTTTGGTCATCAGTAAAGATATTTTCTGGTCGGTGTCTTGATTTTATTTCCTTGGAGACCTCCTTATACAAGCTGGTAAAAAGTCTGACTGCTTGTGTAACTGGCTGATTACACAAACATAAAACCCCAACTCCTCTCTCCCCACCTCTCAAGCCTCAGGATGATGCAGTGTGGGGCACTGTGGAGGGGGCAAAATGGTGGTCAGGGAACTTGGACAGTTCCTTCTATTTCCATTTTTTGATGATTGCTCCCTCTCCAATGTAGGAATAAAGATGCCACACTTCTGGCTCTGGGAAGTTGCTGTACTGTGTTTCTCAATATTTCTAGCCCAACCCTTTTATTCTGCTACCATGGCACCATCAATTAATATTGACCCCTTTTGGTAGTAAAAAAAAATGAGTCTGGGAATCTTCAGGATTAGATTGTATTGGAAAGCTTTCCCTGATCATTGTTCATTTGTGCACTTATTGATTTTGGATGGGTGATGCAACAATGCAAACATAAAGGGAACCAAATGACCATTAATATTTGCACCATCAAGCTCAAAATCATGGGAGATAATCAACATTGCCTAGATGGTTCATAAATGCTCCAGGCCTTTAAAAAAATGAAAGAGAAGAAAAGAATCAATTGATGTGATCATTCCTGCCTTCATTAAAGATGTTTCAATTCTATACAAGTGACTTGCATTTGTAGGAGCACTGGAAATACCAAGAAAAGTATGGCTTAGTGGGTGGCTGCAATTAGAATGACATCATGCACCATTAGGAAGAGGTTTGAGTAAACTGCAGCTATAGTCAAAGGAGAAAGAAATTCATAAATTCATGTTAATGGTATCCCACACCAAATGTGTTTTTTCTTCATAATCTTTTTTTTATCCGAAGCAAAGGTCTGGTGAGGTGTTGTCTGCTGTGACTTTGTGGAAGGCAGAAGAATGGGTGCTAAATTATGGCATCTTTGCTGATTGCATTTGCATGTCCAGGAGCGAGTTCCACTCTGCATAAATAACACACCACCACAGGATATATTGAAAGTGGAAGGAACAGGCCACAACTTTTATTGGTTACAACTGTAGGTGGGGTTGGTGCATACATGGGTCCAGATCCACGCATCAATCAACCTGCCTATTGATTGATGAGCCCACATCTCTGGCTGCACTGCAAGAACCTTTGGGATGACAGGAAAGGACCCACCTGGTTGAGTGCCCCAGCATGGTCCCCCTGCCACCCAGAGGTGCAGAAACGGTGTTTGCCCCACAGCTGGGCACAATTGTAGTTACTCAACACCTTCAGAGTCCTTTAAGAGGACCCCCATACTTTACTAATGCCAAAAGACACTGGTAATCTATTTCCCAGATCTCGGTCCCATGCAATGCATACTGTCACAAAGATTGTGATAGTAACATAGCTGACAACATGCCACCAATGAAAAGGGGTTGTGGAAGCTGACTGTGAGATTCTGGGAGGTGTAGTTCACAAAATCAACTTTTCCAATCTCAAGGGCAAGGGGAAAGAGCTACCATACATATGCTTTAATAGAGTTAATAGAGTTTCAGTGATATTCTCTATTTTTCTCTAATGTCAGATACAAATTCATAGAAAATAATACAATTCTGTATTTAGAATTGCATTATTTATTATGTGTTAAAATTCATGGAGGCCTACAGGCTCTTACTGCAACCAGCCATTTTAACAATAACACTCATTTCTTCTTCCAGTGGTGCCTCTGGAAGGCAGATGCCCTCTTCTATAAAGCTTATCTCTTAATTCTCCACATTTGTGTTATTGCATAAATGTAAAACACAATGGGAAGGGCAGGGCAAGTAACTATGTCCCCTATCCCCTTCAGGTAATGTTACAATAATGCCTAAAAGGGTTTCAGATATTGACCTAAATCCTACAGCTAGTCCCAATTAGAGCAGACCCATTAAATCAATGGGATTTGTCTGCATATTAACTCACCATTCCACAACTGATCCAGTGGATCTACTCTGTTGTTGCTGTGTGACTTCAAGTTGTTTCTGACTTATGGTGACCCAAAGACAAACCTATCATGGGGTTTTCTTGACAAGATTTGTTCAGAGGAGGTTTGCCTTTGCTTTCCTCTGAGGCTGAGAGAGTGTGACTTGCCGAAGGCCACACAGTTGGTTTCCATGCCTGAGAGGGGATTCAAAACCTGGTCTCCAGAGTTGTAGTCCAACACTCAAACTGCTAAACAATGCTGGCTCTCTGGACTTACTCATGTTGGGACTAACCAATAGAATTAAGGCTATAGATTTAGAATTATCAATGCAGATTATCCAAGGGGCTGCAGTATGTCATAATTCACCCTCCGGAGTTGGCCAATTCAGACACAGAGAAGTCAGATGTCTAGGAATTTACAGCTCCTGACGATGGTGGTCTCTCCAAGTCTGGGGAGCTGGGGGCAGTGAGGGCCCCTGCTCCCCAGGAGAAGGTGGCAGATGCTGAAGATGGTGGTGCTTTGCTGAGTGACAAAGTGGGAGAATGGCTGGTGGCTGTTAAATAGGAAACACTGATTCATTAGGCACCTGGTGTTTTGTCTTGCTTTAGAAGAACTACTATGGCCTTGTTTACATCAGCCAAATAAAATGTCTCCCCCCCCCTCCGTCCCCATGGTGATCAGTCCAGATGATGCATGGCCAAATCCCCGATTCTGGTGCAAACTGTCTTCATGAGATCTGGCCAGCTCAGCACCAAACCTACACTAAACCACCCTTAAAATGGAGCAAAAAAACTCACCATTTGTTCTGGATTTTACAGGAAAACCCAGTGCATTCAGTGGTGACACCAGGCAGATGCCATCACATGTGTCCCCAGTTGCCTGGTGCTGCCGCCACTGGCATCAGTCATGTCCTCTGAGGTCACTGAATTGCCAACCATGTGATCAATGCCAGGTGCCTCTTTTCTGGCCTTAGAGGATGCAACTTGCACTCAGATTATCTTTGCCAGTGTAGACGAGCCCTCTCAATACTTATGAAAAAAAGACAATAATGGGATGGCTCTGCACTCCAGAGATAAAGGAGTTATCCTCTCTTCAGCATCTAAAGCCTAGGGCTGTGGATGATTTCAAATACCTTGCCCCGAAATATATTTTTGTGTGTGCTGATAATAACAATAATCAGAAAATGGGAAGAGCAACAATGAAGAACTGACACTGATATATATTAGAGGGAAAGGATAATGGAAAAACTCTGTGAAAGATAGTCATTTTTTATCATTGGACTAACTATACTGTTGTTAAGGGTGTCATATTACATTTTTGCTATAAGCTTATTCAAGAGTATAGTTCTTTCTAATAAAAATAGGGGGAAAAACAATCAGGCTCATGCAGTTGTATCCAATTACTTTGAGTAAAGAGGATATTTCTACAGATAGTGCTTTTGCCCAAACATTGACTCTAGACTGGATCTTTAGGCTAATATCTTATACTCACTAAGTTAGGAATAAGCCCCACTGATATCAGTGGAACTTCTGAGTAGACACACACAGGCTTGCACTATATGATTCATAAGCTTAATGGAGAAATAATGCTTTTCCTGTAATTTCAGAAATTTTCATTAATGCTCTCCCTCATAACTTTTTGCAATACATCCTGTCCTTCCACATGTTCTTCAGCATAAGTTGACCATCCCGATTAATATGATTTAGCCTTAGTAGGGCTTTCTTGCAATTTTGTCTAAATCCAAGAGCCCATCCAAAGCAGATCTGGCCCAAGACATTTTGCTGCCTGAGGCAGAGCAGCAAACACCATCCCTGCCATCTGAAACTCTAGAGTCTAGACATATATCCTAGGCAAATAAAATTATTTTACTATCAGGATTAGCAAGGGGTTGTCTATACAAAGGGGAAAAACCTGGATTGCTCCACAGTAATAGCAATTTGCAGCAGCTGTGAGCTGTCCTAATGGTTTTACTTCTCCCATAAACTTCACATGCCCCCTAGCCAAGCTGGTGGCAGAAGTGGGTAGATTCCTCTCAAATAGATTCTAGAGGGCGATGCTCGGGGGCAGTTGCTCTGCAAGGAAAGAGCTTAATTGTGGCTTCCCACAAGGCTCCATCCTGTCCCTGATGCTATTCAATATATACATGAAGCTGGTGTAAGAGATCATCCAGCAGCATGGGGTGGGGTGTTATCAGTAAGCTGATGACACCCAGATATATTTCTCCATGCCTCGGTCTTCAGCTCTGACTTCAGATGGTATCTCTTCTCTTAATGATTGTCTTAGGGCAGTAATGGACTGGATGAGGGAAAACAAATTGAAGTTGAATCCAGATAAAATGGAGGTACTCATGGTAGCAGCCCCGAACCCAGACATTGGGATACAATCTCCAGTCCTGGATGGGGTCACCCTCTCCTCCAAGGACTGTGTTCGCAGTCTGGGGGTGCTCCTGGACCCGTTGCTCCAGATGACGAATCAGGTAAATGCGACAGTCAGGAATGCCTGTTTTCAGCTTCGGCTGATATGCCAGCAGTGCCCTTTCCTGGAAGTCAGGATCTTGAGACTGTGGTACATGCTCTGGTAACCTCCCCTCTTGATTTATGTAATGCACTCTATGTGGGGCTACCCTCATGCTTGGTTCAGAAACTTCAACTAGTACAGAATATGGCAGCCAGACTGGTCTTGGGTACATCCAGAAGAGACCATATAATATCGATTTTAAGATCACTTCACTGGCTACTCATTAGTTTCTGGGCCCAATACAAGGTGTTGGTTGTCACCTTTAAAGTCCTAAATGGCTTGGGTCCAACCTATCTTTGGGACTGCCTCCATATAATCCTCCCCGTGCACTCAGGTCCTCTGGGAGGAATTTGTTACAACCTTTAAAAATTAGGCTGTGTTCGACCTCATGGAGGGCCTTTTCAGCTATTGCTCCCAGATCATGGAATGGCCTGCTGGATGAGATCCGTCATGTCACCAACCTAAATAGCTTTTAAAAGGCTCTTAAGATGGATCTCTTCTGTCAGGCATTTCCTGAATAGATACCCGGCCATTAAAAAAGAAAAGAAAAGAAAAGAAAAGAAAAGAAAAGAAAAGAAAATCTACCTTGTCCCAACCTCGCTAGGGCCACTGTCCATTGTTTATTTTTATTTTTTGTTTTAAAGTACCATATATTCCAGCATATAAGATGACTGGGTGTATAAGACCCCCCCCCAATTTTTAAGTTAAAATATAGAGTTTGGGATATATTTGCCGTATAAGACTACCCCTCCTTCTCTTATACCACCAGTATATCCCAAACTCCCCCCTCCAGCCTCCCCACTCTAACCACCACCCATCCACCTTTCCCAAAGCCATGATTGGAACCCCAGTCATGGCTTCAGGAAGGGTGGTTTGTGGCTGTAAAGCCTCCCCCACTCCAGCCACTACCCATCCACCCTTCCCGAAGGAATTGAAGGTGGAGGAGTGGGGCGAATATAGCATTTTGCCTCACATGCTGCCCATCTCCTGGGAGCGAAGATGCAGGAGACCGGGTGGACGGTGAGGCAAAGCGGGTACATTCTCCCCTCTCCTTCACCTTCGCCCCCTTTGGGGAGGAATCGAAGGTGGAGGAGAGGGGCAAATGTAGTGGTTTGCCTCACCCTTCAGGGAGGGTGGAAGGGTGGCTGGCTGGGGGGGCTTTCCAGCCACCACCCACCCTCCCCGCAGCCACGATCAGGAGCTGGATCGTGGCTTCAGGGAGGGCGGAAGAGTGGCTGGCATGGGGGGGGGCTTTCCAGCCACCACCTGCCCTCCCCGAAGCCGTGATTGGGAGCCCGATCACAGCTTTGGGGAGGGCGGAAGGGTGGCTGGCTGTGGGGGATTTCCAGCCACCACCCGCCCTTCCTGAAGCCATGGCTCTGGGTGTGTGTGTGTACGGAGGAGTGGCTGGCTGGCTGGGGTGTCTTCTTATAGGGCTCCCCATCGTGGCTTCGGGAAGGGCGGGTGCTGGCAAACCTCCCCCTATCCAGCCAGCCACCCATTCCGAAGCCATGATGGGGAGCCCTATTCTGGCATATAAGATGTCTCCCTAATTTTGAAAATATTTTTAGAAGGTTTAAAAGTTGTCTTATACGCCGGAATATACAGTATGTTTTAATTTATGAATTATTTAATTGTATTTTAAGGGGGGTGGGATTGAGGTTCTGGGATGTTTATTTTAATTGTTGTAAGCCACCCTGATTGCGTTTTGTAGATGGGTGGGATATAAATAAATATTATTATTATTATTATTATTATTATTATTATTGGTACTTGCTCTGTTATCAAGCCCCACCACCGCTCTTATCTGACCAATCAGGGTGCACTTCCTTTCCTGTGGAAAAGTGAAGCAATGTGAATGCAACTGTCTTAATGAGCAGGAATGCACATTCCCTACAGAGCTTTTTAAAAACCCTGGAAAAAGCTTCAAAGGCTCTCCAGGCATAATTTTTGGAGTTTTTGCAGCTCCTCTTTTGAATATGACACACTGATGTGGGTTCCTATTAAACCAGATTGGATTCTCAGCAAATTGCATGAGGATTACTTTGACCATTTAGACAGGACCCAGATTTCACAAGCACCGTTTCCTCCCTTCCTGGAGTAAAAATAGAATAGCAATAAGTTAAATAACTAAGAGTTTTTGTCCTCAACATATATACCCCAAAACTGCTGCATGAGGCAGCAACCTCACTGGTAAGGCCAGCCATAGTGAATGTATTTTTTGTAAAAATGGGAGAATGAAAACACAATCATCTAGGAGAGGTTAAGGGGTAGGAGTTGGTAAAAAAACCCAAACCCTTGACTAAGATCTTCAAGTAGGCAGAATAAGTAAGACTCTGCCTACACAGTTCTGTGTCTTCTCCTTTCCCTGGTGGCTGTCAAGCTCTTATGGGTGAGGGGGTGAATGATGTTACTTCTGTTTATGGATAAGGAATGGACTATGGGGGAGGCAATTTAGAGGAGGGAGGGCCCTGTCATAACCCACCTTAAGACACGTAACTTCTCCCCTTTTCTCCCCTGGATGGCAGCTAATCAGAAGAAGGCACATGATGATGCCACACACGTCTGCCTCTCTTGTGCACATGTGCCCCCATTTCCCACTCTGGCACTTCCCCAGGAGTTTTAAGAGGCACCTCCGTCGTTGGCCCTCTCTTTGCACCTGGGTGAGGTGTGTATGTATGAGTGTGAGCGAGGGGGAGTGGGTCAGTACATCATGTGGAAGTGGGCATGTGGCTCCCACAGAAGGCTGCAGCTCTAAGAAAGGCAGGGAGCCGCCTCTTTGCTCCCTCCCATGCTCACATCTTTAGGGGTGGATGGCTTGCAACCTGCTTTTGTTGTTGGTGGCTGTCGGTATCAAGAGCGGTGACAACAGTTGCCAGCTCACAAGTAGGTAAGAGCAGGGCTTGGCTGGAGGCGAGGTGGGTGGTGAGAGGCTTCTTTATGCCTTGTGCTCTTGTCCTTTTGTGTTTTAAGCCACACCAATCATTCTGTCAAGTAAACAAAGCACTCCTCAGACTTTTAAAATTTTATATCTAATTTGTGGTGTGCTGTGTGAACAGCTTGTCAAAGCACTGAGTTTGCAAGCTTGGACAGGTGACTGCTTTTTGGCATTTTCTTGCTCCTCCATCCTCTCCCTCACTTTGCTCCCCCCCCCAATTTGCTGGTCTGGTCTGGGTGGCAAGCTAGCAAGTGGAGCCGTGCTGGTGGTTTCCTGAGGAGACTCGTGCAGATGGGGACAGGGGGTCAGCTCCACAACAAACTTCAGCGTGGACTCTTTGGGTGCGTACCTTTGTTTAGGAGAGAGGGTGAGACCAAACGCTGTGGCTGCTGCCACCTCAGCCTCTCTGAGAAGGGCAAATGCTGAACTTGGCTGTAAGTTTTAGAAGTTCCTTGCTCTTCCCCGCCAGCTGCCCAAACTTAGGTGTTCTCAGAGCTCTAAAATGCCAACCACATTAGGTGTGCCCTGGAAGACACTTACTTAAGCTCTTATTGAGGGTTTTTTGGGGGGTTTTGGGGGGAGTTTGCAAAAGTCAGAGGAAGGCAATGATAAAACCATTTCTGAGCATTCCTTGCCTAAGAAAACCTTCTGAAATTAATGGCATCACTATAAGTTGAGAGGTGACTTGAAGGCACACACACACACACACACGGCCCCCACATCTTGAAGCAGACCCCCAGGCCAGGATTTTTGGTGGGCCCCCTCCCTACTGCTAAGGTTAAGGGCAGTGAGATGCTCTACAGGATTTAGGATAAAAAATAAAATAAGCCAGTTTAAATGATGATACCAAAGTAATATTTTTAAAAAACTAAATGGATCTACATACTAAAACTTACAATAATATCACACTGCCCCCCCTTCTAATCCTGGCCCCCCAGACTAGAGCCTTGTCAGCCGCCCCCACCTGTTGGGGCCTTGCACACACATACATACACATATACATATACAGTTGTAACAGTAAACACTGCATTCAGTCTTCTTGCTATTTCAGTTTCTCAGGATGTATCAATAAATCAAGGGGGGGGGAGATGGAAGGCAGGGGTGACTATTTCTGGAACTAAGGGGTTTCAAAGAAAGCAAACAAAAAAATCCCAACTAAGCAATGGTGCTGTCACATGCTAGGAAGAAAGCAGGGGGAGATCATTATATATTGAGAGTATTCCTCAAAAAGTAACCATAATGGTCTTGTGTGTTATTTAAAGAGCTAGGTGTGTGTTGCTGGTAATTGCTGTCAAGTTGGTTTGGCATATGGCAACCTATGAATGAGAGACCTCCAAGGCATACTGTTTTTATCCAGCATGAAAAGATACAAGGAAATCCTATACCACCTGTGAGGCTAATGGAGAAAGAAGAAATTTCCAGCAGTAGCTTTCATGGACACCAGTCCACTGATTGCATCTGATGAAGTGGACTGGAGTCCACAAAAGCTTATGCTAGAAATTTCCTTTTTGCAGTTAGTCTCACAGGTGTTACAGGATTCCCTTATATCTTTTTACATCTTGAGTATGTATATATGTGTGATTCCTTTGGAACTCTGGTTCTTATAGAATCATAGAATTGCAGAGTTGGAAGAGACCACGAGGGCCATCCAGTCCAACCCCCTGCCACGCAGGATATCTTGATCAAAGCATCCCCAACAGATGGCCATCCTGCCTCTGTTTAAAGACCTCCAAGGAAGGAGACCCCACCACGCTCTGAGGGAGTGTGTTCCACTGCCGAACAGCTCTTACTGTCAAAAAGTTCCTCCTAATGTTGAGGTGGAATCTCTGTTCCTGGAGCTTGCACCCTTTGCTCCGTGTTCCAATCTCTGGAGCAGCAGAAAACAAGCTTGCTCCATCCTCAGCGTGACATCCCTTCAAATACTTAAACAGGGCTATCATATCGCCTCTTAACCGTCTTTTTTCCAGGCTAAACATACCCAGCTCCCTAAGTCTCTCCTCATAAGGCATGGTTTCCATACCTTTCACCATTTTAGTCGCCCTTCTCTGGACATGCTCCAATTTGTCAATATCCTTTTTGAATTGTGGTGCCCAGAACTGGACACAGTATTCTAGGTGAGGTCTGACCAAGGCAGAATAGAGCGGCACTATTACTTCCCTTGATCTGGACACTATATTTCTATTGATGCAGCCCAAAATTGCATTGGCCTTTTTAGCTGCCGCATCACACTGTTGACTCATGTTCAACTTGTGGTCTACTAGGATTCCTAGATCCCTTTCACACATAGACTCATTCAGGCAGGTCTCTCCTATCCTATATCTATGCATTTCATTTTTCCACCCTAAGTGCAGTACAGTTGCCCCTCCACATTTGCGAACTCAGCATTCGCGGTTTTAACTATTCGTGGTTTTGGGAGGGCCCCCCCGCCCCCCCAAAACCGCTAAAAGGGGCCTCCGGAGGCCCCTTGAAAGCCCTGGGAAGGAGCGGGGAGGGCCAGGGAGGCATTCACGGGGCCTTTGGAGACCTTCCAGAGGCCCTGTGAAGGCCTGGGGCGGGTGGGGGGAGGCCGCGGAGGCCTTCATGGAGCCTTCGAAGGCTCCGTGAAGGCCTGGGGAGGGTGGGGGGAGGCCCCGGAGAGGGAGGGGGGAGGATGGGGGGAGGCCATCACGGTGCCTTGGAAGACTCCGTGAAGGCCTGGGGAGGGTGGGGGGAGGCTGCGGGGGCCTTCACGGAGCCTTCGAAGGCTCCGTGAAGGCCCCGGGGGGGAGGGAGGAGGAGGGTTGCAGAGGCCTTCACGGAGCCTTGGAAGGCTCCGTGAAGGCCTGGGGAGGGTGGGGGGAGGGCAATCAATATTCGCGGTTTTTTGACAATCGCGGGGGTCTGTGGAACCTAACCCCCGCGAATGTCAAGGGACAACTGTACTTTACATTTCTCCGTATTGAAACAAACAAAGGAGGAAACAAAACAAATGAGGAAACAAAACAAAACAAAGGAGGAAACAAAAAAAGGAGGAAATGACTATCCTCCTCCTCCTCCTCCTCCTCTTCCTCATATTTATTTATAAGTATATATATATATATATATACTTATAAATAACACACTAAATTATTGGTGAGAAATCATGTAATAATCTGAACATCCTGTACTGTGAATAGGTTAGGTTATACTGACCTGAGATAAAAATATGCCCCCCCCAATAACGCATTGCATGGGCCCCCCAAATTCCTTAAACCGGCCCTGGAGATAAAGATGGTGTTGGCTGTGGGTGGGTGGGTGGGTAGAGAAATGAGCACATTCCCAGATGGAGTGCTTCCTCATTTCCTTCTCCCTTGGAGCCAAGACCAGCAACTTGTTCCTTCTCTTAGTTGCTTTCCGCACCTTTTTTTTCACAGCAGCAGAAGCAACAACAGTACCACCCTAGGTTTGGCAGCTGGTAGGGAGAGGGTTTAGATGAGGAGCAAAGGCTAGAGGTGAGTGCCCTGTCCCCTGTCCAATGAGACATGCATGCAAGTAAGCTGCACTTATGCAAGTATGTGTCACCAACAGGATGCCGGCCCTTATCTGACAGTTAAAATATTTTTTTATTGAACAATTTGACACAAAAATATTGACACAAAACAAACAAACAAACAAACAAACAATATAAACAATTTAAGACAACAAAATAAACAACATAAGACAAACTAGAGGGAAAATATACAACATATAACTACAAACCAATTTATAACAACCTCTACTCCCCACACACATAAAAAGACTTCCCACATACTCTCCAGTTACTTCGTTAGTTAATTATTCTTTATTCTTTCCTCTATTTATCTATCATTTTTCTTACTTAATCTTTTTATTATCATAATAATAATCAACATTCCTACTAATAATCAGAAAATGTAAAATAATAGTGATAATAATCATTTTAGTTATTAAACCTAATAATGCAAGTATCCCCTTTTTGTTTAAAATTTTCTATAAATGGTTCCCATGTTTCCATAAAAGTTCCCAATGGATTTCTTCTTACTAAATTTGTTAGTTTATCTAAAAATGCCATTTCTATCACTTTCTCAACCCAATCCATACATGTTGGAATTTTATTGGATTTCCATTGCCTTGCAAAGACCAATCTTACTGTGGTTACTAGATAACTTATTAAATTTCGATGTTTCAGTTCTATGTTTCATGGCAGGGGGTTGGATTGGATGGCCTTTGAGGTCTCTTCCAACTCTATGATTCTCTTGTTATCCAGATCTATGACATTTAATAAATATAATTCTGATCTCAATGATATTTTAAATCCTAGAATTTTCTCCATCTTTTTATTAATTTTAGACTAATGTCTTTGAACTTTTTTGCATTTCCACCATAGGTGGAAGAAAGTTCCTACTTCATCCTTACATTTCCAACATAAATTTGATGAGTTCTTATATATCTTAGTTAATATATCTGGAGCTAAATACCAGTTGTACATCATATTACTAACCTGTACCTAACACTATTTTCCAATTGTTATTGATACATAGTTGTAGAAAAATCTCTGTGTCTGTGTGTTCTTTAAGGGGAGGACGGGGAGTATGGTCTGGGTCCACAAGGGGGCTTACTGGCTTGCTGGTGGGCCTGTTTGCGGCCCGGCCGGCACCC
The DNA here is from genome assembly GCA_030847615.1 of Gambelia wislizenii. Taxonomy (NCBI): domain Eukaryota; kingdom Metazoa; phylum Chordata; class Lepidosauria; order Squamata; family Crotaphytidae; genus Gambelia; species Gambelia wislizenii. Next base: position 27,604,210 of record JAUMIR010000011.1, on the reverse strand, counting down.
CCTGGTCCTCCGCCGCTTTGCGCTGCCCCGCCGGGTAAGGAGGGGGAGGGGCCCTCGAGATCGCATGGCAGCGTGGGGGCCGCTATTCCCCAGGGCGCCTTCCTCCCGGCAGCCACTGGGCACCGGGAAGGGCGTGAAAGCTCAGCCAATGGGGAGGGGCAGGCCCTCACCCGATTGGCTGAACTATGGTGCTGGAGAGGGACGTGGCAGGCTGCACCAGGAGTGGGTATAAAAGCCTGCTCCTTGCACGGCCCCCGGCAGTCGTCAGCTGGGAGCCGAAGCCCCGCCCACCCTCACTGGATTTACAGAGGTATGATGATGTTATTCTGTCATGATTTGCTGGTGGTTGGCATGGGCCCCGATCCAGGTCGGTGGGGGAGTCAGGGGTCTCCATCAAGTTTAAGTTCAAGTTTAAGTTCAAGTTCACGGAGACCTACCCCCCCACGGCACCCATGGTTAGGGCTGTAACATCTTGTTTCCAGGTGAAAGGGGGAGTGTTGAGCGGGATGGCTCGGCCAGGGACTCCCCCTTTCAAGAAGTAGTCAGTGGCAACTGACATGGAGGCCATTGAGCAACACAGGGTTGGTCAATGAAGGGATCCGGACCAATGCCACAGTGCCAACCAATTGCAGCCACCAGCCAATGGTGGCCTTTTCGTGCCGATATAAATATACTATCAATCAATATATTACTAACCTGTACCTAACACTATTTTCCAATCGTTATCAATACATAGTTGTAGAAAAATCTCTGTGTCTGTGTGTTCTTTAAGGGGAGGACGGGGAGGGCGGTCTGGCTCCACAAGTAAATTTTAGGTCCTTGTTCCAAATGTCTTCCCATTGATCCATATAGATATTTTGTCCTAGATTAACTGCCTGTTTGGTAACACATTGCTTAACTTGTTCTTTTTCAGTACTAAATTTTAATAGTAATTTGTAAATTTTACTAAATAATTAGTCGAGCATAAAAGCTTTTCAAATTCTGATATTTATCTTTCATATTGCCAAATTTTAAAATCCTCTTTCACTGTTGCTTTCAACTGATAGTATCATAACCAATGCATATTAAAACCATCTTTCTCTAAACCTTGCCTTTCTTTTATCATCAATTTCCCTGGGTTTTTTTACTGTTATATTCCTATATGTAGCCAAGTGTTACCTCATAACTTTCGTTTGCAAAAGGCTTCTTGACAGCTATTCTTTCAAAAGTGGAAAGTTCTTTTTTGAACCCCCCCCCACAAACCCTCACATTTCTTACGTTCTCTTCTTTAACCACCCTGCTACTTGCTGAGAAGACAGGAAGGCTTTTGGTTTATTTAGTCTGAAGTGTAGAGATTCCATTTTCCCCTCCATCCATAATGACCGATTCATGCACGATTTGTGGCAGATCTTATCTTTCCCGCAGAGTGCTCTAACCTTCAAACATTTTAAACCTCTTTTTACAATGGTGCTTAAATCTTGCTAAAAAATTGATTACTGTCTCATTTTAAACCTTCAGCTGATTGATTGTCGGCTAAGTCTGGAGCTTATCCCCAGGTGTACTTCAAAGCTCAAAATGGCATTGCACCCCCCACTGTGTAATGATGGCCTCCTAATGGGAGGCAGTGGATAAACCCCATAGGTTTCCCCCCTTCTTTTGTTAGTATCTAGATAAAAGTTATTTGGTGGGGAAGGGAACAGAGATCGATCAGAGCCATAAAGCTTACATTAAGGAAACACATTTTCTTGATTATCCATGTTCAGCAAATCAGCTCTTCCAAGTGTGAATGTCCTAAGAACTTACCTAAATGCCCATGACCTGCAGTCTGTCCCTCGCACATGTTCCCATAGGACTGTACCACAGGAGAGAAGATATTAATTCAACAGTGCTTCAGCACTGATAAGTGGCATATAAATACCAGTGCTATTGCTATTGCAATGCTATTGTGAAGCCATGCCCTATGAGGAGTGGCTTAGGAAGCTGGGCATGTTTAGTCTGTAGAAGAGAAGGTTGAGAGGGGACATGATAGCCATGTTTAGATATTTGAAGGGATGTCATACTGAGGATGGAGCAAGCTTGTTTTCTGATGCTCCAGAGACTAGGACACGGAGCAATGGGTTCAAACTACAAGAAAAGAGTTTCCACCTAAACATTAGGAAGAATTTCCTGATAGTAAGAGCTGTTCTGAAGTGGAAAACACTGCCTCATAGTGTGATGGTTTGTCTCCTTCTTTAGAGGATTTTAAACAGAGGTTGGATGGCCATCTGTCAGAAATGTTTTGATTGTTTATTCCTGCATGGCAGGGGGTTGGGCAGGATGGCCCTTGTGGTCTCTTCCAACTCTATGATTCTATGATTGAATGAAAATCATCATTCTGCATCAGACTACAGAGACAGAATCTACTCTAGTTCTAAATAAAATCTGTCAATAAATATGGAAAACAAAACAGTGGCCCACAGGTTGGAAACACTCAATATATATTCCAATCCCCAAGAGAAGGGACACCAGAAATTGCAGTAACCACTGGACCATTGCATTAATTTCCTATGCAAGCAAAGTGATGCTCAAAATTCTACAACACATTTATCATATATGTTGCAAGAAATGCCAGAAGTCCAAGCTGAATTCGGGAAAGGAAGAGGCATTAGGGATCATATTGCAAACATACTTTCTATAACAGGGCACACCAAAGAATTTCAGAAGAAAATCAATGTTTGCTTTATAGATTCTAGCAAAGGCTTTGATTGTGTAGATCATGAAAAAACTATGGATCAAAGAAATGGGTGTGCCACAAAGGCTGGATTACCATCTGTCAGGGATGCTTTGATCAAGATTTCCTGCATGGCAGGGGGTTGGACTGGATGTCCCTCGTGGTCTCTTCCAACTCTACAACTCTACAATTCTATGATTCTATGAAAACATTTTGTCATGGAGCAGAATGTTCATACAAGGGTAATTTTGAATAAGGTGTGCCCCATGTGAAAAATGACTCTTAAGGAGAGTGTACCACCTCAGACTGGGAAAACTGAATTGGCTGTGGACTAAGGAAAGAAAAGAAATCTATATTAACTTTTTTTAAATAAAAAAACTAATGTCTCCAAAGACTACTAACAAAGGCCATGCACATGTCTTTCATATCCCCAAAATCAGGAACAAACTGTAACCATCAGGATCCCTCCCCCATTTTGAATTATATCAAAAAATACATAACTTTGAAAAATGTACACAAACAGATGTTAGTCCTTGGAGAAAATATGTACCAAATTGTCTCGGTATACTAGTTGGAAAAATTGTATTAGTAGCAGCCTGAATTATCGCCAGGTCCTCAGATGACATCTCCTTAGGAAAGATGTGCCAAATTAGTTAAAATTTAATATCATGGTGACATCAGTTACATGGTGTATGACATGGCAGATGAATCTGCTTTGTTGCTAAATGCAAGAAGAAATGATACCCATCATCCTCAAACTTATGGAACTCTATAAATGTCCTTTAAATATATGGTGCTAATGAGAGAAATTTAAGTGGCAACCATGTAATTGAAAGCTAGATTAGTTCATTTCATGCAAGAGCATTGTGGGATTTATGAGCACCTTTCATTTACAGCTACAAACAAATTAATAATGATGGAGAAATGAATTGTGGGTGAAGAGATATTTTTCAGAGGCTGCATTTTGCTTCTGCTCCAGTTGGCATGAATTTCATCTCTGACCTAGGACTTGATCTTTGGAATTCTTTCGTAAGTCATCACTCCATTATTTAAAGACCAATGAAATGAGAACAAATATTATTTCCCAAATATAATAAGGCTGATGTTAATGAACTGAAGAAAGAGTTGGGACTTCAGGTTTTCCTCATCATTGCTAGGTACAGGAAGAGAATCTCCTCTTTTTAAATATAGAATCTAAATGAGGATTTGGTTCATGAAGATCTGTGCATTTATCATTTCTCAATTAGTTGGCCTGAAGCCTCTGGATGAAGAATTAGTGGTAGTTTCTAGATAGAAAATGTGAGACAGCTAGGCTTGTTTTCACACTGGCTTCATTTTGTTTCTATTTCAAGGTCTTACATAGAAATTACAGATATATTAATATGTTTATTTCTCGTCCATGCAATTTTCTTTACCTTTACCCATAAATCCATTCTGTTTCTGCATTAATATCTACCTCAAAGTATGTATTTAAATCTCTCTCTTCCTCTCTCTCATTCTATAATGGTTTTAATTTCAGTCTACAGACTGTAACAACCAATCAGTCAATCAGATACATCTGAATGTGTATTAATATGTGTATTTTAATATGTTTAAACTGCTGATAACTATGTGGTAATATTCGTTGAAGCATGAAATCATGCAGACAGCTAAATTCTGGTCTACATATTAGTCCAAGAGGGAGGACGCACAGTATTTGTGGTTTCTGTCAGTTTCACATAACATTCAATCATAAATCCATTCCACGCATCCATTTGAAAATTAGCCAATGATGTACTTTAGTACCCACTGTTAAAAGAACCGGGATGTTCTTCCCTCCCCTCTCCTGGTGCAGCCCTCTCATAGAATCATAGAATTGCAGAGTTGGAAGAGACCACGAGGGCCATCCAGTCCAACCCCCCTGCCACGCAGGAAATCACAATCAAAGCATCCCCGACAGATGGCCATCCAGCCTCTGTTTAAAGACCTCCAAGGAAGGAGACCCCACCACGCTCCGAGGGAGTGCGTTCCACTGCCGAACAGCTCTTACTGTCAAAAAGTTCCTCCTAATGTTGAGGTGGAATCTCTGTTCCTGGAGCTTGCACCCATTGCTCCGTGTTCCAGTCTCTGGAGCAGCAGAAAACAAGCCTGCTCTGAATCGGGTTTGTAAGGTACACAGGAAGGAAAGAATATCCCCTCCCCTCAGTTCTTCAAGATACAGTTGGATCCAGAAGAACTATGGCACTGGATCCTGGCATTAAAAATATCACTCATGAAAATGTGCATTGATTTCCATATCAATTTGTCTCTAATGTACAAATTGCTTTAAGGAACTTTCCTTAGTATTCATGCTTTTGTGTACAAACTTTCCCTAACATGCATACTTTTGTCTGTAAAGTCTGATCTGAGAATTGCATCACAAAATCTTGGAGAAATGGGAAGGAGGAAAGATGATGGCATTCCTATTGGCTTGTTAGTCTAAGAAGTGCAAATTACCGTAAATTGTTCACCAAAGGCCACAGAGCAAATGAAATAGTCCCTCATCCCTACTCAAGAGGATATTAGTCCATTTCCAATAGGAATTTCCAAAGTTGAAATTCCTCAAGCAACTCTAAAAAACTGAAACTAGTGGGAGAGAGTTTGACTTTCCTGGTGAGGAGGCTAAGATGTGGTACTTTGGTCATGGTCAATGTGGACAGATGTATAGGTAAAATAATTTAAATCATAACCAACGTGATAATTAAGTAAGTATTCAATAATTTAAAAGTTTATTTAATGTTCAAAAAATACTTTAAAAACAACAACAAACCAACCTCTTACAATAATGACTATTTCATTATTTGTAACTGAAGTTCTAATTAAAATTAACTACATTTATAGGTCAACCCCCATACCCATGGATCCATGGTTTCACTTATTCACGTCCAAAAAATATGTTCTCTCTAGGCATTTCTAGGTCCTCCAATGTGATTCTATGGTCAACCTCTGGTGTTTGTCTCATTGAAAATAACAGACACCCCCACGGATCTGAAAGAATGGTAGATCCGGGGGAGGTGTTTTAATGATGGGCATGGAGACGAGTGCAGTGGTTGGCCAGGGCATGGCTACGCCCTGGCTAGGAGGAGACAGGGGTGGGCCTGAGGCTGGGCTTATTTAACCCTTTGCCGTCCCCGGACTCCTCCTCTTTGCTTCTGAATCGGACTGAGAGGACATCTGGAATTTTTCCAGCTGGAGTGCAAGCTAAGTCTACTGGGCCCATGTGGTCCCACTTCCTTTGTTTCTAATCTTAAGTGACTGCCTTAAGTGATTTAATTGTCTGGGGGATTGTTTGATTAATTTGATTGTTTGATTGTTTAACTGTTTAAATTTGATTTAACTGAACATTAACTAATTAATTTTGATTGAGTAATTGTTTGAATTTGATTGAGTTGCCCTTGTTTGCGCCCTCCGTTGCCCCCCCTGTCCCTCGCGGACTGCCGCGGCCTCTTTGCGGTGCCGCAGCCTGCTTGCTGTGGCCTGTTGTGGCCTCCGTTGCCGCCTGCTTGCTTGTGCCCCTCGTGGCCTGCCACGGCCCGCTTGCTGCTGCCCCCCCTGCTTGCGGTGCCGCGGCCTGCTTGCTGCTGCTGCCGCCCGACTCACGCGGCCTGCCGCGGCCCTCGCCACCCCCCCTTGCTGCCCTCGTGGCTTGCTGTGGCCTGCTTGCCGCTGCCGCCGCCCAACTCTCGCCCCCTCGCTGCCTCACGGCCTGCTGTGGCCTGCTTGCGGTGCCACGGCCTGCTTGCTGCTGCTGCCGCCTGACTCGCACGGCCTGCCATGGCCCTCGCCACCCCCCCTCGCCGCCTTCGCGGCTTGCCGCAGCCTGCTTGCCGCTGCCACTGCTCGCATGTCCTGGTGATTCATCTGGGCGGAAACAACCTGGGCTTTCTGAAAGGCAGAGCTTTGATGCTACACGCCCTGGCAGACATGCAACGGATTAAGGCGGCGTGGCCGCAAGTCTCTTTGGTTTGGTCAGATATCATTCCACGACTCTCTTACCTGGGTGAAGGGCCCGCTAAGTTGCTGGACATCACCCGCAAAAAGGTTAACAAGGCTGTGCATCGGGCAATGGATGGAGGCCTTGGCCATTTCATCCAGTACCCGGGCATTTTTTACAAATGCCCGGAACTTTATAGGGTTGACGGAGTCCACTTATCAGTCATGGGGATACAGCTATTTCTTGAGGGTATGCGGAGAGGGGTGCAGGCTGTCTTAGCATCCTGTGTGGGGGATAGGGGCTAAGTGGACACTTGTCCCTATCTGTGGCAGGGAGTGGGGAGATCATGATCTGGTGATCACCTTTGGCAACCTCAATTTGAGTGGAGGGATATCTATCACCGAACTGTATCGGCATCTGAATGGATGGGGTACAGCAAGGTAGGCTATCCTTAGGGCCAGCATCCGGTGGCGATCCTTCACAGAAGCCATATGGCTTAAGGAGTTGCTGCATGGTGCGGGGGCCCTCCAGCAGATGGCGCTCAAAGGGAACCCCAGACACTGGGATCCCCATTGGGGCTCAGGTGAGTCACCCAGGGACACTGGGAGTTAGGTCACTTGCGACTAACTGCTTAGCTGCCCCCGCCAGGGATCTCCCCCTTTGCAGGTTGCATACCCCAAGAAATATACAATAAATAGGCAAGATATCAATAAAGTGGCCTGTATTTCAACCCATTCCTCTGTGTCTGGTCTCATTATTTCATGTGTCAATCATTAATTGGGTTCCTTATTATCCATGGTTTTAGGTATCCACAGGGGGTCTTGGAACATCTCCCCCATGGATATGGGGATCAACCAGTATATTGTTTTTGTATCCTTTTTGTTTGCACAACTCATTTAATGACCTTCTCAAAAGCAGTGCATGTATTTTTGGCTGTGTCTTTAGTACTTGGTAGCTCCAGTTCTTCTGCTATATTTACTTCTTCCTATGCATGATCAGGCAGAAGCCAGCTTCTTTGGGAAGATCAACAAAGCCATTGTATACAATGATAGAACCTTACTGCCTCAGCACATCTAAGCTTCTGAGCTTGAAAAGAAGTATGTCTGTCTCTGTGAGTATGGAACTTCACCTCTCTGTTATCTCACTTTCCCTCTTATTGTGGAAGCCCAAGCTCTCGTGCTGCCTCAGGATTCTTCCCCCAGTGCCACCTTCATCCATGTGCTTCTTATCTCCCATTGCCAATCCTCATCATTATGGCCTTTAGGATTGTTTGCTCTCGGTCTCATTCTAAGGCACTGGAGTGAACAGCGCAAGAGACAACACTGGAATTGTGGGTGGAGTTTCCTGGAATATCTACTGTACCACTAGAGTAGGCAGCTTCCTTGGGCATCTCACCCATATTACCTGGCTCTCTGGAAGGACTCTTAGGAAACACATTTTGATAGCAGTGGTGATGGCCCTCCTGGTGGGGGAGAAGTACAGTTGGTTGGTCCTGAAATGACCACCTCACTACACCTAAGGACTGCCATCTCACCTAGGGCTCATCTATATGGGAGGAAATAATGTACATACCTACTCATTATTGGAAATTTGCAGCAGCATCCTTTATCTCCATGGCGTTTTGGCAAAATCAAATGTATTTGAAGTTCTCCTCCCCGAATCAAGATGGCAGTCATGTCAGTTTTGCTTGGGGTGGGCAAGAAAGTTGAAGGGGCTAGCATTCCCAAGGGTAATCCAATAGTTGGTTTGCTCCTTTGCCAGCCACTTACTGGTTATTCACAGGACCTTATAAGTGAGATCAAAACCCCTAGGTCAGCTTCAAGGGTAGACTGGGTCCCAGGACCTGTAGAGGCCGTTTCAGAGCCCTACCCTTCACCAAAAGGGTGCCAAGGTATACACTGAAGTCTTAAATTCTCCTCAACTCTACCTGCCAAATGGCAGCCTAATTAAAGGCACCACTTTGAGCCAGTCATCAAAATCCACCAGGCACAGTATGGGGTAGAGGAAAAAAAAGGTAAAGGGGAGAAAATTCCTATCGGGCCCCAAAGCAACCAGCAAACTCACACTGCACTGAGGGCAAGCGGGTGGGCCATGCTGCAATGATCCAAAGAGGCATGTGAGGCCAGGCCTTAAATAGTCTACTATTCCACCCCCATCAAGTGCCAAGTCGCAGTGCCCTGCACCACATGCAAAGCCTCCTGGTCTCTGACCATGGAGGTCATCAAAAGAATACTTCCCCCCACAGTGTCATTGAGCCCTGCTGGTCAGGTACACATTTTATTGATTGTGGCCCATTAGGGCAGTTTAGAAATACAATAGCACCCCCCATATCTGCTGATTTGCCAACCACTGATTCAATTATCTGTGCTTGATGATAGGGGGGGGTGGATGGGGAGAGAGGGGAGAAGGAGAGATCTCACCTCCCTTCTCCCTTCACCCCCCCAGAATGGCTCCTGTGGTGGCAGTGGTGATGGGGGGGAAGGGAGGGGAGGAGAGGTCTCACTCCCTTCTACCTTTGTCCCCCCCCATGGCTCCGGTGGCAGCAATGGCAACAGAAGGGGGCAAAGAGAGGGGAGGAGGAGATCTTGTCTCCCTTCTTCCTTCACACCCCCTCCTCCATGGCTCCGGTAGCGGCAGTGGAGATGGGGGCCGTTCGCTATTATCCATGGATTTGATTATCTGTGGGGACCCCTGGAACCAATCCCCTGTGGATACGGGGGTGCTCCTGTACTTAAAGAAACAAAGAGATAAATTAACTGCCCAGCCCAAAAGGAAAATTACATGCATAATCTAAATCAGGGGTGGGGCAAGTGTGGTCCATGGGTTGCATGTACTCCCAGGGCCATTTTTGTGATCCCCACCACTCTGCAACTCCAACTTTTTTAATGCTTTTCCCATTTTGACTCTAAATGTCCCCAATACCTCCTAGGGGATGCGGTGGTCAATTTTGGCATGTTTTTGTCCCTGGAGCAATTTTCGGCCCAGAAAAGGCCTTTTCCCCAACAGGAAATGACCTGGAAGTTGACTTCTTGATTTCTTTGTTAAAAAAAATTGCAGTGAAGTTACTTCCACCACCCTTGAGGCCATTTTGGGGAAACAATTTTCTCTCTTTTTTCTTTTTAATTATTATTTTTATTGCGGTTACATTTGATGACCTTAACCGGGACATAAAAAGTAGATATATTTTCTTATATTTTCTCATAATACATGGAACCTTATTATTACATTACTAAAAAAAAACATAAATAAAGAATTTTAATCAGAGAATTACTGTATTTTCTCACATTTCATTACCTATTTTCACTCCACATTTTTTCTCATCATCATTACAGCAATCCATTAGGTAATTACAATTGTCTCTTTTCCCTTTTTTCCAACTTCCATATAGTCCCCCCTTAGAATTAACAGGGATACATTTCCTTGTTCTTATATTCACACATATATACTTATATATAAATATACAAATATATATGTTCAAGAATCCTTATTTACTTGTCCTTCAATGTATCTTCTAAACTTCTTGTACAATCCAAGTTAATTTGAACTATATTTGATGTTGTTCTATTTGGATAGAAAAATCTGTCTAAGTTTGTATACATACATCTACATATCCAGTTTATATAATTCCCAGTTCAGAAGTCCAAATTATTCATGTTAATCCAATTTCGTTTCCAGAACTTTTTAACAGGTTCCCATTCAGTTTCTACTATCTTATTAGTCTTATCTTTTAGTAATACCGTTAATCTATCCATTTCCATCATTTCACATAGTTTTATAGTCCAGTCCTCAAGTGTTGGGAGTTCTTTCTTTTTCCACATTGAAGCAAATAGTAATCTCGCCGCTGTGATCATATGTAGAAGTACCCTCCAAGAGCCTACTTTAATCTTCTCTTTTATTTCATCTACCATGTTTAGTAAATATATTTCAGGTTTCAATGAGAATTTTGAGTTTAGTATTTCAGAAATCTTATTATGTATTTTTCTCCAGTAGATTTTGGTTCTGGGGCAGTTCCACCATATGTGAAAAAGAGTTCCCTTAGCACTTTCACGTTTCCAACAGTTCTGTTTACCAGTTTTGTAAATCTTATCCAGTTTAACGGGGAAACAATTTTCAAAATTTCTTTTGGAGGTGTAGTGGAGGAGTGCAGCCCTGCAAGATTCCATTGTGGTCCTAATCCTGCAAAGTTGCTCCCCCCACCAGGACAAATGTTTAAAGTAAATTCCTGCTGCATCTGCTTTTTTTTTTAAAGTCTCTTTCCTTTCTCTCCATTACATTATCTCCTATTTTCCTAGTAATTAGCCACACTCACTCCAAACTATTTCCTCTCAACTGACTGGTCCCACATCAGGTTTGCAACACCAGTGCTTCTTATTAATCTACCTGATGTGGCAGACCAACAGTTTTTGCCCACAGTGAGCCAGGGAATGGCACCAAATACGTGGCTATAATGGTTTCTCTCTTTCTAGGAAACTTACCACAGACAAACAGCCAATGGCTCCACAGACTGGTACTGGTCCATGGACTACCACTTTGAGTGGCACTGCACTACACTGCCTCTCCCATTTAAAAGGAATGCTTCCCCACAAAAGTTTTCTGGGGAAAGATTTGGAAAATTGAAGAACCAGAGCTCAAGAAGCTAGATAAAACTATCCTTGATAAGCGAAAGTTGCTGTTGTTTTTTTTATGAAATATGGGCAATGTTTTTATTTTGTGTTCAGCTTAGAATCGTCATACATTATGTTCACAGGGCAGTTCTGGTTACTTTGCAGTATTGATTTGTAAAGTGAACAGTAAACTGAAGAAGAAAATAGACAAAAGAAAAAAAACTGATTTAGCACTAATCCTATTTCAACTGTTAGGCATGGTTTCGGTTGTCTCAGCCAATTATTTTTTTAAAAACTATTCTCTCATCAGGAACACAAATGCTACAAGGAGTTCCTTCAGATATGGCACTTGTCTATGTTCTGTGTGACTCATGCTTCCCACAGAGAAAGCAAAAGCTAGACTTGGGTAGGAGTAGATAAGTGAAGTGAGAGGCACAAGGAAAAAGGGCATGTGTTGCAGATTCCAAAGACAGCAGAGCAATTTCTTCTGTTCCAGTTTCTTCTTCTTCTACGACTGCACTTATATGAAGCAGAAAGCAAAGCATATGCCACCATGGGTGGTTTAACATGGAGGATGCTACACAATATACCTGGGGGTCATAACATATTGACCAGGCAAATGAAGGTTTTATCTAAGCTTGACGATTCAGACATGGTAGCTTACAAAGTCAAACTTAAATAAGCAAATAAATAAAATAATTATCACAATGTTTTAAAAGATAGCATCCAACAAACAATGGCCTGTGGGAAGCTGGCTTGGAGGGTGGTGGAGTCTCTTTCTTTGCAGATTTTTAAACAGAGGCTGGATGGGAGTGCTTTGATTGTTTATTCCTGCATAACAGGGGATTGGACTGCATAGTCCTTGTGATCTCTTTCAACTATAAGATCCTATGATTCTATCATTCAGTCCAAGTTCTGAAACTATTATTTAAAGCTAGGTTACAAATAAAAGTTTGAACAAATTCAGACTTGTGAAACTATAGAATACATTGTGATTATAACTTTTTTAGGCTTGTCAGAAGGCATACCATTCATTATGCTAACTTTCAAAGCCTACTAGCTTATTCATCAGGTAAAGATGTTTAAAAAAATCACACATGGAGAAAAATCACAATGTTAGAGTCACAGGTCTGCATCTTCCTTGCTTGAGGTGTTGTAGAGCGTGGATATAACAGAAAGCAGGGGGGACAATAACTGTGAATAAAAGCAGTAGAAGACAGTAAAGTTTCTGCTCTATTCTGCCTTGGCCAGACCTCACCTAGAATACTGTGTCCAGTTCTGGGCACCACAATTCAAAAAGGATATTGACAAATTGGAGTGTGTGCAAAGAAGGGCGACTAAAATGGTGAAAGGTCTGGAAATGATACCTTATGAGGAGAGACTTAGGGAGCTGGGTATGTTTAGCCTGGAAAAAAAGATGGTTAAGAGGCAATATGATAGCCCTGTTTAAGTATTTGAAGGGGTGTCACATTGAGGATGGAGCAGGCTTGTTTTCTGCTGCTCCAGAGACTGGAACACGGAGCAATGGATGCAAGCTCCAGGAACAGAGATTCCACCTCAACGTTAGGAGGAACTTTTTGACAGTCAGAGCTGTTAGGCAGTGGAACGCACTCCCTTGGAGTGTGGTGGGGTCTCCTTCCTTGGAGGTCTTTAAAGAGAGGCTGGATGGCCATCTGTCAGGGATGCTTTGATCAAGATTTCCTGCATGGCAGGGGGTTGGACTGGATGGCCCTTGTGGTCTCTTCCAACTCTGCAATTCTATGATTCGATGATTCCTTTCTCTATCTGTGTTGTTTGGGATATTGCTTGGCTCCTGGGTGCAGCTGTTTAGGGACAGCATTTGAGATTCACAGGAAAGAAAGGGAAGAGAGGATACCAATATGTCTACATTCCTGTATGGAACACAAAACATGGTTTGGTATGTAGCCATACAACTTCCTTAGCTACATACACTCTTATTCTAGAGACTTATTGCATGAGGGGAGGGAAGTGGCTTTAAACCCCAAGAATAGTGCATCCTGTCTTTCCTTATCACATTATGTCTATGTGCTTCTGTTATTCTTCCGTTCTGGTCCCATGGAAGATGGTAGTAAATACGAATGTTTTTGCTAACTGAAAAAAATCTGTTAGCAAAAAGACTTGCCTTTACCACTGTCTGTCACAGGACTAGAAAGGGAAAACAGCTGAATCAAGCCAACATTGTGAGAATAGCATGGGCCATGCTATTCTCATGCTTTATTTCCACTTCCCTTCCCTTGTGCAATGAGCCCCCTAGTCTACTCTTTCCAAAGTCTGGTGAATATTGTCATTCACAAGTGAATCTCAGCAGAATATTGTGAATGTCTGAATATAGCAATGCATTCCTTTCTTATTTGAGACCTAGGGTGAGGAATGTTGACCATGACATTAAAGTGGTTGTTAGCATATTCAAGAGTACATCTATGTTGTCATATATTCACAAAATATCAGCATTCACACAAAAAATCTCTGTGTGTGTGAACATGTAAACCCATGCATGGATTGATCTATCTGCCCCATTGAGAGATGCTTTGATTGGCAGAAACTTCCCAAGGCCTCACCCACTGCTGTTGCTCACTTTTGCTACTAGAAGTGCTGGGGACTGAACTGTGTGCAACTGAGCTACAGAGAAATAGAAAAGGCAAGATAATGAGAATGATAATCATGAGAAAAGGAATTTTTCGGGGATGTGGTTAGGATCCAGAGAACTGTGCAACTAGTTCTGTATATCTGTGGAGAGTGCATCCATGAGGAGTCTTTGGCATTTATTTGTTCAAACTGTAGCACTCTGGCATGGCATGTTGGTGAATGAAAACAGTTCATTATATTGTACCTAAAACAATTAGGCATACGTAATGGTTCCAAAGAACCTCTCAGCCAGGAATGGAAGACATTCAAAGATTTATTCAACTAATTCTGTGTGTCTTGTCTCTCTCAGTCACACTTGGGAAGGTGCACACTGTAGACATCTCCAAGCTTGACAAGTCAGACTACCTTGCATATATTAATTACTTTTATTAGTCCTCGCCAGCTAGAAAGAGACTGTGGGGTCTGCCCTTTTTTGTTCTCTTTCCTTGGTCCCTGTAGTATGAGCCATCCTGCAGAAGAAAGTTCCATGCCATTTTAAATTCCGCTTCCTGGGTAGCTTCCTAAGGCAGGTATTGCTGTCTGTGGGACTGGATCCACAAAGATGATACAGAACTTCTAGATTTAGTCCCTGGACCCCATAAATTGGTCCTTGAGGTTGCCATTCCTGCTGGCAAGTCTTTCCATGCTGTGGCTGCAGAGCTAGGCAACTTGCTCAGGTTTAAGCCCTGAGTCTAGGGGTCTGTCTATACGATTAATTAAAAAAATCCATTTTGGGGGTAAAAAATACGAAATAGGCAGCTGTTCGTATGCATGCGATCCGCCTACACAATTTTTTACCCTCCTAAACTCTGTATGAGCCCCCTTTCCCAGCTGGTTGGAGCAAGCAAGCCAAGCGGCAGTTTTAAATCTCCCACCGCTTTTTAAAAAAAAAATTAAAAAGGTGCCTGCTTTGCAGACATTTGGTTTTCCCTATTTACAAAGTAAAATAAAAATAAATATATATAAAATTCATGGACTTACTGGACTCTCACTTAGCTGGGAATCCAACATGGTGGGTGCTCCCAATTCCCCTCCTTGCTAGCCCTCCCCCTCTACTCAGCCAGCCAATCAGATTACATTTCCTGTTCGTATGTGTGCGAATGGGGCATACAGACCATCGAATGGCTGTACATATTTTATGCTGAGATCTGCTAATCCTCCCGAACGCCAAATCCATGTAATTCACGGGGGATTCACTAGCCCCCCCCTTCTGAATGTCACGTATGAATCCGGATGGCTGAGTGTACAGAAGAGTGATCTTCTGAACTGTGTACATTTTTTTTTTTACCATGTAGATGGGACCTAGGTAAGACTCTCCATGTTCAAGTCCCTTTGCCAGGTGTGTGGCTTCAGGACTCAGTGCAGGGATACTGTGCAGAACACTTCAATCTTCTTGGACATTCCATCTCAGGACAGCTGTACTTGAACAAAATACCTGCAAATGAAGATTGGAAAGAGAAACAGCTGAACTGGAATATATTTCAATCAACAGTCCAGTCCATCAACAGTGGATTGGACAAAAACAATGGTTTCCTGGCACATCACACATATTATAACACTAGTTAACACCCTAGTCTCATGACGGTGCTCTTGGCCAGTTTACCACATTTCCTTTCTGGTTCCCAACTAGCAATACATTCCAAAACTCCCTGCATCATGCAGATGGTCATCCACTCAACCTGATCTTAGGAAACATCTTTCCTCCTGCCTTTGTCCTTCAATGACCATTGTTAAACTGAACTTGTCACTGCATCACCACACCCACAAGTTTTGCATTTCTGTGGCTATTCAACAGCCTACTTATAAGGTCTGTTGCTAGGCAATTAGTTCATTCCATGCATCTGAGGCAGTAGACCAAGTCTACAAAAACTTATGCTACAACTTCTTTCTCTCAGTCTCTAAGGTGCTACAAGATCCCTTTGCATACTGATATTCCAGACTAGCACTGATATGTCTTGAATGCTACCCTGCAGGGATACAGTGAGAAGTTGCAGGACTACCTTCCGGTAGGGGCCAGTCCAGTAAGGATACTAATGTATCGCAAAGCAACAGAGAGATAATGCCATGGGAAATCTGGAATCTTTAGTAATTTCCTTCCTTGATTATTGTAATATCTTCTGACTGGTCTTCCATTAGCTCATCTTAGTACTCTAGTTGCCATTCAACATTCTGCTGCAAGGGTTATCTTTTTGGCCTTTTGTTTTGATCATGTTGCCCCACTTTTGATATCTCTTCATTGGTTACCCATTCCTACTAGGTTTCAGTATAAGCTTCTTGTTTTAACTTTCAAAGCCCTACAGAATGTATCTCCCCCCTATCTTTGAGCCTTCATTTGTTTTTATCAGCCTGCTTGAGATCTGTGTTCTAGAAAGTCAAGGCTTCTCACTGTAATGGAGCATTTTTTACCATTTCCTGAGCCCCCACTGCAAAGACCATAATCCTCCACTTTGGTTCACTGTGAACAGTGCTTTTATATAAAATTTGACTAATCTGACCTTAAAGACCATCCCAGAGCAACCAGGAAATAAAAATACACTCTGTGACCTCATCATACACCCTATGACATAGCCAGAGTCAAGCTAAAGGGCTTAGGAAGGGCCCCCATTAAATCTCCTCCATAAATTAACTCCTGGATGAATTTTCTGCATCTTCTCTGAAATGGAAAACCTAATCCTCCTTTGTGTCTCCAGAAGAGACAGGTATCTTAAGAACTTCCATCATACTGAGGGAATTCCATTGCTGTGCAGATTGAGCTGATAACTCCTGCATCCTGGGACCAAAGAAGCTCTGCCTGCCAATCACAGAGATAACCAAATTTGCCCCAATCTTCCAAATCCCGACTATTCAGAATTCCTCTGTAAACACCTGAGAACTATTTGAAACCAAATGTTTCCTTTGCTCACAAAGTGGCTTCAAAGGGGCATTTTCCTATAAAAACTCCTGGAATCTTAATGTTATTTGGTTCAGTCCCATTTTCCAACTGAATCCATGACAGTTTGTCCTTCAACCGCTGCCCTTCCAAATTAAGCTCCTGGACCTTGAAATGGCTCACAGCTGGCTTTAGGCATTCCTCGTCTACTTCCCTTAACTTAACCCTCCTGTTCCCAAGTTTCTTCCTGTGGATAGCATGCTATGAGCAGCTGATGGAATGTTGGAGAGTGAATGGGAGGAGAGCATGAAGGAGCCAATCCTGTGGCAGGAAACTGCTATGGGAGGGGTCTCCTAGAGTGAAAGATATGGATGACCATTGGGAGTGAGAGAATGACAAAAGGGAGATGACAGTTGAAAGGGAGAATGAAAGATGTGATGTGATGAGTATAGCCAGTTGGCCTGTGTGTGCATTGCTTGATAGGCCTAGCCAGCGTGCCAGAGCCTGACATGAGCAAGAGGCCTGCTGTGATTAGAAGTAGCTCTCAGTCTAGTAGATTGCTCATGTTGCAAACTCTGCCTTGCCATGCTATCGCTTGCGCTGCCAGACATCCAAGGTCACATAAGCAATTATGTTTTGGGAGCGAGTATGAGATGTCTACAATGGAATGTTTCCTCGTTAGCATTGCAGGTATGTGTGTAACTGAAACTTATCAGTTCCTCTCTCTGATATTACCCACTCTGAGAATTCTGCTTCAGACCTGTCTTTGACTATGATCCTGAATACTTCTGTTTCTGCTATAATAAACCATTCTTGATCAAAGAAAATTGTCTCTGTGCCCGAGTGTTGACAGAGTCATCACATGTAAGGCTATGAGTGAAGCTGAGGGAATGTATACACAGGGAGAATATGTATTAAGAAGAATAGAGACTGGTCAAAAATAAAGAACAAAGCAGTTCTGTTATCTTATTAAAACAATAAACCAATCTTTATATTTACTCATCACATCCAGTCCTTTCAAGAGTTATTTGCCCTTACTGATATTTAAGTGACACTCTAACCTTGTAAACACCCACATACAAATGCAAGAACTATCCATCTAATTGTGGAACTGTGGTCTCCACAGAGTATTAATTTGGTGGTAGCAGTAGGAGGTAAAACTCCTGTGTCACAAAAGTGGTTGCAGCGTAAGTGACGAATTGGCCAGGCTGAGAAGTGATGAAAATTCAGTGGTGCGCCTGATGTTCACAAATTTTGTGGCAGCGGTAGGATGTAAAACCCCTGCGTCACAAAAGTGGTGGAAGTATACGTGACAAGGCACCAGGCTTAACAGTGACATAAATTCAGCTAGTGTCCCTGATCGTCACACTTCCTTCTTGCTACTCAAAAGTAATGCCACTTCTCCAGTGACACAAGCTGCAAGGTCAGCTGTAATATTTTTCCCAGCCTAGTTTTTCCTTTCTAACTAAGTTCCTGCCTTACTGTGAAAGTCTTGTTTTGATTGCTAATTGAATGCGTGTGGTGTGTGAATGGTATTGTTTCCATTCACACACCACATGCATTAAAGGTATTAAAATTTCATCTATCAATTTTGGAACACAGTGTCACATGTCTTTTCTCTGCTCCACTTGTATACATAGGAGTACAAGGTCCTGCACTTACACAAACCTCTCATTTGAGCTGCTTCTAATTCCCATTGAAGCTAAAAAGATCTTGAGTGGAATTCCCACTCCCCATGAGAGATTCACATAACATCATGCAACCAAGAGTTTCTTCTTCCCTGGCTCAGCTTTGTCTTTGTCACTCATTGCTCTACATTCTTAGAATTCCCTCCCTGAACATTTTCAGACTGCTTCTTCTCTAGGTGTTTTTAAATGTCAATTGAAAACTTTTTTTTTGTTTCCCAAAGCTTTTGGAATTTTAGCTTGATACTGTTTTATATTTTGATTACATGTATTGGTGGGTTTATTTTATATTTATATTTTTGTGTTGTTTCATACTATATTGGGGTGTTTTTTTTGGAGTTATCTGGATAATTTGTTTTGCAATTGCATTTTTATTTTATAGTTCTATGTTTATTATTCCTTCCTTCCCTCTGTGTCTGTTTATGTATACACTTAATTTAGATTGTACCCCTTTGGCAGGACCCAATGGTTTTTGCTTGTTTTACTGTAAAGCTCCATGTATACAGATGGCGATGATGATGATGATGATGCTTGTGCTCAGGTAGGGCCCTTCTCTCCCTTTGTTTTTAGCAACAAGTGCTGCAAACTGATATTAGAGTAGTTTGTACTCAGTTAAGTCAGAAGAAGGGGGTGGAGTCTTGTCCTCCCAGAAGGCTTAGGCAAAAGCAACTGCTGCAGCCTCTTCTCACTTGTGTATTCTTCCTCAAGAATAACCTTTGTCATCTTGACCACATTCTGATGTTGCTTGGCCTTATACATCCTGGTTTCCATCTGTCGAATGCCGGCAGGTATGAGCCACCTCTTCTCCTGATGTTACCACTTCCCGGCAACCTCCTCCTCTAGCTTCTGATCCTGAGGTGTATATCTCTCCGTGACCTCTTAGTCTGAGAAGTTGCACTTCGGGCCTTGCAGTCTTGCTAAGCAACTGAGTACCTGGCAGCCTCCCTGCAGACCTCTTAAGGAGAGCTGGGGTGATCCCTGCTAAAATGTTTCTATGGAGAACTGACCTCACACCTCTCAAATAACATGATTTCAAAACCATAGCAAATAGCAAAACAAGAATTTGCCTTGTGTGGTGTGAGAGGGATACATGGGAGAAGACATTGCCTAAGATACCATGCAAATGTAACAAGACAAAATATGTGTGGCTTTTATAGTATAAATAGTAATGATATTTACAGTGGGCCCTCTGTATCCTTGGGTTCAATACCTGCAGGTTTCAGCAACCATGGATCATCACTGCTGTCATGCTCTGCTTCCAGAAGTTGGAAGTGGACTCTGATTCTGAGACTGAATCAGTAGACATGCCAGGACCTGCTGAACCTGAGCAGGAGGATGTTCCAGAACCACACGTCTCAGATACAGACAATAATGCAGGTTTATCAGTACCAGCTCTGGCAGGGGGTCTTGCCCATTCAGATACAGAGAACAACTTATCTGTACCTACCTCCACAGCATGTAGACAACAAAAGGAGGACTTGAGGTGGTGTCAGCGTATTTATAGGAAGCATAAATTAGTTAAGCAGCAGCTGCATTAGCAGCTGATCTATAAATATGCAGCACTTACCTCCAGGGGATGTCAGAGATTATCTGACCTTCTTGATTGCTTGTCATGTTCCTGATCTCTGTGTTGGACTTGGACTGTATTTGTTTACTCTGGACTCTGCCCGACCTGGATTCTGCTGGACTGACCTAGACTCTGTTTGCCAGACCTGAACCTTGTTTATTGGACTTTGCTTCTGGACTTGTGTTTTTGCTTGCTAGTAAAGTAAGTGACTGCCTTCATGCTGCCTTGATGCCTTTGCCTCGGTAATTATTCTGACTGTGCTGTACCTTTGCTTATCAGCTGTGTAGTAATCAGCCTTTGGCTGGTTACCTGGACATTGTTTGGACAACTACACACCTAAAATGGCAGCACTCATATCTATAATGACACTGCCGCATACCTAAAATGGCCCCACCCATACTTAAAATTGCCACTCCCATTGATTAATATGAGACTCTACTATCCATGGTTTTTGCTATCTGCAACAGAAGGTGGGGTGGGGTTCTGGAACACCCCCCCCCCCCAGATACAGAGGGCCCACTGTACTAAGTACATTGAATTAGCTAATATTGTTTGCAATATTCTGCTGTTTGGATATATTTCACATGTAAGATAATCCTAAGTGTTTTTCCTTCTGTTTTCCTTTTTACTTTTTACCTGTTTACCTTTTCAAACAAGAATAACTGCATTTCTAAATGGCATTGATGAAATTCAGACAAAAGACATTGGTTGTGGTAATTCATCTGAAAGGAGCTTTCGACAACACAGGAGAGGTGGTGGTGGTTCTTTGATAATACACTGCTATGTATGTGTACCAGAGACTTTTGAGAGAGAGAAAGAGCTCTTTAAATAATGGACAGTGGCAGAGATGGTGGTGGAGATGGATATTGATGTATTTCACAAGAACAGTAAGATAATACTATGGAAAACTAGGAAGCTCATGTAGAATCTAGAAATGGACAGAAAATCAGTGTAGGATTTTAAGGAGTGGTGTTGAATAGTTAGTTATCAGAGTGAAAACAGAGCTGAGTAACCTTGGTACCAGAGGGCTGGAGTGATGGGAGAGAGGTATGGTGAGACAATGGCAGACCAAAGAGGACTAGTCAAGGTCAGATATTATCATGGGGGTTAAATCCATTGGGAGGGGAAGGCTGACAAAGGGTTTCTTCCAAACACTGCATTTTAAATTGCAAAGAAAATAACTTCTAAGCCAGTAATACCATTATTTCAATAATTCTGAGTTGATACCTTGAAAACTGTTTTCAACTGATGTCACATTGTTGCTATAATTTCCAGATTTACTCTGACTCACAGCATTCTATTAGACTAATAATCTAAAACCACTGGGATTATTTGAAGCTGAAAGTCCTATTTTAGTCTCAAAGGCATTGTTTCAGACAGGGAAGAAACCCACCTTCCCCTTTAGTCAAGTCTCTTATTATAACATGCTGCCATAGAAATAGAATTGATGTTCCCCCTGCCACTGGAACCAATATAACTCTTGTAGAAGTGGGGATATAAGAAGAACCTTAACAATGAAGGTAGTTTAATTTATTTTTGACTTACCCAACAACTGGGCTTCAGTGTAGGGGAAAGAGATAGCTGTTTTATGAATGGTTTATTTTGCACAAATGCTTATGTTTTTTTATTTGCATTAGCTAGAAGAAATATTTCTTGTTTCCTGACCAGAACATGATATGTTTGGCTAAAGAGAGTGGCCTGAATCCTATCAGTTTTGCCATCTAGAGTAGACTTATTTGAATCAATGGGATTTACATAAATGTTGTCCATAAATGTTGCCGCACCATTCAACAGTAGATTCAGTAAGACTATTCTGATACTTTTTAGTCATCAGCGTGCTTGCAGAAAGCGAGGGATGAGTCCTTCCTGAATCTTTGCGAAAAAAAGCCAGAGAAAGAGGGAGGGATTCTGATTGTGATTACCAATAGGAGGCAGTATTTACCCAGTCCAACAATTTGTAGAGGCCCATATATTCCCCTTCCCTTAATGAAGTAATTGCTTTTACTGGCTTTTTATGAATGAACTAGTTTGGGTGAATGATGTGATTGTAGCCATGCATACCGGGGTTTCCCTACTACTGAGGAAGTAGAGCAAAGGTTAATTGAATACTTAACATCTCCAATAATGTGTCAACTTGCAGGCTTTTGTAGATTGGGTTTAAATACTTGGAGAAATTTAGTTCAGCACAGACAGGGAGTGGAAGGAAATTATCATTGTGACTGCTAAACGTACAGTTGAGGTAAGCAGCTATGGGCTTTGTACTCTTTAATCTTCAATGTTTAAAAGAGATAATGGGGCATTTTGGCACTAAATGTTTTTGTGTGAATTAATTATAGACTCCTAGCATTGCATTGATAAAGGAAATGAAACGTCAACTAGAATTAATCTCTGGAGGTTGTTGCCTGCAATGCACTCTGGAAAGTAATTGGAGTACGTGGCTTACCCCATTCATCACTGTACTATCTCATATTTGTACATCTTGTTTGAAAGAAGATACTTAGAATCATAGAATTGCAGAGTTGGAAGAGACCACGAGGGCCATCCAGTCCAACCCCCTGCCACGCAGGAAATCTTGATCAAAGCATCCTCAACAGATGGCCATCCTGCCTCTGTTTAAAGACCTCCAAGGAAGGAGACCCCACCACGCTCTGAGGGAGTGTGTGCCACTGCCAAACAGCTCTTACTGTCAAAAAGTTCCTCCTAATGTTGAGGTGGAATCTCTGTTCCTGGAACTTGCACCCATTGCATCCTACATGTTCATACATATAAGGACTTGATTATGTGTTTGTAGACATTTATATGTACTTATTTATTGATGAAGTAATTATTACTTGCATGTGACACTTTGGTATAATATATGCACTAAAATTAAGTTCATTCAGAATCACAATATACACTGGAGATTTATAGAAAATTGATTCTTTATTATTGAGTTTGAAGATAACATATTAGAGTTTGTTTACAGTAATATTTCCTCTGTAACCATTTTGCACTGTTCACAGTGAAACCTCCCCTGTATTTGAGTTGAGTACTTTACACAGTTGTCATGAGGAATTTTTTTAACAGTGTATGATATGCTAGGTCAAGCTAGTTATATAAAAGAGTTAAAAACAATTAAAATAGCTGCCATGTTAAAACAACATTAATTTAAAACAGTTTAAAGGCATGTAAAACATAAGGATAAGAATAAAAGAACAGCAACTGCCTCCCATATTAAAATCCTTCAACAGGTACCAGTTACTTGTTAAAGGCCTGTCTAAATAAAAAATGACTGCCTGCTGGTAGAAGAAGAACACAGAGGGGGCCAGTCTAGTCTCTTGTAAAGTAGACTTCCACAGCCTGGGAGGAGCCACCAAGAAGGCCCTTTCATGTGTCCTTAACAATCATGCCTGTGTCAGTGGTGGACCTGAGAGAGTATCCCTAAAGGATACTAAAATCTGGACAGCCTCAAATGGGGCAAAACACTCCTTCAGATAGTCTGGACCCAAGCTGTATAGAGTTTTATAAGTTATAGCCACAGTTTGAACTGTATTCAGAAAAGTACCAGTAACCATTGCAGGTGTTGCAGCAAGGAAATTGGAGGAGGGCCTTGAGGGCAAGGATGTGAAAATGTATCAGTCTGGATTCTTTTGGACTTCTCCCAAAGCCTTCTCTGCTCTCTTCTTATTCTTCTTATGCATTGGGTTATGAGACTTTGGTATTTCCCCTCCTTCAGTAAACAGATATGTGTATTTTGCTTTTTCCCGGCCCACCCCAAAGTATGCATGTTTAAATGTATGCTTATAGTTTTGCACAGTTCAGCCATTGACTAAACCAGACTTCCATGCATTTTCCAAATGTATGAATTTCTGTGTAGACATATTTGTTTGGTACATAATTCAAACAACAACAAAAAATATCCCAGAAACTAGGTTTCTTCCTATAGATGGGAAATCATAGGATGTAAACATATTTTCAATAAGATTAATAAAAAAAGAATAATTGGTTAATGTGAATTTCTTTTCCACCCTTTTATATGGGCTCCCATTCATATCAGGACAGGACACAAGGTGGGGGGGGGGCAATAAAAAACGATCCACTCACAATTGCCCCATGCATACTCTTCCTGAGAAACACTTATTCCATCATCTGTGGTACTCATTATCACACAACACTGTTACAGTGATATTATTCGACTTTATCTAATATGGCTGCCTCCTGTGGAATCCTGGAATTTGCAGTTGAAGGAGAGGCATTTAGAACTCTCAGCCAGAGGGCTCTTAGGCCTCACTAAACTACAAACCCCAGAATTCCACAGGAAGCAGCCATAGCAGTTAAAGTGGAATAATAGCACTATAATAGTGTAGTGTGATAAAGTCCATTCTGATTATGCTTGTTTTAAACAAGTAGACTGCAGGACTGAACATAAAAACATTGGATTTTTCAACTAGGTTCTGTTTCCCAATAAATCCTTTATTCACAGTCTGAGACCTGTGTCATGCTTCTTGGCTTGTTAAATTCAAAGATTCCCTGATGATTTCAGAGAATGTAGGACTACAGTACTTTTAATTATTTCTGCAAACTTCATAAATTAAGCTAAGTGCATCACAGTGTTCTCACTGCCCTTTGATAGATTCTTGTGTGCTACACATGCAAAGTATTGCTCCCATTGAGCAGTTACTTCTGGCATTTCCACTTCAGGAAAAGCAACCTGACTCTTTTGCATGTTCCCTGGTGGCCATAGCAAATGCTTTTTTTTTTTTTTGCCTGGGGCCATTTGGTTTGACTTGTTAGAATTATTGCACACACAACAAACCCCAAATCTGAATTATTATCTGTTCATGCTATTTATCATGTGAGATTGTTGGTTCTGCCAGTAAATTCAGAAATGATCACACATCTCTTAACAATCCCAGCAACAAATAACACATACAAATAAAACTAAGTCCCTGCATTTGTCTGGTTGTTACCATGTTTCATCACATTTGGAAGGTATGCTTGTGATGGCCTAACTTGAAAATATAGGCTATGTAGTATACAGGAAAGTCACTTTGGGGGTGGGGGCAGGACACTCCAATTATTTTACCATTGGATTTTCACCGAACTTAGAGTGTCGATTTGTGATAGTCTGATTCAAAAATGCAGGGCATGAGATATATACAGTATTCAAGGGGGGCTGTTGTTGTTATTGTTGCTGCTGCTGCTATTTGCTGTCAGGTTGACTTTGATTTATGGCAACCATGAGTATGAAAGATTTCCAAGAGTTCTGTTCATCCACTGCCCTTCTCAGGCCTTACAAACTCAGTGCTGTGGCTTCCTTGATTGAATCAATCCACTTGTAGTGTGGTCTCTCTCTTCCTACTGCCTTACATTTTACCAAGCATTATCATCTTTTGCAATGATGATAATGTCCAAAGTATGACAGCCTCACTTAGTCACCTTTGCTTTAGTGAGAGTTCAATCTTGCTTTGCTCTGTGGGTGATTGTAAAGGTCTATTTAGTCCACCTATTTTCAGTGGTGGCCAGCTAGATGACACTCAGGACATTATCACACCACTGTGCAATCTTGCCACAATTGTGCTAGTTTAAGAATAGAAACATACCAGTCTGGCATCATTTATTATCACACTTCTTCCACAATAGCGCTTTGGCACTGGTTTGGTGATCCATGGTTGTGCAATCTGTTTTCTGCACTGCCACCATAATACAGCCTTCTGAACCATGTATGACCCACTCTGCATGCCTTTCACATTTTTTTAAAAAATATTTTATATCACTTAAATAAAAAAAGAAAAGAAATAGAAATGTACGCTGATGACACCCAGATCTATTTCTCCTTGTCCCGATCATTGGCCTCGAATTCCGATGATGTCTCTCCTCTTAATGACTGTCTTAAAGCAGTAATGGGCTGGATGAGGAAAAACAGATTGAGATTAAATTTGGACAAAATGGAGGGGCTCACAGTAGCAGCCCCGAAACCAGGAGTTGGGTTGCAACCTCCAGTCCTGGACGGGGTCACGCTCTCCATTAAGGACTGTATTCGCAGTATGGGGGTGCTCCTTGATTCATCACTTCAGATGATGAGACAGGTGAATGCGACGGTCAGGAGCGCCTGTTATCAGCTTTGGCTGATACACCAGCTGTGCCCTTTCCTGGAAGTAAGGGACCTCGAGACTGTGGTGCACGCGCTGGTAACCTCTCGTCTAGATTTCTGTAATGCGCTCTACATGAGGCTACCCTCATGCTTGGTCCGGAAACTTCAGTTGGTACAAAATATGGCAGCCAGAGTGGTCTCGGGAACATCTCAGAGAGAACATATAACTCCAATATTAAAATCTCTCCACTGGCTGCCTATCAGTTTCTGGGCCCAGTATAAGGTTTTGGTTATTATCTTTAAAGCCCTAAATGGCTTGGGTCCAACTTATCTTTGGAACCGCCTCCTCCCATACAATCCTCCCCGTGCACTCCGGTCCTTTGGGAGGAATTTGCTTCAGCCACAAAAATCTAGGCTGTCTGCAACCTCCCAGAGGGCCTTTTCAGTAATCGCCCCCAAACTGTGGAATGACCTGCCGAACGAGATCCGTCAGATAACAAACCTGAGTAGCTTTAAAAAAGCACTAAAGACGGATCTCTTTTGGCAGGCCTTTCCTGATTAGATCCCGGCCTCAGGAGCTGTGTTTCCGGGCCTTTTTAAAAAAGTCTTGTTTTTATTTATATATATATATATATATATATATATATATTAATGTGATTTTAGTCAGGTAGTTTTAATTTTATACTGTTTAATGTCTTTTTATGGGGGTGGGTGATGCTTTTAGTCGGCATTGTAGCATTTTAATTGTTGGAAGCTGCCCCAATTGTTTTTAGCAGAGGAGTGGGGTATAAATAAATGTTGTAGTAGTAGTTATTGTTGTTGTTATTATTATTATTATTATAAAATAAAAGGAAAACAGCCTGCTCGGGAACAGCGAGTGGGACAGGGGAGAGGAGGAAATGAGCAGAATCATATCCACTCACACCATATGACTGCCTGATAAACAGAACTGCAGGGGGAGGCACTCATTGAATGGAAATCCATAGTAAAAAAGCAGCACGATTGGGAGGTATTGGCGGGTTTTACTCATCAATGAAAAGGAGCACTCCAGGAACGGATGGAATACAAAGTGGCTACAGGACAGACATGGAGTTGTGCGGTAAGTCTCTCTCTCTCTCTCTCTGGCTTTTCTTCACAAACGAAGATTCAGGAAGGACTCATTCTGCGCTTTCTGCAAGCGTGCTGATGACTAAAAAGGCCAATCCAAGATAAACAAGTCCGGTTGCAGAAAGCACAGCAGAAGGTCTCCTTGGGTGATGTTTCTGGGTTGTGATTCTTTCTGCGTTGTCATTTCTCTTCAAGACTTGTTCGGCGTGAGTTCTCAAATAAGGCTGCAGCATTGTGGATAGTGCGTCTCCATGCCTAAGATGTCATTATCCCATGGAAACAGCGCTTTACCAGCCTCGTGTGATAAAGTCCTCAGAATTTGCTAAAAGGATCTGTTTCAGATAGCTTGATGTTTGTCTCAAGAATGTAGTTACCTCTTGTATAGTGCCCTGAATACAGAGAGTCACCTTGAGCTTGCCAACATGAACAGTCATATATTTGATTACCTTTAAAATGTGTTCAACACAGATTGGTAGAGCTCCCTCTGCCTCTGTCAGTTTGACTCATTCGCTTTAGAAGAAGCAGAAGCTTAGGAATGGGAACTGATGGCTTCTTCACTGTGTCCTGGGCTCTTAGTGTCATCTCCAGGACTTGTGTGGGTTTCATTGGGATATATATACTCAGATGGCCTGCCTCCTTGAGTGGGCTAAATATTTTTCTTTGGCACTGCCAAATCTGCCCATTTGTGTGCCCTCTTCCTCTGGACCCAGTTCCTAATAGGAGTGGAAAATATGTAACTTTCACCTTTTCTCTCCTTTTTTCTTTCCTGATTGGCATAACTGTTTTGTAAACTTTATAAAAACAAATGGAAACATTGAAGAAAGGTGGTATAAATATATGTTGCTGTGGTGTTTGTGTGCCTTCAAGTCATTTCTGACTTATGACAACCCTAAGGTGAACCTATCATGAGTTTTTCTTGGCAAGATTTATTCAGAGGGGTTTTGCCACCATTGCCTTCCTCTGAGGTTGAGAGAATGTGATGCGCCCAAGGTTATCCTGTGGGCATCCATGATTGAGCAGGGATTTGAATTTTGGTCTCCAGAGTTGTAGTCCAGTGCTCAGACCACTACACCACACTGTCTTTCTGGAATAAATATACAGTGCATTAAAAAAAAAAAAACCCTGAAGTTTCCCTCTCCACTTGGCTTTGATTTTTTTCTTTTTTCTTTTTTTTAAAAGAAAAAGAGATTCCATGATTTAATTTCATATACTGCATCTGTGCTGGCCTTAGCAATAATTATTATTTTATGTTATTTGCTATGAAGTTAACTTCTACTTATGGCAACCCTGTGAATGAGAGACCTTTATGAACCCTGCTCAACAACTGTCTTGTTTAGATCTTGCAAAATCTGGGAAGCTGTGGCTTCCCTGATTAAATCATTCCACCTTCCAGTGTGGTTTCGCTCCTTTCCAACTGCCTTCCACTTTAATCAGTATTGTCTTCTTTTCCAGTGAGTCACGTAGATTCATTACATGTCTAAGGCATGGCAGTCTAAGTTTAGTTGTTTTGGCTTCTAGGGATTCTTTAGGCTTGATTTACTCCATTAATTATTTTTTTTTGGCAGTCCATGGCATCCATAAAACTCTCATCCAGCACCATATTTCAAATAAGCTGATTCTCTTCTGGTTAGCTTTCTTCACTCTCCAGCTTTCATAGCCATACACAGAAATCAGAAGTATTGTGGCCTGGATAAATACTTTGGTATATAATGGGATGTCTTTACACTTGACGAACTTATGTAGTTCCTTTCATGGCTGCCTTTCCAAGTTTAATCTTCTTCTGATTTCTTGATACAGTCAGATCATATTCAGTTTTGAGATTTATAGGACAATTAAAATCACCCAATATATGCTTTTGAGTTCTTTAGAAATTTCCATCACACAGTCCCTTATTGTCTGCTGAATATTTCTTTGTCACCCAGATGTCTGGGCATGATTACCCTGAAACAGAATTTGGCCCAAGATTTTCATTGGAACAGAAAGGTTTATAATCCCAAATCAAGTTCTACCTCACCTAGGAAAGTATGTGACATCTCCCTCTTCGCACCCCAGGTTTTGAAAACTAGCAAGTTCCTGGACATGTCCATACTACCTTTTTCCACAGTATTTGCTTAAAACAGTCTGCAATCTGCTGAGCACAAGACTTTGTCTCCCTGGCACCTTCCCCATTGTTCTCAAGACAAATGTTCTCTGTCATTGACTGTCAACATTCTCCACCCACTCCCCAGATTTCCCACCATTGGTTCCAGTGAGTTAGCCTGACTAGGGGAACTGTGGTCTGCCTATTACTGATGGACAGAAATGTACTGATTTTTCTCCCTACGGTGCTAACTCAGCAATAGCCCAAGGGAGAGGAATGGAACAAAGGCTCTTGCTAGAATGTACCTTCACAGATTTTGTAAGGCAGAGGAGAGAAAGAGGAAGCAAGTTGATAGTGAAGAAATTGCTTTAAAATCCCCATGTTAGTTATTATTAAGAAGCAGAAAAATGGATCTCAGAACAGTGGTGGATGATGGCTATAATGTCAGTGAGGTAATCAATCTGCTCTGAGGTTTAGTATAAGCTATAAATATTCAAGGTACAGAACCTATTTAGGGAAGTATTATTATTATTATTATTATTATTATTATTATTATTATTATTGCATATCCCACTTTTCCACCAGCCCTGGGACTGAAGGTGAAATAGTTCCCCAAATATTGTGGAGACTTTCAGATGCTCTAAGAAATGCGGATGTTGGGAGGAGGACAGTGCTGTCCTGCTTCCGGTGATCAATTTTGCATGTCCCGTCCTCCTCCTGTCCTTCCTCCATCCTTCCTCCGTGCTTCCTCCATGCTGGAGGGAGAGGAAGGCACCACTTTTCATTGCTGGAAGTTTCTGTCAATGAAAAGCGATGCCTTTCTCGTCCCTCCAGCATGGAGGAAGCACGAATGAAGGACATGGGGAGGACGGTGTCATGTGAAATTGATCGCTGGAAGCAGGACAGCACTGTCCTCCTCTCAACCTCTGTGGGTTGTTTTTAGAGCATATGAAACATTCCTAAAGCTCAGACTAAAAACAGGAAAGGGTTCCCTGCCCCATTAACGTCTAAGCAACCATCCACTAGTGGCTGCCAGATGGGACTTTTCTGCCTCATTCTGCTCTGGGGCAGTCCTCACCACCCCAGGGGTAAAGATGGTGTTAAGACTGGGGGGGGGGAGATGGAATAGGGCTGAATATAACATTTTAAAATAATCATAGAATCATAGAATTGTAGAGTTGGAAGAAACCATGAGGGCCATCCAGTCCAACCCCCTGCCATGCAGGAATACACAATCAAAGCATCCCTGACAGATGGTCATCCAGCCTTTGTTTAAAGACCTCCAAGGAAGGAGACCCCACCACACTCTGGGGGAGTGTGTTCCACTGCCAAACAGCTCTTATGGCCAAAAAGTTCCTCCTAATGTTGAGGTGAAATCTCTGTTCCTGTAGCTTGCATCCATTGCTCCGTGTTCCAGTCTCTGGAGCAGCAGAAAACAAGCTTGCTCCATCCTCAATTTGACACCCCTTCAAATACTTAAACAGGGCTATCATATTGCCTCTTAACAGTCTTTTTTTCAGGCTAAACATACCCAGCTCCCTATGTCTTTCCTCATAAGGCATGGTTTCCAGACCTTTCACCATTTTAGTCACTCTTCTCTGGACACGCTCCAATTTGTCAATATCCTTTTTGAATTGTGGTGCCCAGAACTGGACACAGTATTCTAGGTGTGGCCTGACCAAGGCAGAATAGAGTGGCACTACTACTTCCCTTGATCTAGACACTATACTTCTATTGATGCAGCCCAAAATCACATTGGCCTTTTTAGCTGCCTCATCACAATGTTGACTCATGTTCAACTTGTGGTCTACTAGGACTCCTAGATCCCTTTCACATGTAGTCTCATTCAGCCAAGTCTCGAGATAAAATGTGTTCCAGCCTGGAAAAAACGAATTGGGCCCCAAGTGACCACAGGAGCCTATTTCAATACACTGGCCCATTTCCATAGCTGCCAGCTGCCACACTCTTCTGGATCCATGTGACCATGTGACACTCTTCTGTAGCATGTGACCAAGGCTGGTCACATGCAGGGGCCTTGTTCATGTGCTGTGGGCCTGCTGTCTGGATCCAGAGAGTGGGAAGCAGGCTCAATTATACTTAATAGTGTAAATTTATTTTTCACATTATCTTTAAATTCCACAGGGATGTTCTTCAGTTTTTATTTCAGCACAGTGGTTGGTTTAGTGTTGTTCTTTAGCTTTACTCTAATTTTGGATATTTGTAGTTCATGGTCTGTGTCACAATCTGTTCCTGGTCTTATTTTTGTAGAGAGAATGGAACTTCTCCATGTTCTGCTTCCAATTATGTACAGTCGTCCCTTCACATTCGCGGGGGTTATGGGAACAAGACCCCCACGAAAGTGAAAAAAAAAACGCAAGTAAAAGCAGCCTCTGGGGGTTTAACGAGGAGCCCTTCCTAAACACACACACACACACACACACACACACGGAAACTGACCCAGCCTCTGAGCATTTAAAGAGGAAAGAAAATCTTCTTAATGCCTCTGAGCATTTAA
The DNA here is from genome assembly GCA_030847615.1 of Gambelia wislizenii. Lineage (NCBI taxonomy): Eukaryota > Metazoa > Chordata > Lepidosauria > Squamata > Crotaphytidae > Gambelia > Gambelia wislizenii. Next base: position 27,572,423 of record JAUMIR010000011.1, on the reverse strand, counting down.
GGAGGAAAGCTTCCTGCTGGCCAAAAGAAAAGCACAGTCTCATATTGTGAGCACACAAGCTTTCCTCCTTAAACACTCAGAGGCTGGGTCTGTTGCTTGCTGAGAGATGCCACCCGCACCTTCCCTGTGTGTGAATGTGTGTAGGAAAGTTTCAAAATGTGAGTTTTAAAGAAGCAATTCATTTTGTTGAGACACAGAGAGGGGGTGGGAAGCATGTGGCTGTGCTTTTCTTTGGGCCATGAGGAGACATGGGGTGAAATATGAGTTTTAAAGAAGCAATTCAGTTTGTTAAGACACAGAGAGGGGAGTGGCAAGGGGGAGACTTTGCTTGCGTGCTCACAGCATGGGGCTGTGATTTTCTTTCCTCCTTAAATGCTCAGAGTCTGGTGTGGGGGTTGCTTGCTTGCTGGGATCTTCCCTGTGTGTGCATGTGTGCAGGAAATTTTCCTCCTTAAATGCTCAGAGGCTGTGTTGGGGAGAGCGGGGGGGGGGGGAGGAATTTCTGCGAATACATAAAACCGCGAAAGTCAAAGCCGTGAATGTAAAGGGACAACTGTAGTCTATTAGATTTCTATACTGACCATCAGGTAATGTCCTTGTATATAGTCACTTCTTGGGTTGCTTGAAGAATTTGTTTACAATGAACAAACTGTTGGCCTTGCAAAATTCAGTCAGTTGGTCTCCTGCTTAATTTCTTAATCCTGGGCCAAGTTTTCCTACAATCTTTAATTCTGCTCTATATCCTTTTTTTTTTTTTTTTTGCATTCCAATCACCCATGATTAACAAGGAGTCCTGTTTTGGTATGTGATCAATTTCCTTAGGAATCCAGCAAAGAATCTTTCAATTTCTTTTTCTTATGCCTCTGTTGTTGGAGCATAAACTTGAATTATGGTAATATTGATAGGTATATATGCTTTGACTGCTTTTGCTAGATCTTTCCTCATTGTCAACACCACCTCCATTTCTTCTTGGATTTTCCTTTCCTGAGTAAACCTCTGTGTAATTATCTGAATCAAAATGTCCCATTGCTGTCCACTTTAGCTTGCTCACCCCAAGTATTGCAATGTTTATATGTTCCATTTCTTGTTCTACTATGTCTAGCTTCCCTTGATTCATGCTTCTCACATTCCATGTCTCTACAATATGTATTGTGCAGCTTCAGACTTTCCTTTATCCTCTGAGCATGTCAACAGTTGAGGTCCTTTTAGCTTGAGTCCATTTGTGTCATTAGCCACAATGCTACTCGTGGTTGTCCTCTACTACTACTGTAAACCAGTAGCCCTTTGAGTGCCATCGAACCCGGGAGTCTCATCTTCTGGCACTATCTCTTGTTTCATTTTGGATTGTTTCTTCATAGGGCTTTCATGGTCATAGATCTCAAAAGGAGGTTTACTGTGCTTCCCTCTATGCAGTAGTAACAAGCATTAACTATGGTGCCTTGCTGTTGTCTCTGAGAGATCCTTTGCCAGTGTCATCCTCCATTACTGCTGTTGCCTAGTAGATATTTGACACATTTAGTTTGGCTCCTCAACAAAAGCTTGTCTTTGGAGACCCTACCATCAGCACTGCTGCCATCAGCATAGCCTCTTGCCTCATAGGAACCCCCCCACCACAGAAAAGTAGTGCCATTGGTGGGATACTTGTGTAAGCTCCCTTATATATATAGTTCTACTTTTTTGGTCATTATGCAGTGGACATATTAAGTGCATGGTTTTGTAAATGGAGTTCTACTAGTGTAATTATTTCACATGGACCTACATTTTATCATAGTAACCCCAATTAGATTATAGTAATTGAATCAGTTGGATCTACCTGCATGTTGACACACCATTCTACAATGGAGTCAATGGGTCTACTCCAGATGAGAATAACCAACAGGATTCCAGTTATGCAATGGCACATTTTGGGATGGCATGTAAATATTTCTCAGTGTCTTCAATGTATCATTTTATTCACTGAGCTTGCATAAGCAACTACTATGCATCCCCCCCTTGCACAACAGGACAACAAGGAGGCACAGCAGCAGATACAATAAGCTGACACATTGGACAATGTTGGTATTTAGCAGAATGGTGTAGTATAACCACTGTGAGACTATGTGAGTGTAGATTTACATTATGCAAGGTCATTGCAGAACCTTGACCCATCATATACCCAGTTGAGTTTTCATAGCCAGCAAAAACTCAGACCTAAATCTCACTCCTCCAAGTCAAACACCCTTAAATGAAATATAGGTTCACATATCCAGAAGTATTTTGTTGTATATATCCTTCATACTGAACAACCTTCTTAATGAGCAAATGAGGCATAGCTTTTTCTTGCAAGCAGCTGGTATCTGATTGCAAGAAATATGATCTTTCATTTTCCTGGTGATCATAGAGCAGCCCAAGCATCACAGAACATTTTCTTTTCTGCTGAAATAATTTCCGATGATACAATATAACTTGATGGGAAATATGTTGCTCATTTGTTCATGACCAAACTTTATATGCATACAGCAAAACCACTTTAGGAATGAATACAGAGGAATTAGTGCTTTTGACTGTTTATTTGCATGAAAAATGTATGCTGTTGGAAACAAACCATCCAACATTTTATAACATTTCCTTAGCTTTCCTTCATAGCTCAGCAGTAGATCATATTCTTTGCATCCAGGAAATCAGGGTCTATCTTTAGCTAAAAGGATCAGATAGCCCAGTGGTTTTTTTTTTAAATACTCTTTTTATTACTTTTATACAGATAACATACTGTATTTAGAATATGATATCTCATATCTATATCTTATAACTCAGAATAAATACATGAATAAATTTAAAGTTTCTCTACAAATTATAACTTGGATTTTCTACTATGGTTAACTTCCATTGAATTTCCAGTCCTTATAGAATTCTTTGTAATAGTTTCATTGTCTTCATACATAGAGAGAGAGAGAAAAAAAGAAGATTATTATTAATAATTAAAACATCTAGTAAATCAGATTACATAATGGTCACCTTCCCTTTCCTTTATGAATTTTCCTCACTAAGCATTTGATCTCAGTCTTATACTAATCTCTATTACAATATTTCCAGCTGAATTCCAAAGGTAATACCCATCTAATACCTTTAAACAGTCTAAAATAAGGTACTAGTATACTACTTTTTTCTAAATGTGTAATATATCAATATTTAATGACCCGTTTTCTGACCAATACTTCATTACAGAGTCCCAAACTTTTCTTGTCTTATCAATAGATTGATTATTTAACTTAGATGTTCAGATGTCCATCTCCATCATATCTGCTATCTTCAAATACCAATCATAGATATTATACAAATCTTCAAGTTTCCAATTCTGGGCAATTATTAATCTTGCTGCTGTAATTAAATATAATGCTCTCCTCCAGTATATAATCTCATCTTCTTTCCCTAAAACATTGGTCATGTTCAATAAGTAAAATTCGGGTCTCAAAGGAAACTTAATTTTTAGCATATCCTTAATATTCTTACGTACCTTAATCCAGAATTTCTTAATCAATGGGCATCACTACCATATGTGGTATAATGTGCCCAGTGCTTTGTGGCATTTCCAGCATCTGTTGCTGCCTAATTTGTAAATGTTATCAATTTTAACAGGTGTTATATACCACCCTATATAGCCCAGTGGTCCTTAACTTGTGGTCCATGGACTCCCAGGGGGCCACAATGCCCTCACAGGGGGTCCGTGAAGGACTGAAGGCTGCTCAGCCCATGTGACAGGAGCTGTGATGATGGGGAGACTCCAGTTCCCATCATCTGCCAGCTCAGCAATCAGGTAAATGAAGGGTCACCTAGGGTCTGCAGAAGATTACACATTTAGTGGCAATGCACAGTAGCCAACTCTTTCTCCCACAGAGGAATGATGTTGGGGGGGGGTAGGGAGGAGCATGAGTTGCATATTTGTTTCTATGACCATGGTAACCTGTATTGTTTTGTATTTTCATTCATGTTTTGTTCTTTTCTAGCTCACAGGTTGAAATCCCAACGAGTGTGGTTTCAGCTTCCAGCTGTTCCCAGACAGTCTGAGATATGGAGGGGGGCATGTGATGATGGGGAGACTCCAGGAGCCAAGGCAAAGGCTGGCTGGCTTGGCTCGTGCATTGTCATGCAGTCCACTCCAGACACAAACTTGTAGAAAGATGCAGGAGAAAAGTCTCCCCCATCTCCCGTGCCTCTGAGGGACTGAGATAAGCCTTGGGGGTCTGTGGCAACAAAATATATTTAAAGGGGGTCCCAGTTAAAGAAAAGTGTAAGAGCCACTGAGATAGCTGTTGATGGGGGGAAACTGCCAAGGAAATAGGATGTAGCCATACTGCTCAGTTGTAGTAGTTTTATACTACTTTGATTGCCATGGTTTCATCCTATGGAATCCTGGGGTTTGTAGTTTGAATTCTCTCTGCTTAAGAACTCTAGTGCCATATGTTTTTTAAACTGTTATAAACTTCCTTGAGTTCCAAATTGGGATTTAATCATAGTAGCAGTAATAGTTGTCATGTCATCACCACCACCACCACCACCACCACCATCATAAAAAAACCCAGGATACCATAGAATGGAACCAGGACAGTTAAAGTATATTGAACCTTAGTATAGATACAACTCTGCTGCTAATTAGTGTAGACAATGAATTGGGTTAGACGAATGAAGTAACTATGATGGATGTATAGGCTGAGTTACACTGAACAGGTGGAGCATGTTCCCTCTTAGACTACCTCTTAGAATCAACAGGAAATCCCATGTGTCCAAATGGGATCCCACAGAATTCCATCCTTTCAGGAGGGAGGGGGAGCAAAAGTTGGGGAAAGTCCCAGAGGTTTCCTGAGTTTTTTAAAAACCCCAACAGAAATGTGCACCCTCGCCTGTTAGGACAACTGAATCAGATTGCATTGCATTGCTGAAGAGGACAGCTGATTGGTTGGATGTGCGAGGGGGTGGAGCTTGGTAAGACAGCAGATAGCAGCACTGCCATTTTGGATTATTGCTGTAGTGATTGTGGACTGAAACAATGAAACAGGCTTTCTTTTCTTCTCTTTTTTCATTCCTTAAGCAGAAGATTGCTATTCCACACCTTGGTTTAGTTTTGTTTTTTGTTTTTTAAATACTGTTTGTCAGGGGCAAGTTGGACAGTACAAAACCAGGAGTAATTCACTTCTGCCTGCCATCTTGATTTGCTGCATGCCTCTGAGTGAACAGCAAACATGGAAAGCTTCACACACCAGTGACCTTGCCAAAAATCATTGAGACAGATGACAGCTGCCGCGAATTGGTGTTTCTGTGCCACAATTCACATTTTATTGCCTCACCACTGCAAGGTTACCAGAGTTTTGAGCTTTTTTTCCAGTGACTTTTCACATTTGAGGACTTCTTCTTTTGGAGAATTTATTTGCTCAGAGACCCCTGGAGATTTATTTATTTATTTATTTATTTATTTCTCAGAAGCAACATTTTGCTGAAAAGTAAGTTGTCCAATCACATTGTGTTTTCTGTGCAATCCCCCCACCCTGTTTTGTGCATAAACAAATTCTTTGTAAAGAGTCCTGAATTGTGAAACATTTTACAGCAATGAAACATTTTGTTTGACAAGAACTGAGAGCCTGCATTATTTGCATGGGCAATAATGTTCACCATGTGTAGCTCTGTTGCTCTCCCTTCCCGCTGCCTGCCCAGCAGCTGTCAACCTCTGAGACCACTACTTCTGCTATTGAATGTCCAAGGGAGGAGGAGTGACAGGAAGGAGAAGAATGAACAGCAGCAGTCTCCTGTTCCCACTACAGTTTTGTAGACAGAGGGAATTAAAATGAGGTTGTTTTTCTTCCTTCTGTCTAAAAAACTGCCGCAGGGAGGTGAGGCAGTCTTGGTTACTTGATTGTCTCCTTCCCAGGTCATTTAACAGCTGGTAGCAGTGTTGCATGGGACTTGACAGCTGCCATGGGGTGGTATTGGATCCATCCTGTCCACCACAAGATGCATAAATGCATAAGCTTGATTTACATGCACACTTGTACCTCTTGGGTCTCAGTGGGCTGAGACAGTCTTTCTCACTCAGAACAATTTGTCAATAGTCCTTACCCCTATATTCTTTTGTATACTGGTGATGTTCCTCATCAAGAATTACTGTTTTTGATAGTAGGCTATACACTATGGCTGTAGTCCTGTGGTATCTGAAAAGAATGTACTAGGAACTATAGGATGACAAAGAGGGGGGAAAGAGTCCTTCAGAGGAGGAGATCCAGCCTTGGAAACTCACTTCTAGCTCCTTCAGCAATCTTCACAGCTCTTGCCCTACCACCATTGGCACGCTGACATCCATAGATAAAAAGACACTGTTCTGGACTGTGGGTGTGCCAAGGAAAATTGAGGGTGGTGGTGGCAAATGGTTTGGAACTGAAAGAACCAAAATCTTTTCCTCCCCATCATGCCATCAACTCAGAGGACAACTTGTGTCAGCAGTGAGTATTAATCTCCTCCCACTACAGTTAGTAAAAGGCAACTAAAAACAGGGGGGTCAGTCTCAAAAGAGGGAAGAATGATACAACATGCTGTTCCTACCTGCCTTGTTGACATGAGACCAGCATGGCTTTAGATATTCCCATCTCACAATGGTATGTGATTTCTGTCTAAGCAGACGTTTTTGAACTTCATCTTCCAGAAACCCTAGTAAGCAATTGTGGGAGTTTTAGTCTAAAAACTATCTGGAGACCAAGATTGGAAAGCACTACTCTGAACAATGAATAATTTGGAGCCCCCCAAATGTTTTTGGACCTCAGTTCCCATAAATCTTTGCTATGTCAGTGGTGAGGAATGATGGGACCTGCAGTTCAACAATATCTGGAGAACCTGCACTGCTCATCCCAGCTCTACAGGTTACCTTGGTGTGCCTGTGAATTGAATTTGTTATGTGGATGCACCTGCTCTAAAGTCAAGATGGATCAGACTTTTCTTTAAAAAAAACGTTGAAAGCTTTTGAAGCAGCTTAGACATGCAGCATCCTGCTGTAATTTGCACAGTGACAGTGTTTAGAAAGTCACCCCCCCCAAAAAAACCCCAAACGGAAGAGTGATCGATCAAGAACAGCAACCAGAAAATATAATAATAATAATAATAATAATAATAATAATAATAATAATTTATACCCGCCCCTCTGTTAAAAACAATTGGGGTGGCTTACAAAAATTAAAATACAAATATAGATTAAAATCCCTAAACACTACCCACCCCCATAAAAAGATATTAAACCAATTGAAATAGAAACTATCATAATAAATAGGTACAATGGGATTGACTTCAGGACAGTTTTCATTTGAGATTTCAGTTTCTGAATGTTGGTTTGGCTGGATGAGGGAAATAAACTACTTGGGATGTAATCTTGTGCTTATTTACCTGGGTGTAAGCTATATGGAACACAGGAAGCCATACTTCTATGCTGATTTACAAATCTGCCCTGTAAATATGAAGCTATGTCCTGTAAGCCTGCATAAAGATCCTGCTTGTAGCACAATCCATTCAGAATTTATCCTGTGTGTATCCCACTGGAATGAGATTGTTATGCAAGAGCAATACTGTGCCTCTTCTTTGCAGCCAGATATAATACTCTGCTTTGTTAGAGTGCCTTTTCTTTTTAATAGGGGACAAACAAGGGGGAGAAAGCAAGTGATAGAGCGGTTGTCCTAAGTTGGCATTGCAGGCAACAGCTCAGCACTGAATTCCATTTTTTTAACGGTGTGATGCTTGCTAAGAATAAATTGATTTCATATTGGATAAAAGTAGCATAATGGTGTGTGACCATACTTTCAATGAGGGTTGAACTTGTCACAATGTGACTGCACGTCTAAAGAGACTGGTGCAATACTCTCACTTTGCAGTCTTAGCTGCCACCTCTTCCTCCTCCTCCTGCTCCTTCATTAAAAACTACCAGCCCAGCTCAAATAGTGCTATGGCAGATCTCCTTCTTCCATTAAAGTGTATTTAAAGATTTCCTAATTGCACAAAGTGGGCTGCTGGACTTATTCGGCAGCTGTTTTGTGGTCTGGCGGAGGGCTCTGTCTCCCCATGTGGAAGGCATGGCTGCTGCCATGCTTTCCTCCTCATCCTGGCTGTTTTCAGGTTGGCTGGGTTGAGGACGGTGCAGCAGCCAATCAGAGAGCAGCTTGGCTGGCTCTGATTGTCTGGGGGGATTTGTTTTCAGCCAGCTGAAACAGAGCACCCAGCTCGAGTCCGATTGGCTGAAATAATAGGGGAAACAGCCTTCAGCTGAAGGTTTCCCTTTGGTCCGACGGCTGGGTCTGCCCGGCAGACCAGCCAGTGGCTCTCGGCAAGCCACAAATAAACCTTCCTCATCTTGCAGAGTAGTGGCTCTGAGAAATAGGGCTTGGCCAAATATTTCCCCCCTAATTATTGGTTAGATACAGAAAAGATTTAAGCAGGTGTGTGTGTATTTGATGACCTACCATGTAATGATGAGACCAGGCATGGAAGGTTGGGTAAAATAAGGGCCACTTTATTCATCTAGGACTTTATCAGATGATCCCCTTAAAATGTTCTTTTACCAGCATTAAAAAATCATATATATATATATATTTTGCCAGCAAAAGACGTCAGCCCCCCCTGCACTTACCTCCTCTCCTGGCAAAGGCAGTTCCAGCAATAAAGAGGAAGTGAATGGAGTTCTGTTCACTTCCTGTTCTGAAATTCATTAATGAAACAAAAAATAAACATGTAAAAGTCACACCAAACACATACACACACACTAAAAAACTTCCAAGTAACCTGGGGAGGGTCATAAAAAAATTGTCACTTACCTAGATGTTACGATTTCACTTGGAAGTATTCTGCCCGGTAGGGTCATTAACAATGCATTGACAAGATTTAAATGGCCTGAGGTTTTACATGGTGGCAATGCCAGCAAAAAAAAAGCAGCAGTGGGATCTATTGACAGCTTAAGCTGTCAATAAAATAGAATGCCTTATTACCACATATTATAAACACAAAAGGGCAACGTCATCTGATCTGCACGCCCTTTCATGTTTATGTGGCATTATTATGATACCATATTTAGTACAACTGATAAAGTCCCTAGAATCATATGATCCTGGAGGAATCAAGAGGGTAGAGCAACCTGATATGTGTTCAGCTGAGGCCAAGTGTCACCCCTTGACCACCTCCTTGGCCTTCTCTTGGGTGAAACACCTGACCCTGCGGGCAATCCAATAACTGGATTGCTCCCCAGCTGGCTATCTACTGCAAGGAGCCCTCGTGGCACAGAGGTTAAATGCCAGTACTGCAAGCCACAACATTGCGAGTTTGATCCTGCAGGGCTCCAAGGTTGACTCAGCCTTCCATCCTTCCATAGGTCGGTAAAATGAGTACCCAGCTTGTGGGGGGAGTTAGCTAAAAACATTGTAAACCGCTTGTGGAGTGCTTCTGCACTGATAAGCAGTATAGAAATAGAAGTGCTATTGCTATCAATGCTAAGGCAAAGCCAGGTGGCTCCAACCAAGCCCCAGGACTTTAGAAGTGAGAACGAAACCCCCAGATCTGCCTCAAAGGCAGAGTTGTTCCCCACCCCCAAGTCCCAGGATCCTAGAGAGGCAGTTTCAGAGCCCTACCCTACATCAAGAGTGTGCCAAGGTAGACACTGAAACTCTTATAATCTACACATGTTACCTGCCAAGTGAAAGCCTATTTACCAACACCACCATAGCCAATTGTCCAAGTCCCCCAGCTGCATTGTGGGGTAGGCATAAAAACCCCTGGTAAAGGGGGAAAATTCCTACCCAACCCCTAAGCCAGCAGCAATGCTCACACTGCATTGCTATGAAGGAATAATCAGAAAGAAGCATGTGGAAGGGCAAGCAGGCCTTATATCACCTATGGATCCCCTCCCCCATATACAAGTTCTAGCATGTCTTGCTGGACACAAAGGCTTCTGGCCTTTTCCTCTGGAGGCCATCAAAAGGTGACCCCTCGCCCACAGCGCAGTGTGCCATGTGGGTCCAGGATGCCAATACATGCACAAGTTGTGGTTCTATTTTCAGGCATGGAAATGAGTGCAAAAATCAGCTTTCAGAGAATTTTAGCCTTCACTTTAAAGACAGCTTTTAGTCCTTCAAAACTGTCCTCACAATCCAGCCTCCAAGTTTAGAACAGAAGTGAGAAACCTTACTTTTTGGATGACCATTCCCAGAATCCTGCAGCTAGCATAGTCGTGAAGTCCAAAACAGTTTTTAAAATGTGAGTTGTAGTAGAAAAATGCATTCCCTCCCAGGTTCTAGTTGAGGGGTGGGATGCTGATGAATACCAACTGTGGGTAGCAAGAGTGAAAGAGGGCCTGTGTCCTTGTGTTTGAGTTTTGGGCTTCCCAGAGGTCACTTTGGGACACAACACCTGTTGAAACTGGTCTGAATTGTAAGGGCTGATGCCTTGGAAGCCAATCAGCCATGTCTCACTCTCAGGAGTAGAGCTTAGTGTTGGGGTCCTGATCATCCTAGGAAAGTGCTCCACCTTCTAATGGTGACTTCTGTTTGTGGGTTCATCATTTTGGTTCTCAGAGGACAGAGGGCAATAATGTGTTAGGAATTCTGTGGTACAAAGTAGCTGAAGTAAGGAGCATCAGTTCAAGTCCCTGGATGAAAATGATGAGGATGGTGGTATTTATTTATATCCCTTTATTCTCAACATGTATTAAAGGATTTAATCCAACTCAGGTTCTTGGAGCTGTTGGATCATGACAAATAATACTGTCAGAGAGTATTAATTGACCATACCCTATTGAGCTTACTCTGTAATTAAGATATGTTACTGCTGTCAAGACCACAGTATAGGGATTAATGAATCTGCCATTTTGATTTCTCTCTTTCTTATTTTACAAAATCTTACAGTCATTTTGTCCAAAATATTGAGAATTTTTTAAAGCCTGCATGAAAATTCACACACATTTCGCCTAATGCAGTTATTTTTCATGCAGTATTGTGTATTTCCTTACATGCACACTTTTGTGCACAATTTTCCTATTTTCCAAGAAGACTGTGCATATGCCCCCCCAATTAAGTTCAGAGCCCAGTTTGACAATTTGTATAAAATTTGGCATCTGCATAAGATCTGAAGGCATGATAGATTATAAAGAGGGGATTTGGAGGCATGGAAGATTATAAAGAAGGATCCCTGGACTGGAACTCCAGGTAATTTAGTGCTAGGTAATTTTTTTTCTGTAATTTTTTTTTTTAAATTAGAGACTGTTGTTGCTTGCACCAACTTGACAATTCATTTTGTGCTTCTTTTGTTCTGGCATCGCTCCACAGATTTGGGGCAGGCAACTGCCAGGGTTGGCAACACAGGGGACCTTGGAGGACTGTATGCTCTGCTGTTCCCTACACCTCCAAATAGTTTGAAGATTTATTTATTTGCTAAAAATTATCCATGAGGCATGATTTTGCTATGCTTTTGCCAGGAGAAGTTATTTTCTAGCCAGGAAGAGACCCAGAATTTCCCGTTTACTTCCTGGTTAGAAAATGATCACTCCAACAGGGATGACCTGGTTAATGGGGTGCAAGTGGTGGGATCCTTAGGTGAGAGTGATCATGTTCTCCTGGAGTTTGTTATACAATGGAAAGGAGAAGCCAGGCATAGTCAGACACGCATTCTTGACTTTAGGAGAGCTGATTTCAATACACTCAGGGAAATACTGGGGGTGATCCCATGGTCAGGAATATTAAAAGAGAAGAGACCTCAAGACGGATGGAACTTTCTAAAAAGGGAGATACTGAAGGCACAATTTCAAACAGTACCAATGGGGAAGAAAAATGGGAGGTGTCTCAAGAAACCAGGATGGATGACTAAAGAACTTTCAACAGAGCTAAGTTTTAAACGGAACATGTATAGGAAATGGAAAAAGGGGGAAATCACCAAAGAAGAATTCAAACAGATAGCGAACATGTGTAGGAGTAAAGTCAGAAAAGCTAAAGTGCAGAATGAGCTCAGGCTTGCTAGAGAGGTTAAGAAGAATAAAAAGGGTTTTTTGGGGGGGAAGTCTGCAGCAAAAGGAGGAAGAAGGAAATGGTAGGGCCACTACGCAGAGAAGATGGCAAAATGTTAACAGGGGACAGAGAAAAGGCAGAATTATTAAACACCTTCTTTGCCTCAGTGTTTTCAGAAAAGGAAAAGGGTGAGCAACCTGAGGAGAATGGAAAAGAGGACACAATAGGGGAAATCCAGCACAGAATAAGCAAAGAGGAAGTAAAGGAATACCTTCTTAATCTAAATGAATTTAAATCACCAGGAGCAGATTAACTACATCCAAGAGTATTAAAAGAGCTGGCAAATGTAATCTCAGAACCATTGGCAATAATCTTTGAGAACTCTTGCAGAACAGGAGAAGTCCCAGCAGACTGGAGGAGGGCAAACATTGTCCCCATCTTCAAAAAGGGGGAAAAAGATGATCCCAACAATTATTGTCCAGTTAGTATGACATCAATACCAGGAAAGATTCTAGAGCAGATCATTAAAGCACAGAGAGTCTGTGAACAGTTAGAAGGCAATGCCATAATCACAAAAAGTCAACATGGGTTTCAGAGAAACAAGGCATGCCAGACTAAACTGGTCTCCTTTTTTAAATAAAATTACCAGCTTAGTAGATGAAGGGAATGCTGTGGACATCGCATACCTTGATTTCAGTAAGGCATTTGACAAGGTTCCCCATGATATTCTTGCAAACAAGCTTGTAAAATGTGGGCTAGACAAGTTAACTGTTCAATGGATTTGTAATTGGTTGACCGGCCGAACCCAAAGGGTGCTCAGCAGTGGCTCCTCTTCGTCTTGGAAAGATGTGACCAGTGGTTCTGTCCTGGGCCCAGTGCTATTCAACATCTTTATCAATGACTTGGATGAGGGAATTAGGGGCATGCTTATCAAATTTGCAGATGACACCAAGTTAGGAGGAGTAGCTAATACCCTAGAGGACAGGATCAAAATTCAGAATGACCTGGAGAGACTGGAGAGCTGGGCCAAAGCTAACAAAATGAAATTCAATACAGATAAATGTAAGGTATTGCACTTAGGGTGGAAAAATGAAATGCATAGATATAGGATGGGGGAGACCTGGCTGAACGAGACTACGTGTGAAAGGGATCTAGGAGTCCTAGTAGACCACAAGTTGAACATGAGTCAACAGTGTGATGAGGCAGCTAAAAAGGCCAATGCGATTTTGGGCTGCATCAATAGAAGTATAGTGTCTAGATCAAGGGAAGTAATAATGCCGCTCTATTCTGCCTTGGTCAGGCCTCACCTAGAATACTGTGTCCAGTTCTGGGCACCACAATTCAAAAAGGATATTGACAAATTGGAGCATGTCCAGAGAAAGGTGCCTAAAATGGTGAAAGGTCTGGAAACCATGCCTTATGAGGAGAGACTTAGGGAGCTGGGTATGTTTAGCCTGAAAAAAAGACGGTTAAGAGGAGATATGATAGCCCTGTTTAAGTATTTGAAGGGATGTCACGTTGAGGATGGAGGAGGCTTGTCTTTTGCTGCTCCAGAGATTGGAACACGGAGCAATTGATGCAAGCTCCAGGAACGGAGATTCCACCTCAACATTAGGAGGAACTTTTTGACAGTAAGAGCTGTTCAGTAGTGGAACACACTCCCTCGGAGAATGGTGGGGTCTCCTTCCTTGGAGGTCTTTAAACAGAGGCTGGATGGCCATCTGTCAGGGATGCTTTGATCGTGATTTCCTGCGTGGCAGGGGGTTGGACTGGATGGCCCTCGTGGTCTCTTCCAACTCTACAATTCTATGATTCTATGATTCTAAGCCAATTGAAGACTTTTTGAATGATTAGAAACCATTCAAGGTTTTTTGTGTGGAGGGGATTAGATATCTAACAATATAATATTCTGTAGTGATGGTTATTAATAATTTTAGTAGGATTATTTAGTTGGATCTGTAATGATGGAATAATACAGTGGGCCCTTTGTATCTGCTGGGGTTTTGTTCCAGGAGCCTCTGTGGATACCAAAATCCATGGATGCTGAAGTCCCATTATATGCAATGACATAGTAAAATTATATAAAGGGCAAAGTCAAGTTTTGCTTCTTGGAATTTATTTATTTATTTGGAAGATTTTCAAACCATTGATGGGGGAATCTGTGGATGCCAAATCCATGGATACAGAGGGCTGACTGTATTTTTAACCCTCTTTCCATTACAGTCATGATTGGAGAGTCAGTGCTCTACCGTGTATTAGTAGTACAGTCGGTCCTCACCCTTTGCATGGGTTAGGGGTGCAAGATCCCCACAAAAATGGAAAAACTGCAAATATAAGCCTGCATATTGTGCGAGGGGTCCATTCCAGCACCCTTCGCATATAGTGATTTTCACATATAATCGCAAATGTAGTGGGACAACTGTATGCCTGTTTTTCTTCTTCATTTTCTTCTTTCTGTTCCTTTATTTTCGATTGCATATTATGTAATTGCGATTTAGATTGTGCTAAAAACTAATTCAATTGAAAAAAGAAAATAAAAATCTTTTTCCTGGGTCTAAAACAGTATGTGGGGGTATACAGAAATATTGTCCCTGTGTGAGTCTCTCTTTCATTTCTTCGAATTCTCTCTGCATTTTCTTACCATCTTTATTCTGAATTGATTTGCAATACTTTGTTTTTCCCCTCATGAAATATGTATATGTTTTATGCATTTTTCATAATGTGCACATTTATTTGTATGTTGTACCTAATGTATACATTTGCCCACATTTACTGAAGTCTGTACTCCCAGCACCTTTAGCCATTCATATTTTAAATATGGGCACAAGTCCATGTGTAATTTATTTTTTCCCAAATACCCCACAAACCTCTCAAATGAGTGGATAGGTGAAGTGAGTGTTCACTTGCAATACTTAATATATTGTACAGTTGTCCCTCTGTATCCACGGATTTGGTATTCACAGATTTAAGTATTCACGGCTTGAAAATATTCTTTAAAAAAAATAATCCAAAAAGCAAACCTTGATTTTGCCATCTTATATAAGGGGCACCATTTTGCTATGCCATTGCATATAATGGGACTTGAGTATTCATGGATTTTGGTATCCACAGGGGGTCCTGGAACCAAACCCCAGTGAATATGGAAGGACAACAGTAATACATTTTTCATGTTTTGGATGGTGCACAAAGGCTGCTTTCATAGAAATTGTCAAATCCAATGGAATTCTTTCCCATCACTAGAGTTTTCAGAGAAGTTAATTGATGATTTAGTAGAAATGCTGAAATGTAGTTACCTATCACTAATTACTTTTTATGGTAACAAGGGTAGGGCATGTCAGATTTTCTGAATATAAACATTAGGGGTGCTAAAAAGTTGCAGTTTGACTGGAGAATTTAAAAAATGTTTTTGCTAAATAGATATAATTTGTTTTTTCTTGGTAAATGAGCATGTAAAAATGGTGTTATTTTCCTACATTTTAATGTAATTTTCAATTAATCTGTATGCTTTTTTATTTTGTAAAATGATATGCTTTTTATGAAAGCATCTATGTAAATTTATCTAAAAATATTTTTCTTCCTTGCAGGTGGAAATTTTATTAGTGTGACTGTATTGAAATCTTTGTTTGGAGTGATCTCTCTCCAGCTTTTCTTCGCAAACGAAGATTCAGGAAGGACTCATCCCGCAGTTTCTGCAAGCACGCTGATGACTAAAAAGGCCAATCTGAGATAAACAAGTCCAGTTGCAGAAAGTACAGCAGAAGATCTCCTTGAGTGATGATTCTGGGTTGTGATTCTTTCTGCGTTGTCATTTCTCTTCAAGACTTGTTTGGCGTGAGTTCTCAAATAAGGCTGTAGCATTGTGGATAGTGCGTCTCCATGCCTCCCGATGTGAGGCCAGGGCGGACCATTGTTGGTGATCAATTTGGCCAAGCCTGAGATGTTGTTTCAGGGAGTCCTTGTATCGTTTTTTTGGAGCGCCCCTCTTACGCTGACCCGTGGCGAGTTCACCGTAGAGTACTATTTTTGGGAGGCGATGGTCCTCCATCCTAGAAATGTGCCCTGCCCAGCGCAGCTGTGCTCTCAATATCATGGCCTCAATGCTGGTGATCCCTGTTTGCTCAAGGACAGCAACATTCGTCCAGTGTATATTTAGGATTGTGCGTATAGAGCGCTGATGAAAGTGTTTGAGGAGTCGTAAGTGGTGGCGATAAGTGACCCATGTTTCAGATCCATAAAGGAGGATAGACAGTACGATGGCTCTATACACACTGATTTTTGTGCTTTGCCTCAGGTGTTTATTACTCCAGACTCTTTTGTAAAGTCTTCCAAATGGCTTCAAAAAGAAAAATTAGACTCATACAGTGGCACCCCTGCATCTGCTGATTTGCCATCCATGGATTCAATTATCTGTGGATGGTGATAGTGGGTGGCGGGAGGGGGAGGGGGTGAGCTTGTGGGGGTGGGTGGGTTCTGGCATGGTGGGCAGAGGAAGGAGGGAGGAGTCAAGCTCGCCTCCCCCTCACTTCTCCAGGGTGGGTTCCAAAGGGATGGGAGGAGGCTTCCGGCATGGCAGGTGGGCAGGGGAGGGAGGGAGGGAGGGGTCCAGCTTGCCTCCCCCTTCCTTCTCCTAGATGAGGCAGGTGGGAGGAGGGTTCCGGTGCAGTGGGCGGCTGGCGGACGGGGGAGGGAGGGGTCGAGCTCACCTCCCCCTCTCTTATTCTGGGTGGGGAGTGGGTTCTGATGGGGTGGCAGGTGGGAGGAGGCTTCTGGTGTGTCGGAGCTGGCAGGCAGGGGAGCGAATGAGTGATAAAATGGCTTCAAAAAGAAAAATTAGACTCATACAGTGGCACCCCTGCATCTGCTGATTCGCCATCCACTGATTCAATTATCTGTGGGAGGAGGTGAACTCACCTTCTTTCTCTCTTCTCTCTCTGTGTGGAGGGGATCCGGCAGCATGGCATGGCTGTTGGGGGAGGGGTAGAGAGAGAAGGTGGCATCAGTGAGGGTATTCTCTATTATCCATGGAGTTCACTATTGTTGGTGGGGCCTGGAACCAATCCCCCATGGATACGGGGATCATACTGTATGAGCAGTTTTATTGGAACTGGTCAAGACCTCTTGCCTTCTGAACTACAAATTTAAAAATTAAGGGTGCTAAAAAGTTGCAGTTTGACTGGAGAATTTAAAAAATGTTTTTGCTATATAGATGCCCTGAGATATGGATTATTGCTATGAGAACAAAGTGCTGATGATGCTAAAAACTATCCAGCAGTCAGACTTGCTACACTGCCATTATCTTCACTGATGTATGTACTTTGAATGATGTACAAAGAGGTCACCTTTACCAGTCCATGCAATTGCACCTATGTATAGGAGCAGAGTGGGAGCTTCCAGACACAGTTCTGCTCTTCTGGCTACCAACTAGCCACAGGACTGTACTCTGGTGCATTCTGGCTGCCCTCAAGTGCCTGGTGATGAAGAAGGAGACTTACACTTGTGGTATTCAAGAGCTGCTGATATACACAGCCCCATAACTCTTTGGTGGCTGAGAGAGTGGAGTCATCACCTGCAAGCCTCATGGATGCAGCAAGTGAGCACCAGGGAGCTACATTGTCTCTGCCCCTCTGGTGGTGGCATCAGTATATTAGTGGAGTGGAGACATGGGACTTTATCAGACATGGCAAAAATGGCATCATAAGGACACCAGATTAACTGAAAAGGGCACGCATACAAGACAACGTCGTGCTTTCATGTTTTCATCTGGTCAAAAAGCTGTTTTTTGGTTTGTTTGTTTTTTTTGGACAGGCCAAACCGCCAATAGATCTGCCATGGCATTTTGTTCCCGGTATTGTGAGTGTTTGAAACCATGTGCCATTTTTATGTCATGATTAAAGCATCAATGGGGAGAACACTTCCAGTTGAGAATGTGAAAGCCAGGTAGGGGACACTCTTTTTATGAACCTCCCTGGTTTACTTTGAACTTTTTAAGTGTGTTTCTCTGTCTTTGTATACTTTTTGTGTGTTTATTTTGCTGTATTTTTCATTTAAACCACGTTCGTGTCTTCTTGCGGAAGTCAACAGAGCTAGTGTTCGTGCTCCGGTAATGCTGGGGCTGCTTTTTCTCACAATTACAGATCAGTTTGATGAAAAGGGTTACTGTGCCAGGAAAAGAACACTGCAAAATATGGTGCTAAAGAGATGTTTCTGGATGTTTGTCTGAAAGTCCATGCTCTGTCAGAATGCTTGCTAGATCTAAGCCAATGAATGAAATTACTTTATTGGTGTAATAAGTAAAAGTCTCTTATTTGCAGACCCAGACCGTACAGCCCCTCCTCCCTCCTAAATAACGCACACACACTGTGAATTTTTGTAACAAATGTATTGATTACATATTCAGAAACATTGGTTAAGTACAGGTTAGTAAAAGACATTGTTGGCAATAAAATGGCCGCAACTTGCATGTGCTAAATGGTTGGCAATAATGCATGGGTCATGATCTCATCATTGACCCAACCAATGTGGGTCAATGGCTATACGTCAGACAATTCCGACTTCCCCGGAGGAGAGAGACGATAGCCGAGCTGACCTGCCCAACTCTCTCTCCTCCCCTGCAAATAAGGAACTGTTAAAAAACTAGAGGAGGGGTCTCCTTAAACTTGGACTTGGACTTGAACTTGATGGAGACCCCTTTTCCTCATGCCATTATCACGACCCATATCATCCACCACCAAGGTGTTCCCCATGGGAACCGCCTTCTGCCAACCATTATCCACATCAACAGGCAACCCTACAGATTCTTGGTGGTCCCAGGCTGGGCAGACAGTGTCTTCTCTGGCTGTATGTATGCTGCATAGGCCCAAGATCGCCAACTTCATGATGGTTTCCGCTGAGAGACTGCCTTATACTGCCATGGTAGCTGCTCCTATCCGGAACGAGTGGCTGCCAAACTAATGTTCAAATTTTATGCCATTCTCTTACCAGTGCTAAAGTTCTCATCCTCTCATAAATATAATAGAAAATAATGGAAGGCAGTGAGCACCACCACACTGCCTTTCCATTATTCCACAGTGTGTTCCCTTGTGGGAACACAACAAGTTCCTCTTCTCCACATCATAATGAGCAATAGTAGTTAGTTACGTTTGAAACTCTATAAGGGGTAATGGTAATGGATTACTTCAAAAACTTTTCCTAGGTCTGCTTTCTTGCCAATAAGCTTCTCAGCTGCCATTTATTTCCCTGTTGTGTTCTCCAGGCCCACAAATGAAAAGATCCCATTTAGTTGGTTGGCGTTTGTGGTGTGTGTGTTTTGAAGCTGAATATATCAGAGACTGTTAGAGATAAAGGATGCAATAATCCTGGAGTAGAAGTCTTCAAGTGATGTAAAGTGATGTGGAACCCTTTGTACTTATCTCTCTGTGTAATGGTTGTCCCTTGAAAGGAATGAGTTAATTAATTAAAAAATGCAAAAGGTGGGGGAATGAAAACTCACCATGAGGCTTGATGTTATTAAGCCCTTCATTAATAGTCAATGATATTTCTGATTGTTTTTAGCAGCCAACAGGACATTCATTTCCTTCAAATGGCAACTTCTGTGGAGATGATATCCCATTTACTACATGCCCAGATTACTAGGAAAAATGCCTCATTTTCCTGCACATCCCTGTAATTGGGAGATTTAGCTGACAAATCTGAAGGGGATCTTCTTTCAATTCTCTCAAACAGTGTGAATTATCTTCAGTGGGGGGAAATGGAAACTGTGCAAATCGCTCAGGATGTATTCAAGTTTTAATGCAAACCTAACTGTTCAGGAAATAGAAGGTTGTATGTATAGGAATCATTCTGCTTTATAACACATTTTCTGATTCATAGGCAGTAGTAGCCCTATTCACTTTTTTACAAAATGTACTAAATCAACCACAGGTTTCCCACTCCACGAAGGGAAAGCGCTTGTGTTTAGACTTGTCAGTCACCAGTTGAGGAGAGTGATGGATATATAGAGAAAACTAGTGCGCTCCCTTCTTCATGTGTTGAATTAACATGCTTTGAAAATGAGTGAATAGGGCTACTGTGCTGAGTGTTTCATGCTGCGCTTGCCTATTGGGAAGACTGCCTTTGTTTATCTGTTAGTCCACCCAAATACAATGGAGGAGTTTCCTTCATGCAGCTTCATAAGATGATTATTTGTTAGTGAATTCACAAATAAAGCTCTTTTTTGTATGGGAAATAGGCTGATTGGTTTGTAAGCCAGACACAATACTTAAATCATGCAGGGAACAGCGCAAGACAAGGCAACTACATATGCCTGTCTCCAGGTTGCTCCCTGCCAAGAGCTTGGAAATAATTTATTAAAATTATTTTTTTTCTCCTAATTCAGTAAAAATTAAGAGTTATTTCAAAATCAATTATTTTTGGTTTTAAATGCAAACAATGTTATTTTCAAGTAACAATTAATGGTTGTCATTACAGTATTCATTGCTGGCCAGTTTTAATTTTCTGATTTAATGTTTTAATGAACAGATTAATGGAACAATTAATTAGCTTAAATAAGCTTCCTTTAATGGATTGCTTTTATTTAACAATGTAACCACATATTAGGTCTATACTAGTGTTTCTAGGCTCTGGTCCCAACCACTGTCAGTGAACCCTTCTCTGGTGAAGTGGCATGCTTTAAGCAAAACTGTGTGGCTATGGACAATCTGTCATGGTCAGCCAGGACTCTGAGGACTCAGAAGGCGAGGAGGCTGAGCCAGTGGCAGAAGAGCTGGCTGAGTCTGAGTCTAGCCCTGAAGAACCCAGGGCTCAGCAGCCTAGCCCTCCCGCAGTTCAGGGTCCAAGCCTGGGAGACATAGTGGAGCAAGAGCAAGAGGTAGAAGAGCAGGTACCTACCTTTAGCCAAAGGAGAGCAGAGAAGGCATGGCTTCATCGTTCTCAGAGATTAAGAGACAGAAGGTCATCAATCACCCTGCAGCTGGGAGTGGGAGCTGGGCCAACATAAGCAGCTGTGGGAGGCTGAGTTCCTTGTTGCAAGCAGTCTGCATTTCCTGGAGGAAGCCTCTGCCTGTGACTCTCCTGAACCTTGCTTGAGACTTTGGATATCTTGACCTTGGACTGCCTTTGTTGACCCACCTGCCAGAACCCTTTTGACCTTGGACTGCCTCTTCGTTCTGCACTCTCTCTCTCTGTGTACTTCTGACCCTGTAGGACTGCTACTGACAACACCAGGTACTGTGCTTTTCAACGAGGTTGTTGCCGAGCCGGGCTCCTTATCAGCTATTAAGTTGGCTTCACGACACAATCACCCGTTGAATTTCTCACAGTACCCTAGAACATCAGGAACATTGTGGGAAATTAAATGTCATTGTATCAAATTATGGGACAATAAAGATGGAGGGGAATTCTGAATAGGAATCAGCAGTGGGCCTTGCCAGGTTTCTGGGCTCCTTGGGCTTGGTTGCCCAAAGATGCCAGCCATAGAGCAGGAATTCACTCTGTTGTTTCCTCTATCACTGTTCCACCCTTGTGTTCTCTCCCAGTGACCTCATTTCCTAGGGATAGTCTCTTCCAATCCCTGTACCTAGTAGATTCTTATCCCACAATGCACACATATGAACATCAGTGTGCAGTCCAGTGCACATCCTACCTTCTCATGTGCTGAAATTGCTGATCTATATTTTAAAAGGTTGGTTGTCTTCCTAGGATAACTATGTTTTATAAATAAATCAGGCCAGACCATTTATCCATATAGGGACTTGTGTAGATGGGCACATCTTGGCCCTGTCTTGAAGCCCTGCAGTCCAGATGATGCAGGGCATTTGCCCTGTTTTGCCCCCAGGCAGTCTGCATGACCCCTTGTGCCAAGATGGGGTACAGCTCATTACATCACTTTTTAAAAATAGCTGGGAAAAACTTCTTTAGCCAGCAAAAAATGGATCAGACCCTGCGTGACCACAGGACCCCACACCACCACGCCAGCCCATCATTGCAACTACTGTTTACTGTTGCTCTTCCAAAGCCAGGAAGCAGGCCCACAGGATGTGATCAGGCTAGTCACAGGCTTGCTCTCCTGCTGCAGGCTGGCTTCCTGGCTTTGGAGAGTGGGTACGGGCAGCAGCAGCTGCAGGGACAGATGGCATGGTGGTCTGGACTCTATCCCATTTCTTGCCAGTAACAGGGGTGGAACAGGTCTGATCTGCAGGCAGAATACACCAGTGGGAAGCCAGTGTATTTTGACCTGTCTAGATGAGCCCTAGGTCAATGTTGTCTACTCTGACTGGAAGTGTTTCTCTAGGGTCTTTCTGGCAAGGACTGAACCCAATACCTTCTACTTGCAAGGCATGTGCTCTACCACTGTACTAGGATCATGCATGCACTGACCCACCAGGAGGACTATGACTATGGGTGATCACCCTCATTCAAGCCAGCTTTTTATGTGGAGGGCATTACTATACACAATGCAGAACCTCAACCAACTGTGAAAAGTGGTACAGCCCAGAACTAAATTTCTCACTTCAGTGAGAACCAGGCCATATACTCTTCTCCTTGTGTGCCTGCTTCAGTGCCTGCACACGAGCATGTATTGAGTCATAGAAACCAGTACCATTGCTTTGCTTTTGAAGTGAGCAGTAATCTCTTAAAGTTCTCAGTGCAGCCCCTTCCCATGTGGGACAACTAGGCAAATAAGATAGAAAGCAGCATGGCTCTCTGTTTCTACAGCTGATCTACAAATCCTCAAGTCTAGAACCACAGCTTGGAAAACTTACTTTTCAAGGCCTGAATCCTGTTGCGTTTCCAAATGGAGAAGACTTATTTGAATCACTTGGTGAGTCAACTCTTACATCAATACCATGGATTCTATGGATCTACTATAGTTGGGACTATCAACAGGATTCAGGGCACAATTCCCAGATCCCAGTGGCCATGTTGGCTGGAAATTCTGCAAGGCTAAAGTCCAACTTTACCAAGCTTTGTCCAGAATTCTGGTGTGTGCACCCTTCCTTGGGAATTGCTTTGGAAGTATCAAGAATTTGTTTCCTATTCAAAGCAGATCACTTTGCCTTTGCTTTGTTTATTGCACAGCTTTCCTTCTCATCACCAGTTCCCCCTTTTCTATTATTTTTTAACTAGTTCCTGGATGTTCTCATGTGTATTTTCACTAGATTTCATTCCCCCCACCTTTGATATACCCCACCCCGAGTGTCTCATTGCTTCCCATTCATTCATTAATTCATTCCTTCTCTTGGGCTTTTTCTACTTGTCTTCATTATTGACATACTCACACCACTTCCCGTTACTGCTCCTGCCAGGGTAGCTGATCTTTCAGATTCCCTTCTTTATTCTGCTGCACTATTTCAGGAGATTGTGGCAGCTGCTTCTGTGCAGGTGAACTCTTCCACTAGGCTCATTCCTGAGGATACATCTGCTGGTGAGGGTTTTGCAATTGCTCTAGTGCAGTTCCCACCTGTACCTCACCGGGCCTGTAAACCAAAGAGAATAAAACAAGTGCTGGAATCCCAGCTTGTTAGCTATTAAGCAGGTTAGGTGGGGAAACGGGCATTCTCTTATCTTAGCTTGTGCAGATCTTTATTTTATAAACAACATTTCCTCAAAGGAATAATAAAGGAAGACAAAAACAGAAGACGGATTACCAGCGTCCGCATAGAGGGAACCTTTGCCAATAACCAGTTTATCAGGGTAATGCATGCGTAGGGCCTGTGGCGTTAGCGTTAATTTGCCTCTTCTACCAAATTAGCTGTGCTCAATTTTGTTTTCTTTCCAATTTTACATCCCTGATTACACATTCATAAAATAGGCCCCTCTTCCAGGCATAAATACAAATGCTTTGAAAATATAATTGTGCATGTGTGTTTATCAAGCACCTAATTTGTTTTACTTGCCAGTGACTAATTATATAGGAAATATAAATGAATTGCTGGCCATATAGCTTGTTTTAAATACTAAAAGGAGGGGGGCAGGGGAAGAAAATGCTTGGTAGAGTTAAGGGATGACATCAATTTTCAGTCTGTGCATATCTTACACAACCATGTTCCTAGATTCTGTTGGTCGTGCTGTCTCCTAGATCATTTTGCTGGTAGTGAGAGAGAGGGAGAGAGAGAGAGATCACATGAAAGCTAAAAGGAAGGAGATGGTAACAGTCTGTGATAACCTGCCAGGATTCCTCTGGGTGAGATTCTTTGCATGTTGGGATGCATCTTTGCATCCTTGGGAAACTAGGGATTAGTATTGTCTTCCCTTCCTTTAGAAAGCCACATCAATTCCCTCTTGTCTCATATCTACAAGGATGTCTAACAACTAGTGTAACTCTTAGTGAAGGAAAGGGTAGACTTTGTCATTTTCTTTAAAAAAAAATCTGTTTAAATGCTATTAATTCCTGCAAAGTTGTAAGGAACAATACATAAACAGACTCTTCTCTCTCTGATCCTTTAGTCCAGGATGTAGAGTATCATAATATTGAGCATAAAGTTGCCCAGAATGTAATTATAGAATCATAGAGCTGGAAGGAGCCTCGTGGGCCATCAAGTCCAACCCCCTGATCAGTGCTGAATCACCAGCTAAAGCATCCCTAGCAGGTAGCTGTCCAGCCTCTTTTTGAAGATGCCTAGAAAAGGAGACCCCCCCTCAACACATTTAATCCAGAATGTAGTGCAGAATTACACAGGTTCCCAGTCCTTGCATCTGCATTGCAAATGTAATCATGACCATCCTACATCAGGAGCAGGCAACTTTTTCAGGCCATTTTTTGCCCTTCCTGGACCTAAATTGGTCACAGAAGCACTTCTCTCCTCCTCCACAAGAAATCAGCATGAAAACAGCCAGTCATGCCCCTGGAAGTTTGGGAAAGGCATGCTGGGGCATTTCAGCTACTTCAGGCCTAGAAGGTCACTTCCATTTTTTTTAAAAAGGATATCTCTTTTTAAAAATAAAATAAAATATTTTTAAAAACATCTAAATGTTACAATCTAAAAAGCATACAAGGAAGAAATCAGTTAAAAGGGTTATTTTAAACCTAAAAATGGCCTGTCCCTCCATAGCTTGTGATTGCCAGTTGTTCCCTCTACATAGCTTCTTTGCCCACACTTGGTTGAAATCATTCTTTTAAACACACACACACACACACACCCCACACATAGACATATCCACCAATATATTAATATAAAAAGATAAATCAATAGTAGAGAAAAAAGGAAGGAGTGGATGTGGATCCAGCAGCTCACCTGTTGATAAAATGAGTTATCCCAGAACCATACCAAAAGTAGATGAAACAAATGAACATACAATGCCTACAGTCTAATTGCCATATACTTCCAGGTGCCAACCATCCCATGTTTATGCATTTCATTTTTCTTGCTTAAATTTAGCACTTTACATTTATCCCTTTTGAAATTCCTTCTGTTAGTTTTGACCTAGCGCTCCAATCTGTAAAGGTCATTTTGAATTCTGATCCTGTTCTCTGGAGTAATAGCTACCCTCCCTTAATTTGGTGTCCTCTGCTAATATGATAAATATGCCCATCATCTAAGCCATTTATAAAATTGTTGAACAAAACTGGGCCCAGGACAGAACCCCACTAGTCACTTCTCCCCAGGATGAAAAGCAACCATTGGTGAGCACTCTCTCAGTTTGGTTTGTCAACCAATTACAAATTCACCAAACAGTAGCACTATTTAACTCACAGTTCACTAGCTTGCCTGCAAGACTACCATGGGGGTCCTTATCAAAAAGCCTTAATGAAATCCAGATATACTATATCCACAGCACTCCCAGTATTTACAAAACTTGTAATTCTATCAAAAAAGGGAGATAAGATTGTTTTGGCAAGACTTGTTTTGGAGAAATCCCTGCTGGCTGTCAGTAATTACTGTATTCCTTTTTTAACTGCACACAGAGTGACTGTTTAATGATCTGGGCGGTGAACCTTTCCTGGTAAATCAAGCTAACTGGTTGAAAGTGGATCCTATTTTTTGCCCTTTTTGAAGACAGGGACAACATTTGCTGCCCTCCAATCTGCTAGGACCACTTCTGCTCTCCAAGAATTTTCTCAAAGTGTCTCTGATGGCTTGGTTACACAACCAAGATTCCTAATTGTTTACATGCATTGCACCACAAAGTCACCTCTTTCAGAAGGAGGAAGGCACAAAAACCCATTAGTAATGCAAGAAAGGATTTTAGGACTTTTCCCGACTTTTTTGAAAAGTAGCGCATTTTCGATAGTGTGATCAACCATTACACTAAGTGCTGTGTGAATTACCAGCAATCTTTCCGATACATTCACAGCAGAGCTTTGCCATGCTTGGTTGAACTCACCAGGGATGGGTTTGGACAAGGAGGGGATGGAGGAAAGATCCATCCACTGTTGTTTCCAGCCACAGAAAAGACTGTGAGTGCTAGCCTTGTGTGTGTGTCTTTCCTTCCCTCCCTCACTCCTTGGTCTCTTCGTGCTTGGCTACAGCCAGCTGAAGAATTCCAAGCTAGCCTTTCAGTCTCTCTGTGTGAATGTTCTTTGTCTCCCCTCATGAGATCCCATTCCTTTCCTTCCCTCCCTCACTCCTTGTTCTCTTCGTGCTTGGCTGCAGCCAGCTGAAGAATTCCAAGCTAGCCTTTTAGTCTCTCTGTGTGAATGTTCTTCGTCTCCCCTTATGAGATCCCGTTCCTTTCCTTCCCTCCCTCCCTCCTTGGTCTCTTCGTGCTTGGCTGCAGCCAAAGCATTCCAAGGTAGCCTTTTAGTCTCTCTGTGTGAATGTTCTTTGTCTCCCCTCATAAGAGCCCATTCCTCTCCTTACCTCCCTCACTCCTTGGTATCTTCGTGCTTGGCTGCAGCCAGCTGAAGAATCCCAAACTAGCCTGTGTGTATGTGTGTGTTTGGCTGACACTCCATGCTATAGGAATAGAAACTAGGCATTTCTGTGGTAATCAGAGGATGTGCTTGGGAGACCACGCCCCTGCCTCAGTCTGTGTGTGAATATCAAAGTGGAAAAAAGCTGAAAACTAAACCGATAGACCAATTAAGCAATAATTCATGTGAACTGTACTGGTGCGGAACAGCAATACAGCGCAAATTACCGCAATAAAAACTGTTGTGTAACTGAAGCCCGAGATTATGGACTTTATCAGACCACACAAATATGGCATCATAATGATGCCTAATGAATGCATAAGGGTGCACATATTAGATTTTATTTATTTATTTATTTATACCCCACTCTTCAGCCACAAGGCTATCAGTGCAGCTGACAAATTGTTTTTTTAAGCAATAGCACATTTACACATCTACACTGCATTAAGCAGTTTCCAATGTGTGTTAGCTAATTGCCCCCACAAGCTGGATACTCATTTTACCGACCTATGAAAGGATGGAAGGCTGAGTGAACCTTGGAGCCCGCTGGAATTGAGCTTGCAACGTGGTGACTTGCAGTACTGGCATTTAACCACTGTGCCACCAGGGCTCCTAATAATGTCATCCTGTCGCAATCATGTCCAGTCAAAAAGCTGTTCCATTTTATTGATGGGCCAAGCTGTCAATAGATCTCCCCTGGTGCTTTTTTGGCAGTATTGTCAGTGTTTGAAACCTTGTGCCATTTTGCTCACATGAATGCAGCGTCAATGACTGAACACTTCTGGGTGAGATTGTGACAGACAGGTAAGGGATACTCTTTTTATGAACCTTCCTGGTGTACTTTTAACTTCTTAAGTGTGTTTCATGTGTGTACTTTTTGAGTGTTTCCTTTGGTTTATTTTTCAAATTTATCACACTCGTGTCATCTTGCGAGAATTGGCAAGATCTTGAACCAGGAAGTGAACAGAATTCTGTTCATTCTCCATCAATACTGGGGGTGCCTATTCACAGAGAAACAATGTAGGTCGAGTAGGGGGGTACTTTTGCCAGAATAAAAATAGCACAAAGTATGCCAGCAAAAGAACGATCGTAGAACCTTGTCTGATAAAGTCCCAAATCTGTAAGCTCCTTTAGTCCTCTGAGATGCAGTTCATCTGGCCCTGGAGACCTTGGGCTCAGCTACATGAGAGAATTAATTGTGGAAAATAGAGCATTAACTCACTATTGCAGCAGTGTTCATTTGTCCCCATGATCCATTCTGGCATGGGAAGCTAGCTGAGTTTGAAATTCACATGGAGCATGCCCGCAAGAAAAGATGGTGGCCATGAGTGAATTACCTGCATTATTATTTCCCCAAAGCTCCCTCCATCCCCCCCTTTTTGCCTTGTTAAATGGGAGATTTGGAAGAGTGATCTTATGCTTCCGAAACATTTTTCCCTCTGCTGCTTGAAAATAGCACATTATCGCTTCTTTGAAAGACAACAATGGCAGCTTTGGTTACTTCATCGTCGGCAAGCCTGCCCATGTGCACATCTGACTAATCATGTTTTCACTTCCGGGATGTGCCTGTATTCAAAATGATTGTTCAAAGGGGCAGTAATGCACATTTTTGCATTTTTTTTCTTTTAAAAATTAAGAGAAACAGCAAATGCTGTAATTGTGAACTACTTGGAGTTTTCAGTCCCCCTCCTTCTGAATATGGTGAATCTCAGTGGGAGCTCATTTAGACGTCACCATCTAGACAACACCATTAATTCATTTAGAGTAGCTAGGTATTCCTTTATTACCTCTTTGCCTATTGTGGGCTGCATTTCTCTTACTGCATGATTTATTCTGCATGATTTATTCTGTTTTCACCAATTAGAGCACTGCTTTCCTTTTGGGACAAGACTGAGGCAAAGGTGTTGAACAGTTCTGCGCAGTGACGACAACTTGTGGAGAATAATCACATGAGTAATTCACTTTCAGCTACCATGTTGGTTCTCAGGCATGGCTGCATGTGAACCTCAAACACTGATAGCTTAGCATGCCAGTGATTTTGCCAAAGGACTGCAGGGACAAATGAACGCTGCTGTGATTTTGCATTAATGCACAGCAATCTTCATTATATATTCAGATGAACTACATACAAAAATATTCAAGGAACTCGACGAAGTAACCTCAGAACCACTATCAATAATTTTTGTGAGATTCTTGAGAACAGGAGAGGTCCCAGTAGACTGGAGGAGGGCAAATGTTGTCCCCATCTTTAAAAAAAAAGGGGGGGAGGAAAAGACCCAAATAATTACCATTCAGTTAGCCTGACATCTATACTAGGAAAGATTGTAGAGCAGGTCATTAAACAGACAGTCTGTAAGTGCTTACAAAGGAATGCTGTGATCACTAAAAGTCAACATGGGTTTCTCAAAAACAAGTCATGCCAGACTAATCTTATCTCTTTTTTTGATAGAGTTACAAACTTCATAGATGAAGGGAATGCTGTGGATACAGTATATCTTGATTTCAGTAAGGTCTTTGACAAGGTCCCCCATGATACCCTTGAAAAAAGGTAGTAACATGTGGGCTAGACAATGCAACTGTTAGGTGGATTTGTAATAGGTTGACTGAGAATCCAGGCGGTAATCACCACTGCTTCCACCTCATTGACCATGAACTCTCAGCACTGGTTATCCTGGCCAGAGCTGATGGGAACTGAAACTTAATCACATTTGAAGGGCCACAAGTTGCCCTTGATTACTTTCAAACAGGGGTGGTAAACAGGCTCTGGAGCCAACCCCCTCCTGGGCACCAAGTCTTGCCCTCTGGGGCTCCTTGTGACACAGTAATTTGTATATTTATTTTCCCATTCTAAAAAGCTGACATGCCTCTCATAAAGCTGAAGAGCTTGCAGCTGAAATATACTGCCATTTTTGGTCCACTCTTCTGCTTTTGGCTTTCACATCACTGAAATGCAGCCCCTAAGAACTTATCTGAAATTGAATTCAGCTCTTAGTGTGAAAGAGGCTCTCCAACCTTTCCTTGAAGAGTTTTCTCCAAATAAGTTTAACATGTGGACACATCTAGGATATACAATGGGCCCTTGGTATCTACTGGGGGTTGGTTCCAGCACCTCCCATGGATACCAA
Organism: Gambelia wislizenii; assembly: GCA_030847615.1. NCBI lineage: Eukaryota > Metazoa > Chordata > Lepidosauria > Squamata > Crotaphytidae > Gambelia > Gambelia wislizenii. The sequence goes on along the minus strand of JAUMIR010000011.1, from coordinate 27,542,457 downwards.
CATCTGTGGATGCTGAAATCCCATTATATATAATGGTATAATAAAATAGTGTCCCTTATATAACATAGCAAAATTAAGGTTTGCTTTTTGGAATTTTTTTTGGGGGGGGGGATATTTTTAGGCCATAGATGGTTAAATCCATGGATTCAGAATCCATGGATATGGAGCGCCAACTTTATATGAACACTTTGTACCGAGCTCTGCAGCAAACTAATTTGTACTCCAGAACCACTTAGTGAGTATTCTGCTAGTAAAAAAAAAAGTAACAGCAAGAGGGAGAAAAGGTGTGTGTGTGTATGTGTGTGTGTGTGTGCGATTGCTCATTGAAATGTATCTGGAGACTTCAAACTGATAAAAGCTGCATTCAATTTAAGCAAATTGTTTAGTAGCCTAGAGAGTTTTCTGTATCTGTCATTTCTATCCCAATCTTACTTTCTCAGGGCTTGTCTACACCAACAGGAAAATCTGGCTTACCTCTGGGTTTCCCTGATCCACAGCAACCATGGGCTTGCCTACATGATCACCACACACACCAAGTCAAGTATAGGAGCACCATCCACACACAGTTCTCCCTTTCAAACTCACCCTGGTCCAATAAATCGCAGTATGTGTAACCACACGGCTGTGGCTGCTTTGGTTTTCCCCTCTTCCCCCATGCATGCGAATATATATATGTCATTTCCCATAGCTTGAAGGAGTTTCAGAAATCCTATTAAGCAGAGATAGGCCCAGCCAATAATGATATGGGTATGCTGGTATGTGCTTCTCCAAACAAATGCCATGTACGCAAAATAAATAGTGATGAAGAAACTGCTAAAATGTGAAATTGAAACAGGGAAAGAGATCACCTGGTCCGGGAAGCCTCCTCACAACCTCTTACACCCACCTGCCAAAACTTCTCTGCCTAGCCCCACACTGATGTTGCCATGGAGCACAGTCCACACACACATATGGATATCCAGATTTTCCACTCAAATCTGGAGTGAATCCTACTTTTTTGGTGTGGATTAAAACCCTGAGGTTCTGAAAAGACCCCGATTTGAGCCGGATGTAGTCTCTGGATGCTTGCAGTGAAAACAAGGTGCAATTATTTTATTTGGCCAGTCTTGCATTTTGTTTGTGTGAAAACAAGGAAAACAAATGCAGATAAACAAAAAACTTTTCTGGGCTTTATATACTTTGCAGTTGAATTTTGCATCTTATCCATTTTCGGAAGAGACTTGTGAGTTGTCTGTTTCATCTGAATTTTTGGACTGTTGTGTGATTTTAGTAGATTCACAGCAAGAAAATGCCATTTAATAGCCTCTTCTTAATTAATTGTTTGGAGCACCTGATCTTCCCAGACTCTCTGGCAAGCTTGAGATATGGGTCTAAGAAGCTTAATTAACATAGTGGAGAAATCTGGTCATGAACCTCTCAAGAGAGATGTAAGGATTAGTCATTGGGCTGATTCACTCATGCATGCCCAGATGTTGATTTCTGTATTCCTGATTACATTCACAAAAGAATATGAGAATCATAGAATCATAGAGTTGGAAGGGGCCCCATAGGCTGTCTCTTTGCTGATATCCAAAGAAAGAGACTCCATCACCTCTCTAGGTAATTGGTTCCATTGCTAAACAGCTCTTTCTGTCAAGACGTTCCTTCTAATGTTCAACTGAAATCTACCCTCCTGTGACTTTAAACCATTAGAACTGCCCTCTGGGGCAGCAGAGAACAAACCTTCAACCTCCTCTCAGTGGTAGCCCTTCAGATATTTTTTTTAAAATAATAATTTTATTAATTTTTTTAAAATTAAAAAAAACATACAACAAAACTTAACAAACATATATAACAGTGATTCCCTCCACCGAGGGACTTTCCTTTACATTCATCCCTCTTTCCAAAAAATCATTGTTTCCAACTCAGGTTTGCTTCCTCTCCCCTTTATTAATACAAATTCTAAAAATTTACTCCATTTTTCACCATAAACATTCTTATTTAACCCTCCTTTTTTTTCTTAACCATATTTGTTAATTTCTCATTTATAGCTATATTCCATACTTCGTCATACCATTCTTCTATTTTGTATTCACCTTGTATTTTCCATTTCTTTGCTATTATTAACCTTGCTGCTGTCAGAAAATTTGTTAGCAAATCCTTAACAATTTGAGATTCTTGTATTTTTTCACAATATGATAATAATGCTATTTCAGGGCTTAAAGGTATATTTATCTCCAGTATTTCACTTATTTCCTTCATTACTATTTTCCAAAATTTCTGTACATATTTGCAATTTGCTCTTCGGATATTTAAAGAGTGCAATCATGTCACCCCTCAGTCTTCTCTTCAACAAGCCCAACAGGCCCAACTCCCTCAATCTTTCCTCATATGATTTTTTTCTCCATACTCTTATCATCTTTATTGCCTTTCTCTGAACTTGCTCCAACTTGTCTATATTCATCCTAAAATGAGTTGCCTAGAACAGGAATGGTTAATCTTGATTTCTTCAAGTCCTGATAGATGTCAAGAACACTGGAACAGTTTATTGCCCTGCAGCTTTAAGATTCTCTGGAAATTATCAGACAGGAACGAAAAAAGTGTTCCTGTCCCACAATCTCTTCTCTCCTTCCCACCGACCCACCACAATAAACTTTTCAGACCTACCTTAGTAGTGTCCACAGGGCAGCTCAGGAGTGAATGGAGCTCTAACAGAGCTCTGTTCACTTCCTGGAGTGAAATCCTGCTCATTCTCGCAAAAAGATGCAAGCGTGGGATATGCGAAGTTTAAAAGAATAATAACAGAGAAAAAGTTACACCAAGCACAGAAACACACTTTAAAACTTCCAAGTAAACCAGGGAAGTTTTTAAAAAGTGTGTCACTTACCTTGATGTCCCGATCTTACCAGGAAGTGTTCTGGCAGGGACCTCCCATTGATGCTGGGATTTCACCTGCATAACGGAGCACCTTTTCAGTTGCTGTCAAATCCATGTCAGAAATGGAATGAGGGATGTATTGACAGCTTCTCCCATCAGTAAAAAGCAGCACCAGTGGAACAGCAGCAGAACTGGTGTGTTACAAGTAGTGAATGACATCATCTGAAAAGGGAGCCCTTTAGCTACCTTCTGGCATTGTTATAACACCATTTTTAGCGCATCTGATAATCGTCTTTGGAATCCCCCACTCCCGCAATGATAGGAAACTGCACAGATTTCCACAAATACTGTGAAGCTTCCACAGAACACTGCACAGTTTTCCAGGACCTGCGTAGGTCCTCTTGAGAACTCTGCAGCCTTCCCTGAAAACTATGCTTTCAATATGGCAAGGACTGCTTTCAGGCAGCCACATCTGTGTTTTATGCATTATTGCTTTTTTAATGTAGTAAGCAGCAATGTTGTATACTAGAAAATATTGCACAACTAAAATTTTGTTGCAGAACAAAAGCACATGGCTATATGTTTGCACAACATTGCTGATTTTGCACAGTGTTTTTGTTGTACAACATTGCTGTTTTCTATGTTAAAAAACATATGCCTATTTTTTGTGCAATGTTATCAATTCTTTGTGGTCTCTGTGCTTCACACAAATGGGTTTTGCATCAGCGAAGGGACCTAATTCAGAACCTTCTAGAGCTGAGTAGCTTGGAGGGATACCCCATCCCCTCCTGTTTACTGCATATGCTCTAGCCCTCCAAGTGACTGTCCCCTCAGTTTCTTTCCATCTGCTGGCAGAGTAACACTATTCAGTCTCTTCTCACTGAGTATTCCCCCCCCCTGTTATTTTCTATTCCTGTTGCTGTATCATGCTGTTATTACTCTCTGGTTGTATTTTTTCTCTCTTCTTTTAAAAACCACACACTTCCCTTTGCCTCTGGTTTGACTTTCAACCTCTCCCCCCTTCCCCCACTTCAATTCCCACTGCTTTCCTACTCTTTCTATGGCCCCACTCTTCAAACACTGTGTTTCCTGTAACCAAAAGGTCTCTCTCTCTCTCTGTCTCTCTCTCTCTGTCTCTTTGTCTCTCTCCGGTGGGCATTTCCAGTGTTTGTTTGCTATGGATTTTTTTTAAATATATATTGAAATAAAACCATTCTACGGAAGGAGAGCCATATTATTGAGAAGTGCTCTATCTGTTGGGGCTTCATGTTTCAGGCCTTAAAAAACTGGGCCTTCCACCTTAAAGTATACTGCCTTGAAAAAGCCCTCCAGGTGGCATCTTGGTCATTCTGGACAAGCCAACCGCTGTTCAACTGAAACCTCAGTCAGTTCCAAAATTGGTGCAGTTGTCATCTTATTGGCCTCTGAAAGCTTCTTCCTTGGTACTGAAAATTCAGTCTGGTTCAATGGCCTCCTCCGATCCATTGCTGGTTGTTTCCCAGCCTCCTCTTGCAGAGACCTCTGCTGAGTCTTTGGCTTCAAGATCTAAACAAAGGGCAAATGTGTAAATGACAAGTCAGCTAAGTTTAAAGCTAGCTGGAAGCATCATGTGCCTCCAGATCAGTCTACCTCTGGTAGAACCAATATTCTGAAACCAAAGCATTGTGCAACTTTGCTGATTTCTGCTTTAAAGGGCAGCAATGTTGCAAAACAAAAATCCAGCAATGCTGCACAAAAACTAGGCATGTGACTTTTGTTGTGCAATACTGATGTTTTCTGCACAACATTTTTATCATGCAACATTTTTGTTGGAAAACATTGTTTTCTGCATAGAAACAGTAAGGTTGCACAACAAGAATGTTTCACAACAAAAACTATTGGGCAAAATCCAGTGGTTTGGTGGATTTGCTGAAGCTTCAGCCAGTCGGAGTTTCTTTTCCTGCTGCATCACATTTGGGTTGTGTGACTTTCAAATTGGCAAAGGCTGCAACTAAAATGTTGAACACCACACCATGTGGTTTGTATAGAGGTATAGTGTGCCATTTAGTTTTGCATTTTCTGCACTTTCCCCAAGTACATAGCAAAAAAAAAAATGTAAGTGAGGGTTCCCCCCTCAAGAAGGTGAGCAGTTTTTGTGCATAGTAAAAAGACTGTGAGTGTAGGTTTTAACCTTAAAGCTGCACTGATTCCCAAATGCTTGTGCAATTTTCAAAAACTGTAAAGTTTATGTTGTGTTGGGGGAAAGCGTTCTTGCAATTTGTGGCAACTTTTGAAGTGTCATTTTTCTTCCTGCCCAAGTTTCTCAAGGGGTTGGGAACTCCACATTTGACTCTAGTTGGGAAACTGATGAATTTTTGTTCCATCCCTAGATCAGACCAGAACTGAACACATTACTCCAGATGAGGCCTGAGTACTGCCCTTGCCTTGGAAATATGGCTCTATTAATGCAGGCTAAAATGTTATTTGCTTTCTTTGCCTCAGCATCACACTGCTAAGTCATGTTGAACTTATGATTAACAATAGAACTGACTCCACTGAGAAACATTCAGGTGGTTCCAGATTTAGTTGCAGATAGAAAAGACTCATTGATTTTAATGGCCAGCATCCAGTATGGTTGTTTAAGTGATATTCCCTTCTATGCATCCTATACCTACTTTGGAGGGCTAAATATGCTTTCAAATATAATAAAAATCTTGAAAAGCTGTTTCAGTGTCCAGTCAGAACCCCTGCAAACACACAAGAAAGCCAGGCCAACATATGGGATAGCTGTACTTGCAGATATCAATCAATCCATTGGTTAGGAATTGGACAGAATGTTCAATAGCATGCTGGAGTTAACAGGAGATCTGAGTTCATAATCCCCTGCTCAGACATGAAACAGCCACATCTCAGATCTCTGGAGGAGGGATCCATCTTTGCTACATTTGCTCTACTGTTGTAACAAAGGAATTTTCCAAATCATAATTTCATACAGGAGAGGGTCTACAGCTAAATGGCGCAGCGTATGAAAAACATGGCTGGCAGGTGGGTTAGACTCTGGAGAGCAGCTACCAGCTAGAATGGACAGACCTGGGCAGGTTGCACCAAAGGTTTGACTTGATTTATCACAGCTTTATATGTTAAAGTCTTCTTATTGTGCCAAAGCATTGTTAGACTAATGCTCCCAAATGTTTGTGTTAAAGAGTTGCTCTTTTTACTAAAAAGTGATCCTGTGAAATATGTTCAGGATGACTCTACTTCACCCAGCTGGTTACTCAATGAAGAGAGTTTAGACAAAGAAATGGTGGGGGAAGGGGGATAATCTAGATTCAATGATGGCTAGTGATGCAATGAATCCTTAGTCTGAACTTTAAAAGAGCTAAAGTACTGAACTGAAATAGGGAACCTTGGATAACTCATTGAAAATTTGGACTAAAACTCAGAGAAGATGCAATTTCCCACGGTCATGGAAATTATCAACTAGATCAGGGACTATGATCAAAGGTCATCTGAACTTTCTCTAAGCTAATGCCAAAAACCTTCTGTGACCCTTTTCCACATAGGTATTTCACTTCAGATACATATTTTTTCTTTTACTGTTATTCACTTTCTTCTTATTATTAGTGGTACTAGAATAGCTTTTTGGTTGTCTTTGCTTATATGCATCACCAGCTGAGCCAAGTTGAACATTCCTTTAAATGCACACACAGACACTGGGATTTTAACTCAAAAGAGACAAGGCTGAATCATTACTATCTCTTTCAACACAGTAGAGTACATCTGTTACAAAGGGTGAGAAAGGTGATGTTGCAAAGAATAAGTCTGAAGTGAATGAACTGATAATGGGGAATATAAAATAACAAGATGCCATAACGCCAACACTGAAGAAATGAAATGTTCTTCCACATAATGGGTGAACAGGAGACATTCATCAAATTTCCAGTGTCTTCAGAAATCTGAAGTAGAATTTCCTTGGATGCATAAAAAACATTTTTTCTCAATGAATGTGCCAGTTTTTGAGAGAAATATGAGCATCTGATCTTGTTTTGAAAGCAGCCAGCTTAATCTGACTCAAAACCATCCAGTTCACTAAAGGCCACATCTAGAAGCCTAGATTATTCTGTTACATCACAGAGAGATACATAGAGAAAATATGCTATTCAATTCAGTCTTGAATGAATCAAAGAAAAAAACAGTGAAGATTTTTTTGTGTGTGTTTAGTGGTTTTCTGATCTCAGAATTAAACAGAAGACTTGTACACAACAAACATTTCACTGTATGATTGAGTGAGAGTCCTTTTTTTTTAAAAAAATTAAGAGTTCAGCTGAAACCAACCCTGAAAAGGATGGCTGTATGGGATATTTGCCTCAGGCATTAGATGTTTTGCATTATGCACTTGATCGTTATTGTATTCAGTCCTGATGTAGGCACCCTTAGAGTAGATCCATTGGAATCAATAAGACTTAAGTTCTTCATCGGGTTTTTACTGCTTGGGACACTTTGTCCCAGGTACGATTAATTAATTAAGTTGTAGGTCAAATCTCTGGCTTTTCTTTGCAAATGAAGATTCAGGAAGGACTCATCCCGCACTTTCTCCATGCACGCTGATGACTGAAAAGGCCAATCCAAGATAAACAAGTCCAGTTGCAGAAAGCACAGCAGAAGGTCTCCTTGGGTGATGTTTCTGGGTTGTGATTCTTTCTGCGTTGTCGTTTCTCTTCAAGATTTGTTCGGCATGAGTTCTCAAATAAGGCTTCAGCATTGTGGATAGTGCATCTCCATCCCTCCCAATGTGAGGCCAGGGTGGACCATTGTTGGTGATCAATTTGGCCGAGCCTGAGATGTTTCTTTTTTTAAAAAAATATTTTATTTATACAAAGTATTATACATCCTCCACCAATATTCCAAGTTCATCAGGGGAATCTTATACCTCTAAACTTTAAAAACCTGACTTCCTTTGTGAAATAACTCAAAGAGTTTCCTTCTTCTAGTTGTTTTGCCTTGTCTTTCATTCATCCTTAATCCTACTTTCCAACTGTCATCTAATAGTTTGTTACTCTCTTTTCCCCACCTTTCACCCTTATTGACATCCATGTTTATACTAATCAGTAACTCATGCCACTTTCTATATCTCTAAATTCCTATTAATATTCCATCTTTTTTTTACAGTAATTAGTCAGAGGGAACCATTCCATTTCCAGTTTCTCTGTTGATTTCTTATTCAGTATATGTGTTAGTTTATCATTATCTCTCATCTCAAATACCTTGTCTACCAATCGTCTATTTGTGGCGTTTCTTTACTCTTCCATTTTGCAACCGCTATCAGTTGTGCGGCCGTACATATATATATAATAGTATTCTCCAGTATATCTTCTCCGCTCTCTTTTCTATCATCAATGTGATATTCAATAAGTAAAATTTTGGGTTGAAATCAAATTGTATTTGGAATATGTTTTGTACTATTTTGTGCACTTTTGCCCAATATTTCTGCATAACTGAGCATTGCCAACTCATATGTATTAATGTACCCATTACTTTCCTGCATTTCCAGCATTCTTTTTGCTTTGTTCCAAATATTTTATTTAACTTTACCGTTGTTAAATACCACCGATTACTAATTTTGAGATAGTTTTCTTTCAATGCTTGGCATGCTGTGAATTTTTTTGTTTGTTTCCAAGCCATTTCCCACTCTTCCATAGTTATTACATCACCCACATATCTCCATTTGATCATTGCTTCCCTAACCATTTCTGCTTCAAGTTGCCTAGACAGAAATAGATTATAGAGTTTAGCTATTTTACTCCATTCTCCTCCCCGTAATATTTTATCTACTTCCATCTGTTTTTCCATAAATTCCTTCTTCTCTTTGTCTTGTTTAAATCTATTATTTAACTGCTGGTATGTCAGCCAATATAATTCCCATCCTTCTTCTTTCAACTCTTCTTTTGTTTTGATTTCTATCCTTCCATCTTCGTTCTTTTTAGATAAGTCTGAATATGTGATCCATTTGTTCGTTCTCCCTATTTGCCCCCATCTTCCAAAGAAAGCTTCAGCTGGTGACAGCCACTTTGATAACTTATTGTAATATAATTTTTGAATCTTTCTCCAATTTTGCAGCAGAGCTTTTCTCACTATGTTATTGTTAAAGTCTTTATGTACCTCTGCTTTATTGTATCCCGAGTAGGCGTGCCATCCTAATCTTAAACCCTCTTCTTCCAACGTTAATAATTTTGTGTCCTGTAATTTAATCCATTCGAAAATCCATATCAAACTACAGGCTCTATAATATAAAGATAGTTTGGGTAGAACCATACCTCCTCTTTCAGGTCTTTCCATAAGGGTCTGCCATTACAAATAAATTCGCTCAAATCTCTTTTCCAAATTTTAAATGGCTTATTGTTTGTCAATACTGGTAGATTTTGAAACAAGAACATTAGTTTAGGTAATATAGTCATTTTTATTGTAGCTATGTGGCCTAGCAATGATAAATTTAACTTTTTCCATTTATCTAGATCCTCTTTTATTTTCTTTCAAACTCTCTTGTAGTTATTATCATATAAATCTAGATTTCTGCTTGATATCCAAATTCCCAAATATCTAATTTTTTTCTCGATTTTGCACTTTGATAGCCTTTCTAAATTGTCTTCTTCTTTTTTTGTAATGTTTCTTGATATTATTAATGTTTTGTCTTTGTTAATCTTAAGACCCGCATACTTCCCATATTCTGCAATAGTTCTCATTAATTTATCTATATTTTCCAATGGATCTTCCAATACTACAGCTAGGTCATCTGCAAATGCCATAACTTTGTATTCCTGATTTTTTATTCTCAATCCCTGAATTGTCTTATCCTTCCTGATTTTATTCATTAGGACCTCTAGGACTATAATGAATAGAAGCGGTGACAACGGACATCCCTGTCTAGTCCCCCTTTGTATCTTTATTTCCAATGTCTTTTCACCGTTTATTATGATCTGTGCTCTTTGTTCTACATATATTTTTTCTATATTTGCTGTTATAAAATGGCTGAATCCTAATTCTTTAATCATCTGAGTTAGGCAGCTCCAATTTAAATTGTCGAAGGCCTTTTCCGTGTCTGTGAAGATTATTGCCGCCTTCCTTTCATTATTTTTTTCCAAAAATTCCAATATATTTACCATGCTCCGCGCATTACTTGACAGTGATCTTCCTGGGAGAAACCCATTTTGATCCTTATGAATAATTTCTTTTAGTATCTTCTTCAGCCTGTTAGCTATCATCGTGGCATAGATTTTATAATCCATGTTCAACAACAAAATTGGGTGATAATTCCTAACATCAGTTTTGTCCTTCCCCTCCTTTGGTATCACCACTATGTTGGCAGTTTTCCATGTCTCCGGCATGCCTTCTGTCTGGACCCTGTTGATTGTTTGCAACAAGTGTGGCTCTATTTCGTTCTCAAAAACTTTATAAAAAGTATTAGTAAAACCGTCCAGTCCTGGTGCTTTCCCTTTCTTGAGACTTTGGATGGCTGCCATTAATTCTTCCTTGTTAAATAATTCTGTTAAGACCAGTCTTTGTTGATCTGTTAACATCGTGAATTTATTTTCTCTTCAATAACATACTAACTCTTCCTCCCATCTCTCTTCCTGTACATATGTTGTATATAAGGAAGAGTAGAACTCAACAAAAGCTTTTTCTATATCTTTTTGTGTTGTTAATATTTTATCTCCCATTTTAATTTCCATTATTGCAGTTCTTTCTTTCTCTTTCTTCAATTTATATGACAACCACCTCCCTGTCTTATTCGCGTGTTCAAATTGTTCCTGCTTGATTCTTTTTAATTTAATTCCTATATCTTCAATCATTTCAGAATTTATATTCTTTTTTATTAACCTTATTTCTTTTTGTAGGGCCCCATTTTGAGGTTTTACTCTTAACTTGTCTTCCAGTATTTTCAATTTTTGTAAAAGTTCTTGATTTTTTTGTCTCTTAATTCTGACTGTCTCCGCTCCTCTCTGTAAGAACATCCCCCTACGTGTTGCCTTAAATGCATCCCAAATAGTGCTCATTTTAATCTCCTCATTCTTGTTTTCTTTAAAATAGTTTCTTTAATAGTCTCCTGCATTTTCCCCACAAATTTTTCATCCTTTAACAACTTATCCTTTAATCTCCAAGTATATTCCTTCCTTGGTATTATCATTCTCATTCTTATAGGATTACTATAAGATTATAGGATCCAAAATTACTTTTGGTATTACTTCCATGTAGCTTATTTTGGGGATAAGAGTCTTTGTTAGCCAAAACATGTCTATCCTCGACATTGTGTTATGTACTTCCGAATAGAAAGTGTATCCTTTCTCTGAACGATACTTTTTGGTCCATAGATCTTCTAAGTTATGTTCTTCCATTATTTCAAAACAGATCCTCGGTAGTCTACCTTGCTTCTCTTTACTCGAACCTGATTGGTCTCGCCTACCGTCCATTACACCATTGAAATCCCCAGTGAGGACTGTAGTTCCATTTTCCAATTTCCCCATCTCTTCTTGAAGTTTTTTTAAAAAAATCTGTTTATTCACTATTGGGGTATATATAGCAATCAAATGTATTTTCATGCCAGCAAGGTTAAGTTCCAAACCTATCAAGTGACCTTCATTGTCCTTGAATATTTGTTTCGCTTTATATTTTTGGTCCATGTATATCACTACTCCTTTCTTCTTATCAGGTGCTAAAGAAAATAATTCTTGACCTAATTTTGAGTTCTTTAAATATTTACTGTCACTTTGTCATATTCTTATTTCTTGCAGGCATGTAATCTCTGCTTTGTTTTTTTCCAAAAAATGATAAGCCCGCCTTCTTTTTGTTAAAGTGTTCAACCCCTTGACATTCCATGACGTTATATTCAGGGACATGTTCTTTAATCTTCAACCTCCTCCTCTCCTGCTCAAGCTTCCCCTTCGTCACCTCCTTCGCTGTCCTTCTTTGATTCCTGAAATTCTGTTTCCATCTCCTCTAAGTGTTTCTCTGGTCCTTCGTCCTCATCTAATTTCTCATTGTCCTTTTTATCCATTTCTTCTCCCTTGTCTTCCCTTTCTCCTTGTTTCTTTCTTCTTTTCTGCTGATATTTTAGTTCATCCTCATTTAATTTTCTCAGAAATTCCTTTGCTTTTTCTTTTGAATTTATTCTATATTTCTTTTGTCGATATGTGCATGAGATACCTTCAATTTGTTCCCATCTATAATTTACTCCAAGTCTCATTAGTGTTTGTCTAAGTGGCTTATAGTCTTGCCTCTTCTTAAGGACTTCTACTGGCGTGTCTTTGTATATTTGGATTTCCTTTCCCTCTATTATTAATTTATCTGTATATTTTTTCTGTATTATTTTTTTTCTATATTTAGTTCTTATAAAGGAAATCACTATGTCCCTTGGTAGTTTTCTTTCCTTTGCTATGACCAAATTAGCCCTAAAACATTTATCCACTTCCTGGGTTAAACACTCCTCTGATTCATTAATGTAACTTGCCAAAGGGGTTATTATTTTTTCTTGCAAGTTCTCGTACATTTTTTTCTGGGAGTCCCCTTAATTTGACGCACTTCCCGCTGTATCTAATTTCTTGTATGAGGCTTGCATGTTTTTCTTTTTCCAAATTGCTAGTGAGGTTTTCTGTTTGAGTCTCTAATTTTGTAGTTCTAGTCTTGACGTTATCTACATCATCTTTAATGTCTTTTAATTCAGTAGTCATCTTGTCTAATCTCTTACCAATTTTCTCCAAATCTTGTCTTATATCTTTTTTAAAATCTCTCAAATTCTCCTTTATCTCTTTTTTAAACGATCTTAACTCCTCAAGGATTTGCATATTAATATCCATCTGTTTAGGAGGCATCTCTGTTGAACCCCTTCTGCCTGTTGTCACTTGTGAGGTTGTGTACACCCTGGGCCTTAGTCCAGAGGCCATCTACTTCCCTCGTTTTCTCCTCAATAGTAGCGTCTACAGTCTTCATTAGTTATGATTAGGTATGGATTCTTACTTCCACTATACTTATGTTTGCCTAATTATTACTCTTATAGAAGTTACAATTATAGCAGCCGTAAAATAGATTCACACTACCATGCCCTTTCTCTGACTATCAAGGCTTTGCTTTCTCTAACTATCAAGGCTTTGCTTAACCTCTACTTTGAGCTATCAAGTACTCTTAAAACTGTCCAGTACGCTCTATTCTCAGCTCTTTATCCACCTCCTACTTTTCTGATCCTCCATCCTCCACCAGGCCCAGGCCCACTCAGTTCGTTTGCTCCTTCTGCTCCCCCACTCATTTGCTCCGTCTCAGTCTGTCTACCCCTCAATCTCCCTCCGTCATCTGTTTGCCTCTGCCTGCTTCCTTCTCCTGTCTGATCCTCTCCAAACCATCTGCTTCACCTCCTCCCCTCTGCCAATAACCATCTGCTCCTCTGCCGTCTGCTCCTTCTCATCTGCTCATACTCCCACTCGCACTCCTTTCCTCTCCGTCTGTATCTCCTCAGCCCATCTGCCCCGTTCCGATTCCTCCAACTCGAATCAGTCCCTCTGTTCCTCAGCCCGTCTGCTCCTTCCATCTGTTCCTTCCATCTGCTCAGCCTGGCTACTCCGTCCCTATCCAACACCTTTCCTCCCACTCAAGTCACTCTCTCTGCTCCTCAGCCCGTCTGCTCCTTTCATCTATTCCTTCCATCTGCTCAGCCTGTCTACTCCAACCGAAACGCTCCCTCCGCTCCCCGGCCCCTCCGCTCCATCCAAATTGTTCCCTCTGCTCCCCGGCCATCTACTCCTTCCGTCTGCTCCTCACCTGTCTACTCCAACTGAATCATTCCCTCTGCTCCCCAGCCCATCTGCTCCTCACCTGTCCACTCCTTCCGAATCAATCCCTCTGCACCCTGACCCATCTGTTCCTTCCGCCTGTTCCTTCTGTCTGCTCAACCTTTCTACTCCGTCCGAATCACTCACTCTGCTCCCTGGCCTGTCCGCTCCTTTTCTTCAGCTTCCCGACCCGTCTGCTCCTTTCCTTTCGCCTCAAACCCTCTGCTCCAGTTAAAGACTCTCTTACTCCCCCTTCTCCCCTTCATGGCAGCATTACCTTTTATATCTCTCCACGCCTCTGCCACCACACTCACTCTCACTCCAGTTAATATCCTCTGCCCCCTCCTCCTTCCTGTTCACTCCCTCACTCAGCTTTCGTAGTTGTTTTTTTTATTCTCCTCCCTTTTCCAAAGTCCCGTATCAAAGTACTGCATAAATGAAAATGTCTGCACGACAATCAACACAAATGCCCACACTCTATTTTTGTACTTCCAATACCAATACCTCAGTTTAGTTAAATTAAATAATTAATTTAATTCTGTAAATGTTGCCCTGGGAGGGAAGCTAATCGGCTCCCTTTTCACTATATCAACAGCTTTTCCCCTTTTACTAATTTCCCTCTTTTTCTTTCCCCCCAAACTGCTTTTTGTTGTTGTTGTTTCCACAACTCTGTAGTATTAATCTCAGAAGAAAGGCTTCCTTTGAGTTATTTTTGTCCAAGTCTTTTAGTTTCAGCAGATCTTCTGCTTTGATTAGTAGGAGGAGAAGTGAAGACTAAGTGCCAAAAGGCTCCCGGGACAACAATAGCTGCTCAGCTTGCCGTTTGTAACTGTAGGGGAAAGCTTCTCCTTTCCTCCCCAGAACACAATTTGGCAGCAACGCAAGCCCCAATCTCCCCTTTTACCTTTCCAGGTGATCGGGTTGTGGTGGTCTTCAGCCAGACTCCGCTTGTCGCCCCTGGACAACTGCCCCCCAGAGCACCGTTGAAGCCTGTCCTGCATCTTCGCTCCCCCTGCTGGAAGTCGAGCCTGAGATGTTGTTTCAGGGAGTCCTTGTATCGCTTTTTTGGAGCACCCCTCTTACACTGACCCATGGTGAGTTCACCGTAGAGTACTAATTTTGGGAGGTGATGGTCCTCCATCCTAAAAACGTGCCCTGCCCAGCACAGCTGTGTTCTCAATATCATGGGCTCAATGCTGGTGATCCCTGCTTGCTCAAGGACAGCAACTTTCATCACATAGTCAGTCCAGTGTGTATTTAGGATTGTGCGTATACAGCACTGATGAAAGCATTCAAGGAGCTGTAAATGGTGGCGATAGGTGATCCATGTTTCAGATCCATAAAGGAGAATAGACAGTACATAGGCTCTATACACATTGATCTTTGTGCTTCGCCTCAGGTGTTAATTACTCCAGATGCGTTTGTAAAGTCTTCCAAATGCGCTATATGCCTTTGCTAATCTGTGATCGATCTCTTTGTCAGTCTTGGCACCTGAGGAGATGATGCTTCCTAGATAGGTGAACTGCTGAGTAGCCCTATTTAAACCCATCTCTGTATGTCTGGCTCATTATTTCCTGGTTGGTCATTAAATAAGTTCTTCATTGGGTTTTTTTTTTTACTGTTTGGGATAAAAGGAAGTAGTTCTGGAATTATGATTATTAGGGTTTTTTTTGCCTCAGGTGCCAAAAGAATTTAGCTAATCTTGGGCACTGTACATCTAGACCTGGCTAACTGTGTGTGAGAGGATATACCAGTGCCACTGCTATACTGCATCAGGGTGCAAAATGCCTAACGCTGTTCCTGTTGGATCATTCTAGCACCCATTCTCCAAGGGTGAATGAGCAAGTACCAGAGTGGCAGGTAGCCTTTAGGAGACTGGACAGAACTTTTAAATGTTTGGGTTAATATGCTGACATCCTAAGGGTAAATTTGTAGGGGGAAATAATTTTCTAATGTTCAAACATTAATCAAAATTTTCATCAAATTAATTAACAGATTAATTTACATTATTAAGTATTTTTAAAAATGGTTAAGGTGACAGCTAGCAATGTAGTTATAACTGGCATTAAAAATAGTACTTATGACATTTAAGGATTAATATAACACATTTTAAATTCATGCTTGAAAATTTCAGTAAAGTAAAATGAAGTCAACAGGTTCCTCCATCCCTACTTGCTTTGGATGTCACCCAATAAATGCTTAGGCCTACCTCAGTCCCAGATGGAATTTTAAGATGCCATTACAATATTTTCTAACTTACCTGTAAACAGTGTCCTTTCAATAAAATATACTGAACATGGGGTCTGCTATCTGTCTGTCTGTCTGTCTGTCTATCTATCTCCAATCTATCATCTGTTATCTACTACTTGCTTTGGAAAAGAAAATATAATATGACTGTAAGGAAGAACTTGGAGGCTTAGGGCAATCTTATGGCTGGCTGCACTATTATCCAATGAGGCAAACACCTCAGGTGGTAGATGCAGTGGGGCAGCAATAACAGCGCTGTGGCAATTCCACTAGGCCCCCCTGCTCATTTTCCTCTTCTGGAAGATAGAGCTATGTGTGCTATGTGGCTTGTCCTACTCCCCTAAACTGACTTGCTGCCCCAGGTTAGATGGGAAGTGCTATTCCATTGCCAGTAGGCAACCACTAGTTTGGTCATAGTCTGAATATAAAACAAAGATGGGTGTGCCATCTTGCCCTTTGCCCCAGGCAGGAGAATGTCTTGGACTAGCCCTGCACAACCTACACAACTGCTATACCAAATAAGAGCTGTACCAGTAATGTCCATCTCCAGAATAATAATTGATTTTTTGACAGGGGTGAGCAATTATAGCTCCCATGCCAGTGGAGCAGTAAAACTACTCTAGATTCTGGTTAAAGGACTTATTCAAGGTTCTATAATACATCCATAGGAGGACTAGAGTTTAGATCCTTTAAAGGTCAGATTAAAATCCAGAATGAATTAGTAACTCCACATGCAGAAAAGCACAAACCACCACTCTGGCTGGTCTCCAGTTATGGACATATGCATTCATAAGTCATGTTGTGCACGCAGGGCCAAAAAGTCACCATTGTGTAACGGAACATATCTGCTGACATTGGCAGAAGCGGTTGCACTGACAGTATGTTCCTCTGTACCTTGTCTTTTCACATTGAGATTGTGTATTGCACATTGTGTCTTGTGCTTTCACACTGTGCATTGTTGTTGTGCATCATGTATTGTGCATTACAGATGCACTATCCACAATGCTGCAGCCTTATTTGAGAACTCACGATGAACAAGTCTTGAAGAGAAACGACAACGCAAAAAGAATCACAACCCAAAAACATCACCCAAGGAGACCTTCTGCTGTGCTTTTTGCAACCAGACTTGTTTATCTCGGATTGGCCTTTTTAGTCATCAACGCACTTGCAGAAAGCGCGGGATGAGTCCTTCCTGAATCTTCATTTGCGAAGAAAAGCCAGAGAGAGAGAGAGATTGCAAATGGCACCTAGTCAATGAAATGTGTTGCGCAGTGTTGCTATTCTGTATGGGGATTGTGTAGTGCTCAAATGGCTCACATGTGGATATTTATGCTACACTGAGGAGGATGCTGGTTTGCAGCCCATGTGTGTGTGTTTGTATGTGTGTGTGTGAGAGAGAACATGCACTTGATGGTGCAATAGGAATGTACAGCATAACTAAAATCATCATTCTTGGGAGTATGTCTGCTTTTTTCTCCTCCAGCCTGAAGTTTGTCTTTAGCTGCATCTTTCGCAAACCAGATGGATGCCTAGATCTAGTGCCAAAGCATTTATTATGTAGCGAGAAACAAGCTCTCCTGCTGACTGCTCTCTTCTGCTGAGAAATGTTGACCATACGTGCTGAACATCAGATGACAGGAACAGAGACTATTTCATGGATGGGAAGGAAATATCAATCAGGGCATGAGTGGAAAAATGTGCAAAAGCAGTGATGGGAAAAGTTAGAAAGGACAGACAGTGTAAAATAATAATAATCATAATAATAATAACAACAACAGAAAACCAGATGACAAGAAGCCTGAAAGGCAAAAGGAACAAGGGGACAAATGGAGAGCGGCCATCCATTTTATAGCACATCTGTATCTTACATGTAGTAAAATAAATAAAATAATAATAATTCCTCTTCCTCTTTAAAAAAAAAAGAAAAGAAAAGAAACATCTCCATAAAACATGGAACCCATACAACTGATCTTTAGTGTCTTACTGTCAGAGCTAAGATTAGGAAACCCATGCTTTGTGCATAGCTGGATCATTTTGGCCAGCACTAACCTTAGGCAAAGTGAGGAGCAGATGCAGGGGTGAGTGTGAGGGCAGTGGGGCTGAGGTGTTGGAGGACAGAGCTGGGCACCCCCCCCCCCAATTTAACTTGCTTCTTCAGAATGCTGCCCTATAGCCAGTGTTGAGGAAAGATTCAACTGCCAGTCTGTGCAACATCTGTACACTGATATGTGTATGGGTGTACATCCTATCTTGTCCTTTATTGTTTGATACATTCATACCCTTTCTCTCCTCCAGTGAACTCAAGGCACTTCTCCTTCCTTCTTTAATCTCATGACAGACTCATGGAATAGGTTGGGCAGATCATCCACTTAGTTTCATGGCTCACTGTGGACTGGAAACTGTCTCTCCCCATTCTCAGTCCAATATTTTAACCACTGCATTATGCAAAACATATGGAGGAAAATAGCTTGGAGGAGCCTATACCTCACACAGGCTGCAGGCTGGGACATCTTACGAGACTGCTAAGGGTTCTTGGGTACTGGGGAGATTCCATCCCCCTAAGTTGTCCATAGGTTCTCCTGAACTGAAAAGGGATTCATTTGAGGCTGATCTTTTGAAAGAGCAGTAACAGTCTTCCTGGCTCTGAAGTGTTTTTGTGTGTTCTTTTTCTTTTTGGAGCAGCAGCTCCCAAATTAACTTTTATAAGCTCTGGTTCCTTGGTGTGCTGCTCCCACTGCTATGGTGGCTGTGGTGTTTGGTAGGGGTAGTCCTAGCTCTGCCCCCCCCCCAACTCTGCCCCTTAGAAAAGCTTCAGGTTCTCATTCCCTTCTGACAGCTGCTACAGTCTAACAGTCTGGGCTACAGACTGGAACATTTCATTTAGAGATGGAAAGACATTTGACAATATTCAAAAATGGTTGAAAAATGTGTTTCTTAAAGCATTGGGAAACCCTGACAAGGAGATTCCTGGACTTAGGAGAATCTTTGCAGTTCAGGACTTGAGCAAAATTGGCATTTGGATTTTTTTTCTCTCTGTGTGTATAAAATAGCATTCTCTGCAGAGAAAATAATACTTCTGCTTAGAAATATTATTCTCTGCATGGAGAATACTGTTTCCTATGCAGGAAACATTGTTTTTGGGACAAAAATACTATCAATAGGAGTATAGTGTCTAGATCAAGGGAAGTAATAGTGCCACTCTATTCTGCTGTGGTCAGACCTCACCTGGGATACTGTGTCTAGTTTTGGGCACCATATTAAAGAAGGATATTGAGTAGCTGGAACATGTCCAGAGGCGGGTGACCAAAATGGTGGGAAGTCTGGAAGCCATGCCCTATGAGGAGTGGCTTAAGGAGCTTGGTATGCTTAGCCTGGAGAAGAGAAGGTTGAGAGGTGACATGATACCTATGTTTAAATATTTGAAGGGATATCATACTGAGGATGGAGTGAGCTTGTTTTCTGTGGCTCCAGAGACCAAGACATGGAGCAATGGACCCAAACTACAGGAGAAAAAAATCCACCTAAACATTAGGAAAAACTTTCTGGCAGTAAGAGCTGTTCAGCAGTGGAATTTGCTGCCTCAGGATGTGGTGAAGTCTCCTTCTTTGGAGGTTTTTAAGCAGAGGCTGGATGGCCATCTGTCAGGAGTGCTTTGATTCGGTGTTTCTGCATGGCAGGGGATTGGACTAGACAGCCCTTGTGGTCTCTTCGAACTCTATGATTCTATGTGTGAATTTTGTACATAAGCCCCAAACAGCAAATTGTCTTCAAAAACTATGCAGTTTTTGAAGACTTTATCAAAGCAGAAAGAAAATGGCTAAACTTACTTTTTGCTTCCTTGAGAACAAAGTTAATGAAGAAGTACCACCCTAATTTTGCATTAAATTTCAAAGGTACTAGAGTGAGCCCTCCCATTCTGGTTGTTTGTTAGATTTCACCAACAGGCTTGATGCTCAGGTTGAACTTGTAGGTCAACTCACCCCAGAACAGGCTGGTTTTCTCCATTGTCCTGTTGTCAGTTGGTAAGGAAATGTTTCCTCTGTCTGGCTAGCCACGGCTCCCCAATGACTCCTAACAGTGAACGTTCCAGCTAAGATCCTCCTACTGGCTCTTCCATTAAGAGGAGAGGTAGTAGCCAAAAGCACCACCTGTGGAAGCAGACAATCCATGGGGGGAAGCAGTGGCAGCCATCTCCACCATTTCTTCTGAGTTACCTGGCCATTCTCCCTGATGGCGTATGGCCTGTTTTGCACTCCCTAAACTAGTCTGCTGCTCTCAAGAATGATGGTGGATATTATCTATTGTCAGTGTGTTGTAGTAGCACTCAGTTTCTGGGTAAAAATATGTCTTGGAGCAGCACTGATAATCCTTTCCTGGAGGTAACATATGATGAATGTGTGACTTTTGGCATGTAATAGTGTATGTGCTTTGCCAGTGATTTGAAGCTCCATAGCTATCCAGATTACTGAATGGCTTCTTCTACACCATGGAGATTTACCATCTTGAACAAGAGTATCTTTTTGATTTACTGAGAGGTGTCCATACAGAGTAATAACCAGAAATCTCTAACTGAGAAATCTATTGAAGGAGAGTGAAACAAGACTCTACAAAAGTGTTCAGAGAATTAGAGAGATGGCCACTGGACAAGGGAGAAGTGATGTCATCACCATGAAGTGCCCCCTTTTCAGGTAGAAAAAGTAGAGCTGCAAGAGCTATACCTCTCAACTAAGAGACCTTGTGGATGAAAAGGGGAGGGGAGCATCGATGGAGAGGAGAGAATGTGACCTCCATGATACTGTTGTGCTGTCTATCGTGCCCTGTCCTATCATGATTGGTTGTACTGGCTAGGACTGATAGAAGTTTTAGTCCAACAACATCTGGAGGGTAACACATTCCTTATAATTGCCATAGGCATTTCTCCCCTTGCCAATCTGAAGTTTGGTCAGCCAGATTCTGACAGTTCTAAAAGCATGACCCAAATGGTTTAAACACTAATCAGCAATCGCAGGAGCTTCAGTTCTTGCCCAGATTCTGTGCTTGCATAGCTATCGAAGGGATGGTTGAACACTATCTGCAGGTTCTGAGGGGCTCTTTTTTGAGATGTCCTTTGTGGATACCCCTCCTTAATATTGCAAAGGGATGTAGTTGGACCTTTGAGACTAACTGAGAGAAAGAAGTTTGTAGTATAAGTTTTCGTAGACTGAGCCGACTTCATCAAATGTGTGGAGTGAAGAGCTGCACTTCTGAGGTAACTAAAAGAACTTGGACCTGGGACTTTATCACAAGAGGGTGGTAAATCAAAATTAAAGCTGGATAATAACATCTTTGGCTGTACCAATGTTATTACACAACATCATCTCTGTATTGTTGCTGCTTTGCCTTTCAATCATTGTTAGAGAGAGCCTTTTCACTGACAAGGAAAAACAGTCAATGGCTCCCAGTATTGCTGCTTTTCCACTATGATAGGTAGTGTGATAGGTCCCTTTCATTGCAGTTCAGATATTCCAGCAGTCACATAGCATGAGTGGGCATAATTCCCCTCCTCTCCTGCTCTTTCCCTCCTTATGCTCAAGCAGGCTGAGGTTGCTTTTGCAGTCGGCCCTCAACAGATTTTTAGCTGCTGCTTAAATAGCTTTACCTCTTCACCCCTCCTCCTCTCTCCCTCCTGTCCTGCCAGCAGCAACACTCCTTCACTCCCTTTCTCAGCTTGCCACCACTGTCTCAGCCAGATCTTAACTCTCTTCCCAGCCCATTGACTTCAACTCCCCATTCCTCGCAGGATTAGGAAGAAGACAAATGGGGAGTTGAAGTCAATGGGCTGGGAAGGAGTTTGAGATCTGGCTGAGACATTGTGGTGGCAAACTGGGAAAGGGAGTGAGGGGTGGCACTGTGGGAAGGATGGGAGATTGAATGGCATGCATGTGTGGGTAGGGCACAAATGGGGAGGAAGGCAGGGTTGGCGAGGTGTGGAAGAGTGAGTGTGAGACCATGGATCTCAAAAAAAGTATGCTAACATGAGTGAAGAGAAGTGTGATGATTGTTTTCAAACCAGTATGTTCCTGTCTGCTTCAACAACGAGGTTGCTGTGAGACAACAGGCTGGTGTGATAAAAGTCCTCAGTCTATGGAAACTTATGCTACAAACTTCTTTCTTTCAGTTTGTCACAAAGGTGCTACAATATCCCTTTGCATACTGGTCCAGACTAACATGGCTATGTCTTTCAATTCTCCCTTATATTGTCACTGCTGCCATTCTCTAGCCCTCTCCCTCTGGGCCCAATGCTGACAACTGCTCAAAGGAAGAGCCCAAGGCAAATGGAGGTTTCTGCCCCATGTCCTCACTGTTGTCAATGTTTCCTTGCATGCTTGAAGAATTCAAGGAATGGTGGCGACTAGAGGGAGGAGATGCTACAGTGTGGCCAGGGAGCTCCAGGGATCAGCAATGGTGCCCTTACAGGGATGTGGGCCTCTGTAGATGCTGAATGAGGCTGACACTTGTCCCTAGCTTGGCATGGAATACTCCCAGGAGTGACAGTAATGGGCCAAGCTAAAGGGTGCTTTATTCTTTTATTCAATAATGTATACCATTAGAGTTGCACAGGAAAATGTGTATCTTGTGTCTTCCCAATTCTTTACTCACCTTGTCTTAAATTTCAAGTTCAAAGACAGCATGGTTATTTTTTTAAAAAAAGCCAATGTGAGCATAGATTTTCCTTGATTTTTTTCCAGGCTGTGTTGCCGTGTTCTGGAAGAGTTTACTTCTGACGTTTCACCTGCATCTGTGGCTGACCTCTTCAGAGAATGGTTGGGTAGGTGTGTATGTGGAGTTTATATCCTGTGAACCCCTGTTGGGGAGTATATGTAAATTTGTTTATTTGAATAGCTACTTTCTGGGTATAGAAATACAAGGAGGATTAGTGTCTGTTTGGCTAATGGTTGGTTGATGGCCCAAATTCTGGCTTCCAGTTTTGAAAAACAATAGAATCAAAACTTAACACTTACAAAGGAATTCCACCCAGGGACAGGAGGATTTCCAGCAGATAATGGGCCATCAACAGAAACTAATCCTCCTTGCATTTCTGTACCCAGAAACTAGCCACTCAAATACACAAATTTACATATACTCCCCAACAGGGGTTCACAGGATATAAATGGAACACCCCCCCCCACCCAACCATTCTCTGAAGATGCCAGCCACAGATGCAGGTGAAATGTCAGAAGTAAACTTTTCCAGAACACGGTCTCACAGCCCAGAAAGCAACCAAGGAAAATCTATGGATGGCGGCCATGAAAGCCTTCGACTTCCCAATGTGAGGGATCGATCCTTTTTGAAAATGTTTTATTTATATTTTAAGCAAGAGTCATTTCTTTTCATAGTTTTTCCAAGTTCTTTGCTAGCAATGTGGGGAGTGCTAATAATATATTCTGTACACATTCTGCTGGTTTATTTTTATATCTCAAACATCACTTGGTTTACACATTGGGGTATACAGAATTTTGCACATACATTCCTGCTCTCGCACACAAAGCACGCAATTAAATTGGATAATCCACATGGGCCAGAGCAATAACAGGATGGGAATCTTAGCCATTTGCTTGATTAGGTAAAAGGGTGCAAGGTACATTGCTTCTCAGCCAGGGGTGGGGATTGCTTGACCTATGGGCTACATGGCAACTTGGGAGGTAAAGGGAGCCGTGGTGATGCAGTGGTTAAATGCCAATACTGCAAGCCATGACTCTCCAAGTTTGATACTACAGGGCTCCAAGGTTCACTCAGCCTTCCATCCTTTTGTAGGTTGGTAAAATGAGTACCCAGCTTGTGGGGGCAATTAGCTAACACATATTGGAAACCTCTTGGAGAATTCCTAGAATGCTATAAAAAGCGGTGTCGATGTGTAGGTGTTATTGCTAAACACAATTTGTAAGCAGGTCTGAGAGCCCTCATGGCTGAAGAGCGGGGTATAAATAGCTAAAATAATTAATAAATAAATAAATAGTACAACCCCTCCTGAAGACCCTGGTGCTCCCATTTTTTTAAAAAAGCAAAAAAAGTCATTTGAGGACACATGAGAAAACATGTGTATAGCCCTTTGTGGGTCTGTAGAATGCTGTTTTGGGAAATTCTCTACTCCCAAACAGCCTACAATCTTCTCTTCTACCCCTAACAGGGACACACTGTGTGGAATCCCAGGGCTAGACATGCTAAAGGAAAAAGACACCCAGCAAAGGTGGGGGTTCTTCAAGCAGGAGTTGCAAAAAGTACAATTGCAAACAGTTCCATGGAAGACGAAAAATGGGAAACATCTGAAAAAGCCAATGTGGCTGCACAGCAAACTCAAGCAGGAAGTGAAAAGAAATAAAGAGTATGTATAAAGAATGGAAGAGCCAATGTGGCTGCACAGCAAACTCAAGCAGGAAGTGAAAAGAAATAAAGAGTATGTATAAAGAATGGAAGAAGGGATTCACCAATGCTATCTATAATAAATTGGCAATATTTAATAATTAGGTCAAATGTGGCCTTCCCCATAGTGTGGCCATTAAAGCTGGGAAATTCCACAGCCAGGAATCCCAAAGACAAACACTGCTCTGTCAGGTACAGTAGCACCCCTGTATCTGCTGATTCGCCAACCATGAATTCAATTATCTGCGGTTGGCGATGGTGGGGGAAGGGAGGGGGAGGAGGGATCTCACTTCCCCCGTCCCTTCCCCTGGGAGGGCTCCTTTTGTTGCGGCAACTATCGCAGGGGTAAAAGGGGGAGGAGCAATGGGGCCTCGTCCTCTTCTCCCTTTGCCCCTGCAATCACCATGGTGGTGGGGCCATGGGCAAAGGTGCAGAGAAGAAGACTGGTCTCACCCCCTTCCCCCTTCACCCCCATGATAGCCCACGCAGCAGGGCCATGGACAAAGGGGAAAGGAGCAGAGAAGCGAACTGGCCTTGTTCCTTCCCCCTTCACCCTGCAATCACAGTGGCAGCAGGGTCACTGTGGGGGTGAAGGGAGAAGGGGACAGAGAAGTGAACTCATCCCCCTTTCCTGGGATGGTCTCCTGAGATGGCGTTCACTATTATCCATGGAATTCATCATCTGCGGGATCCCTGGAACCAATCCCCCATGGATGAGGGGGTGCTACTGTATACACTTAAGGAGTGGCAGCCAAGTTCCAAAGAAATGTTAATTTGCAAGGCAACTACGTGTCCGAATACCTGGCTAATCCTATCAGCCTAAGCTGGGATACTCAAGGCTGAACAGAACTCTCATGCCTTTACCCTTCCCCAGACAAAGAAGGTTGTTTTCTCTATTAAATCACGAAGTATCCACACATTAAGTGCCATTAGCATATCCAGAGTGTCTATTGTATCACCCTGAGCAAATCTGAGAAGCATTGTCTTTTACTCTAAATCCCATCCCCTGAAGGCAGTTTACTATAAAAAACCCCACTCAAGTGCGCACAGTTCACCTTTCTCTTGACTCCGTCAAACTGCATAGCCATTCCTGCATCAGGACCCCCACTCTGCTGGTTTCTTCTGTGACCTCATCTCCTCAAACCAGTACAGTATCACCTGAAAACAACCTCCCTTCACTATTTCTCTATCCCACTATTTCCTACTTTATTCGCTAGCCTTGCATTAATGCTTGAAGCCTGAATGTGTGCATGAATGTTGTTATTATTGTTTTCTCAAATAAAGATAAATTATTGTACTATCTAGCTTAATGTCTCCTCCTGATTACAGATATACAAAGGCTAAAAGACCCCACTATTGGTTGCTCCCTCTTGCATAGCCAAGCTGAGTATATTAAGTCCCCAAATTAATATCGATATTTTGAGGGTTTCTTAAGACCCCATAGTGTTTAGAGTAACACCAAAGAAGAGTACAGATGTGTAGCCAAAGCCTGCTTGAATAGTATAAGAAAGCTAAAGCTCAGAATGATCTGAGAGTTACCTGGCAAGCCAGAAGCAGCAGCAGCAGCAATAACAACAATAGCAACAGCAACAAGGTTTTCCAGATAAATTTGAGGCAAGAGAATGACCAAGGAGACAATGGGGCTGCTGCTCAGTAAGGATGGGAAAAATGCTAGCAGTTCACAATGAAAAGGCAGAATGGCTAAATACAATTTTGCTTCACTTTTCTCCCCAAAAGAGAACTGTTTGCTTCCATGGAGCAGCAAAGACCTTGGCAAGTGATCTGGATTGTAAATCAAGTTTGATAGGAAGTTAGTCAAGGAATCACCTAGCTAACATAAATGTGTCCAAATCTTCAGGGCCAGATGAACTGCATCCCAGAATATGATGTACAGGACTTGTCATCATTTTTGAGAAATCTTGGAGAATAGGTGAGTTGTCAGAGGACTGGAAAAGGGCAAACATTGTCCCTCTCTTTAAAATAAGTGCAAAAAAGAAGATCCAGCAAACTACAGACCAGTCAGGCTGACCTCAATACCAGGAAAATATAAGAACAGATTATACAGGAGTCTGTCTGCAAGTATCTTGATGACAATGCAGTGAACAGTAGGAGCTAGCATGGGTGTGTCAGTTTTCAACTAGGTCACTAGTTTAGTAGATGGTGGGATTTGAAGTTCATTTTGGCACCAGAGCTCTCTGACAGAGAAGGCTAAATATCTCACAAAACTACTGTATTGTCATCAAGATACTGCATTAATTCTGCAGTGTAGATGCAGCCTTAGATGACAGGGTGGAGGGAATCCTTATCAAGTTTGCAGATGGCACAGAACTGGGAAGGGTGGCTAACACATTGGAAGATAGCAACAGAATTCAAAAGGACCTAGATACACTAGAAAACTGGGCAGAAATCATTAAAAGGAAATTCAATAGAGCCAAATACAAAATTCTATATTTAGGCCACAAAAATCAAATGCACAGGTATAAGCATGGCTCAGCAGTGCTACATGCAAAAAGGACCTTGGGATTCTTGTTGATCATAAATTGAACAAGAGCTAGCAGTGTGATGCTATAGGAAAGAAGATGAAAACCTTTAGAGAGAAGTAATAATCCCACTATATTCTGTGCTGATCAGACCTCATCTGGAGTACTGTGTTCAGTTCTGATGCTTCATTTTAAGAAGGATATAGACAAGTTTGAGCAGGTTCAGAGAAGGGCAACAAGGTGCTAAGAGATATGGAGGAAAAAAATATATGAATAAAGGTTGAAAGAGCTGGGCATTTTCAGCTTGGTGAACAGAAGACTGAGGAGAGACAAGATTGCACTCTAAATACCACAAGGGCTGTCCCAGAGAGGAGGCAGCATGCTTCATGTCCCAGAGAGTAGGATCAGGTCTAATGGTATGATTTACAGAAGGATAGATTTTGATTGAACATTAGAAGGAACTTCTTAACAGTAAGAGTGGTTCAGCAGTAGAACCAATTGTCTAGAAAGGTGGTAGGGGTCTCCTTCTCTGGACGTCTTTATGAAGAGGCTGGGCAGCTATCTGTTGGGGTTGCTTTAGTTGGAGATTTTGCTTTGAGCAGGGGATGGATTCAATGGCCCATGAGTCCTCTTCCAGATCTATGACTCTATGCTTCTAAGTGGACATTCCTCTTTAAAAAAACCCTAAAATGACTTAATTTTCCATGTTGTAATAGATGTATTGGACATACCAGACTCTTCTTCTTCCAGTAGTGTTTGAGAAACTGTAAATGGCCATTATCGGATTGTTCAGCTTTCAAAAGTTTCCTGCCAGAGAGAAGGAGAGCAGCTTCTGGACAGCAAGATTCCTGCCAGTTTCCAGGCGAGTTTCCTGCCAGGGAGAAGAAGGAGAGCGGCTTCTGGACAGCCATTCTTACTGGGGAGATTGAATTTTTTTTAAACTGTTGGGAGAGGCTGCTTGTTGCTGAGGCGCGCACCTAACGACGCGCGAATTTCAGTAACCAAACAAAAATACAGCATACCTAAAAGTACAGCTTAGCATTCTCAGCATTAACTAAGAGTTCTTAAGTTACCTAAAAGCTCTCACCATGGACACTGAGGGGACTGCAGCAGTCACTTGCAACACTTGTGCGATACTTGTCTTCTTGTCTACAGACGTGGAAACCTTCACATGCACCAAGTGTAAGCTGGTAGCCCTCTTGGAGGAGAAAGTACAGCAGCTGGAGACACGGGTAGCTACACTTCAACAGACTTGCGAGCAAGAGGTTTTCCTGGACAGAACAGAACGAACAGTCTTGGATGGGGACCACGCAGAGGAAGTGGCTGTGGAGGAGAGGGTCACTTCACAGACACAGGAAGTAGACAGCTGGAGGAATGTCACACACAGAACAAGAAAATCCAGGGATTCTTCGAGCAGCTTGCAGCTACAGAATCGATTCGAAGCCCTCTCCCTTATCAAGGACAACTAGGAAGAACAGCATGGACAGACTTCAGGGGTAGACCAGGGGACATTGAGAGGACCACCGCAAGGAACAGCAGCTGCGAAGCCTCGGCGGAGGCATGTGGTGGTTGTGGGGGACTCCTTGCTGCAGGGTACAGAAGCAGTGGTATGTGGGCCTGACAAGATGACTCGGGAGGTGTGTTGTCTCCCTGGGGCAAAGATCTGTGATGTGACCGAGAGGCTGACAAAACTTGTCAAGCCTACGGATCATTACCCCTTCCTTTTGGTCCATGTGGGAACCAATGATACTGCAAGGCACAGCTTTCCCAAGATCAGAAGAGATTATGAGGCCTTGGAGGAAGCTGAAAGAAATGGACGCACAGGTTGTCATCTCGTCTCTTCTGCCAGTTGAAGGGCATGGTCCAAGAAGGGAGAGGAAAATAGCTGACGTAAACAACTGGCTCCGTAGATGGTGTCGCCAAGAACAAATTGGATTCTTGGATCATGGACTGCGCTTCCATGAGGGGGGACTTCTGGCAAGAGATGGGGTGCATCTTACAACAGTTGGAAGAAACATTTTTGCCAACAGTCTCAAGAATTTGATCAGGAGGGCTTTAAACTGAGTCAAATGGGGGAGGGAGACAGTATTCTGGAAGTCAAAAGGGCTGTAGAAAATAGTCAAACTGTCATAGAGGGAACAAGGCAAACAGCGCAAGGACCCAACAGTGGGAGGCAAAAAACTTGCACAGGCAGCAAGTAAAGGGAACACATGGTCTTAGATGTCTCTACACTAATGCACAGAGCATGGGAAATAAGCAAGATGAACTTGAACTCCTTGCACTACGAAACAAATATGATATAATAGGCATTACTGAAACCTGGTGGGACAAGTCTCATGATTGGAATGTAGGAATAGATGGGTATAACCTTTATAGGAGAAACAGGCCAAACAGGGAAGGAGGAGAAATAGCATTATATGTCAGGGATATTTACACCAGTGAAGTGATCCATGACATCAATACTGGAAGCCAGGTGGAGAGCATCTGGATAAAAATTAAAGGGGAGGGAAACAACAGGGATGTTATTGTGGGACTCTACTAAAGACCCCCAAATCAGACGAAGGAATTGGATGATGCCTTTCTAGAACAGATGAACACACATGCAGAAAGGAGAGATGTAGTAGTGATGGGTGACTTCAACTATCCTGATATTTACTGGAAATCTAACTCAGCCAAAACTTCAAGGTCTAGCAAATTCCTTACATGCCTGGAAGACAATTTCATGGTCCAAAAGGTGGAAGAGGCAACAAGGGGGTAAGCTATTTTAGATCTGATCCTAACCAACAGAGATGACCTGGTTAATGGGGTGCAAGTGGTGGGATCCTTAGGTGAGAGTGATCATGTTCTCCTGGAGTTTGTTATACAATGGAAAGGAGAAGCCAGGCATAGTCAGACACACATTCTTGACTTTAGGAGAGCTGATTTCAATAAACTCAGGGAAATACTGGGGGTGATCCCATGGTCAGGAATACTAAAAGAGAAGAGACCTCAAGACGGATGGGACTTTCTCAAAAGGGAGATACTGAAGGCACAATTTCAAACAGTACCATTGAGGAAGAAAAATGGGAGGTGTCTCAAGAAACCAGGATGGATGACTAAAGAACTTTCAATGGAGCTAAGTTTTAAACGGAACATGTATAGGAAATGGAAAAGGGGGGAAATCACCAAAGAAGAATTCAAACAGATAGCGAACACGTGTAGGAGTAAAGTCAGAAAAGCTAAAGCGCAGAATGAGCTCAGGATTGCTAGGGAGGTTAAGAACAATAAAAAGGGGTTTTTTTGGGTATGTCCGCAGCAAAAGGAGGAAGAAGGAAATGATAGGGCCACTACGTGGAGAAGATGGCAAAATGCTAACAGGGGACAGAGAAAAGGCAGGATTACTCAACACCTTCTTTGCCTCAGTGTTTTCAGAAAAAGAAAAGGAGGACCAACCTGAGGAGAATGGAACAGAGGACACAATAGGGGAAATCCAGCTCAAAATAAGTAAAGAGGTAGCACAGGAATACCTTCTTAATCTAAATGAATTTAAATCTCCAGGACCAGATGAACTACATCCAAGAGTATTAAAAGAGCTGGCAAATATAATCTCAGAGCCATTGGCAATAATCTTTGAGAACTCCTGGAGAACAGGAGAAGTCCCAGCAGACTGGAGGAGGGCAAACATTGTTCCCATCTTCAAAAAGGAGAAAAAAGAGGATCCCAACAACTATCGTCCAGTTAGTCTGACATCAATACCAGGGAAGATTCTAGAGCAGATCATTAAACAGAGAGTCTGTGAACATTTAGAAGGCAATGCTATAATCACAAAAAGTCAACATGGGTTTCAGAGAATCAAGGCATGCCAGACTAATCTGATCTCTTTTTTTGATAAAGTTACCAGCTTGGTAGATGAAGGGAATGCTGTGGACATTGCATACCTTGATTTCAGTAAGGCCTTTGACAAGGTTCCCCATGACATTCTTGCAAACAAGCTTGTAAAATGTGGGCTAGACAAATTAACTGTTCAATGGATTTGTAATTGGTTGACCGGCCGAACCCAAAGGGTGCTCAGCAGTGGCTCCTCTTCGTCTTGGAAAGACGTGACCAGTGGGGTGCCACAGGGTTCTGTCCTGGGCCCAGTGCTATTTAAAATCTTTATCAATGATTTGGATGAGGGAATTAGGGGCATACTTATCAAATTTGCAGATGACACCAAATTAGGAGGAGTAGCTAATACCCTAGAGGACAGGATCAAAATTCAGAATGACCTGGATAGACTGGAGAGCTGGGCCAAAGCTAACAAAATGAAATTCAATACGGAGAAATGTAAAGTACTGCATTTAGGGCGGAAAAATGAAATGCATAAATATAGGATGGGAGAGACCTGGCTGAATGAGACTACGTGCGAAAGGGATCTAGGAGTCCTAGTAGACCACAAGTTGAACATGAGCCAACAGTGTGATGCGGCAGCTAAAAAGGCCAATGCGATTTTGGGCTGTATCAATAGAAGTATAGTGTCTAGATCAAGGGAAGTAATAGTGCCACTCTATTCTGCCTTGGTCAGACCTCACTTAGAATACTGTGGCTAGTTCTGGGCACCACAATTGGGCAACTAAAATGGTGAAAGGTCTGGAAATGATGCCTTATGAGGAGAGACTTAGGGAGCTGGGTATGTTTAGCCTGGAAAAAAGACGGTTAAGAGGTGATATGATAGCCCTGTTTAAGTATTTGAAGGGATGTCATGCTGAGGATGGAGCAGGCTTGTTTTCTGCTGCTCCAGAGACTGGAACACAGAGCAATGGGTGCAAGCTCCAGGAACAGAGATTCCACCTCAACATTAAGAGGAACTTTTTGACAGCAAGAGCTGTTCAGCAGTGGAACGCACTCCCTCGGAGCGTGGTGGGGTCTCCTTCCTTGGGGGTCTTTAAACAGAGGCTGGATGGCCATCTGTCGGGGATGCTTTGATCGTGATTTCCTGCGTGGCAGGGGGTTGGACTGGATGGCCCTCGTGGTCTCTTCCAACTCTGCAATTCTATGATTCTATGAAAAGCATTTTCACAATATGGCCTCTTTGTCTCCATGGACAATGGCAAAAAGTATAGGAGTAAGCCCTTGCTGCTTGTCTCCCTCCCTCCCCCTTTCTCACCCCTCCTCCAGCTGTGTAACAGTCATAAGAGTGTCCTATGGGGCTTGGCAGCTGCTTGGAGGAAAAGAGTTTGGATGAAGAACAAGGGGGTAGGGAAAGAATATTTGTAATCATTAGTTCCCAGGTTGGGAAACAGGTTTCCCAGCAGTCAGGAAACCCCATTGGCAAGATTAATAGCTGAAATTTTGTGGTATTTTCTCCTAATATTTAATGTCTTGAAGTGTTGTGGAAGAATTATTCTGTGGAGAAGAACCACATGGAGTTTTTGTATATACACACACCCTTTTCTGTACAGAAAATTAGTTTTCTGTATGGAAAACAGGGTTTTATCCCTGCAAAAAAACCAAAATGTTTTTCTCCACAGAATTATTCCTCTGCAATATTTTAGAATGTTTGAATATGGGGGGAATACTGTGGAGGAATATTTGTTTTCTCCCACAATGGAGAGAAAACTACCATACTTTATTTGTCTTTGCTTGTGAGGACAAAAAAATCTGAGGGTTTATATATCTATCAAAATCATGGATGGGCTTGTCTAAACATGGGTTGCGTTTACACCGGCAAATATTACCCTAAATATACCACTAAGATTGCTCATTGTTCCCATGGATTGTGCCACAGTATTGCCTCATTCAGAAGGGGGGAAGGTAAAAAACCCAATTATAGCATCTTAGGGACTCTTTCTACTTTTGCCAGTTTATTTGAAAAGTAGCGAGATTTAGCACATTATTGATAGTGTAAACAACCATTTTGCTAAGGGCTGTGTGAATTACCAGCAATCTTCCCGATACAGTTGCAGCAGAGCTGCACTATTATTGGTTCTTATGATGAAGGGATGGGCTGGCTAGATGTGGGTCAGGAGGGAGATTCAGTAGAGATCCAGGAAATCTTAAAATCCTTTGTGTCTACTGCTTGCTTTGGTGCCAAGGGAAGTTTGTACAGGGAGCTGCAAGGGGGAAGGTAGTCTCGACCAGCTGTTAACCACGGAGTTGGGGCAAGGGCAGACCCTATTGCATTCCTTTGTCCTTCTCTCCAATGCTTGGCCACCGCCCCCGCCCCCCACATTTGCCTGTCTGAATCTCAAAGCGTAAAAAAATCAAAGAGCAAGAAAATAGAACTGTTTCCTCCATACACCGTGTAAACTACCCACCACTGGTGCGAGAAAAGCACTAAAGCACAATTTATTGCTATAAAACCTGCCGTGTAATTGCAACCATGGTGTATTCTGGCCCCAGATCTAGCCTGTCCCCCCCCCCCGTTAACTAGAAAAAATAGGATGAAGTCTGCACACATGCACTGATCCATACTGCCAGCTACCTCCCCTGCTGTTGCACGTTGCTCCCTCTGAAGCCAGGAAGGAAGCCATCAGCATGTGATCAAGGCTGGTCACATGCAGGA
Organism: Gambelia wislizenii; assembly: GCA_030847615.1. Classification (NCBI taxonomy): domain Eukaryota; kingdom Metazoa; phylum Chordata; class Lepidosauria; order Squamata; family Crotaphytidae; genus Gambelia; species Gambelia wislizenii. Next base: position 27,509,158 of record JAUMIR010000011.1, on the reverse strand, counting down.
GGCCTTGTTCATGGGATGGGGGCCTTCTTCCTGGCTTCAGAGTAACTCCAGCAGTGACTGCATCGGCATCCAGCTATACAAACTGGTGTGCAGGTACATATGCTGTATTCCTGCACTAGCCTGATCTGGGTTTCCCCACATAATGGAGGGTGTTTAAATATGTTTTAAAGGGCTTTACCCTGGCTTTCCCATGGTGTTGCCTTGGGCATCATCAGGACTGCCTGGAGGCAAAACATGGGCAAGAGCCCTGCATTGTTTGGACTGCAGGGCTTCAAGCCTACGGGAAGCTGGGGTTAATAGCCCATCTAGACAAGCCCAAAATCTTTTTTAAAGGCCACACTAGGGCCCCGAATAACATGGCATCCACTGGCTTCTACTGGTCTTTCTTTCTCTGCTTTGATTCATTCTCACAACAGCCCACTAAAGTAGTTTATGCTGAGATTAGGGACAAGGATCTCGTTTCCATCTTCACCTGTGTTTCACTGATAAATCTTTCTATTCAATCTTCTTTTCACAATAGTTTGTGATGTGTGTGTCATGTAATCAATGCAGAATATTCTACATATGTATTTAAATCCATCTGTTCAAACATACCGACAAAAAAATCTATTGGTCCCAACTAGAGTAGACCTATCAAACCAATTGTTGAATGGTGAGCCAATGCATTGATAAATCTCATTGATTCTAAACATCTGCTCTAGGTGGGGCTAACCATAGGATTTGGGTTATTTCACCCTCTAAAATATGCATTTTAACCATATTATCTGCCAGAATTTATTTTGATATTTGAACTGAGAACTTTCTTTTTAAAATACCTGTTTGCAAATTTAGTATTTGAGCAAAGGGACCACAAACAGCCCTGAAACAAAATTATATTAGTTTTGAAAGTAATAATAGTTTGTTAAAAATAAGCATCGTGTCTTTTCAACCACACTTATCAAGCTGCTCATTGCAAAAATTCAGAGTTTGTACACTCTCATGGCCAAATTATTTCCCTTCAATCCTGAGCAGGTATTTGTCTCTTTGTACCATTTATATTCTGCCTTTCCTCCAAAGTCTTCAAGGTAGCATATGTGGCTTTCTTCCTCATCATATCAACCCAGTGGGATAGACAAGGCTAAGAAAAATGAGCTGGTGTGTTCCATGGTTCAGAGGAGACTTGAACCCAGATCTCCTCTCCACCACATTAGTAGGACTTCAAAGCTGGTACCCACCAGCCATTAATGGACATTTTAGCAGGCACCAGTTCTTACTGAGGGTAGTACCTGTGTTCCATTGGAACACAGCAGAGCCGGTGGATTTCCAGGAGAAGGAAATCTTTCCTCCCCACTTCAGCCCCTTTGAATTCCAAAACATACATCTAGAGGTTTGGGAAATCCCTGGATATGGGGGATGGGAAGGAAGACTGCAGCCAGGAGCAGAACATTGGATATGGCCCTCTGAAAGCCTCTTTAACTAGGAGCTATTTTAAAGAGCTTAAATAAAAGGTTATCTCATCACTTAGCAGGGTGCTAATGATTTAAAGCAAGTTTTTAGGAGAATTTTTGCTGAGATTCTTATCTAACAGAGTTCCCTTTGGCTTGTTCTTCATCTAATTGAAGAGGTAGGCATAAAGTGTTTGAGGGGAAAAAAATAATAATCTCCCTGGTGTCTTCCATTTTAGCCCAACAAGTTTTCCCGCTTAGTTCCACCCACTTGGCAACAAGATTTTCCTCTCTATTTCTTTGAAGGGAGGCTGCGCCATGTCTACCCACTTGTGCTGCTATTATTGTCTCCACCTTTCATCAAGATCATTAAAGTCTGAGAAAGTTGCTTAGTGATAAAAATTGTGTTTGCAGATCATCTCCTTCCTCCTTCTAAATGTCTGCAGTGGCCATTATTCCAGAAAGACTGTTGCCCCCCCCTCCCAGTTATCTCCTTGTTTCCATAGCAGCTTTGTTCCACCTTCTTGAGCAGTTGTTTCAGCTTCCTTTTGCCACTCTTCCAAGCTGCCTCCAACCCCCTAAAGTGAAACAATAACATATATTCTTATTAACCTTCTTTAAAATTTGGCACCTTTTGCCCACCCACTTCAAGCCCCATGTAGCTTCTTTGTGAGAAAATTCCACCTACTTGTCCTAACTAGACACATCTCATGCTGGAATGTCAAGGCAACACTGCAGTAATAAATCCAGTTTCTTCCAGAACTTCCTTAACTGTAACCAAATATGAAACGAGAAAAGAAATTTAAGGGAAAAAAAAAGAAGATGGTAGTTTCACTGCAGTGGGCAACATGTCAAGCCAAAGAGGCCATCAGACTCAAAGCAGGTTCAAGCTTCTACCCAGCCATGGAACTCAGTAGGGGATTTACAGTCAGTGATTATCTTGGTGCACCAGAAATTTCTAACAGAGAATTCTAAATTCCTCACTAAAATATAATTTCCAGGGGCCTTGTGTAGGATGGAACCATGACAATTAAAGCAATATCAAACTGCTCTAGCTGTACAGTGTAAATAAGCTTTGGAACTCTAGGTCATCTTGGCATTCTTATTCTGCTAATTTCCTTCTTTAAAACAAAATTCCATCTCCAATATTCAAAAACTTGTACTGGTCACTTATAAAACCAGTCCTTTCCTGGAGGCATTTAGTGAAACATATGGCAGCCTTTTCATTCTGAATGGCTTTCATTGAGCTCGTTTATTCTCAAAGACCTAGAGAACACATTTGGATTCCCTGGGATCTCAGTATAATCTGGGAGGAAGGCAAAGGCAACCCCCCTCTGAACCAATCTTTCCAAGAAAACCTCCATGATAGTTCATCTTAGTGTTGCCATAAGTTGGAAATGATTTGAAGGCACACAACAAGAACAAAGGGATAGATGGGCATCTGAAAGTTTTTCTCTCACACACTCAGTTTTAAAAATTGCAATGTCCTTATTGTTAACCATAGCAATAGCAATAGCACTTACATTTCTATACTGCTTTATAATGCAAAGCACTCTCCAAGTGGTTTACAATGTGTTTGCTAATTGCCCCCAACAAGCTGGCTCCTCATTTTACCAACCTACAGAAGGATGGAAGGCTGAGTCAACCTGGAGCCCTGCAGGATCGAACTCACAATGTTGTGGCTGCAAGGTACCGGCATTTAACCACTGTGCCATCAGGGCCCCATGAGGGTGGTTACATGCACAGGGCGAATTGGACCAGAGCAGGAAGTTACGGCACCACCTCACCTCCCTCTCTCATACATACTTATCCTTTCACCATCATGCCTAGCATAATATACCTTTCATTTATACTTTCATGCCACCTCCTAGGCATGACAAATTTGATTGGGAAAAAACATCCCCCATTCCTTTCAATGGGAACTTTTAAAAAAATCCTGCACATGGGAGTGAGTGAGGCAGAAAATATGAGGAGAGGCTATGAACCTTAAACAAGGGCTTTATAGGCCAGATCTGGTCTGCAGGCCAGTGATTCTCAGCCATAGTTTGGGGAATGTGGAGATGCAACAATTATATATGGTTGAAAACCTAGTGAGGTTCTCCACAATAAGAAATAAAGCCTTGGGAGCCTTTTATGAACTTTTCTTCAAAGTAAAGGCAAAATTTCTCCCAGCCCCAAAATTCTACTTTTTCCTCTTATTTTTCCTCCTTGCAACTCCCCTTGAAAGAGAAGAGAGCCATTTGACAGCAACCCTCAAGTTCACTCCAGGCAATAGTGGTGGGGAGTCTGTTTGTACCTTGTCCTAAATTCATTTTCACCCAGTATCACACTCTCTCAGCCTCAGAGGAAGGCAATGGCAAGCCCCCCTCTGGACAAATCTTGCTGATAAAACTGTGATAGCTTCACTTTAGGGCCACCATAAATGAGAAATGACTTGAAGACACACAGCAACAACCCCCCGCACCTGAGTCATATCTTATTTTACTCGTCGCATCTTGAGCATGTAAGTTTTTCTTTTCTTTTCTGAAGTTAAGGGTGACTGAGTTCACAGCTGGTTCTCCTAACTCTTGGTTGTCGTTTATTAATGCATTTGTTGTGAATATCTGAAACTGTGAAAATGCCAGGTTTTGCAATGACTCAGAGCAAAGATGCAGCAACGTAGCAATTGGAACGAACAGGATCACCTTGAATATCCTCTGGCACTGAAACAGTTGTTTACTTAACCCAAGTTTGACTTGTCCATTTCCATTAGGTTCACCTGATCCTTACTCTTGGTTTGAGCAGACATCTTGAGAGCATTTGGAAACAGGCAAAGAAGAGGAGTGGCTTGAAAAGTCCCTTCTCTGTAGGGCAGAAACATAATGAAATCTGGCAGATCTAAATATTTATGAACAAATACACACAAACTGGTACTTTTAGGTTTATTTCTGCTCTCCATGAGTGGCAAAGAGTAAACCCCTATAGTCCCCATATCTGTAGTCCCCATATCTTACATAAATTCAACTTGCTAAATAAGACAGACTGAGTCATGAACAGATAAATAAGGACAGATCTGTACACATCTTTTTAGAAATAAACATGAGCTTGGAAAGCTACTTTGTAAAAAAAACACCAAAAACCTATTAGTTATAGTTATTGTTCCAAGGACCTACAGTTAACTCTGGGATTGTCTGGACAGTGAAGATAATCCTAATAGAATTAGTTGATAATACCTTTTTTCCCAGTGAGATCCAGCCAAGATTTGTGGTATTCAGGAGAGGGGACAAAACTCCCAAAACTGTGGGGGGAAATACTTTGTGGTGTTTCCTGAGGTTTTTAAAATATGGGAGCCCTGGTGGCACAGTGGTTAAATGCCAGTACTGCAAGTCACCATGTTGCAAGTTCGATTCCAGCGGGCTCCAAGGTTCACTCAGCCTTCCATCCTTTCGTAGGTCGGTAAAATGAGGACCCAGCTGGTGGGGACAATCAGCTAACACACATTGGAAACTGTTTAATGCAGTGTAGATGTGTAAATAGCTATTGCTCAAAACAATTTGTAAGCCGCTCTGATAGCCTTGTGGCTGAAGAGCGGGGTATAAATAACTAACTAAATAAAATTAATAAAAAAATAAATAAATCCATGGAATGCACATTCCTGCTCGTTTGGACATCCAATTCACAGAGCAGTGCATTTTTGGTGAGGGTGTAAGTAGAAAGCTGATTGGCCGGATGTGTGCCGGGGGTGGGCTTACCAGCAATGAAATGGCCCGAAGCACCATTTTTGGAATTTTGCATTATTGATCGTACACTTTTTTGCTGAGCTGAGGCAACCAAACAGCTTTTTAAAGTGGAAGGTCACACCAGTGCACCTTTGATTTACAGTTTAAAAAAGTACTTGGTGTAACAGTGACAACTTGTGGAGAATAGTATGCGAGTGAACACTTGGCCACCATCTTGATTTGCAGGTGCACTTCAAACACACATAGCATCGCATACCAGCAATTTTGCCAAAGGACAATGGAGACAAATGAATGCTGCTGTGAATTTGCATTAATGTGCAGCAATCCACATTATATCTTCTCATCTAGACAACGTCTCTGTCTTATGGTGACCCTATCATAAGCTTTTCCTGGCAAGATTTATTCAGAGGATATTTGCCATTGCCTTCCTCTTAGATGGAGAGAATATGACTTTCCTGGCTCATGCAGTGGTTTTTTATGTCTGAGCAGGGATTCAAACCATCGTCTCCCAGAGGTCTAGTCCAGCACTAAAACCACCACACTACACTGGTTCTCACTGTTATAGCTGCAGTGTTTAAAACCTAATTTTACTTTTGTGTTTCTTGAAACTTAGTGCTACAAGTTGTTGGTTTGTGGTATGAAGCACATTCTCCTAGTGTCTGTTTTGCTGTCACTTCAGTATTCAGAATGAGGCACAAGGCAACAGTACAAGACAGAGCATTGCTTTTCATCTGAACCATGTCATATTCTTTTACCGTGAAGTGAGACCACACCATGAAATTGTAAAAGTAATTAAAAGTTACAGTTAGATCATCAAAGATGTGGTATTATCTCATGTTAAACTGTAACTATAATGTAATATAGGGCTTGTCTACACTAAGGATAAAACACATACTAACCACGGATCTGGTGCAATTTATACACATGGTGCATGCAGCAAATCTGCTCCTTTTAGCCGTTAATCCGGTTTAACAGAAATTGCAAAGTGCTCCAGAGTTTCCAGGAAATTCCAGAGTGGCCCTGGTGTTTTGGACATGTGGACATCTGAATCAGGCTGGATCCTGAGCGACCCAGTTGTTCACATCTATACACCCACAGCATCAGCCCCACTGGCCTGAGGTCAGAACAGGGTGCCTGTGCGATCAATGAGGAGGGAGTTGCTTTATCCCCTCCTTGTTGATCACTTGGCATAACACCCTGTTCTGACCTCATCAGCAGCAACGGTGATGGCCAAGATCTGAAGAGAGATGCTTGGCTCATGGGCAAGGCAGTAGTGGTGGTAGCACCGAGGGGGATGCCGGCAGGGCTGATGTAGTTGGGTGTGTAGATGTGTGGACAGCTGGGTCACTCAGGATCCAGCCTGATCCATCTGTTCACATGTTCAAGACATTGGGGCCACTCTGGAGTTTCCTGGAAACTCTGGAGCAACTTGCAGTTTCTGTTAAGTTGGATTAATGGCTAAAAGGAGTGGGTTCACTGTATGTGTTGTGTGCACAAATCACACCAGATCTGGGGTGAATACATGTTTTATCCTTAGTGTAGACAAGCCCAAAATAGGTGACCTGCATGTCACAATCTGAGACCTAAGGCACACAGGGTTCATCAAGCAGATTTGCAAATAGCTGAAGTTGAACCAAGTCATAAATATGAAACATTGTTTTATTGTTTTTCATGATGGATACAAATGATGGCATATAGCAGGGAAAAATGAATAGAATCTCATCACAAGGACTCCCAAGTCATGGTGGAATCTGAGAGACCCCCCAATTTTCCTGGTGAATTGGGTCTGTTTCATGACCTGGCTGGGAGTCAGTTTGATACATCAAGATTTATGATTTTAAGCAAAGCAGCCAGAGGAAAACATCTCTCTCTTCCCCACACAGCTTGGAAAGGAGAGGGGAGGATGTCATCTATAAAGAGCTTATAACTTTGCACCATTTTTCTCATGGGTGCAACCATCACACGACTGTTGTCATGTAGGCAGACTGAAATGGAAATTGAATTCACTTCTAAAGAATCCAGAACAAATTATTCATATTAGTGCATGGCAGGGCTGGGGAGCCTGTGACCTTCTAAATGTTGTTGGGCCTCCCTTATTGATAGGACACCTGCTAAAGTTTCCTGAGGAATATATAAAATGAGCGCAGCAGGGTCAGCTGCAGTTACACGGCACATTTTTGACTGAGGAGAGCCAGGGGGTGGGGGGAAGGCTCAGAAAACCTAGCTTTCAGACTAGCTAGTTATATCCCTATAATGATTCTGGAGTTGGGGAAGTTTTCCACTGTAGGGTACAGTTCAGCCCATGGAGTTCAACCTGTATATTCAGGTAGAGAAAGGTGTGGCCTGTGGGTATATCTGGGTAGGGAAAGTGAAGCCCCTCAACTTCACCTTGGCAGCCCCCATAGCCCCAGAATGACTTCATTTTTTGATATATTTTTTGACCTGGAAATGGTCAAAAAGTTAAAAATAAAACCTGCCCACCAATACAATAGTTTAATTTCACTACTACCCCTCAACCCCAATTTACTGAAATTACTAGTTTCAGTAAAAGAAGTCACCCCCAACTGGGAACCAGAAGTGATATAACATCACTTCTTGTGTCCGAGGAAGGGCTGGTGTAGCCTACGAGGGTAGAGTTGCCATAATTCTCTGCCACAAAACCTGGACAAAAGTATGCAGGACTAGATTGGGCGGACTATCAACAAAACCCCCACATGTTGACATTTAACATTGTTTTAGTGCAAAGTTCAGAAGTTCGAGGTGTCTTGTACCAATTGTACTTTTAGGAAATCTGCTAAAAACCTTGTAAAACTACAAATCCCAGGATTCCATAGGAAGGAGTTTCAAACTAGATTATTTGTGTAGTGTGGATTTGGCCCTGGTCTCCTCATGTCCTAATCCAACACTCAAGCCACTACAACACATTGGCTCTCAGGCTGGCTATGCATGTAGAAATAGTAAAATGCCATCATTGATTTTTTTATTTCAAAGGTGTCAGTTAGCAACCAGAGGCATTTTTACTTAAAGCTTGCTGTTCCTCCCCAGAGTTTAGAAAAGTTACTTTTTATTACAATCCCCCAGCTAGTGGCTGTGCTGGTTGGGGGAATTAACGGAAGTCACAGTCTCAAGCCTCTTTCCAGCTGGGGCTTGGAAAATGAAGGGAGATTCCTTCCTCCCCTTCTGAAACCTCTTTCCATTCTCTTGTGGGGCCTAGAAAAGAAAGGGAGACTCACCTCTCCCCTTCTGAAGCCTTTTTCCATTCTGCCACCAGCCCGTTGTCCAAGGGGTGGTGGTAGCCTAGGAGGCCAGAGACTCACCACACATACACATAAGTAAAGTTACTCTGGACTTTTTCAGATAAACCTAAAATCCGGAAGAAGCCATCGGGAGAGGAACGCAGCTGCTCTGCGGCAGGGGGCAGTTTCTGATGCAGCTGTCCCTCTCGCATTACCCTCCGTGTTCCTTCTGTGTTGGATGGAAGGAAAAGGCACCAGTTTTTATTCACGAAGAACTTCTGTCAGAACTTCCATTTCTGAACTTTCGTCAGAAACTGCCCCCTGCCGCAGAGCGGCTGCGTTCCTCTCCTGACAACTTCTTCTGGATTTTAGGTTCTTCTGAAAAAGTTGTCTGAGTCTGACTTAGCTGCTGGCCTTCTTTCTCCTCTGACTTTCCTTTGCTGTCTCTGCTACTGCCTGCTTTGCACTTTCCTGCCAAAATTGCACTCTCCTGCCATGTAAACCCAGAGCCTGCAGACACTGAGCCTGGAGTCGGAATCCGGGATCTGCTGCTTCAAGCAGCCCAGACAGATGGGACAACTTTCTGTCCCTTTAATCTGGGATTTTCCTTTTTGCCCCTTTAATCTGGCAGCCCTATGAGAGGGGGACAAAATTATCCTGCCCCTGTGTCTATTCCTGTTGTATAGTGAGCTAATAGTGAGCTCAATGTGGCCTGATCATGCATCAGAGCAAGTGGATGTGTATGATATTGCAAAATGCAGCAGTAAAACAGCTTTGCACAAACATAACATGCCATTGATCCCTCATGTAGACAACTGGCCCTTCAAGAATTAAGTTGTAATTCAGCCTTTTTCCTTATTCTCCCCCCCCCACCACTAAGAACTTTTTTTTCCCGTATAGAACCAAGGACTTGCAAATGTGCAGTAAACATTTAAGCATGGTGTGTTCTGTACCGGTCATTTTGGAGTGGTGCAGTCCTCATCATATTGTTGGATCAAATTCTACCATTCTTCTCTGGGTAAGCAAACAACTGGATTCACTGGTTTAAAGGACACAATGGATTTATTTTATCGAGATCACTATATTCTGTAACAACAAGCAGGGCTGCGTAGCCATGGTAGCTAGCTCATCTGGACAGAAATATTCCTGTTAGCAGCTGGGAATACAGTGCAATGTTTTGGAGGAGATTCTGAGTCTGTGCATAATTTAGTGATCAAAACCAAAACCAAACAAAACCCTGCCAGGTTAAGACCAGAGTTACTCATGATGACTCCAGCTCCACAAAGCCAAGGAAACTGAGATATGCTTTAGCTATGTGACTGTAAGGAGCTGTCCTATGATTGTAGGATGCCTGATCCTTTAACAAATATGCCCTGTGATGTGCAATGTTACAAATTGTGGGCTTGCTTACAACAGGCACCTCGAGCACCTACACCTTGCCTTGGCCTTTCAGAAATAAATCCCACAGGGAAAGATGGAGTGCCTGGGATCACAAAGATGCTCTATCTTGTCTTGGTTCTGTATTATCTTATGAAGCATCTGAGCCTCAGTGTATTGTTACATCCATATTTCTCTACACCTTACATGGATTTAAGGATGAGTTCACAGTGGAAAAAAATCTGTTTTTATAAGCAATAGAACTGTGCGTCTTATAATGACAGAGGTTTTTTTTAAGATTCAAGATAACTAAGGGGCAGTCCTGTAAACCCTTATCCACACTACACAAATTGCCCAATTTGAAACTGGATTATTTGCCATGGCACCTTCCTATTGAATCCTGTGATTCGTAGTTTTAAAAGAGTTCTGGTGCCTCACCAAACTATAAATCCCAGGATTCCATAGGAAGAAACCATGGCAAATAATCCAATTTCAAACTGGATTATTTGTGTAGTGTGGATGCACCCTAAACTGGGTTCCCAACATTCCAGAAACTTCCAGTGTGACCAAGAAACAGAACCGTGTATTGTGTGTGTACCTAGAGAAGGGTGAATCCTGCAGGGAGACAGTGTAGAATAGTACTCCACTAGCGTAATTCTGCTGGATTGTGGAAGGAACTGAAGTGGCCAGGCTGGTGAATTGAGGGGAAAACTCCACAGACAATTGGACAACCCAGAAGAAAGATTGCATAAGGAGGTCTCCTGATGCAAACTGTTAAAATGTACAATTGCTTGCCTGACTGACTAGTTTTGCAGCCATAAAGCCCCAACAGGCTTCCTCCTATGGAATGAGATTTTGCAAATAGGGACTGAATTGGTTTTGATGGTTCTACAGGCCAAAGCAAATGGACTGCAGTCTGGGAAGGGTCAGGTAATGAAGAACAAAAGCTAAGTTCTTATCTTACTTTTACATGCATAGCTTCTTGTTCAGAGGTAGACTGTGTTTAATCTCCTCCCTCAAGGCCTGGTCGTACATTATGCTGGCAGACATATAGGAAGCAGCAGGGGATGATCCATTTGCCCAGTTGCTTCCTTTGTATGTACTTTTTTCATATCTTGCATAAGGAAGTCTACAGTACCTTCTTCTGTAAGGCCTCCACTGGGGCAGCTGGATTGCTCCTGAGCATGGAGGGAAGAAGGATCAGTCTCTGAACCCAGGGTGCCAGTTACATGACAGAAATTGTCGCGTTGCCTACCAGGACAAAGTGATCACGAATCCGCCCCTCGCTGTTTATACGATTTATGTCTCTGATATGGATATCCCGTGCGGTCCCGTGACTGATATTTACACGTCCATAGTTCCGGTTTTGTTTAGGTTTTAATTTTTTTTTTTTTTTGGCTGTCAATCAAAGATGCGATTACTCGTGTTTTCACAACCTCGGATGCACTTCCCTTAGAGTTCCGTGCCACAAGCGCTGCTATTGGCTGGCTGGGGGGGGGTGGAGAGAGGGGGGCAGAGGTTTGGTATTCCCCCTTGCTTCTTGAACATTTTAACCCTTTCCGAAGAGGCAGAAAGCATTTTGAAAGATCCTGATAGATCTTTCGCTCAGACGCAGAGCTTTCCTTTTGAAATCAAGCTGAGTGCTTTGAAAACAAGCAGAGTGCTTTCCTTTTTAAAATATTAACCCCTACAGCTGGCTGCAGAGATGGCTATAGGCAGGCGTTTTGAAAGACGCAAACACAGAGAGGGGAAATTAAAGGGTGCTAATTCTCTCAGAGGCTTGAATATTTTAATGTGCCAGGGAGGTGACCAAGCTACTACGATCTCTCTGTAACAGGCAGTTGAGGAAAAGGTAAAGCTGAAGGGTTTGCAGTGTAGAAATCCATTTAAAAAGGTGATTGAGTACATGCGCACGCGCGCACACACACACATCAACCTTCGTGCAGCTGGAAGGGATGCCTTTGTTTTTGGCTGGTGAGGCTGGATCTGTTGAACGGGTGACTGACCCCTCCTTTTCTGGTCTCTGAGCTCTAAGCCCACCCCCAGTCACCATTTCCGGTCATCCCAGTACCGAGACTTTTTGTCCCACGCTGTTTACATTTCCGATTTTCCGAATCCTCCAGTGACTTTTTTAAAAACCGGCACAACCTGCGGGACTGGAAGTCCCGCAGGTTGAGGGATAAAAGGTGGCCCCCCCTTCCGAAAATCACGTACCCGACCCGATGTACGTGTAAACTGCCAGGGATCGACATGAATTCTTCCCAGGACATTTGCATCGTGTAAACGGCCCCCAGCATAAGGCTGCTGCTTCCTCCTCTGATTCTCAAGAGCAGCTAGAACAAGCCTGGGAACATCCTGACAGCAACTCGTGGTCAGAAAGCTGGACTGTGGCTGACAGCCATTGTTGCACTAGAATTTAGCAAAAGGAAGTGAGCAGATGTCATTTCTGGTTCATTTCCTGTTTTAAAAAAGGCCTCTCCTGAGCTTAAATTGACCCCGGGGGGGGGTTTAAAATGGCAAAATATGCTCTATGCCTCCTAGAGGGCATTTTGAGGCACAATTTTTGAATTTTTTTTAGTCCTGGGGGAGGGGTCCCAAGGGGCCACAGTTTGCCCACACTGAAAGGTGGGGGGCTTGCAGAATGAGGTACTAAATGCTTCCTACCTCAAATTCTGAAAAAGCACATACATAGTGAGAGGAGCACTCCTCTCCTCTCACTGGCTGTGAACTTTTGGAATGGGGCTATGTCATTACCAGTGATGCAAGGGAGAGCTCACAGGATCAAAGTGATGAAATTCTTGATTAGGAAGTATGATAAAGTCAGGTGTAACTTCCTTCACACTTCCCTCTTCCCTCTGAGCTTAGTTGCAACCCTGAACAAAAGCCTGACCAGTGGATTTTCCTCATAACAATACAGTGGGCTCTTGGAATCTGTTGGGGTTTAGTTCCAGGATCCCTCCTTCCCCAGATAGCAAAATCTGTGGATGCTCAAGTCCTGTTATATACAATGGCATAGTAAAATGGCATCCCTGCTTTTTAGATTTTAAAAAATATTTTCAAATTGTGGTTGATTGAATCATTGATAAAGAATCTGTGAATCTGGTGGGCTGACTGTATATAGTTGTGAGCAACTCATACAGCAGTGCAAAATATTGGCAGAAGGGTGGTGGTTTTGAATGGGCAATTGTGGTTTTACAAAAGTCCTGATCCTGAACATGCGTGTGGTGATGGGGACTTTTGTAATGAGCACCTATCCTTCAAAATGTACCACTACAGCACTGGTCATTATATAATTCATTCTGAGGGGAATATGGAACAGGGCTGGGGGAGAGGGGATCATAATGAGGGCATTATGGGAGAAGAAAACATCAGCTGACAGTGTCTGAGATAAATGCTACTGTGTGAACAAAATAGTCTGAGTAAAATAAGCTGGGGGCATCTTCATCCTATCATCTTCACCCTTGCCCCCAAATCTGAACTGAATGTTGAATGGAGAACAATAACTGAAGTGGGTTCAGCACATCGGACAGAGCAAATTCACCACCACCACCACCAGTGGGTAAGAAAGCCACCAGCCTCAACTGCTTTATCCCTCCAGCATCATCCACCAACAAAACTTGACTTGTCACTTTCCCCACTGTTCCCCGTTTCCATATAATAGTTTGGAAATTTGGGTGCTGGTGTGGAAACGCTTTACAATGCAGCTAGTGTTCCACTGCTTTGGAATTTATCACAAAGGTCCATTCTATTTATAAAGCAGGCAAATTTATTTATGTAAATTGAAGCTAATAGCATGGATGTGCTTCTCTTAATGTTGACAAGACCCACCTAGGAGAGAAGACAGATCTAATTTCATTTCCATTGGAATGCAATATTTATGAATTTTAATGGTTTTGTGTCAAAAGTTTGATGCACATATTATAAGTATGTTAGTCAAGCAACTGTTGGAATAAATACACATTTTTAATTAACAGGGAACCTGAAATCGGCAAGCTAGCTAAGCAATTTGCAAAAATAAGTGATAAGGGAAATATTTCACTGCTGGGATTTAATAGCTAGTTTTTTGTTGTTGTTTATCACTTTGTTGAATTAGTTTTACATCTAGCAGGAGGTTATATGTAATTTTAAAAGGAAAATATGTTTCTATTTTTCATTTTTTTCCAAGAAAAAATTAGTTAGTTCCTTAATGCAGAAGAAAGTAAATTAAGAGAATAAGTGAACCAGAAATATCTGCAAATTAAAGAGAAAGTGGAAAATAGCTTCTTTTATTGCTTGATTAGATTATATTGGAGTTTGCCCCTTTTTATATGCAGATTTGTGCTTTTATTTCCAGCATACATTTTGATTCAAATTAATTGTGTTAAGTGGGATTCAATTCTAGTCTTTAGTGTTAATTCCATGTTTATTGCCTGTTACATTCTCATATTAAGCTCTATCATTCAGAGAAGCAAAAGTGGAATCTTCTCCTTGCCAATCCTGAAAGCTAACATTGGGTTCTCTGACTTTCCAGGTCACCTGAGATTCCAAGCTTGTTTCTCAATCCCTTGACTAGAATAGTTAGGGATATAAATCAGATTTACAAATTTTATCAACATTGATGAGGAAGGGTGTCTTGACACATGAAGACATTCTTTAGAAAGAATTGACAAACATCATGAGATCTCCCACACCTGCATGGGAGCAGAAAACCCCAGTGCTTTTTCCTGCATTTTGGGACTTTGTCGAGGTGTGTGTGTAAATATTTTGCTTTTTTTTTTTTTAACAAAAGAAGAAACCATTTTATTTTGTACAAAAATATTATATGTTGCACAAAACTTTTCATTTGTGCAACAATCTAATTTGTATCCAAATTAGTTTTGTAAAAAAAAAAAGAGGCCTGAAATCTTTGGAAAATGTGTAAAACCTCTTGTAATCTCATTCAGAAGAGTGCATTTTGATTTTTTTGTTTGTTTTTGTTCTCACACATGAAAATACAATGAGCAAAGATTTACACCTACTCTTGGGTGTCTTGGAAGATCCTGTCCTCTTGCCAGTGTTGAAGTAAGATACAATTGGCAGTGCAGTCAGTATGTGTGTGTTGCACCTAGGGCTGGCGGCAGGTGCCTGAAGGTACCTTGGACACCTTTCAGATATCCTAGCCCAGACAGCAAACTAAAATGTTCAGTCACTTCTGGTTTTAAAAAATGAGAGTGCCTCATTTTTTCCCAAGGGAGCAGCCTGCAGCATGACTGGTGTGTTTGTGTGTTAAAAATTGGTTCTTGGACCACTAATATTGCCTGTCCATATACTATGCAGATTTATTTAAACAGACATGGTCAGCTAAATTCTTTAATCAATGGGCCGTCCTACTGTATAGCGAAGGGCTGTCACCTTGTGAACAAATCAATAAGAAGTAAATGGGTTTTCAAAAGAATAAATGAGAGAAACAGCTTAGGCACCAGAGGATTGTGGCCATTAACAGTTCTAGGGCAGAGAGACTGAATTTAGCTCCCCTGAAGACCTCATTTGGAAACATTAAGCCTTCTTATTGGGTTGAGATGAGGCTCTTGTAGGCACCTTCCTAATTTTTCTGTCACTAAACTGAAGCTTTGATTGAGGATGACATCCCTGCCAAGGACAACTTTAGACGTGATATTGCTGGTTGGGGATTGCCAGTCACCGGCTCAGAGTGCGCCCATCATATATTCAGCACAGCTATGATGCTTTGACTTTAACTCATTTCACCTCTGACAAATATTTTACAAAGGAATTATTTGCACGGGGTGCAATGCATGATGGACTTGAACTTGTGTCAAGGAGATTGCATTCAAGCTCAAGATATCCTTGTACTGCAATCCTGTTGACCCTGGGGAATTTTCTTATACACTCCAAATCAATCTGCATAATAGAGCATGTTCCTTTATATTTCTTTTCTTTTCCTATTTTTGGTGATGGGGTGTTTTCTTAAGGAAAAGCAAACAGGCCAAAGTTTACTAGCAATAATAATTTGAGTTGGCAGAAATTAGTTTTAACTTACTATGACAAGACCAGACAAAATAATTTCTTTTTCCCAGTATGTGGGGATAATTGAGGGAGCTATGTCTACTGTGGTGTCATCCATAGGAGGCAGTTGTATGTGGTTATATTTTCAAAATGTATTTTGTTTCATATGATACGAGTGAAGGGATGGGGCTGTATATTCTCTTCAATGTGATAGCCCTGTTCAGATGCTCAGAACAAAGTAAAGCAGTGCTCTCTGATGGCATTTATGATAATGAGTTACTGAAATTTGCATGCTGGAACTGGAACAGTGAGTAAAAATTCTCCTTTTAGAGTCTGGAAAAGTTACTTTTCCAAGCTCTGGAATTTCTTCCTGGTTATACCTTGACTGTAGTTTTGGGCATAGATCATTGGCTTCTTCCGACCTGATCAGAATCAAGGTACTTCAGGGTAGAGTAGTTCCTGATCAGCAGCCAATCTGGTTTGAGTGTCTTCACTGTGGTTACCAGTCAGTATTGCTGGCTTCCCACTGTTTCATTGCATTTTATCCCTTCTTTAGATCATTCACACTGTGTTACCATGCTCCAATCTGTATTTTGCTGGAATTTGTATGCCATGTTAACTGCTATGATCTTGACTGCCTACAGCTTATTTACTTGTTATTAATGTATTACATTTATATCCCTCCTTTCCTACAAGGGGCACAAGGTGGCATACAAGGCACACTTCCCATTTTATCCTCCCAACAACATTTTGAGGTAAATTAGTCTGAGTGATCATAATTAGCTTAAGATCACCCAGGCAGCTCCAGTAGCTCCAGGTAGTATTATGAACTTTAAAGGAGTACTCCAAGATGCTAAAATCTGTCTTCCATATGGGTTCAGCCCCTTGGATAGTTCCTTTAAAGTTGGGATTAAAGTCTCTGTGAGAATCTTAATCCAACTGTCTGGGATCCCAGTCTAAAACTTAAACCCAGAGCTGTGAAAAAATAGTTTTTTTTTTTGCAGCTTCCAGAATCCTCCATCTAGCACGAGATTCCTGGTGTCGTAGCCCAAAATGTAACTTTTCCAAAGTGGTTGCTGAAACCACTACATATGGTAGCTTTCCAGCCCAGTGTTGGCATACTGGCTAATATTTCTGGCCATTTGATAAGTGAAATGAACTGTGAAATCACCTGATTATTTTGCTCCATGGCTTCTTAGTGAGCAGTCACCAAGCCTGGCACCTTTGTCATCCTCCAACCTTAGCTGCCTTTTAGGCTTGACCTTTCCATACTGAAAAAAATTGAAGGAAAACAACTACCCAAACACACAGATTGTGACTCATCTCTGTGGATACCGATACAGCCCAGAAGGAATGATAAGGCACCCTGAAATAATTGTATCGTTTACATGCAATTGCACAAGAGGAAGAAAAGGTCACCACTGCATCTTAATTTGATACTGAGGAAAATAAGCATGACTTTTTCACAGGGCTCAAGATTGTACACTGCACAAGGTTGATTTACCGGTCTCCTCTGCAGAGTGAAAAAATCTCTCTGGCTTTTCTTCGCAAACGAAGATTCAGGAAGGACTCATCCCGCGCCTTCTGCAAGCGCGCTGATGACTAAAAAGGCCAATCCGAGATAAACAAGTCCGGTTGCAAAAAGCGCAGCAGAAGGACTCCTTGGGTGATGTTTTTGGGTTGTGATTCTTTCTGCGTTGTCGTTTCACTTCAAGACTTGTTCGTAGTGAGTTCTCAAATAAGGCTGCAGCATTGTGGATATTGCGTCTCCATGCCTCCCGATGTGAGGCCAGGGCGGACCACTGTTGGTGATCAATTTGGCCAAGCCTGAGATGTTGTTTCAGGGAGTCTTTGTATCACTTTTTTGGAGCGCCCCTCTTACGCTGACCCGTGGCGAGTTCACCGTAGAGTAGTATTTTTGGGAGGCGATGGTCCTCCATCCTAGAAACGTGACCTGCCCAGCGCAGCTGTGTTCTCAATATCATGGCCTCAATGCTGGTGATCCCTGCTTGTTCAAGGACAGCAACATTCGTCCCATAGTCAGTCCAGTGTATATTTAGGATTGTGCGTAGACAGCGCTGATGAAAGCGCTCGAGGAGTCGTAGGTGGTGGCGATAGGTGACCCATGTTTCAGATCCATAAAGGAGGATAGACAGTACGATGGCTCTATACACACTGATTTTTGTGCTTTGCCTCAGGTGTTTATTGCTCCAGACTCTTTTGTGAAGTCTTCCAAATGCACTATATGCCTTTGCTAATCTGTGATCGATCTCTTTGTCAATCTTGGCATCTGAGGAGATGATGCTTCCCAGGTAGGTGAACTGCTGAACGGACTTGAGCACTGATTTGCCGACGGCAATGTGGGGATGGTGGTGTTCGTCCTGTGGTGCAGGCTGGTAAAGAACTTCTGTTTTCTTCAGGTTGACTTCTAGCCCAAACAGCTCTGCAGCTGTTGCAAAGCAGGACGTTAGGCGCTGCAGAGCTGCTTCTGTGTGGGCAACAAGGGCAGCATCATCGGCGAAGAGCAGCTCACGGACTAGATAGTTTAGAGTCTTAGTGGGAGCCCTCAGACGGCTTAAGTTAAACAAGCTACCATCAGTACGGTAGCGTATATAGATGCCGTCGTCTTCTTCAAGCTCTGCCATAGCCCTTTGGAGCATCGTGCTAAAGAAGATTGTAAATAAAGTTGGTGCAAGAACACAACCTTGCTTCACTCCATTAGTTATTAGAAAGGGCTCTGAAAGAGCATCGCCATATCTGACTTGACCACGCTGGCCCTCGTGTAGCAAGATAATCATTTTAAGGAATTTGGGGGGACATCCTAGTTTTTCCAGGATCTGCCACAGACGTTTTCTACTTACAGTGTCAAAGGCTTTGGTGAGGTCGACAAATGTTACATAGAGACCCTTGTTCTGCTCCCTACATTTTTCTTGCAGTTGCCTAAGGGCAAATACCATGTCTGTAGTACTCCTATTGGCTCTGAAGCCACATTGGCTTTCAGGGAGAAGTTCTTCTGCAATAGCAGGAACTAATCTGTTCAGGAGTATCCTTGCAAGGATTTTTCCAGCAATAGAGAGCAGTGTTATGCCTCGATAGTTTGAGCAGTCAGATTTTGCTCCTTTTTTCTTGTACAGGGTGATGATGACCGCATCTCGGAGGTCTGATGGCAGTTCCCCTTTTTCCCAGCAATTCACAAGGAATTCGTGGAATTTTTCGTGGAGTGCATGACCTCCGTGTTTCCAAGCTTCAGGTGGGATTCCATCAATCCCAGCTGCCTTGCCGTTTTTCATCTGCTGTATGGCCATAAGGGTCTCTTCCAAAGTGGGAGCTATGTCCAATTCATTTCTCATTGGTTTTTGTATCATATGTTGGATAGCTGAGCCTTGGACTACTCGGTTGGTGCTAAAGAGACTTTGAAAATGTTCAGCCCAACGATTCAAGATGGAGGCTTTATCAGTAATTAATGTTTGACCATCTGTACTGTATAAGGAGCTTTGGACCTGATAAGTAGGTCCAAACACTGCTTTAAGAGCTTCATAAAATCCTCTATGGTCACCCTGATCTGCACAGCGTTGTGTCTTTTCTGCTAAATTGATCCACCACTTGTTCTGCATGTCTCGGAGTTTTTGTTGTAGTTTGCTACATGTGAGGCGGAAAGCTGTTTTTCTTACATGACAGGTTGGCTGGGCGAGGTATGCCTGGTGAGCAGCTCTCTTCCTTGCCAACAGCTCCTGGATCTCTTGGTTGTTTTCATCAAACCAGTCTTGATTTTTCTTGTGGGAGAACCCGAGGGATTCTTCTGCAGACTGGAGGATACTGTTTTTGATATGTTGCCAAAGCACTGTAGGAGAAGGATCTGTAGGATGGTCTTCAAGTTTCGTTTGTAGGTTTGCCTGGAAGTTGTCTCTCATGGTAGCTTGTTGAAGATTGTTGACTTGGAGCCTCTTCTTTAAAATGCCACCCCTCTTAGGTTTGAACTTAAGATGAAGATTTAGTTTACATCTGACGAGGCGATGATCTGTTTGGCATTCTGCACTGGGCATCACTCGGGTATGACGGACATCACGAATGTCTCTCTGATGGACTAGAACATAGTCAAAAAATACACAATTGCTATCTCTTCTCCTTCCCCCACCCACAAACAGGAAAAGACAGTGAAGACCATAGAATCATAGAATCATAGAATCATAGAATTGCAGAGTTGGAAGAGACCACGAGGGCCATCCAGTCCAACCCCCCTGCCACGCAGGAAATCTTGATCAAAGCATCCCTGACAGATGGCCATCCAGCCTCTGTTTAAAGACCTCCAAGGAAGGAGACCCCACCATGCTCCGAGGGAGTGTGTTCCACTGCCAAACAGCTCTTACTGTCAAAAAGTTCCTCCTAATGTTGAGGTGGAATCTCTGTTCCTGGAGCTTGCACCCATTGCTCCATGTTCCAGTCTCTGGAGCAGCAGAAAACAAGCTTGCTCCATCCTCAGCGTGACATCCCTTCAAATACTTAAACAGGGCTATCATATCGCCTCTTAACCGTCTTTTTTCCAGGCTAAACATACCCAGCTCCCTAAGTCTCTCCTCATAAGGCATCATTTCCAGACCTTTCACCATTTTAGTTGCCCTTCTCTGGACACGCTCCAATTTGTCAATATCCTTTCTGAATTGTGGTGCCCAGAACTGCATCCCATAATGTTGTTGTTGTTGCTATTGTTGTTGTTGTGTGCTTTCAAGCTGTTTCCAACATATGATGATCCTAAGGCAAACATATCATGGGGGTTTTGTGGCAATAATTGTTCAAAGGATGTTTGCCTTTTAACCTTGCAGAGGGTGCACAATGACAACATCACCCCCAGGGACTTCTGAAGGACCTCAGAAGGTCCTGAAAGATGCCTTTGTTGCTGTGCATGTGGTACAGGAATATAGCTGGAACGTTCTCAGCTGGCACCCACTCTCTACTGGCCACTACATAGCTGTATTGTCCCCCTTTGGAACCAGATGATTCATGTGGCAATGAAGGGGGAATAGAGTTCTCCCAGGTAGTTTGCTGCTTCTTCCCTGGATGTGGGTGTCTCCTCCTTTGTGGTTTTTTAAACAGGCTGGATGGCCATCTATCGGGAGTGTTTTGATTGTGTATTCCTGCATGGAAAAGATTGTGATAAAGACAGCCTCTTGCTCTCTTCTAAAATTACAGTGCAGTTTATCCAGTGCTAAGTTATCAACAGTTGCTGGTTACAAACAGTGTTTCCACTAGTGTCAGAGTCAGCATGCCTCTAAAGATCAGTTTCTGTGGAACATGAGGGAGATGAGGGAAGTGCTGTTGCATTCATAGCTGTTTGAGGGCTTTTAGAAGGGTTTGGTTGGCCACTTTGGAAAATAAGAAGGGCAGACTAGGTAGGCCTTTGATCTGGTCCAGTGGTAGCTGGTGTCAATGGAGTGGGAGAGTCTACTCCAGGTGTCAGAGGTGCTGCTCTGAACTTGTCTCCAAAAAGGTGCAACACTTTGGAAAGCCCCTTTAAAATTTGGATTAAAAACTGGAGCAATCTCACCACCCCACTGACATGCAAGTCACCAGCTACCACTGGTCTGGTCTAATATGTCTGTTCTAAGCTTTTTAATGGGTAGTAGGGTTGGGAGAGATATAAGGAACTTCTGCTTCCCACAACACATAATTATCTCCCAGAAAATATTACCGATAGGTGTGCTGATCACCTATTGATACCTTTTTAGGATTCCACATGACTGGAGAATATGTGTGTATCTGCTTTCAAGTCACCTGTTGACTTATGGCAGCCTCATGGATTTCATAGAATCATAGAATTGTAGAATTGGAAGAGACCATGAGGGCCATCCAGTCCAACCCCCTGCCATGCAGGAAATCATGATCAAAGCATCCCCAACAGATGGCCATCCAGCCTCTGTTTAAAGACCTCCATAGGGTTTCCTTAGGCAAGGAATATTCAGAGGTGGTTTTGCCAGTTTCTTCCTCTGAAATACAGCCTACAGCACCTGGTTTTCATGGACAGTCTCCCATCCAAGGACCAACAAGGGTTGACCTTGATTAGTTTCCAAGATCAGACAGGATCTGGTGCTTTTAGGGTACTTAGGCCCTATATCTATTCATTATGACATAATTCTAACTACCAAATGTTATGGAAAATCAAAAGAATGTGGTGGGCATATTTAAAGAAGGCCAGGTACTGTGGGCCCTTCCCATCCATGGGGATTCGGTTCTGCTCCCACCCACCCCCCAGATGGGAAAAAACATGGACACTCAAGCTCTACCCATGTGCTGATGTGCCCACATGCATGCCCCACCACTGTATAACATGGGGTGTGGCCATCCATGGATGCTCCAATCCACAGATGGCTAGCCCACCAATATGGCTGGCCCACTGTATTATGGAGAAAGATTTACAGAGATAAGGGTTTTCTGTCCCCTTCCGGCTGATGTTCCCAGCCCATAAACCAAGCTGTCGTATTAGTAGCCTCACAATCTAAGTAGCTACACTTGTGGTATAGTAGTATGGAGAAGAGAGGCAAACATTGGAATCCTTTCTCATATGAGAACTCATATCTTCACATGCAAAATAAGCATGCCTGTTTCTTTCTCTATGTTTTAGCTTAGTATGTACATGGCAAGTTTTGTTTATTGTTAGGATATGAAAATAATGGTAAAGGCCACCTGTTCCCTTGCATTCCAAAATGGTACCGTCCAGGGGCATTACATCACACAACTGCTCTGGTTGTGTGGCTCTGTTTCCCTTGTTCAAACTGTGACAGACTGTTGTCTACAGCCGTCAAGGCTTTTGAAGGTCTCTGCAGCACCTCCTACTTATTGTACAAATTCATCAGGGTGGCATTGAGGTGTTGCAATCTGCCTTTTATATTTCAGGCTCTTCTGAGTACTGAATTTTAAACAACAGAGCAAAACTGGAGGGTGTTGCAAATCAGGTACAAATCATTCACTAAATATTCAGAGCTTTATGATGTATTGCTCTGGGTGTCAGAATTAATTAGTTATTGAGAAAATGAAAGCTGCTGCCATCAGAACAAGGTTCAGGTTTTTCACAAAGTTTTTATATTTAGGCAAGAAACATATATTCCCCCCCTCCTCTACAATGAAAACAGAAAACAGCTTAATTATTCCCATTACATCCTCCAATCACCTCTGTCATGCTCCTTTTGATTCTGTGACTTGCCAGGATTTACCCATTGGCACAACAGATATTTTTAGCTGCATTGTGATATATTTTTTTTTACTAAAGCTCACTGGTGCATAGAAATTATCCATTTAAGCATTGATTTGAAAATAATAATATACAATGTCTCAGCAGCATGTCAGAAAAGCATCAAATGGAGTTGTTCTGGTAGCTGTTACTGTAGGCAGTGGTTTGGGGCGGAGGAGGAATGGTGAAGGAGAGAGATCGTTTCAAGTTTCTGATGGGATTGAATGGTAGAAGCCAGAAGTAAGGCTTCACTGATTTTTGGGTATCTATTACAGTGACTTCACAATCTCAGCTATAATAGAAAGGGCACCATCTTGAAAGCATCTTGATTTACCTCCTGTATGCATTCCTTTATCATACCCTTCAACTAGCAAGGCAGACAAATCGCACCTGGGATTATAAGGAGGAATGAGAATTTTTCTTCCATCTGTTTTTGATCAGAATTGACAGCAATTTGCAAACTTTTTCATGTTTAGGGTGACAAAACTTTAAAAAGAAAAAAGAAAAAAGTCGGGGGGACCAGAACTGCCAGATTTGTCCATCCAGGCCAAAGGCTTTGACTACTTAATTCTTCCAAGATCATGGTTTGAATCCTTACCTTGGTGGAATTAGAGAAGCCATCTTTTTTTTTCTTCCTGAGAGACCTTAACATTTATTTGCAAGGCAACTATTAGCAAGCATGCTGGGAAAGAGCTTGGCAGAGTTACTTTTTGGATGACAACTCCCAGTATCCTTCAGCCAGCTTCAGGGATGCAGGATGTTGTAGTCCAAAATGTAACTTCCCTGAGTTCTGTGCTGGAAATAACTATACTTATACACATGGGAAAGAATTTAGATTTCATTTTTTTTTTATTTAAACAGCTTTCTATTTCTTCACTTCCGGTGGTGAAGGCGACAGAAGAGGAGGGTTGTTGCGGAGCTCGCGAAACCCTCTTGCTCAGTTTGGGGAAAGAGCCCCCACAAGCTAGAACTTTAGGGGGGAAGACATCGTCTGAGGTAAAGACGAGCAGAGGAGGCTACACAGCCCCCAATCCCAGCCCTAACGGACTCTGGAACCGAAACAACAGCAAGACGAGCTGTGAAAGGGCTGAGGAGGGCGGTAGCCACTTTTAAAATATTTTTAATGCAGATTTGAAGACAAAGTAAACAGTCTCCTTACCTTCAAGTGGAAGAATTCCCAAACTAACAGCTGTTTTCAGCAGTTAAAATCGATTCTGAGGAGAAAACTCAGTCAGGATGCAAACAAACTACCCGGAAAGGGAGAGAAAGGGGGAAAAAAAGTTTGTTAAACCTGGACTCATTGTTTTTTGGATTATTTGGTGAGGCTTGGTAAAATATTAGATTGAACTATCATAAAGTAAAGAAGAAAAGAAGTAAAGAAGAAAGAAAATAAGAAGAATGAGATAGAGTTGACTAACGCTACGAAGGGAAGCGGAAACTGGGGGATACAGAGTAACAAGACTACAAAGAGACTGTTACGAGTAGACGTGAAGGAACAGTTAGAGAGAAGGAACATTCAAAGAAAAGGGAAAGGAAAGGAAATATAAGAAGACAAGAAAAACATGTAAAATGGTAATATAATTACCTTGTATTAAAGCAGCGGGAATTTGAAAGCGGAAATCAAAATAAAACAGACAGAACGGTAAGATCAGAAAAGGCTAGAGGAGAGAGAAGGGAAGAAAAGGTATGGAAGGGGTATTTACAGTTAAGCTGATTAGTCAACGGCTGAAAGGAAAGCCTAACAACAGCTATCTTAGATTTACTCCTTGGATACGCTTCTTTCTTTCTTTTTTCATCTCCTACTTCTGTGAAGGGAAGATGTATATGTAAAAAGGGAAAATTGAAGGCTTATATATCACAAAACCAATAAGGGGGGAACTGATATAGAAGAAATGATATATGAGAGGAGAAAACAAATAATATGTTTGATTAATTTTGATGATTGAGAAAACTGATGTGAACTTTCAGGTTGAGATATAAGGGACTTTTGATGTAAATCGATTTGATGTAAACTGATGTATTTGATGTATGTTTCTAGATTTTAGATGCTAATGCTAGAAGCTTCGAGCAAAACAATATAAGGTTACTATAAGACTTAAAAAGAGGTACAAGAGAAATAAATAGGCAATTGATTTAAATTTCAAATTGATTTAAAATTCATTGATTTAAAATTCATTATTCAGTTTTAAAGGAAACTGTGATAGGTTGAAATTTGGAAATCTTGAGAAAAAAGGAAAGGGGTCCATCTAAGATTTGACAGAGGTCATTGACAGAAAGTTGATGGAACCAGTTGGAAAGTTAATGAATATTACTTAGTTTCTATTATCTAACCCTATGTAATGCCAATGTGGTTTGACCTATAATACAATACAATAAATATAATAAAATATAGTTTACAAATATAAGACAATATATATATACAATATAATAAATTGAAGTTCCATACCACACAGTAGACCATACAGTGAATTCTGTCAATACACATATAACTGGACTATAATTATGCATACTATTGAGATACTGTGAAAGTTTGGTATCAACAAACAGCAAGAGTGAAGAGATAATAAGAGATAATAAGCAGAGAATAAGAAAGGATATGCCTAACACCAGGAAAACAGCAGCCCAAGGACAAAGTCAAGCACAATCTACTAGAATGCCATCATTAGAAATGGCATCAAAAATAACAGACACAAATCAACTACTTTTAAACGAATTTTTAAAAAGTAAGCAATGGAATAAAAACAGAAATGAAAGATTTGAAGGAGGAGATTAGGAGTGATATACAGAAACAATTAGATAAGTTTGGAAATCAATTAGAAATGGTAACAAAAGACATTATAAAGATAAGTGGTGAGTTACAAGAAATGCAGGATAAAACAAAAATTCTAGAGACAAAAACAAAGGAATTAGAAACAAAAATAGAATATGAAAACATCCAAAGAACATGAAATAAAAATCAGATCGAAATGTATAAAGCTTAGAGGACTGAGTGAACAAAGAAATGAGAACTCAGAGAATAGATTAATACCTGTATTAGCAGAATATATAGGATGGCCCCCAGATCAGTTGGATATTGAGATTGACAAAATATATAGAATTGACTTGTGGATAGCTAAAAAGAAGAAATTACCACGGGACATTGTGGTTTACTTCACAAGGGAAAGAGTAAAAGATGTGATTATCCAAGAGAGTTATAAAAAGGGACTGATAATAGAAGATCAAGAGATCAAAATATACAAAGATATCCCTCTCCAAATATTAAAAAAGAGGCAAGAATATAGATTCTTGACTCAGGTTTTGAAATCAGAAAATATTCCTTACAAATGGAATAAAATTGAAGGGATATCATGCACATATAAATATAAAAATTATACAATAAACACAATAACAAAAGCAAAAGAGTTTTTAAATAAGATTAAGAAAACAACAAATAGGGAGAGGAAAGAAAGTGGAAGTGAGGAGAAAACAAAAGGAACGATTGTGAAACAAGGGAATTTAAAAGACCAAAGAAAAGGAGAAGACAAAACTAAGGACAAATGAGAAGCAATTGAGGATAAATTAGAGACAAGTCAAAAAGGAAAAAAAAGAATATTTATCGGATAAAGAAAGGAAAAGTGGACAAATGTTAGAGTTGAGTGCGGAGGAAGATAAAGTAAATTCAGAGATAGAAAAAGAAATGCTAAGAAATGAGTCTAATGTGGAAGATAGGGAATTAGAGGAAGACGAAGAAGACGATGAAGAAGAAGAAGAAGAAGAGAAAGAGGAGGGAGAAGGAGAGGAGGATATTTAAGGATAAAGATAGATAAGAGAAAAACTTAAAGATGAAAGACAGAATGTTAACATGGAATGTGAAGGGGCTGAACAGTCCAGGGAAGAGAAGGAAGATATTTCATTTTTTAGAAAAACAGAAAACAGATATTATTGTGTTACAGGAAACACATATTAAAGAACAGGATACAAGGTTAATAAAAAACCCAAAATTAGGGGAACTATATACAACAACATATGGGGGGAAAAAGAGAGGAGTGGCAATATATATATAAATAAGAAATATGAATCTAAAGAAATGTTTAGTGATAGAAATGGGGACTATATCGGGGTGGAAGTTAAAATGCCTGGCAAAAATGTATTGGTGATAGGAATCTATACACCACAGGTGAATAAGAAAATCTTTTTTCAGGAATGATCAAAAGTTATAATGGAACATGACTACTCTAACTATATTATAGCAGGGGACTGGAATGCAGTATCGGACTCAGAGATAGATAGAACAATTAGGAAAGTTAAAAAAAGCGAAACAAGGGAGTTTACCAAAAATGGCAAAGGAATTAACAGAACAATTGGGCCTTATGGACATATGAAGACATTTACATACCACAGAAAGAGACTATACTTTCTATTCAGACCGGTATCAATGTTGGTCTAGAATAGACATGTTTATGATATCAAAAACATTACAGAAAGAAGTAGAGAAAGTTGAAATACTGCAAAGAATAATATCTGATCATGCACCTGTAATTATGGAAATGGGAAGAAGAAAAATAGCTTTCCAATGGAAGCTAAATGATATATTGCTGAAGAAAGACAAAATGATAGAACAAACAAAAAAGATAATAAAACAATACTTTATAGAAAACATAGATAAAGGTGTACCAATGAATATAGTATGGGACATGGGAAAAGTGGTAGTACGGGGAGAATTGTTAAGACAAGAAATAGAATATAAAAAGGAAAGGAACAACAAATGTAATAAAATTGTAGAGGAAATAAAGGAAAAAGAAAAGGAGGGTAAATTAAAACCAGGAGATGTGAAAATAGGAAAAGAACTAAAAATATTGAGAAAACAATTAGACATTGAATTAAATCTAGAAATAGGCCAAAAATTGAAACTTGTACGACAAAGACACTTTGAACATTCGAATAAGCCCGGAAAGTGGCTAGCGTGGAAAATAAGAAAAGAAAGAGAGAAGAAATTAATAACAGAAATTAGAATAAATAATGAAAAGCTGGTTAAACAAACAAATATTATGAAAGTTTTCCACAAATATTTCTGTGAGGTCTATAAAGAATATATATATATATATATATATATATATGCCAAATACAGGATAAAATGAGACAGTATCTTGAGAAAGAAAATATCCCTCAATTAACAGATATTCAAAGACAAAGATTAAATGAATCAATAACAGTTAATGAGATTAGAGAAGCAATAAAGGTACTGAAAAGCGGAAAGGCACCAGGCCCGGATGGTTTTTCGGTGCTATATTATAAGACATTTTTAGAGGAGCTGATAAACCCTCTACATAAGCTGTTTAATGAGATCATTCAATCAGATATACCAGAAACATGGAAAAAAGCAAATATTGTTCTTATACCAAAGGAAGGGAGAGACCCAACACAAACATCTAGCTATAGGCCGATTTCACTATTAAATATTGATTACAAGATCTTTACAAATATCTTAGCAGTGAGATTGAAAAAAGTTCTAGTGACATGGGTGCATGAAGATCAAAGTGGATTTCTTCCGGGAAGAAATATAAAAGACAACTTGAGAACATTATTAAATGTGATAGAATAATATGAAAAACACAATGAACAAAAGTTAGTGATGATATTTATAGACGCAGAAAAAGCATTTGACAATGTCAATTGGAAATTCATGAACATGGTATTAGAGAAAATAGGGATCGGTAGTAACTACTTGGACTGGATTGGGAAGATTTATAAAGACCAGGAGGCACATATATTAATCAATGGGGAGAAATCAAAAATATACCCTATAAGGAGAGGTACACATCAAGGTTGCCCATTGTCCCCTCTATTGTTTATTATAGTATTAGAGGTTTTGGACTTTTTTGGACGTTTAAAAAGTAACGCAAGCAACCTTGTCAGCTTGCGAGGCTGCTGCGCTGCAGAGCGTCCATTTCGTATGACACTCACCCCTGCCGGTACTGTTGCAGTACCGCGGGGACAGTTGAGCATCATATTTCCTTGATTTTTACTCACGATCAACTTTCGTGAGTAAAAATCAAAGAAATATGACACTCAACTCTCCCCGCAGTACCGCAACAGTACTGGCAGGGGCGAGCGTAAGAGGGGTGCTCCAAAAAAGTGATACAAAGACTCCCTGAAACAACATCTCAAGCTCGGCCAAATTTATCACCAACAGTGGTCCGCCCTGGCCACACATCGGGAGGCATGGAGACGCACTATCCACAATGTTGCAGCCTTATTTGAGAACTCACGCCGAAGAAGTCTTGAAGAGAAACGACAACGCAGAAAGAATCACAACCCAAAAACATCACCCAAGGAGACCTTCTGCTGTGCTTTCTGCAACTGGACTTGTTTATCTCAGATTGTCCTTTTTAGTCATCAGCGCGCTTGCAGAAAGCGCGGGATGAGTCCTTCCTGAATCTTCGTTTGCGAAGAAAAGCCAGAGAGAGAGGTTTTTGTATCATATGTTGGATAGCTGAGTCTTCGACTACTCGGTTGTCACTAAAGAGACTTTGAACATTTTCAGCCCATCGATTCAGGATGGAGGCTTTAT
Organism: Gambelia wislizenii; assembly: GCA_030847615.1. NCBI lineage: Eukaryota > Metazoa > Chordata > Lepidosauria > Squamata > Crotaphytidae > Gambelia > Gambelia wislizenii. The sequence continues at coordinate 27,479,648 of JAUMIR010000011.1, read as the reverse complement.
CAGTAATTAATGTTTGACCATCTGTACTGTATAAGGAGCTTTGGACCTGATAAGTAGGTCCAAACACTGCTTTAAGAACTTCATAAAATCCTCTATGACCACCCAGATCTGCACAGCATTGTGTCTTTTCTGCTATATTAATCCACCACTTGTTCTGCATGTCTTGAAGTTTTTGTTGAAATTTACTACATGTGAGGTGGAAAGCTGCTTTTCTTACATGGCAAGTTGGCTGGGTGAGGTATGCCTGGTGAGCAGTTCTCTTCTTTGCCAACAGCTCCTGGATCTCTTGGTTGTTTTCATCAAACCAGTCTTGATTTTTCTTGTGGGAGAACTCGAGGGATTCTTCTGCAGACTGGAGGATACTGTTTTTGATATGTTGCCAAAGCACTCTAGGAGAAGGATCTGTAGGGTGGTCTTCAAGTTTTGTTTTCAGATTTGCCTGGAAGTTGTCTCTCATGGTAGCTTGTTGAAGATTGTTGACTTGGAGTCTCCTCTTTAAGATGCCACCCCTCTTAGGTTTGAACTTAAGATGAAGATTTAGTTTACATCTGACGAGGCAATGATTTGTTTGGCATTCTGCACTGGGCATCACTGGGGTATGACGGACGTTGCGAATGTTTCTCTGGCGAACTAGAACATAGTCAATGAGGTGCCAATATTTGGATTGGGGATGCATCCAGGTTGTCTTCAAGCTATCTTTCTGCTGAAAGATAGTGTTTGTAATAGTCAGCTGTTGTTCTGCACAGAACTCTAGCAGGAGGGTCCGTTATCGTTGCAGTTTCCAACACCATGCTTGCCTAAGACACCTTTCCAGGCTTCGAAGTTCTTTCCTACTCTGGCATTGAAGTCACCAAGAATAATAACTTTATCTTCTACAGGGACTTTTTGTATGAGGTTGCGTAGGTCTGCGTAGAATTTGTCTATCTCTACAGGGTCGGCTTGCATAGTTGGGGCATATATACTAAAGAGAACAACATGTGGGAGGCATAAGGAAATAATGTGATCAGAGTGTCCTGTTGGCAAGGTTTTGAGTTTGGAGGCAATGGAGTTTTTAATCACAAAGCCAAGTCCTAAAAGATGTTTTTCGGTTTTGGGTTTGCCAGACCAGTAAAGTGTGTAGCCGGCACCATGTTCTTTAAGGTTGCCTTCCTCATGGAGATGAACTTCACTAAGAGCAGTGATGTCAATATTAAGTTGTGATAGTTCATGGGCTGTTAGAGCAGAACAACGCTCAGGCCATCGACTATCTGCAGAGTCTCGCATGGTTCTGATGTTCCAGCATGCAAGTTTCAGTTTATTTACACCTTTGCAGGCCCGTGTGTGCCTTTGTTTCCTTGCCTTGGTTTGCCCGCATCAGAAGATGTCAGTTGGCTGCAGCTAACCAACCAGGTAGATGGGGATGATCTTTCGTTAGGCCAACATTTCTAGGCCCGTCTCCATGTGGAGCAAGCAGTGCTCTCCTTTAAAAAGGCTGCTTGGTCGTTCAGGATGCTGCCGAACAAGACTATCATCTCCCGGGTCAGCCTCAAGCGACCAAAGTCCTGAACCACCTGCATTCAGGGTTGGGTCTGCAGCTTCCAGTGCATCTTTACACCTTCCGTTTCGTCCCTCGCCTATCGCTACAGGGCTTTTTTGGAAATGGATTTGTCCTTCGAGCCTGTGCAATGGATTTTTCTGGTGGAGTGCAGTGTGCACAGAACTGGCCTCACCCTTTAAATCAAAGTTTCATCTGCTGTGGCCTTGCAAGCATGGACGTGGCAGCGAGGTCCTCGGGCCGTAGGTTTGATTAGAGTTTCCTTCTCTTAGATGGTTGACCTTACAGGGTTGGACGAGCACCATCTGCCCAGGTTTGGGATTAGAGTTTTCCTTCTCCTAGGACGGTTGCCACAAGGCTAGAGAGCCCATCCTGCCCTTTGACGCTCTTTGTCAGACCCTTCGGTTTTGACCTGTCTGGCATGGGAGACACATCGGGAGGCATGGGGACGCACTATCCACAATTCTGCAGCCTTATTTGAGAACTCAAGCCAAACAAGTCTTGAAGAGAAACAACAATGCAGAAAGAATCACAACCCAGAAACATCACCCAAGGAGACCTTCTGCTGTGCTTTCTGCAACTGGACCTGTTTATCTCGGATTGTCCTTTTTAGTCATCAGCGCGCTTGCAGAAAGCGCAGGATGAGTCCTTCCTGAATCTTCGTTTGCGAAGCAAAGCCACACACACACACACACACACACACAGAGAGAGAGAGAGAGTAACATTAGAAATACCATTCATGTTGAGGGTGCATGAAAAGTCCCACCCATTGGACCTCTTCCACCAGAGATACCTGCCCAAGGACTGACATATTTTTATTCCTAGTGTATAGTGCTAAGTGTGGCTTCAGCTGCCATTTTGGATTTGTTCCCAAGTGCCTCAGAAGTTGTGTCACCTGAATAACAACAACACAATTACAACAACCATAATGATTGCCATATTTTTTCAGTACCAACCATTCCCCTACACACACACACACACACACACACACACTTCAGAGCTGTGGAATGCGGAAACTTTAGTGCACCAAGGCCACAGTCCAAGTGGTATCTGGAATCACCAGGACACCAGGAAGCAAATAGTGCAATTGAACAAGAGTGGAGTAGTTGTTAGGGATGAGCCCTCTGTGGGCACTTTGGCCCTAGCCTCTCCTGAAGAACGGGGTAGTGCTGAGTCTGCTTACACAGACTGGATCCAGAGTATCAGAATTTATTGACAATATCAGTATCTAGATTTAGGTGAAATCTGAGTGCCTTTGAATCAAGTGATTATATCATGAGGCCAAGCAGGATATAGCTACATTTTTATTGTTTCCATGGAAATTGGGGCAGGGGAAGTCTTCCTTTCATTCTATCAGCTTTTGGAGTTCAATGACAAGCTAAAATAGCACTATATAATTATGGCAGTAATGTATTCTTATACTTACATTCAAATTTAATCGCAGAGCTATTTTGACAAATCCATCAAATATGTGCAAAAAAGAAATATATATCGGAGAACCATCTTGTTTCTCCCCCAATCCCTAAACAATGGTTACATTTCTTTTTTCAACAGTGGTTCAGAGTTCTTAACAAGACTAAGGCAGAAGGCAATGTACAAGAAATATAGAGTTGTTTGGATGTTTAATAAAAAATAAACTAATGTCTGTGTGTCTATCCATCTACTGAAGTGTGGTTCAGATTTAGAATAAAAAGAAAAAAGAGCCAAATGGCTTTGTTCTGGATAGATTCAGGAGATGTTGAGACTGCAGACTTTATCAGATCATCCCACTTTAATGTTATTTTGGCAGCATAAATTGTAGTGTTTTTATGCCAACAAAAGAACCCCTCATAACAGATCTACCTTTACTGGCATCAACGAGGCAGCCCAGGCACTTTCAGAGCTCAAATGGAGTTCCATTTACTTCCTGGTTTGAAATCTCCCAGATTACCACGAGAAGACTCTGGCATGGGAATTTCAAAAAACAAAACAAAACAAAGACACGGAAATTTAAGGAAAGCACAGACGCACACTTTAAAAGTTCCAAGTACATGGGGGGGGGCATAAAAGGTGTGTCCCCTACCTGGCTGTCCCAATCTCATTCAGAAGTGTTTGTGCATTGACACTGCATTCATGTGAGTCCAATGGCGCACAAATTCAAATGCTGGCAACGGTGGCAACAAATCGCTACCGGAGGTCTATTAACAGCTTGGGCCATCAAAAAAGTACATTTTTTAAATGATATATGATCGCGAAAGGGTGATGTTGTCTGGTACATGTGCCCTTTCATGATCATTAAGCATCCTTATGGCTGTATTTGACCTGTCCCAAAGCAGTACTTGTTGAAATTGAAACAATACAGTGGATCAATGCCCATCTTGAACACTCACAAAGATGCAGCAATTTAGATATAGAGGAAGCAGAGCATGAAAGGAAAGATTTAAAGTTACTAAACACTGTAATGAGTAATGGAATGAACAACTTTTAAGAAATAATTTTCTAAACGCTGGGTAGGACCATTTAGATTTGGTCTTAAGTGGCAATTAAGAGCCATTAGCTGTCATGAACAGGCTTTCAGTATTAACACAGCAAAGCTTTATTACAAAAACTGCAGCAAATATCATCCATGGGACTTTCATTGTCAGGACTGGCAAGTCCTCATCAGTACAGTACAATTAAAGCATAGCAATTTAAAACCTTTGACAGGCTGAAATCTCATTTGTTAATAAAGCAAAACATTCTGTTTCCCAGGCTAGCATTCCTTTCATTTCTTATACTGTACACTGCTCCCTCATCACACTGACCTTGAGCATTCCAGCACTGCTTCACTCCACACTGCTTGATAATGCCACAGGAATGTACTGTAATAGCACACAGGCTGGGGTTACATGTTCCCCATTAGCAAACTATGTGATGGCATATCCCATCATCTTGCATCATAAAGTCTCATGGCAGGCAAGCTGATGTGCCATTAACTTTCCAGAAGGCCTACTCCTGGTGAAGTTGGAAATGGTTGATGTGGATTGACACACCTGCCTTCATTTCTGTACTCTCCTTGTGGGTGTGGTTTTATGGCTACTGCCATGAGGGATGGGCCCTTGTACTTCCAAAAAGCATCACTATCCCACTGTTGCCCTATCTTATTCCTTTTAAATCAGTTATGCAGTCACAACCTTATGCATCATTTACTTTGGCCTCTGGTTTTTCCAGTTCCATTGTGCAGAGGTCATAGGCATCTGCCCATCTTCTCAGTATCTGGCCCCAGGCAGCCAAACCATTTCCCCCACTTAAATCTGGGAACGAGGCTCTAAATGGAATCCCAATACAATTTGTTACTTGGAGGGCAACAACAGCGGTGGTAGATTTCAAACTTCTGTGCCAGAATGAAAGGAGCAGGCCGGGCTGCCTGCTCCTTCTCCATAATAAATCTTAGCAGTCCCTGAAGGAATAAAATATGAAGCTTTTAAAAGAACCACTATAAACCCAAGAGCAAGGCTGACTGAAGTAATAGCAGTATATCTTCAGACTGCAGAGCAGGCTGATACCCTGTGACTCAGAAGGACATTTTCTGAGCTAACTGCTAAATCACAGATGTGCCTACAAGAAAGGAGGGGGGGTGGTATTATAATGTTTTGCTAGGAAAAAGAAAAAAAGAAAATTACCATTAAGCCAAGCAAGCCAAAAGAAGGTCCTACCTAGAAATATAATGTGTGTTGGGAGAGCAGAACTGCCAAAATTAATTATTATTTTTAAAGAATCTTCTTGAAACAGAGGATCTCATGTGTATCCCAAGTGAGGAAGCCATATGGAGAAAGTAAGGTGTGATTTGCTCTGTCCCTGGATATTGCTGCCAGTTTTTAGAGGTGATTTATGTTAGCACAGTGGCTATAAAAACTTCAGTGATATCCCATAGAAAACCCCACTGTATGATTTTCAAGCTTCTGACTTCTAAGTCTTCTAGTTTTTCTTCTGGGAAAAACACTACCACCTGCAACTTCATGGCTGTTGTGTATCCTCAAGAGCAGGGGCTAAGCATTGCTTAATGAAGACAGATGTACTCTGTCTGAAAGCCACTGTGCTTTGTAATTTGATGTGTGTCCAAAGAAGTGTCATGCAAAGAAGTGGTGAGAGAGCTGGGCTGGGGCTTGGCAGAGTCAAGTTCTACTTCCTATTGAACTGTGAAACTCACTTGCACATTTTGGGGCCTTCTTTCTCTTCCAGGTTGACATACCGTGCAGCAATGTTAGAAGGATAAAATGGGAAGGACGGGATCCGCACATCCTACCTTGAGTTTATTGGAGGAAAAGAGGACTTCTTGTTGTTATTTGTTGTCAAGTTGATTTTGATTTATGGCAACCCTGTGTATGAGAGACCTCCAAGAGCCCTGGTCATTGGTTGCCTTGTTCAAATCTTGAAAACACAGGGCTGGGCTTTCTTGATTGAATCAATCTATGTCTAATGGGTTTCCCCTCTTTTCATACTGGCCTCCATTTTCCCAAGTATTATCATCTTTTCCAATAAGTTATGTCATCTCATGATATGTCCAAAGTATGAGAGTCTCAGTTTATTAGTCATCTTCACTTCTAGTGAGAGTTCAGGCTTAATTTGCTGTAAGACCTATCCATTTGTTTTTCAAAAGGGTACTTGTTCAACTTGTATACAGAAAATATCATACACAGAGCAGGTTTAGACTCAGAAGAAGGAGGAGTAAAGATCAGAGGAAGGAATATCAACTATTTAAGATATGCAGATGACAACATACTACTAGCAGAAAACAACAAAGACTTGGAACAATTACTAAAGATAGTCAAAGAAGAAAGTGCTAAGGCAGGCTTACAGTTGAACATTAAGAAAACAAAAATAATGACTACAGAGGATCTACATAAATTCAATATAGACAATGAGAAAAATTGAAATAGTTAAAGATTTCCCATACCTTGGATCAATCATTGATCAGAACGGAGATTGCAATCAAGAAATTAGAAGAAGACTAGGAATGGGAAGGGCACTAAGAAAGAACTAGACAAAATCCTAACGTGCAAAGATATAAAACTGAAAACAAAGTTAGGATTGTCCAAGCCATCATATTTCCCATCACAGGTGTGAGAGCTGGACAGTGAAGAAAGCTAATAGAAAGAAAATCAACTCATTTGAGATGTAGTGCTGGAGAAGAATGCTACGGATACCGTGGACTTTCAAAAAGACATGTAAATAGATCCTAGAACAAATCAAACCTGAACTCTCCCTGGAAGCCAAGATGACTAAACTGAGCCTGCCGTAATTTGGCCATATCATGAGAAGGTATGACTCACTAGAAAAGACAGTAATGCTAGGAAAGATGGAAGGTAGTAGAAAGAGAGGAAGGTCGCACACTAGATGGATAGACCTAGTCAAGGAGGCCATGACTGCCCTGAGGCTGCAGGACCTGAGCAGAGCAGTTGAGGACAGGGGGTCTTGAAGGTGTCTCATTCCTGGGGTCACCATGAGTCAAAGTTGACTCGAGGGAAGTTAACAATAACAACAAATCAATGGCCTAAATCAGTAGTAGGAATCATGAAGGTCTCCAGATGTTGGGCTGCAACTCTCAGCATTCCTCACCATTACCTACTCTGGCTAGGATTGCTGGGACTTGCAGTGTGACATCTGTATAGCCACATGATTCCCATCCAGTTGTTAGGACCAACTAGAATACACCCATTGAATCAATAAAGCTAACCTAAGTGTTGACTTAACATATCCAATTAATTCAGTGGGTCCACCTCTAGTCAGGACCAACAACTGGATTTTGGCTAGGGTGGAAATTATATGGCCCCTCAATTGTTGTAGAAGTATAACTCCCAGCATTATTCCCCGTTGCTTGTACTACCTAGGGCTGCTAGCAATTGTAGTTCAGCAACATCTGGGCCACACAATTCCCACCCCTGATTTAGGCCACTATAACTAATAAATTAAAAATAATTAGAGAAGTCTCTTCAACTCTAACAACCACTGGACATATTGGGTTTAGCCAAACCTCAGTTTCAAAAATGCGACACAGCAATTTAATAGTACTTTGCATTTTCTCTGCTTTTTCAAATTCTAGGAGTGTGTTGCACCTAGGGCTGGTGGCAGGTGCCTGAGGTGCCTTGGACAGCTGCCTGGGCTAGGATATCTGAAAGGAATCACAATTGTAGCTTTTTGTGCATTCATAGAGTCATAGAATCATAGAGTTGGAGGGGGTGCTATGGGCCATCAAGTCCAACCCCCTACTCAGTGCTGGATCTCCAGCTAGAACATCCCCTGGAGGGAGCTGTCTAGCCTCTTTTTGAAGACATCCAGAGAAAGAGACCCCACCATCTCTCTAGAGGATTGGTTTCATTGCTGAACCACTCTCACTGTCAAGAGGTTCCTTCTAATATTCAATCAAAATCTATCCTCCTGTAACTTAAAACCATTACAGATAGTTCTATCCTCTGAGGCAGCAGAGAACAGGCCTGCTACCTCCTGTTTGTGGTAGCCCATGAAGTATTTCAAGAGGGCAATCATACCACCCATCAGTCTTTTATTCATCAGGCTGAATGTGCCCAACTGCCTCAACCTTTCCTCATACAGTCAGCCCTCTGTATCCTCGGATTTGGCACCCACAGATTCCATGGCCCAGAGCTTGAAAAATATTTTTTAAAAAAATCCAAGAAGCAAAGCTTTATTTTGCCATTTTATATAAGAGACACCATTTTACTATACCATTTTATATAATGAAATTGAGCATCCACAGATTTTGGTATCCATGGGGGTCCTGGAACCAAACCCCAGCAGATACCAAGAGCTCACTGTAGCAGTAGTAAATATTTATTGCGGTCATAGACCAGTACATAAGAACCAACAATAATTGCAAATATCACTGTATGTTTTGTTCTCCATATCTCTTTTCATCCTCATTGCCCTTCTCTAAACTTGCTCCAACTTGTCTATATCCTCCTTAGAATGAGGCACCTAGAACTGAACACAGTATTCCAGATGAGGCCAGATCAGCACAGAAAACAGGGAGACTATTGCTCCCCTTGACTATGGTTTTATTAATGGAGACTAAAGTAGCATTTACCTTCTTTGCTGCAGCATCACACTGCTGGCTCATTTTCAACTTGTCCTGAATGCCCTGAAGCACCTGACATAGCATTGCACAGGAGAAATGTAGGAAAATCAAAAGGTTGGGCAGCTTCCCAGAATCATTTACACCTGGCAGGTAAGGCCACAGCTGAGGAAGTAGACAGGCAGCCACAAAAGCAAGTGGATGAATGAGGGCACCACAAGGAAATTTGTTGGGGAAGCATCCCTAATTTGGAAGAGACGCTGCCTAGAGCAGGCTGCACAGTATCGAAATATGAAGTAAAACATATATGATACCCCAGTATGATCTTATGAAGGCTCCTGTTTATTCCTGAAGGAAGAACATCAGAGATATTGGGCTTTTTCAAACAAGGAAAAAACCCTGCCGAGGTTGGGAGGAGGATGGCACTGTCTTGCTTACAGCACTCCATTTCAGAAGACATCCTCCTCCTCCCGACCTTCCCCCATGTCTCCTCCATGCTGTAGGCATGAGAAATGCACCACTTTTATTAACAGAGAATCCCCGTCAATATAAAGTGGCATGTTTCTCGCTCCCCTGGCATGGAGGAAGCATGGTGGGAGGATGGAGTCATCTGAAATGGAGCACTGTAAGTGAGAGAGAGCCATCCTCCTCCCAACCTTGGTGGGGTTCCCCCCCCCCTTTGAAAAAGTCCTCTATGTACCTGGTACACCACTAAACATACCTAATAGTTGAGCTAAAAGTCTGACAGTTGTTCAAGCCTGCCTGTTTTGTTTTGTTTTTTTTTTTTTAATTCCAGGTGGCTAGCTAGCTAGAAAGTTCTGAAGGTCTCCTTGCTTCTGCTAACGGCCACCATTTCAACCTGAATTTCTCATATGAATATTTTGGGAGGTACAAGATCTGAGGAGGTGTAGTTGCTTTATGGGCTCCATTAGGAACTACAGTTTCTCACAGTTCAACTCTATGGCAGCCCCAGGAGATCATGTTACAAAAGCCCATCACAGTTTATAGATTGCTCATAACAGGACGCATTAGCAGTAAAACCTTCAGCTGATTTTGAAGAAGAATAAAAATGTATTCAAGTCTCCCTGTTCCTGATTGCAATAAATATGTATTTGAATGACTTTCCCAGTTGCAGATTGCCTTATATGTCACATTTATGGACCAGAGTCTGTATCTATAATGTGACTACCTGTATTTGGACTGCTGCAATTTCAGAGTTACCATAAGTAAATGCTTCTACCCAACCCCCCCCTTCCCCAGCATCCTTGTCATGCAGTAATTAATTAATACAGGCAGGAAGTAACAGATATTATTGGGTTCTTTTAGAGGAAGAGTGAGGGTGATGGTTATCATGTTAATAATGATTGTTTCAGGACATTTTCAGACAGGCAAAAATCGCTCTTTGCCGCGCGAGCAGCCTCCCGAAACTGCTGCGCGGCAAGGGTCTTCTTCGGATGACGCTGTGCCTCTGGCGAAACCGTCCGTGTCACTTCCGTGAAGCTTGGGACGGCTCCGCGTCATATTTCAATCACGGAGGCTGCCCGTGATTGAAATATGACGCGGAGCCGTCCCAAGCTTCACGGAAGTGACACGGACGGTTTCGCCAGAGGCACAGCGTCGTCCGAAGAAGACCCTTGCCGCGCAGCAGTTTCGGGAGGCTGCTCGCGCGGCAAAGAGCGATTTTTGCCTGTCTGAAAATGTCCTTAGATACTAGAGTCATGTGCTTCAAAGGGGTGACATTGAAAGAAGACATAACTGTGTTAGTCTGGAATATCAGTATGAAAAAGGATCTTGTAGCCCCTTTGAGACTAACAGTCGCTGTGTCTATACTGGCCAAATACCCTGGCTTGCTCCTGTTCCAGAGCCCTGTAGTCCAGATGATGAAGGATATTTACCCCAATCTGACCCCAGGCAGTCCAAACACCACCACCCTGGGGCAGATACGAGACTGGAACAGGAGCAAGGGCTGTTTACTGTGATATAAGAAAAAACACTTCCATTTCCACTGGATCAGACCCTGCGTGTCTGTGGGAACCCATCTGGCAGGCCGTCCCTCACTGCCGCTGCCAGGTTCCTGGCTCTTCCAGAAGCCAGGCAGGAGTCCTGCAGCTTGTGACTGAGGCTGGTCACATGCAAGGGGGCTCTAATCATAGGTTGCAGGACCCCTGCCTGGCTTTCATGTTAGCCACAAAATGGTGGTGGCTTCAGTGATGGGCTGGGATCATGTTTGGACTCTGGCCTGTCTTCTTCAGATAACAGCAGGGGAGGGGGGAAAGGGCCACCTCAACAGCTAAGATATGCCAGCAGCGAACTGGTGTATCTTGGCTAGTGTAGGTAAGACCTGAGAGAAAGAAGCTGTAGCATGAGCTTTCATAGACTTAGTCTACTTCCTCAGATGTACTGAAATATCATTATGTTCTCCGCACTATTCTGAATGGCAAGAACCAGCATATGCTGGTTTTAGTTTCTTTGGGTAAGAGGGCATTGGAGACTTATGGTGTTTTCTAACCTTTAATGTCATTTATAAATACACAGGTTCTGCCCAGGTAGAGCTACAGTTTAGGCCCTCCAACTGATTATCAAACCTACAGCTTCACATCAGATCCTCAGAGAGAAACAGGATAATGTCTGATTCTGTGAAATGTTTCCAGAGCTTCCTCATTACCTCTCACCAATTGCTGTTCCCACTAGTCACTTTCCCCCCACTGTGTCTGTGTGTACACACACACGTTCACACACGCACACACACACGCGAGTGCACGCACGCACACACACACAGGCACTCTGCCCTTTGTTGGTATAGGGTTATGGTTCTGAAAACATTCAGAAGGCCAGCTATGAAGAAAAATCAGCCAGGCACTTCTCTAGCAGCCGAAACACACAGCAATTCTGTAACCATATTGTTTTATTATTAATGCAATCCATTCCACATCCCCATGTTTACAGTAATATCTGCCAATAACATCTTACAAGTAGCTAGGGGTGGAATGCATAGTTGTTCTTTCAAATTAATTGATTAAAATTCATTTGCTCCATTAAAAAGTTATCCCCAGGAAATCAAACAGATCTTTCTTTTTTAAAAAATAAATAAAAATAAAAATATAATTACTTTTTTTTTTTTAATGGAGGGGTGCAAGTGTATATAGAAGTGGTGTACCTTTCCATGTGTGAAGGTGGGGTGAATCTTCCAAAATGGGCATGTGCTGTAATATATATGTATGCCAGCTAAGAATAATTCAATATTTTGAGTGTATCTTTACTACATGACCATAGCCATGGATGCCACTTTAACTGCCATGGCTGCATCTGACAGGATTCTGGGACTTGTAGCTTGGGGAGATAGAATTCTCTGCTAGTCAACCCTATGACTGTAGCTCAGGGAAGTGCATTAGCAGACAATTCTACAAGATAAGTAACTCCCCAAACTACAAGGCCCAGGATTCTGTAGAATCAAGTCATGGCATTTAAAATGGTATCCAACTACTATAGATACATCTTATTTTAAGGCCATCTGGATTTTTAAAAATAAGTACAACTGGCCCACAAAGCAAAAAAGATTATCCCACAAAGAAAAAAAAAAGTGGAATGAAAGCAGGATAGTCGCTCTGTGGCCAAACCTTATCACATGATGTTGTCATTGTCCTGTTGCTGGTATGTAATTACCCTGTTAGTGTGGCAGTCCTTTTCACTGATGGAGAAAACCTGTCAATAGACTCCCACCCAACATCGGTGCTGTTCCAGGAGTTCACTGGTGTGATAAGTCTCTTCACTTCAGTGCCAGCATTACAACAGCCAGGGCCCCTGATCCTCCTTCCTCCCACTCAGTGTTCCAAAGCAGGGTAACTCTGTGCCTGACAGTTTTTAAAAAATTATTTTGCTGTGTTTGCATAATTATGGCAAAATGATAAAATAAAAATAATCTTTTTTTTTTTTTGCTGTAATTATGCCTACACAGCAAAGATAAAAATAAAAAACAGACAGGCATGGAGTTAGCCTGGTTTGGAATAGTAAGGGGGAGGGAGGAGAATCAGGCCCTATCCTGCAATGAGATTGCTGCAATGCCAGCATTGAAGCAAAGAGACTTATTGCACTAGGGGAGTTTGCAAATCAGTGCAGTTGTGCAAAAGTAGAGAGATGCATTACTCAACATTTTCAAAGCAATATGTTCCCGTTTCCTTTTATAATGCGATTGCCATGGCAAAACAGTTTTGTGTGATAAACTCCTAGGTTAGTTAAAGTGCATATAAAGAATATCTAAAAAGCCAAGAAAACCCTACATCCTATTCATCCTGGGGCAGAGTGCTTTGTGGATGAACTGAAGCACAAGCATGTACAAAACTAGATTATTGGTCCCCATAATTAAATTTGGCCCACTTAGCACTTCCATGTTAATACTGTTTAACATTTTCTTAAAGAAATCCCTCAGCCATCTCAGAGGGAACATTGACATTCCTCTTGACAAATGAGGCCATTTTACCTGTTGCATGTGAATAGAAAGACCATTCAATACTGTTTGCTCAGGCAATGGCTTGCTTCCCCACCTTATCCTCATTCATTTGTTCAGTCAATAGTCCAAAATTAAACTGCACCTTTGAAATCCAGGATTCTTTTACCCTTTTGATCATTTCAATTCTCAGTGGTTCCCAGAGAACTCTGTGGAAACAGTGCAGTGCAATGAACTCATGATGGATGGTTTTAATTCTATATTCTCAGGCTGTCTTTGATGTTGCTTCAACATCAGTAAGAAGAACTCATTGCTGAATTAAATCAATGATGCATCAGCTTTCTGCTAAAGCTCCAATGTCTACAGGGTATAAAAGCTCATGTCAAGGAGTGAGGAGAAGCTTACCCTGAAACTGAAGGCAAAACTTTCACCACAACAACCCAAACTCTTCGGTGAGAATTGCACAGAGGAACAGCTAAAAAGAAAAATATCTCATCTTCTTTTATCTCTAACACCATTTAATAACATTTGTTCAGGTATAAAGCTATACATATGGAAACAACTCTCACTTTCTCCAGCCTCTTTGTGTTGACAGGGCAGGTCTGAAGGAACTTCTGCTTGAGTTTGCTTGAACTCATGTTGAACAAGTTGCAAGATCAGGAACTCCAATAAAGCAGAATTCCTGATTCTATAGAACATTCTACTTGTGTTCAAGTGAACACAAATCAAAATCCCATTCCCGCTCTCTCTGGCTTTTCTTCGCAAACGAAGATTCAGGAAGGACTCATCCTGCGCTTTCTGCAAGCGCACTGATGACTAAAAAGGCCAGTCTGAGATAAACAAGTTCAGTTGCAGAAAGCACAACAGAAGGTCTCCTTGAGTGATGTTTTTGGGTTGTGATTCTTTCTGCATTGTTGTTTCTCTTCAACACTTGTTCGGCGTGAGTTCTCAAATAAAGGCTGCAGCATTCTGGATAGTGCGTCTCCATGCCTCCCGATATGAGGCCAGGGCGGACCACTGTTGGTGATCAATTTGGCCGAGCCTGAGATGTTGTTTCAGGGAGGCTTTGTATCGCTTTTTTGGAGCGCCCCTCTTACACTGACCTGTGGCGAGTTCACTGTAGAGTAGTATTTTTGGGAGGCGATGGTCCTCCATCCTAGAAACGTGCCTTGCCCAGCACAGCTGCATTCTCAATATCATGGCCTCAATACTGGTGATCCGTGCTTGTTCAAGGACAGCAACATTCGTCATATAGTCAGTCCAATGAATATTTAGGATTGTGTGTAGACAGCGCTGATGAAAGCGCTCGAGGAGTCATAGGTGGTGGCGATAGGTGACCCATGTTTAAGATCCATAAAGGAGGATAGACAGTACAATGTCTCTATACACACTGATTTTTGTGCTTTGCCTCAGGTGTTTATTACTCCAGACTCTTTTGTGAAGTCTTCCAAATGCACTATATGCCTTTGCTAATCTGTGATCGATCTCTTTGTCAATCTTGGCATCCGAGGAGATGATGCTTCCCAGGTAGGTGAACTGCTGAACGGACTTGAGCACAGATTTGCCAATGGCAATGTGGGGATGGTGGTGTTCATCCTGTGGTGCAGGCTGGTAAAGAACTTCTGTTTTCTTCAGGTTGACTTCCAGCCCAAACAGCTCTGCAGCTGTTGCAAAGGAGGACGTTAGGCACTGCAGAGCTGCTTCTGTGTGGGCAACAAGGGCATCAGCATCAGCGAAGAGGAGCTCACGGACTAGATAGTTTAGAGTCTTAGTGTGAGCCCTCAGACGGCTTAAGTTAAGCAAGCTACCATCAGTACGGTAACGTATATAGATGCCGTCGTCTTCTTCAAGCTCTGCCATAGCCCTTTGGAGCATCGTGCTAAAGAAGATTGTAAATAAAGTTGGTGCAAGAACACAACCTTGCTTCACTCCATTAGTTATTAGAAAGGGCTCTGAAAGAGCATCGCCATATCTGACTTGACCACGCTGGCCCTCGTGTAGCAAGATAATCATTTTAAGGAATTTGGGGGGACATCCTAATCTTTCCAGGATCTGCCACAGACCTTTTCTACTCACAGTGTCGAAGGCTTTGGTGAGGTCGACAAACGTTACATAGAGACCCTTGTTCTGCTCCCTACATTTTTCTTGCAGTTTTCTAAGGGCAAATACCATGTCTGTAGTACTCCTATTGACTCTGAAGCCACAATGGCTTTCAGGGAGAGGTTCTTCTGCAATAGCAGGAACTAATCTGTTCAGGAGTATCCTTGCAAGGATTTTTCCAGCAATAGAGAGCAGTGTTATGCCTCGATAGTTTGAGCAATCCGATTTTGCTCCTTTTTTCTTGTACAGGGTGATGATGACTGCATCTCGGAGGTCTGATGGCAGTTCCCCTTTTTCCCAACAATTCACAAGGAATTCGTGGAATTTTTCGTGGAGTGCATGACCTCCATGTTTCCAAACTTCAGGTGGGATTCCATCAATCCCAGCTGCCTTGCCGTTTTTCATCTGCTGTATGGCCTTAAGGGTCTCTTCCAAAGTAGGTGCTATGTCCAATTCATTTTTCATTGGTTTTTGTATCATATGTTGGATAGCTGAGCCTTGGACTACTCGGTTGGCGCTAAAGAGACTTTGAAAATGTTCAGCCCATCGATTCAGGATCGGGGTTGCATCCAGGTTGTCTTCAAGCTATCCTTCTGCTGAAAGATTGTGTTTGTAATGGTCAGCTGTTGTTCTGCACAGAACTCTAGCAGGAGGTGTCTATTATCATTGCAATTTCCAACACCATGCTTGCCTAAGACACCTTTCCAGGGTTTGGAGTTTTTCCTACTCTGGCATTGAAGTCACCACGGATAATAATTTTATCTTCTACAGGGACTTTTTGTATGAGTTGGCGTAGGTCTGTGTAGAATTTTTCTTTCTGTACAGGGTCGGCTTGCATAGTTGGGGCATATATACTAAAGAGAACAACATAATACGATCAGAGTGTTCTGTTGGCAAGGTTTCATGTTTGGAGGCATGGAGTTTTTAATCATAAAACCTACTCCTGAAAGATGTTTTTCGGTTTTGGGTTTGCCAGAGCAGTAAAGTGTGTAGCCGGTGCCATGTTCTTCAAGGCTGCCTTCCTCGTGGAAGCGAACTTCACTAAGAGCAGCTATGTCAATGTTAAGTCGTGATAGTTCATGGGCTATTAGGGCAGAACGACGCTCGTGTGTTCAAGTGAACACAAATCAAAATCTCATTCACACCTTCCCAATCACCATAAGGTAGCTGGGGATTTAAAAGGTGTGGTCTCTCTGTGTAAGGACTGGGGTTTAGTCAGCTAAACTGCCTATGTTCCCTTACCCTACTCAGACAGAGTTCCAGAAGGTGGCTCTAGTGAAATCCCAGTGCCAGAACAGACAGATATGTACACACTCCAGAACTCAGAAAACTTATTTTTTGGACTGCAACTCTGGGAATCCCCCTAACTGGCTGGGGAATCCATGGAGTTGTATTCCAAAAAGTAACTTCCTTAGGCTCTAACAGAGACACAGTCACTGGATCCAGACTAAGGAGATTTTCACACCAGGGCCAAAAGCCCCAGTTCTATCCTGCCACCTCCTATCTCGTTCCTGCAATGGAATGGAGGTAAATATTCGCACACTTACCTCCATTCTGCTGCAGGAACAGGCTCCCTGCCTCCTTCCCAGCAGGTCATAAATGCAGCCGTCGTAAGGCTGCTTTTATGACCAGCCAGGGGAAATCCCACTCGTTCTCACGAGAGAACAAGCGGGGGGGAAATTTAAAATACCCCCAGCTGTCAAATAAAGTAATAAAAAGAAAAAAAATAAGAAGGAATCTGGGGGTGGGAGGGTGGCACTTACCTGGCTGTCCAGATCGTGGCAGGAAATGCCTGCCACGGAGCTCCTCCCCCGTCCCCCTGTCATTCCAGAGCAGGGACGGGGTCCTATTCGCACACCTGTGTTCCATTTCAGAAATGGAACCGGGTGCGTAATAACGACTTCTCCCTGTAAATAATATATCATGGGGAGAAAACAGAACAGGCCCGATGTAGGAACGGAACAGGGTGAACATCGTCTGAAAGTAAAATCTTTCAGCGACCCTGTTTCATTCCTACAACGGAACAAAAAGCCTGTGTAAAAATCTCCTAAGCTAACCACTCATTCCTGATAAAATGGAAGTAACTGAATTTAGTCACAGCAATTTTGTCCCTTTCATTTTGATGGGGCTAAAGAGAGATTACCTTAGCCTGGATCTAGCATATACTTCCACTCCGAGTGTTAACTAGCTACCATGTTTGATTTCTACTGAGCTGAACTCAGCTTCCAAGGCATACCATGCCCACAGAACTCTGCCAATGTCTCTCCAGGGCATACTGTACTGATTTCCTTTAGATGTGTGCACCACAGATATTAGACTTTCTTCTTGTAGCCCATGTAAGTAAGAAGCCTTTCCATAACCCAAAGGAGGGCTCACCTGTATAAAAGAAAGGGAAAAAGTTCTAAGGGGAAGAGAGAAGGAGGGAGTTAATGCATAGTGGAAAAGGAAACTGGAAGAAACTGAAAACTGCAGTAAAGTATATATACTTCAGTCCTGGAATTTATTTTAAAACAAGGATGGAAATTATATGCCTTCCGGATGTTGTTGGGCTGCAGTTCCCAGCAGCCCTAGCCACCATGCCCAGTGGTGAGGAATGCTGGGAGTTGCAGTTAAACAACCAGAGGGTCACATATTCCCATCCCATTTTAGAAATTCCTCTAGTTAAACTGACATTTAGGGCAAATGAGACAATGGATTTTTTCAGATGGGGGAAACCCCCCCCCGAGGAGGTTGGGAGAAGAATGAGGCTGTTCCGCTTACACAGCCCTGTTTCAGATGATGCCGTCCTCCTCTGTCCTCCTCCCGACCTCCCCCTGTGCTGCTTGTTATTGTTTGTAAGCAGAAGATTGCTCTTCCATATCTGTCATTTAACAGCAAAAAGGGGGGAATAGAGAGAGCTTTTTTGGAGATAATAAGGCAGATAATTCACTCACAGCCACCATCTTTTCTTGTGGACATGCTCCGTGTGAACTGCAAACTCAGATAGCTTTCCATGCCAGTGATCTTGTGAATGATTCATGGGGACAAATGAACACTGCTGCGATAGTGAGGTAATGCATAGTGAGGAATGCATAGGTAATTCCTATTTTCCACAATTAATTCTCCCGTCCATTTGAGCCCCAAGACTTTGGCTGGCTTTTAACTCTCTGTTTTAAAAAGGTGTTTTCATTGGAATGTGCTGTATTTTTTAAAAATAAATATTATTATTACATTTTAACTGCCATTTTAACTGTTTTAAATTACTATTTTTAATATGATTGTTTAATTGTTTTTAAACCTTTTAAAATTATCCATCCATTTTGTTTAAACACGTTTAAATACAGCTGTAATATTGAGAGAATAGCAGGGTATAAATTAAACAACAACAGCAAACAAACAAACAAACAAACAAAAACAACCACGCTAATACTTGTTAGTAGCTGCAGCTTGTGCCAGTCTTGCTATCTTGTACATCTCTTGGACAGGCCTGTAGTGACTCTAGCCCAAGCTCAGAACAGCTTCTGTACCTTAATATCACTCACTCCTCATGTTTAATATTAGACACCACAGAAAAGGCTAGAAAACTGGCTTGCATATCACAAAGTCACCTATTCATATCCTCAGGCAAGATGTTAACTCTCAGCTCCCCACTCTCATCTTCAATATTGGTATAATAACCTTACAGAGTTATTGTTGGGATTATAGAAATAACATGTTTGAATTATCTGGAATCCTCCAAAGCACTATAACCATCCATAACATGAGTATTATCATAGAGAAACATCCAGTGTTTGATGAAGCTTTATTTCCCTTTTTGGATGCCCTTGGAAGACCACTCTTCCTATACAAACTTCTCTCATGTTGCCTCACATCCTGGGCCTGTCTAAATGGTGAAAATACCCCTCATGGAATTCACTGGGAATCCTACCAGTCTAAACAGGATCCAGTGCCAATCCACACTGTTTAGAAGGAGGGGGCCCAAAACAGCAAAAACAACGGGGTAAAAGCCTTCACAGATTTCCCTGTACTTTTTCACAAACCACGATGCAGGTGCACATTTTTTGCTCATTTGGACTATAGAACAATAAAAAAAACTCGAAGGGAAGCACAAAGCTGATTGGCCGGGTGGGACTTGCTAGGAGGGCAAGCACTCGCTGCCGCCATGTTGGATTTCTGCCTTAGTGATCGCTTGCTAAGGCGATAAAAAGGATCAATATTTTCTGTTTTGCTTTGGAGAATCGCTCGATAGCACCAGTGCACCTTGGGATTACTTTAAAAAAAATGGCAGCAGTGAAGAACTAATATGAATAAATCACTCACTGCTACCATCAGGAATGCCAGTTTACAGGGGCTTCTGAGACCAGAAAAACCATTTAGACATGTCGCTGCTGCTGCGAGATGCCAATATTATGAGGTATTTGGGATGTTTTCGTCTCGTGTAGATGGGCCCACCTGTTCTTGTTTCCTTACATAGGGCACAGCATTATCACAAGCCTGTTGTTGCGCTAGTTAAAGGTATTTGCTGTGTTTAATAGATGGATTTCAGGTTCCTTCTGCTCCATTTGGCAGAAAAGAAAGTGAAAATGAGTTAAGCTGAAACAGTATTTACAAGATTTAGGATGATTTTCCACAGCTTAACCTTTCTTTTGATCCCTAAAAAAACACAGAGCTGAGAGATAATTCCAACTGAGTATTTTCCCCTGCACTGTATTATCAGTCCAGTCTGTTAATACAGACACTGTACTTTATTGGTAGAGTGTGACTATTCCAACCTTCTCCACTTAAAAGATCTTGCATACCATGCCTGGAAAGTAAATGGCCTCAGCCTAGGGATGGGGTGTGTGCCACTTGAAATCAATGTGCCTCAGACCAGACTTTGCAGTTCTCTGAATTGATGAGATATTTTCCAATCAAAAAGGGGATGCAAAATCTATATAGCAGGGAAATATATTAGTGAAAGTAATATACGCAACAATAATACTGGCATACTTCAAGCCTCTGACAGTGAAGCTCCTTTTTACAAAACCTTTTTATATTTGCCCAGCCCCACTTTTCCTTCTTGTCCTCTATTTAGCTGGAAGGGTTTTTTTCTTTTTCTTTTTAGCAAATCAGCATTGGGAGGATGGTGAAAAACAGAGAAAAACATAGGTTCTCAGTATCAGGTTGCAGCAGCATGTCTGCAGTAAACAACAGAATTAAGATTGAGCAAAGAAAGAACAGAATTCTACTCTAGCCAATCTAGCTATGTGTGCCTATGTGGAAAGGTAAACAGCAACTGCTTCCAAAATTCCTTACTGAGCATATGTGGGAAGAAAAAAGGCAGAGATAAAGGGGTGAGAGAAGCCTGCCTCACCAGCAACCCCCTGCCTTTTTTTTTTTAAAGCATAGATCTGTAAGTTTGGCTACCAAAATGGACATCCCAAGAAAAGCAGAAGCTGGTGAAAGAAAAAGTTATCCCTCAATGCATTCTGACAGAAGCCACCAAGTAGCCTGTAAAAGTTTTTATTTACTTATCCAAGGCTTACCTGTCAGGTTGTTTCATTTCACATGAATAGATTGGTAGTTTCGATTAAAAAGTTTGATGAAACATGTTCATTGCTCTTCTTTTTTGTGGTGTAGGAAGCTATCCCTATTCTTCCCATGTTACTTCTGCCTCTGATAAGAAACTAAATTAATGACTAGGAACACATATACTAAGGGATCTAGGAGTCTTAGTGGACCACAAACTGAACATGAGTCAGCAGTATGACGCGGCAGCTAAAACAGCCAATGCAATTCTAGACTGCATCAATAGGAGTATAGTGTCTAGATTAAGGGAAGCCATGTCCTGATGGATGATTGGTAAAGAGGTGGGCTTGCACCTCAAACTCACCCTATAAAAACCTCAGCCCCCTGACCCCCGTACTATGACCTATGTGACTACCGGTATACTTAACAATTGCAAGTATTGTTGTTGTTCTTATCGCAATTACATTTGGCAGTATTGCTTCTTGGCCAGCCTAAGTTAGTATTCACCAGTCTGGCCCACCCCCTGGGGGGAGCGGCCTCCTTGCCCCAATAAGCTGATCAAAATATTAATTTATAGGTATTATTATTATTATTATTATTATTATTATATTTCTATTGTGCTATCTCGATCTTCTTGTCCCTGTTGTATTCCCCGCTTCCTTTCCCTTTTCCTTTTTTTATTATTGTCCCTATTCCAATTGCAAACCAGGCCTGTCAGGCCTCCTCCGCCTTACCAGGCCTCTCCAAGGCCTACCCAGGCCCAGCCCCTGTTAATGCTGACCTGTAAGGCCTTTATCCCACTTTAAAATGGCTGCTGGGTCCTACCGGGCCTTTATCCCACTTTAAAATGGCCACCGGGACCTATTGGGCCCTCCCAGGTCTTCCCGCCCCACCAGGGGTCACCCCTGCCTCTAATGCCTGCGCATGCCTGTAGGCCGCGCCTAGGCCTCGGAAATCCAAGAGGACTGTTAGAGGCCTTCCTCGCTCGGCAGAGATCGCACCTTTCATAAGAAGGGGGGGTGTCCCACGCGGTACCCAATCAGGGCCACCCACGATGTTGCCCTCTTGCCCGAGGCCCACTCAGCCACCAATGACCGCGCGTTTGCGCCTGAAGCAACCTCCCCGGATCCTTCTGCAGCAAACCCGCCTGTTGGTCCGCACAGCCACCCTTGAGTCCTCACGGCCCTCACGGGCACCTGCCTCCATGATCCGCCATGGTGGCTACCAAGCTACCCATTCCCCAGGGATGCCCTCCCCTGGGCAGGGCCAGACGCCTTCCCAAAGTGACTTGAAAACTCAGCAAATGGGCTAACGGGCTGCCCCAGGAGCGATCTGCTCCCCCGCCTGCTTCTCTGGCCCCCAGACAGCCCGAACCACCGCCCGTTCCTCCCCCTGGGCCTGAAGGTTCCCCCCACCCAGAAGGCCCTGTCCTGGCCCGAAGGCCACTCGCGTGATCACGCGCCGCTTGTCTCCGCTATCTCCTTTCACCAACTCAAGTCGCTCAAGGTAACTCTCGATTCACCCACAGCTGCAGGCGCTCCTTCCCGGACTCGCTCTGCTCACTGGGGTTCAGGCCTGTAAAAGAGCCCAGTGAACCCACTGTGTGCAGCCTCGTTGATAGAGAAAGAGGCCGAGGAGAGGGGCGGCTGGCTCTTTATCACCTTAGCCCCGCCCCCGCCTCACATTGCAGGCACATGCCGCGACGTATCAGCGTGGTCTTGCCTCCTCCCTTCCCATAAATGGGTTCCCCTGAAGGCAGACTACCTGCCAGGGAACTAATAGTGTCTAGATCAAGGGAAGTAATAGTGCCACGCTATTGTGCTTTAGTCAGACCTCACCTGGAATACTGTGCCCAGTTCTGGGCACCACAATTCAAGAAGAATATAGACAAGCTGGAACATGTCCAGAAGAGGGAGTCCAAAATGATGGGAAGTCTGGAAGCCATTATGCCCTATGAGGAGCGGCTTAGGGACTGGGTATGTTTAATCTAGAGAAGAGAAGGTTGAGAGGTGACATGATAGCCATGTTTAAATACTTGAAGGGATGTCATACTGAGGATGGAGCAAGTTTGTTTTCTGCTGCTCCAGAAACTAGGACATGGAGCAATGGGTTCAAACTATAGGAAAAGAGATTCCACCTAAACATTAGGAAGAACTTCCTGACCGTAAGATCTGTTCAGCAGTGAATGCACTGCCTCGGAGTGTGGTGGACTCTCCTTCTTTGGAGGTTTTTAAACAGAGGCTGGATTGCCATCTGTCAGGGATGCTTTGATTGTGTATTCCTGCAGGGCAGGGGGTTGGACTGGCTGGCCCTTGTGGTCTCTTCCAACTCTATGATTCTATGAATCATTAATTGATATATTCCTTCTCCTCCTCCTCCTCATCATCATCATCATTATCATGATGGCAGCATATATTAGTAAAAATAACATAGAAGAATATATTGCATTAGGAGAAAAGCATGGACAAATGTATATGGTAGGCAACATTACAAAATGTGTATAAATTTTCATGCAGATTGAAAATAAATCTCAAAATTCAAGGTGGAAAAATGCAGGTGGGTGGGAGAAATATAAATGGACTAATTTATTGGACCCCTATTTAAGCCTTGGAGAACAAATTCCAAAATACCTCTCTCTCTCTGTCTCCCTCTTTCTCAAAGTCACCTTCAAACTGCTCTATAAACAAAGTTTCCTGGGAAATGTGTAAGAACATTATGAGAAAAATAAAAGATTTCTCATAAGGAAAGGACTCCTTGTGAGCAAGCCCCCCCCCCCCATATAAATAGAGCTTATGCCTGAGCACTTGAGAGATTTTCAGATGCCTCTTGCCGCTCTTGCCGTGCAAATAGCCTCCGGAGCAGTAACAAGGCTGCTGTGCGGCAAGGGGTCCATTTTGGACGACGCTGCTTCTCTCTCGGCGGCGTCTGTGACTGTTGCAGCTAGCATTGGAGGCAGCCGCACTGTTTTTTACTCATGGACAACTTCAGTGAGTGAAAAACAGTGTGGCTGCCTCCAATGCTAGCCGCAACAGTCACGGATGACGCTGAGAGAGAAACGGCATCGTCCAAAATGGACCCCTTGCCACGCAGCAGCCTCGTTACTGCTCCGGAGGCTGCTTGCGTGGCAAGAGGCATCTGAAAATCTCCTTGGAGTTCTGGGAGCTTGGGCTTCTAAACTTCCATCTATCCCTCAGCTCTAGAGCAGGACAGGGTGAACAAGGACAGGGTGAACCACTGTGGCAATTCAGATGGTTTGGGACTGCCAGTCCGATAATCCTTCACCATAGGCTATGCTGGAGGGCTGATGGAAAACTGTAGGCCAAAACATCTAGAGTACTACTGTTGCCCAGCTCTATTTACAATCTCCCTATTTATACCTTGCAGTAGTGCACTCTGTTGTGTTAGGCCTTAGCCTGCCCATAGACCAAGCTTTTTGGATTTGCCCTTTCCTGTTTCCCTTCATTGACATTGACCCTTGAACTGCCTAGACCTTGCTTTTCGAGCCTATCCAGCCTGGGTCTCAACTGTAAAATGCCCCTGTCTTCCAGCCCCAGTCTTTTATTTGCCAAAATAATACTGCCTGACCTATTTTACAAAGCTGCACTTTGGGTGATTGTGGTAACATATGTGAAATTATTTCAAAACTGAAGAAATATTAGAAGTACAAATATAACATCCACAAGCATATCTAGGTCCTGTAGCTTTATTTTGAAGAGAAGATAAAAACACCCCCACATATAACTTTTTATTTTTCTTTGTTACATGTTGCAGAGAACTCAGGATAAATATTTACTCCTGCTGTGATAATTTTAGAGAAAAATCACCATTCTCTTTCCAATCATCCCAGCCAGTAACACACCACAAACTCCTGTTTACATGCTATTTTTTAAAAAAAGGAACCTGTTGTTATGGACCTGTTTATTAATACTTTGGCTAAGTCTAGATTATACGGTACAATGGCATTGTACCACCTGTAGTAGTTTTCCAACTTAGCTTTGCTTGTTCTCCTTTGATAAGTACAGAATAGGAAATTTAAAGTAAAATGACTACCTGTTGGATTCGGAAGCAGCCATTGCTCAGTACTAGCAATTTTCAGTGATAGTTGTGTTAGTCTATTTTAGTACAAACATTTTTCTGCATCCAAAAGACCCCCCCCCCAGCAGGCCTTACCTTGAGTCATGTCAAAAGGCATCCCCAGCATATACAGAGCACAAATGGAGCTTCATTTACTTCCAGTTTCAAAATCTTCCTGATTCTAGCACAAATATGTGAGTGCGACAAATTTAAAAGTTAAAGCAAAATCAACACATAATAAGTTAACACAAGCACAGACACACACTTTATAAGTCCCAAGTATTGGGGGGGGGGTTTTCATAAAAAGAGTGTTCCCTACTTGGCTGTCCTGATCTCGCCCAGAAGTGTTCTGTCATTCACACAAAATTCATGTGAGCACAATGGTGTGAGGATTCAAATGCTGGCAATACTGGCAAGAAAGCAGAACAGGAGAACTATTGATGGGGCTTGCCCCATCAATAAAATAGGATGGTTTTTTAACAAGATAAGATTGCGAAAGGATGACGTTGTCTGGTATGCGCACCCTTTCACAATCATTAGGGTGTCCTTATGATGCATCTGATAAAGTCCTACATTAAATAAAGTCTGAGCTGGCATCCTCCATTGCTGATGCCAGATTGTCTTGAATGTACTTCTTTGATGCACCCCAACATGGAAGTAATGAATTTTATAAGAGTAGACCTATAACTACTGTTACCCTCATAAATCACTACTTCTTGCTTTATTCCTATTTTTGCCACTAAAGGATCCCTTGATAAAAAATTGTCTATTGTGGAGAAGGTATAAATCTGAGCTTGAAAGTAATGAATTTCCAGTAACTTTGGGCTTGTTTACACCAGCCAAATACCCCAGCTTGCCCCTGTTCAAGAACCCTGCAGTCCAGATGACACAAGGTTCCCCCCCCTCACATCTGCCCCTGGGCAGTCTTCAAAACTCCTGAGGCAGATAAGGAGTGGGGGCAAGCTGGTATAGGGCCCTTTACCACATTTTAAGATAATACTGGTTTAATCTGGTACATTTTAAGGTACATTTTGACCAGATTCCAGCCCCCCCCCCATTTTTAAGGCTGTTCATTCTCTTAACAATCCAAAGGTATTTCTCTCTCTCCAAAAAGTAACCAAAATTAACAGAAAAATAACCAGCAGTGCTACAAATAACCTAACAAGTTTCTTTTTCATCACTGCAATGAGAAATGGCAATGGGTTACTTATCAAACACTGTAACAAGTAATGGGAATGAGCTACATTTTTTTTTTTAAGTACTGTACATTTCCAAGTTCTGATTAGGATCTACTAGCGGATCTCTGGCAAGGTATTAATCAATCATAGCAACATAAACTGACTCTTCCTTCTCTATGTTGTACTGTCAAAATGACCCCCTTCCTTGCTTCTGAATGTAAGGATACCAGACCTAGCCTTTGAACAGGGAAAACCTAACTTAGGAGGAGAAGACTGCCATGGACTTTATTTTCTGAGGGTTGTTCCCTCTGCCTTAATATAAAGCAGTCTGATGTGAAGTCGAAGGCTTTCAAGGCCGGCATCCATAGATTTTCCTTGGGTTTTTTTCAGGTTGTGAGTCTGTGTTCTGGAATAGAATGGAACTATTCCAGAACACGGCCTCACAGCCTGGAAAAAAACCAAGGAAAATCTTAAGCGGTCTGAATTTAGCTCCTATTGACATGCTTTGCCTGTTATGATGACTGTATTCATCTCCAGGCTTAAAAGTACAGAAGCTTCCTGAGAGACTCACTGTACTCTGCCTACGAAGTGGCCTCTGGCCTTACACAGGATAAGGGACAGGAGGCACTTTGTTGCTGCCAATGGAGAATGAAACACATGTTTATTGCATTTCTTTTACTGTCTTTGCTCCCAGTTGTCTCACAGCCACTGTGGGGTTTGATGCAGCCCTTCATCTGCATCAACCCTCCCACAAGACCACCTTAAGCAAACACCTTGAAGAAGATGCAGATCCGTGGCGCTAACATCATCATTTGCTTTCTTTGGATGATTTCTTACTATCTTTGCCTGAAGAATAAACCAAGGGGCTTTGAAAGCTAGCATGGTGTATTTGCATCTTTGATTTGGCCTAATAAAGGTGTCACCACAATGTGTATTTTGAATTTTGTTTAATGGTCCAGCTCAGCTCACTTCACTCTCCCCCCTTCTCCTGCAAATGAAGAATGCTTAGAATAAACAGGAACAGTATTTTTGTGAGTTCTATTCAGATATTCAGATTCAAAATTCTTTAATCTCAGAGTCCTATTTGGGTGGGAAACCTGGGCATAGGAGTGCATACCATGGTCCCAACTCTGCTCTCTTAGTCCCTGACCTTGCCAGGTTGAGTGGAAAGTCCTGAAGCAGAAGGTGGAGGTCTGCTCATGTACCCTTGAACACAAATAAAAATGCTATTTAGGGCTTTGATTTATTAGGGTTCCAAAATCACATGGGGAATTCAATACATGTTAAAATGTAAGGAAGTAGAAACCCTCTTCAGACTTTGACACTCATCCTTGGCAGGTTGGTGAATGTGGAAGCAGGACTGGCATCCATGGAAATGCTGAGAGAAGGGTCAAAGCATGCAGTTCTATGCCTGCTACATGAATTTGCATACCTTGTTTAGACTAAACCCTTGAATGCAAGTGTATATACAGCTCCATTGGGGACAAAAAAGCCCCATTTGGAGCTCTAATAAAAATGGAAATAATAATAATAATAATAAAATTTATTTATACCCCGCCCCTCTGTTAAAACAATCAGGGCGGCTTACAAAAATAGATGATGTTTTACATAGGATTGCCCCATGAACTTTATCATGTTGGTAGACTGTTTGGAGGGCCATGGGACTGCGGCAAGTGATGCAGTTAGGGTCACATTGAGCCACATCATATCTCACCCATACAAGTTTGCTAATAAAGGGAAATGATCAGGCTTGATGCATCTGAATCCGTGTTCAACTCTGCTACCTTTTATGAAGGTTATAAATTCAAATTAAACACTTAATAGGGTAGCAATTTTATAATTTGTACTTCACCTTTGATAGTAGAGCTTTATGAAACTCTTATTATGAAACCTGCAACTATGAGAAAAATAATCTGGCTTTGGTTTTTATTACAAACCTGGCACTCAGCCCAGGTTTGTTAAGGATCCTTTGAAGTCTTTAAAAAACACACAAAACCCCCCTTTTTCACTGAATCCAACTGATTCTTTGGGGATTAGCAGTACAAAATTAATGGATTCACCCAGTGTCGAATGAGCAAGCTGGTATTCAAGATCTGATTAGAAATATGTACAACAAATCCATGCCTTGGGAGAAAAAGCTCACCTTCATTTCAGGTCAGTAATATCTTGGTTGGGTTTTACATCAGTTAGGAGAGAGATTTTAATACTTTAGGCTCACACAATCCAATGAGTCAAAGGCAGCCAAGTGGCCATATGGATAGCAGTATACCAGGAAAGTAATATCAACTAAGTGGAGTTTCCTTAGTTAGCAGGGGCTGGCATGGCTGGGTACCCACTGAGGAAAAGAAAAACAGGAAGGCACCAAGTGCTGAAATGAATAAGAAGCCAGACAGGGGGGCTGCGTTTACACGGGCAAATATTCCCCTAAATATACCACAAAGATAGCTCATTGTTCCCACAGATCTCACCACAGCATCTCCTCATTCAGAAGGGGGGAAGGTAAAACACCCAAATATAGCGTGACAAGGGATGTCGCTACTTTTGCTGAGTTATTTGTAAAGTAGCGCATTATTGTTAGTGTAAACAACCATTTCACTAAGGGCTGGAGCAGAGCTGCACTGTGATTGGTTGTTATGATGAAGGGGTGGGCTTAAAAGAGGTGGAGTGAGGGAGGGAGATTCAGTAGCGATTAGGAAACTTTGAAAAATCCTCTCTGCTATTTTGCAAGTCTGTGTGAATCCAGTTTGCCAAGAAAAAGGATTCCAAGTCCTTTCAGTCAGGGAAGATCTGTTCCCCACATAAAGCCCCTCCTCCTTCTCCTCAGCTGCGATCACTTTCTCTGCTTGGGGGAGGGAGAGAGAGAGAGAGAGAGAATGAGAGAGAAAGAGAGAGAGAGAGAATTTTTTCTCTGATCTTTGCCCCTGCTATTTTGGCAGTCTGTGATTCTTTATTTGGCCAGAAAATGCAGGGTTCCAATCCTTTCAGTCACGGAAGATCTATCCCCCTCACCATCAAGCCCTCCTCTGCTTGGTCTCTGCTTGGGAGGCCATGCCCCTGCACCTTTCCATGTCTGAACCATAAAGCAAAATAGTAAACAAAAGTAACTGGGTCGGCACAGCTGCGGAAAAGCCCTAAAGCGCAATTTGCCGCAATAAATCTGCCATGTAAATATACCCCTTGAGATCTTTTCACAACAGAAAGTCATTCGTATGTATTTAGCTTAAATATTTTAGGGCTAGAAGGGTGTATGGGAAGTTAGGGTGCACTTTTAGGCTCTGCCCCCCATATTCCTGACCTCAAATTGAGTATCTTCTACATATAATTCTATTTGTGCTTGCTTGAATATAAGTAGAGCCTTCCACATGCCCATGAGCCTGTTTTTAATGCAGCAAAGTCATGGTAAAGAAGGATGAGTCTAACACTTGCATTGCTCATGTGCGCACTCTTCTAACCTTTGTATATGTACACCATCTGGATGAATGGGGCTGATGACAGGATCAAACTAGACATCTAGAGGAATGTGTATTCCCTGCAATTAACCCATTTTTTGTTGTAGATGTGGGATTTCCTCAGAGGTGTGTGCCTCACTAATCAGAATTAGAAGGGTGCAGCTACACTGTAGAAATAATGCAGTTCGACACCACTTTAACTGCTATGGCTCCATCCTACAGAATCCTGGGATTTGTAGTTTTGTGAGGCACCAGTACCCTTTGGCAGAGAAGGCTAAAGACTTTGTAAAATTACGAATTCCAGGATTCCATAGGATGGAGTTACAGTACTTCAAGTGGTGTCCAATAGCATTATTTCTACAGTGTAGATGCACTTGAAGTCAGCTCATGATTACCTTCCAAAGGCTAAAGGCCAAACAATAACAATATGAACCCAAGTCAGGGTACACATAGTACTCCGACCCAGCCAAGCTATCATGCCACAGGAAGCAGAAAATTCCACAGATAACTCTCCTTCTCACTGACTATAAAAACACAATGATTAACGGTGTGCTGCCCTTTCATAATAATATGCCAAATCTGCTGCTTGAAGATGGATACTTTACTGATGGTAGGGCCAACCCTTGCATCCCCTGAAGGTGATTTACCTGTGAGCGCAGAAGGGTGTATGAGTGTATGTGTGTATGTGTATGACAGAAAAAAAAAGAGAAAGTAAAATAAACACTTGGAATGCCCCACTTAACAAGCAGATGTGTTCCTGCGGTTTACTTCTTTAACAGAAAATTTGGTACCATTGGCAGAAATAAAATGGAAAGATTGGCGGTAGGTTGTTACACCACAAAAAAAGAAGTCCAGTTCCACATGTTTCAGTAAACATATTCAAAACTAAATACATATTATGTGAAATGAAACACCTAGGAGCCTTACCACACTCCAAACAAAAGCAACAAAGCAGCAGGAACATCCCGTCTTTCTTGCTGCCTTACTTAGAATCATAGAATCATAGAATTGCAGAGTTGGAAGAGACCACGAGGGCCATCCAGTCCAACCCCCCTGCCACGCAGGAAATCTTGATCAAAGCATCCCCGACAGATGGAAATCCAGCCTCTGTTTAAAGACCTCCAAGGAAGGAGACCCCACCACGCTCCGAGGGAGCATGTTCCAGTGCCGAACAGCTTACTGTCAAAAAGTTCCTCCTAATGTTGAGGTGGAATCTCTGTTCCTGGAGCTTGCACCCATTGCTCCATGTTCCAGTCTCTGGAGCAGCAGAAAACAAGCTTGCTCCATCCTCAGTGAGACATCCCCTCAAATACTTAAACAAGGCTATCATATCGCCTCTTAACCATCTTTTTTCCAGGCTAAACATACCCAGCTCCTTAAGTCTCTCCTCATAAGGCATGGTTTCCAGACCTTTCACCATTTTAGTTGCCCTTCTCTGGACACGCTCCAATTTCTCAATATCCTTTTTGAACTGTGGTGCCCAGAACTGGACACAGTATTCTAAGTGAGGTCTGACCAAGGCAGAATAGAGTGGCACTATTCCTTCCCTTGATCTAGACACTATACCTCTATTGATACAGCCCAAAATCGCATTGGCCTTTTTAGCTGCCGCATCACACTGTTGGCTCATGTTCAACTTGTGGTCTACTAGGACTCCTAGATCCCTTTCGCATGTAGTCTCATTCAGCCAGGTCTCTCCCATCCTATATTTATGCATTTCATTTTTCCGCCCTAAATGCAGCACCTTACATTTCTCCGTATTGAATTTCATTTTGTTAGCTTTGGCCCAGCTCTCCAGTCTATCCAGGTCATTTTGAATTTTGATCCTGTCCTCTAGGGTATTAGCTACTCCTCCTAATTTGGTGTCATCTGCAAATTTGATAAGTATGCCCCTAATTCCCTCATCCAAGTCAGTGATAAAGATGTTGAATAGCACTGGGCCCAGGACAGAACCCTGTGGCACCCCACTGGTCACATCTTTCCAAGATGAAGAGGAGCCATTGCTGAGCACCCTTTGGGTTCGGCCGGTCAACCAGTTACAAATCCATTGAACAGTTAATTTGTCTAGCCACATTTTACAAGCTTGTTTGCAAGAATGTCATGGGGAACCTTGTCAAAGGCCTTACTGAAATCAAGGTATGTGATGTCCACAGCATTCACTTCATCTACCAAGCTGGTAACTTTATCAAAAAAAAGAGATCAGATTAGTCTGGCATGACTTGTTTCTCTCAAACCCATGTTGACTTTTTGTGATTATGGCATTGCCTTCTAAATGTTCACAGACTCTCTGTTTAATGATCTGCTCTAGAATCTTCCCTGGTATTGATGTCAGACTAACTGGACGATAATTGTTGGGATCCTCTTTTTTCCCCTTTTTGAAGATGGGAACAACGTTTGCCCTCCTCCAGTCTGCTGGGACTTCTCCTGTTCTCCAGGAGTTCTCAAAGATTATTGCCAATGGCTCTGAGATTATATTTGCCAGCTCTTTTAATACTCTTGGATGTAGTTCATCTGGTCCTGGAGATTTAAATTCATTTAGATTAAGAAGGTATTCCTGTACTACCTCTTTACTTATTTTGAGCTGGATTTCCCCTATTGTGTCCTCCGTTCCATTATCCTCAGGTTGGTCCTCCTTTTCCTTTTCTGAAAACACTGAGGCAAAGAAGGTGTTGAGTAATTCTGCCTTTTCTCTGTCCCCTGTTAGCATTTTGCCATCTTTTCCACGTAGTGGCCCTATCATTTCCTTCTTCCTCCTTTTGCTGTGGACATACCCCCAAAGAACCTTTTTATTGTTCTTAACCTCCCTAGCAAGCCTGAGCTCATTCTGCACTTTAGCTTTTCTGACTTTACTCCTACACGTGTTCGCAATCTGTTTGAATTCTTCTTTGGTGATTTCTCCCCTTTTCCATTTCCTATACATGTTCCATTTAAAACTTAGCTCCATTGAAAGTTCTTTGATCATCCATCCTGGTTTCTTGAGACACCTCCCATTTTTCTTCCTCAATGGCTTTGGTGTTCTTCTGGCATTTTTTTGTTCCAGTCCTGTGGGGGACCAAGATAAAACTGTATCATTTTGCAAATGGATTTTTCTGGTTAGCAAAAAGACAGTTTTACCTCAGTCCCCCATGGTACTAGAATGAAAGAACACCAACTCATGTACTAAGGCAACAGGTAAGATGGGATGTTCCTGCTGCTTTGCCACTTTTCTTCAGAGTGTGGTAGGGTTCTACACCAGATAAACTTTGCATGCGTATATAAAAGTATTTTGAACTTTCTAGAGTCTATTGGAAGGCTTCTTCCAAAATTCATCAGGGGATGACATTTTCTTTCATCAGCCTCCACTTTTCTTCGAGTTCCATTTTGGTGACAAGTTTATACAGTAGATCAATGGGTTTGATTTTTTTTTTAATGTTAGGGTTAGCTAGGAAGGCAGTCTTATCTCCTCTCCCCTTTTCTCTCTGTCTTGCTGTTGTGCATGCTCAGTAAGGGATTCTGGAAGAAACTGCTCTTCACTTTGCCTGTCATGGGCAGGTACCCATGGCTACGTAAAGGATCAGCTAGAGTAGAATCCTGCTCTTCATCAGCTCAAGATATCCTTATTACATTGTTTACTGCAGACATACTGCTGCAACCTGACACCAAAAATCTATGTTTCTACAGCCCCCCCTCATGATCTTCACACTGCTGATGCTTCTAAAAAAACCCACACCTTTCATCTAGACAGAGGATGAGAAACCTTGAGGTGCAAGAAGGGAAGCAGTGCAAAAAGTTTTTTAAAAAAGAAGCTTCACTGTCAGAGGCTTTGTTAACTGAGGTATACTTGTACACAACTCTGTAGGTAGAGACATCTTGGCTTATTTCATTTTTGCTCAATAGAATGGAAAATTTCAAGTTGTTTCTCTGATGGTCCACCTTATGAGTGTTTTTGCAGATTATTCTTTTGCAAGGCTTTTTGCATTTTGTGATTGTTTTGTGTGGAACAGAAATTTGACAAAGATGTTTGGTTGTGAAAGTATTGCATTTTGTACAGAAAATCTCACAGCAAGTGACAATTGTTTAAATGGGTTATTTGAAAAATTTATATGGAAATTTCTTATGAAAACTGATGAAAAGACCCCTGATCTTAGGGCTTTGTTATATTGTAGCCATTTAATAGCCTGCTTCCTCTCCTCTACAGTGATTTTTGCATTTCATTTGATTTGTCACCGTGTATGGAAAAAAAAGAGAGTTGGCATGGTGTAGTGGTTTGAGAGGTGGACTAGGACACTGGGAGACCAGGGTTCAAATCCCTACTCAGCCTTGGAAAAGCCACACTCTCTCACCCTCAGAGGAAGGCAACTTCCGTCTGAACAAATTCTGCCAAGAAAAACCTGTGGGGTTTTCTAAATGGCAAAAATACTCCTCATAGAATTCCGAAGAGGATTTGTTTTGTCTTAATGGGATTTTGTATCAATCTGCTGTATAAGGAAGGAGAGGGGGCTAAAACCTCCAAAAACATTGCAGGAAAAGCCTTCACAGCTTTCCCCAAAGTTTTTAAAAAGCTCAGTTGGGAATGCACATTCCTACTCATTGGGACAACGAAGTCATCTTGATGCACATTCCTGATAAGAGTGGATGTGGAAATCTGAGTGATTGTATGTACACAGGGAGTGGAGCTTGCTAACAAGGCAAGCACCTGGAACTACCATGTTGGATTTTTGTCATAGCGATCATGCGCTGAGGTGATGAAACAGCCTTTTTCTTCTTTTTTTTCTCCTGTTTATTTAAATGGAATATCACACTTCCGTACCTTGGATTTACTATTTAAAAATATACTGTTCCGCAGCAGCAACTGGTGACAATAAAAATGAGAGTAATCCACTCGCACCTGCCATCTTGTTTTGCAGGCATTCCTGTTTGAACAACAAACACATATGGCTTCACATGCCTGTGATCTTGCCAAAAAACCATAGAGACAAATGAAAGCTGCTGCAAACTGGTGTTACTGCGCATCAGTCCATATTTTATTGCTTCATATAGATGGGGCCTTCGATAGGTTTGCCTTATGGTTGTAATAAATCAGAAATGATTTGAAGGCAACATACATGAAAGAGGTTTTATCCAGTCTGTACTGTGATAGTTCTGATGTACTAGAATATTCAGAAATATACAGGGTTTTTTTAGGGTTTTTTTTTTTTTTTTGGTAGCAGTCAGAAAAGATATTTCCTGCAGCCTACACATCAGATGCATTACACTTGTTTCACTCTTTAATGTATGTACTGTCCTATTCAATGGGGGGGAGGGAATTGCAAGTACATTCAACATCAGCACAACATGCTGGTCATGGAATGGAACGTATTCTGTGTCTGAAATGTTCTTGTGCAAGGTATGAACTATCATTCTTTTCAACTCAGATGAAAGCAGATGTGGTATAAAAAGATGGGGGGAATCTTGCATTTATTGAATAGTGTGTCTGAATTCTCCAAAATGTTCCCCTCACCACTGGAAAAAAAAATCATCTTTCTTCCTTATACCTCTGACAGAATAGAAGAAATTAATCATACTTGCCAGATGACAACACAGCGTGTCTACAACTTCCATTTTTTTCAAAATAATCCCTGACCATGTTGCACAATTTTCCATTTATAGCTGTGGTAGGCAAGTGTATGGGGGCTGGTGCTAATTTTCACCCCCATGATTCCTCTCCATTGCAAGTTTTCATCCCTGTGGTCATTTCTGGTTGCCATTTTCAGCTGAAATAAGACAATGGGAGCAGGATAGTGGCAAAGAAAAACTGCCATGTCAGGGACTGTTTTTCTTTTTTTCTTGTCCATTTGGGGCCAAAAAGTCACCTCCAAATGGTCCAACCCCTCCTCCATTCCCTTGAAATGTTGGGTTTTTGGAAAAACTACTGGGGGTTTTAGAGGCCACAAAATGGAGTCTAGGAACCACATGTGCCCACAGGCTGTACTTTCCCTACCGCAAATTTACATGATAGACTAGCAAGCCATACCTTTTCAGAAGAACATAAAATAATAATGATAATAAATAAATAAATAAATAAGTGTGTGTGTGTGTGAGAGAGAGAGAGAGAGAGAGAGAGAGCGAATATATACAAACACATATACAAAAAATATGGGAAGACATCTTCCTTTCTTGTTGGAGGAGGAGGAGAAAACTTTACTGTGTTTGTGTCTGAGAGCAATCAATCGATAATCAAGAGGGTCAAAAGCTCCTGTATAACAGTCTGTTTCTAAATGTCCCAATAATCTCTAGTGCTCCTTGCACATAAAAAGAGCCCTCCAGAAGCAGATGAAAAAGCCTATTTAGCCCTGTATCATTTCTTCCACGGTAGCCAGCTGGATGATTTTGGGAAGCCTATATGTAGGATATGTGCACAACTGCAGCCTCCATCTTGTGTTCCCCAGTGTAACCCTACTCCATACTCCATTATTCTGATATTGAAATTGCTATCACTATATGTCCCATACTCCCCATTTGGGATCAATGTTTAATTGGCTTGATATTAATCTGGTTAGTAACTGGGTCATCTGCAGGCTGACGGAAACAAAGATAAAGAGTCAAACAAAGTTCATGCACATACTGTGCCAAGGACATGGACCTGACAAATCATCTAAACATTCACACCTCTACAACAAACATGCAGCATTCCTTTGTGAAGCAAGGAGACTCCTCCTGTAATGTACAAGACTTGACCTACAGCTATCTGCAGTGTTGGTTGATTTAGTTGCTTTGCAAATCAGAACATTCCCTAATCAAAGGAAAAGTGCTTGTCAATCACTTCATACAAGATCGCCTCCATTTCCCAATTCCTGACTGGTTTGGAAATCCTTTGTTCATGCAATTGAGAGTTATCTGAAGACAAATGTTCCTTTGATCCAGAGCACGCCTTCAAAGGAATTTTCCTTATAACCCCCCTGGAAAACTTAAGTTCTTTGGTTCAGATTTCCTTTTTTTGAATCCACATCACTCTGTTTCTTGATTTCCCCCCCTTCTCTTTGTCCTTCTGATTCCTCACTAACCCTTCTGGACCTCTGGCCAGCTTGCTTTGATCAAAATTTCCTGCGTGGCAGGGGTTTGGACTAGATGGCCCTCATGGTCTCTTCCAACTCTACAATTCTATGATTCAATGATTCTATGATTCTATGACCTTGGGCAGTCCCTTCCCACTTCCATAATCCTAACTTCCCATTCCTAAATTTCTCCCATGCCACGTTCTGTTGCTGATACTCAAGAGTAATGCCACTTCTCTGTAGAGACTCAGCTGCAGGAGAAAGTGTGGTATCACCCCATGAAGCCCCAGCCTAATTCCTTTCATGAGTGGATTTTCCATGAACATGATTGATCTTACAAAGGGGAATTAATAGCAACTCAAATAGCACATAAGAGGCTGTGTAAAGTACAAGAGGGTGGAGCCAGGAAAAACACAGGAGTCAGATATATAAAAAAAACCTAATCAAACTTTATTGATCTAAGTAAAGTATTCTCACATGACACACATTCATTAAAGCAAGCAAACAAGACTACCAGAGTAAGGCAAGAAATCGTTAGAAAAGGGAATTAGGCTGAGGCTTCTTGGGGTGACACTACACCAGCTCCTGCAGCTGGATCTCCTTGGGAGAAGTGGTGTTACTCTTGAATAACAGCAACAGAAAGTAGGGCAGCTTAGGAAGGGGAAGTCTGGGTCATGGAAGCAGGGAGGGTGTGCCTAAGGTTGGTTGGAAGCCAGCCAGAGGTCTGGGAGGTGTTAGTGGGAATTTGAGAGAAGGGGGTGGTGGACATGGAACAGAGCAAGGTGGATTCAGAAGGAACGAAAATCTGAACCAAAGAACTCAAGTTTTCCAGGATTTTTATACAAAAAATTCTTTTGAAGGTGCACTCTGGATCAAAGGAACATTTGTCTTCAGATAACTCTCGATTGCATGAACAAAGGATTTCAGAACCAGTTAGGAATTGGGAAATTCGGGGTGATTTAGTATCAAGTGATTGATGGGCACCTTTTCTTTGACTAGGGGATGTTCAATTTGCAAAGCAATGAAATCAGCCAATGCTGCAGATAGCTATAGGTCAAGTCCTGTGTGTTACATGAGTCGCCTTGTTTCACAAAGGAGTGCTGCATGTTTGTCATAGAGGTGTGCTTTGTTTGACTCTTTACCTTTTTTTCCATCAGCCTGTGGATGACCCAGTTACTGACCAGATTAATATTAAGACAATTAAACATTGATCCCAAATTGGGAAGATAGGACATATAGTGGTAGTGATTTCAATATCAGAATAATGGGATATGCCATTTTCAAGGTGGCATAGCTCTGGTTCTGGAAGCGCAGTTGTGAGTTGTATCTTCTATTTATCTATCCAATTCCCTTTGAAAGCAAGCTATATTAGTGGCCATCACTATGTCTTGTGGTAGACAGTTTCACAGTTCAGCTATGTACTGTATGAAGAAATGCATCCTTCATCTAGTTCTCTGGAGCTGTGCAGATACAGGTTATTCATTCTGGCTGATAAAAAATATTACGGAATGCCTCTGAGCATATAAAAAAGTGCACTGTTGTCTCCATGGAATAACTGTGCACATTTAAGATTAAAACTTGTCACTCGACTTGAGTGTCACCAATTCACTTTCAAAGCATGAATTGCTGTTTATACAGCCACCCACACACCCATTTTTCATACTTCTAGGTGAGGATTTAGCAAATAACATTTCCAAAAAACCCTCCAAAACAGTGAATAATAAAAATGGTTAAATCGCTGTAAAGATAGATCCAGTCATAGCTGGACACATGCCAAAAACTCCTAGAGCAATTTCTGGCATCTTCAGTGAAAAAGCAATCTGAAGTTGCAGAGCTGAGGAAAAACAGTGAAAGAGAAGTTGGAAAGTTATGAAAGATTGGGCTAAATGATCCAACAGACTAGGTTAGTCTAAGGCATTTTCAAATAGAGATTAGTATCTCTGTAAGACAAACCCAGGGCAATCAAAGGTTGTAGGGCAAAGAAAAGACGCATTTCAGTAGAACTTTGTGATGAACTTTGGCGACACTTCTACTTTGCTGGAAACAAAAATGTAAAGATTTCCTAATCCTCTTAGAAAAGTTTTATCTACCAGACAGCATGCTTACTTATGGTATGGGGAGATAAGTACCTTTTTAAATACATATGTTTTGGAAGGCATGCAGAGGAGGAGATTTGGTGCCTGCAGGATTTCACTTGGAGAGGCAGTGGAGCAAGACTCATTTGCATAAATTTTTTATTCCCCCCCTCTCGCTGCCTAATAGAGTGATGTAAGGGGAGGGGTGGTATAGGAAATGAGGAAAGTGATAGGTCATTGCCCTGAGAAACATATGCATATTGGGAGGGGAAAGGCATTAACCCACAGGGTTTGTAGGTGCAGTGTTTTCATTGCAAGAAACACTGCACTGGGAATGATTCATGGTTCTTATTTAAAAGAGAGAGAGAGCCAAGAACAGTCCAGCCCTATCCATTTGCATTTATTTTCATAAAGGGCTTAACAAACAGAAACTTCAAGCAATATTCCCACTTTCCATTTTCACAGCAAGTAGAATTAAAAACAGAGAATGGCTTGCCTTTTTAATAGATTGATACCAGGAAACTGATGGCTTTTCCAACACTGTTCTGAGTGCTATGTGCAGGATTGGAGTGTGTGTGTGTGTGTGTGTGTGTGTGTGTGTGTTTTGCAATACATCCTCAGTGGGACTGCCTCCTTAAATGGGTCAACCATCCCCTCTGTAGCCAAGCTTGGGAGGTTAGATTTTAAGAATAATTCATTAATGTTGACAATTGAAAATGCATAAAATTACATTCTTGGTATCAGCATTGGGCCAGGTAGAATTTCATTCATTTTGTTATCATTCTCTAGTTTGTTAATTAAATAGTTCTTAAAGTAACCATGGGATTTACATAGAAATGTATGTTTGGTTATTACTATTGCCCCCTAGTGGTACATTTTGTTACTGGATTCTCTTTCATGGTCTAGCATGTTCTAGATGCATTGGTCTACAGATCTTACAATCTAATTAATGGCTTAAG
The DNA here is from genome assembly GCA_030847615.1 of Gambelia wislizenii. NCBI lineage: Eukaryota > Metazoa > Chordata > Lepidosauria > Squamata > Crotaphytidae > Gambelia > Gambelia wislizenii. Next base: position 27,440,287 of record JAUMIR010000011.1, on the reverse strand, counting down.
GATGGTGAGATTGTAGCGCAATGCATCTCAAAATGGCCAGGTTGGGGAAGACTGCATTTAACAACCTGCTCAATTAAATTTTGGTACTGATCTGCATATTCTTTCCACTCCCATACACTCCCACCAGCATGTGTGCCCTTCATTCACTCTTCAAACATCATGTCTTGTTTGTCTGGTTTGATTTGAAAAGGTGAATAAGTAATCATATAGTCATTCCCCTGCAATAATAAGAAGGTACAAAGAGGTGGAGAATTCTTAATCATAAATATTTTAAGTGCCTCTGAATATATGCAGAAAAATGTTCTACACAACATTCTCTACTTCCCCACTCATGTAAAAGTGTGGTCTGCAAAGATCAATGCTGGAACAAATGTTTGTATTGCAATGGCCAAGGCTCCCAAATCCAATGCCTAATGATCTATTTAAAAAGGAGGGAGGGAAGGGGAGGAAAAAAAGAAAAGAAATGTAGCAGCATTTTTAAGACTAATTGATGTTGCCACAATCCTTTTTTCCTCCCTGCCCCCCTCCTCCTTTTTATGCTGCAAGTGATGAATGTGGCTGCTTCTTTGAAAACTAGCAATCTGCTATTAACTAACAGATTTGCTTTCTGGCTCTCTTTGGTTATGAAATGATTTAGTGGGAAACAAGTTAGCACATAGCTAGTTAAGTTTAACTAGTTTAAGGTTTAGGTATTTCCAAGCTCTGCTCTTCGGCATTGCCAACTCTGCTCATTTACTTCACCTCTCCTTCTCAGGATGGCAAATCTGTCAGTTTCACTGTCTTCTGCATTTTAATTCCCTGGATCTCAAACTCTTTCTATCTGATGTAAATAAATTTGTGAATTTGACCAAATTATTCAAAAACAAACAAACAAAAACAAAACCTGCACCTATCAGAAATATTTTCCCCTAACTTGCACTGACCAAATTCCAGTAGTACAGCTATTTGTTCCCAGCAGGGAGAAGGCCATGTTGTAATTACCAGCCACATAGGTGTTAAACCTGAGGACCATTGGAGAAGTAAAAAAATCAGCAACCCTAACTCAGAACAAAGACACTCAAACACACAGAGATTGAATCCTCTTGTACTCCTTGGCAGCTCCCTAGAGTCAACCTCAATCCATCAAGTCCTCAAAACTCTGACCCTGCCGTGAATGAATCCACCGGTATCAGTTTCCCTCTCATCTGAATGCTTTTTAAAAAAGCAAGTTCTCTCTATCCTGAATGTGAAGAACTGACAATTTTGGTAAATCTTAGAATCATTGAATCTTAGAGCTGGAAGAAATCATGAGGCCCATTTAGTTCAACCTCCTGCTATGCCAAAACAAATCAAATACTCACTCATCCCTAGATCACCCCACCATTTGTGTGCTGCTTCCAGTTCCCACTCCATTTCACCTACCTTGATGTTTATTCTGTCCCATTCATGCACTAGAAAGATGTTTCATTGGGATATAGTGGTAGAAGGGCAGTTAACGAGGCCTGAGGGCCATCAAGCATAAGGGAAGGGTCCATATTGTTACCATGCCTTACACCCTTTCCTGAAAATATTTCCTAATTTGGCAATATTAAAACGATCCACGAGGTCTAGTAGATTGGAGAGGATCGTAAGTGAAATCAAGTGGAGGTCACCAGGACCTAAGGGAGGCATTGTAGAAAAGTACTGGCATCTACACCCAAGATAGGATTATGCGGAGCCCCCTAGTGAACAAAGCCATCACTGAGGTATGTGCGAATCCCCTCTGACCTACAATAAGTCATCTATCACCAACTATCACCAACAAACTGTGATGGGAATCCCCATTATCCTCAGAAAGTCTTTCCTTGCACCTTTTCTATCCTACAACAAGGAGGTTGTCATAAACCCATCAACTCTGATTTCTCAGCTATTAGCGACAATTAACCAAGTCATGGTTTCCTTTGTTTAATGGTGGGAAACCCATCTAAGCATTGCTTTGAGTTCAAACACCCCTTCAGGATAAGAAATTGGGTATCAATATTAGTCCCCAAGTGTGCACAGCCAGGTGTGCACAGTGCTACTGACATTGTCACTCTGCCAGATTGCTAAGTCACCCTCAGTTTCATGTCTGAGTCTTATTTGCTACCAAAAACTCTGCCTCTTCAGGACTGGTAAATATTGACCATACTTCCCCAAATCTATTCCTCTATCTCACCTTTCTTCCTTAACTCTTTGTTAGCCTTGTGTGGTTCTTGTGAACACGAGTGCATGTGCAAATGCTTCAGTGTTATTTTCCAATAAAAACCTTTTTATTTTACTATATCTTGGACTCTCTGCAGTCAGTACCAGTATGCACAGGTGCAAAGGTCCTGCAAGCTACCCAACCTCTTGCAACTATACATTTGAGCTAATAATATTCCTCTAACTAATGTAATTCTTGTATCACAAGTGCCCCCCCATGGACCCCATCAATTTGGATAACTGTGAAGGAACAATGGTGGGAAACATGCCAAGACCAACCTGGGCGTGGTCTTGACTGCTTACTCCTTAGTATCTTCAACTAAAGACTGCAGCTGTTCTCTTGAATCCCAGGACTCAAGGCTAGTTATTTGTTTATCTATTTAAGAATTCAAGCAGAGCAGGGTTTTTTTCTTGCAATCCAAAGGTTGCAGGGGGAGGACAACCATATGACAACCATGTCTCCCTAAAATTGCTTACATGAAAACCAATTTTTAAAACTCACCTTACATGACAAACTTACATTTTTCCATAGTTAATGTATAGATGCAAAGGCTGGATGCATATTTAACTCTATACAGTAACCAGTCACCAAAATCTAGAACAAACTGGGGATTTGGTGCCAGTTCTTGGTACGTATATTGTAGAACACAATAATCTAACTAGAAGGTATTTTGCATATATATAAAAAACAACTGCAGGCTCCTATAATGGTATCCTTGAATTTACACACACACACCAGTGTGACAATTTCTAGAGCTTTTTAACTAACACTTGCTCATGCACGCGAGTGCAAGCAGATGGAAAGATAATAATTGTTTAGCAGGGCAGATGGTAGTTTCTTATCCCTGCTTCATAGTTTCTGTTTTTTCTGAGCATGGTATGCTGTGTTCATGGGATAATAAAATACTATCCACTTTAAAACAACCCTGATCAAGACTTTTGAGTGATTTTTAAAAAAATGACAGAAGTTCTTTTTTAAAAAAGCAAAATCAGATCTGCAGAAAAACATCTTGGTGCTCAGCAGCACAGACTATAATTAGAGAAACAGTGGCTGACACCAATTCTGTAACCTCACCAGATACGAACGAACCCTTTGGCTTCTTCCTCAGGGCACAGCTACATCAGGTAGAAGGGAAGATGAAGAAAACTCTCCTGTAAAAAATGAAATCAAAGCTATGGTAAAGGCATCCCAGGGATAAAAACAAAGCAAGGACTGGTATCTTAGCCTCTGCAGTTCCTGCTTGTACAGACATGATTAGAATTCTAAGTTACTCCCAGTATGCTACTCATAGTGAATGTGATTATAATCTCCAGTGTAAAGGCTTAACACCTTCTGCTTTAAAAAGGTCATGATGAAAAAACAAATATTTTGTTGCCCTTTGAATCTGGGCTTTGCAAGAAATATCTGTGTGTGTGTGCAATGAGATCCTTAGACTGCAAAGATCGAAATACTGTTCCATCCCAAGAAACTCCTTACAGGGATTCAGGATACTAAGTTTAACAAATAGCTTATGAGTAGAGACATAACAGATGTCCTCTAGTTTCAAATACCAAGTAAAAACTAGGAATTTTGGTGAAAAAAAATTGTTATCTGGAAGAAAAAAAACCAGAAACACAGAACATGCATCTTCCATGCATCAATTGTGTTTGATTTCTTTGATTCATGCCTCTTAACTTAGTCAAATGAGTGTTCACACCCAGTCCAGGATACTACAGTGTAGGTGTGGGGAACCTTTGGCCCTCCAGATTTTTGGACTACAACTACCACATTGTCTCACCATTGCTGGGTACAATGGATAACAACAACAACAATAATGATAATAATTTTACCTGCCTCTCCCCGAAGGCTCAAGGCAGGGTACAATATGAATTAAAATACAATATATAACAAAATAATCATTTAAACACACAGGTAAAAACACATAGGTTTAAAAAAACAAACATTACATTAAAATAATCCATAAACTTAAAATACAAATTGAAAATTCATAGAGTAAAATCAACGGAGTAGACCTGCTGGAAGAGATAAGTTTAGTACTGTTCTAAATTCTGACAGCATGTTTAGCAGTCGAATCTCTTCCAGCAGGTCATTCCAAAGCCTGAAGGCGGTCGATGAAAAGGTCCTCTGGGTGACAGTTGCCAGTCTCGTTCCAGCTGGTTGAAGTAAATGTCCCCCAGAGGACCTGAGTATATGGGGTGGATTATATGGGAGGAAGCAATCCTGAAGTTGTAGGCTACTGCTCATACATATGGAGGGCCAAAGGGTCTTCACTCCTGCTATAGCAAATGAGATGTTATCCCAGTGGCCATCTCATATTGCTGGACACAAGTACTTAAAAAGTGTGTCAACAATCAGATTTGGCTATATGATGACATATCTTAGGACAAATGGATAGATGTAAAACAAACGTAATAATGCAATCCATACGTGTCTCTTCAGAAGTGTCCCTATTGTGTTAATTTGTGTGTGTGTGTGCCTTCAAGTTGTCTGTCAACCTATGTTGACCCCATGAATTTCATAGGGTTTTCTTAGGGAAGGAATACTCAGAGATGGTTTTCCAGTTCCTTCCTCTGAAATATAGCCTATGGTACCTGGTCTTCATTGGCAATCTCCCATCCAAGTACAAACAGGGCTGACCCTATGTAGTTTCCAAAATCAGGCAGGATCTGGTGCCTTTAGGGTATTTGTGCTCATTCACCTCCAGGTAAATATGTATATAACCTGAATGAACATGAATGATTGGCATGTTGACTTGAATATATTGATGCTTTTTCATACACCAACACATAGCTATTGGCCATAGGATTATTTGAATGAGTGTACTTGTCAAGACAGAGCATTTCAAGGGTTCAAGCCATTTTTGTTTACTATAATCTGGATATGATATGCAAATCCAGAAAAAAAGTTTATGCTGATTTCAGTGCTTAAAAAAGGGTCTCATGAGTTGGACATACTGGTAGGTCAGTTCAAATAAACAAAACATTATGGCTGACCATGTACATGTAGTATCACTATTCGTTGCGATACTATGAACTTAAGCTCTTCAACGATATCCAAGTCCTTCAGATGGCAGCGGCCTTATCTTTTCTTTCTTTTGCTTTCTCTTTCTTTTTCCCTCCCTCTCTTAAATTCTTCTAATTCGAATCCTTCCTGCAGGACAGAAATGCACAGTCCAGATCAGCTGACGTATTTTGAGTCATCTCTGTTGTAAACATTTAAGTATTCATTTAATGCTTGAATTATTTTACCGACTTCAGTGACTATATTTCTCATTCTGTTCTTAAATGGTCTTTCTTCATCCTTCACTGAGCCTCCTTTTCCACTGCTAGAAAAGTTCTTTGATGTTCGACATCTTCAGCTGTGTTCACTCTACATTTATTTCCATTTCTTCCAGAGTCTGAACTTCTTAAAGTACACATACACACTTGCCACTCATTCTCTTTTACCCTTTTAAAATTGCACATCCGCTACATATCAGTATGACAAAGAAAAGAGGGCCAATCTCCACACTTTAAAAGAAGAGGAGGAAAATGTGATGAATCACACTATGAAATATAATAGTCTACTTCACTCCTAACCCACAAAGGCAAACAGACATGGCTTCATTGATTCCTTCTAGAGCTGAGACTACATTTCTTATTTTTCTGACAGAAGTTCTGAGATTTTTCTTTCTTATCTCCTCTTCACTGTGCAAAAAAGGTCACTTCACAGATTTTTCTCCAAATGTTCTCCACCATTTTTGTGTGCACAGTAGCTGTAGTTCTCCCTAGATAATGCCCCAGAAGAGTGCTAGGCAGTGGTTGTCAACCTTTCCCCTTCAAAAATTGCCTGAACCCCTGGCCACAAGTCAAGAAGGATATTGACAAGCTGGAACATGTCCAGAGGAGGGTGACCAAAATGGTAAAAGGTCTAGAAGCCATGCCCTATGAGGAACAGCTTAGGGAGCTGGGTATGTTTAGCCTGGAGAAGAGAAGGTTCAGAGGTGATACGATGGCCATGTTTAAATATTTGAAGGGGTATCATACCGAGGATGGAGCAAGCCTGTTTTCTGCTGCTCCAGAGACTAGGACATGGAGCAATGGACTCAAACTACAGGAAAGGAGATTCTACCTAAACAGTAGGAAGAATGACCTGATGGTAAGAGTTGTTCAACAGTTGAATGCAGTGCCTCAGATTGTGGTAGAGTCTCCTTCTTTGGAGGTTTTTAAACAGAGACTAGATGGCCATCTGCCAGGAATGCTTTGATTGTGTATTCCTGCATGGCAGGGGGCTGGACTGGATGGCCCTTGTGGTCTCTTCCAGCTCTGATTTTATGACCATTGGTCATGCTGGCTGAAAGCTTCTGGGAATTGAAGCCCCAAATATCTGAACAATAAAAGTTGAAATCTACTACTGTAGGGACTTTATGGTAAATGATACCCAGGATGCCAACACAGTTGCCACCAGTGGTGTGCCAAAATTTTCATTCCCATTTTTGACTGTTCTCTTTCCATTGGAAAGAAAAAAAATTACATGCAAGGAAAGGAGAAGAAAAATTCTTGCAGGTGAATTGTGAAATTTTTGCTCATACCTTAGTTACAAATTGGTTACTGTGTGTCTGTGTGTGGATGGATATCCTATCTTTCACTGCACAATCATCTTTCCAATATTTCAAGCTTCCTGGGTTTCAGATAAAGCCAAAGGGAACATCATGAAGGAACTCCTCCCACGTGATCCCCGCCCCCCAGACTGGGATATACAACCTGTTGGTTTCTTCTTCTTCGGAGTGTACTTCTCTCCATAGCTGTAACAGGAAGATAAAAGCCTGGCAGAAAGAAAAAAAAAAGAAAAGAAAAGAGAAAGAAACAAAGAAAATAAAAGAAAGAGGGAACTTCTGGAAGAAATGTGAAGATTAATTACTTCAACCATTTTAAGACAGTGTGCAATGGAGTATTAGAAAAAGGACAGATGCCAGACTCTTGGGACTTTTTCAAATGGGGGAAAACCCCCCAAGGAGGTCGGGAGAAGAATGGTGCTGTTCCGCTCACAGTGCCCCGTTTCAGATGGCACCGTCCTCCTCCTGACCTTCCCCATGCTTCCTCTGTCCTGCGGGCATTAGAAACATGCCGCTTTTATTGATGGAAACCCCCCATCAATAAAAAGCAGCACCTGCAGTGTGGAGGAAGCACAGGGGGAGATCGGAAGGAGGGCGGTGCCATCTGAAACGGGGCACTGTAAGCGGAACAGTGCCATTCTTCTCCCGACATCCTTGGGTCCCCTGCCCATTTGAAAAAGTCCTTGGAGAAATGCATTACAGTGATTCATAAAGAGGACATAGATGAGACATTAACAATGAATTACAGACCCATTTCATTGCTAAACAATGACTATAAGATATTTACTACTTTTAGCGCAGACTGAGGAAACAAGGGGATCTTGTAGGACCTTTGAGACTTACTGAGAGAAAGAAATTTTAACATAAGCTTTTGTAGACTTGGTCTACTTTATCGGATACATGGAAGACAAAACTAGCAGAGGCAAAACAAACAAACTAAAATCAACACAAATACACAAAGGAAGACCTTGTGCTACTAATGGTGACCTTCACCTACATGAAACTATTAAAGAATTTATCTTCCCCCTAGAGAAGTGTGGTGTACCTCCATCTCCATCTGTATGCCCATACATGGGTGGAGAAAACTGATGGCCCATTTGCACCCAATTTTAACCTCTATCCCCATAATTTTAGCATCCACACCCTTCAGTGTCTCTGGCTACAGCTCTCTCTCCTTCCTACTCACCCATACAGTTACCCTTGAAGTATAATGCCATAGCACTCCTACTAATTACTAACCACCAGTTGTCTTACATCAGCAGTGGAAATCAGCACCACCACCCCCGCCCTGGGAGCAGAAAGTTCCAGCATTCCCCACTATGAGCTGTTGGTTTAGAACTGACAGGAGCTGCAGTTCAGCAGCAACTAGAGGTCCAGATGATCCCACCCCTACCATAGAGTTTGTTTTTGTGATACTACTTTAATTGTCACATCTTCCTCTTGTGGAATCTTGGCATTTCTAGTTTGGTCAGGTACTTAGAATTAGAAAACTTCAGGGCCACAGTTCAGGGAAGTGCACCAGAGCACTCTAGCAGAGAATTTTAAGATGTCAACAGACTACAAGTCCCATGATTCCACAGGATAGATCCATGACTATCAAAGTGTTATCACACTGCCGTAAGTGGGTAACAGAGATGCTCAGAGACCTCTAACCCTCGAAGCAGTGAAATAAGAGCACCTGCCTCTTTAATGGTTATATGGAATATGGAATTTCAGCAACTGTTGCTACTAAAATTCCCTTTTCTACACATCCAATAAAGGGATAGGACCAAGTCCCTTGTGTCATTTGACAACCCTACTTGTAACTGGACTCACACTTGACCAAGCCAGGCTCCAAATTCAAATTGTGATTACACAGAAGTGAGCTTCCACTTATTTATCCAACAAACAAACTTGTTAATTGTTTTTTTCTACGTGTGATGTACCAAATGGTACAGACAATAGACACTTTGTTCTATTCTTTGTTCTCTTTCTAGCTTGCATAGATAATTCTCATTCTTTTTGTTTGTGCCCTCCCACACCTATTAACAAATGGGTTGCAAATTCATTTCTAATTTGAAATATGGGCCAAGAAGAGATCCTTTAGGTGGTATTAAACAGAACAAAACATTGAAAAGAGGAAATAACACGCACTATAAAAAATAAGCATGTGCCTTTGTCTCTGTGGAATCTGTATCTTGTGATTATAATATGGCAATAATACCAGCAAGTCCTTAATCATTGTACAGCCCGTTACATTCATACAATTTTCATTTTTCATTCAGCATATTCAATTAACTACAGGACATTCATTCTGCCTAATGCCATGGACTCCCACTTAGCCCCATTTTGTTTTGCTGCTCTTCAGAGAGACAGATAGATTGATCGGTCAGTCTCAGAGAAGAGAGGGAGAGAAAGGGGATGCTTAGAAAGAGTAGCCTGCCCGAAACCTTGGCTTTTGGTTACAAAATTCATCAAGTAGTACTGGAAGTTTACTCTAGCGGGGAACAATTCGGTAGGTACAATGGAAAGCTACACCTTTGTCTAATACAATTCACAGATGTTTGACAAAGTTCTGGCTGTGAAGAAGGTCCTCCTTCTGGCACCTGCCAGCTACTTACTGTGAAGGTTTCAGTCCTTCTTCTCAGGTCAAAATTCCAACCTCAAGGAGGGGCAAAACCAGGTGTGTCTGGGTTATGGCAATGGGGAAGGAGGGAAAAGACATGGATCTTGCTTAGGCAGGTTACTTACCCTGTCTTGTCCCCATCTCGGAGCCCTGAAGTCAGTATGATGCAGGGCTTCTGCTCCGTTTTGCCACCAGGCAGTCCTGATCGGGCCCTGTGGAAATGCAGGCATCCATGCCTGCACAATGGCCCATATCTACAGCCACCTCCACTGCTATCTATGTCATGCTCTCTGAAGCCAGGGAGACCCGCAGCATGCGATCAAGGCTGGTCTCATGTAGGAAGCTTTGATCATGTGCTGCGGGCCTCCCTTCTGGCTTCAGAGAGTGTGATGTGGATGGCAGCGGAGGTAGCTGCAGATACAGGATGTTTTGTGCAGGTAATGGGAGGTGACAATGGGCCTGACCTGGGGCCAGAATATGCCAGTAGGAAGCTGTCATATTTTGGCCAGTGTAGACAAGCCCCTGACCATAAGCCCGACATAAGAAATTTAGGTGCACCTCAGAGTGCATTGTTTGGAATGGGAAGCAGTTTTTTGGGGAGGGGGGATTAGAGGATTAAATTTGTGGGGGTGAGAGGAGCCCAAAACCAGATCTTCTGGTACTTTTGTTGAGCAGTCCTTTCAGTATGCCAGAGACACCAGTGTCTGTGATCCTGTCTTTCCTTCTTCCCCTTTAGGAAGAGTTGCAGAACATGTGGCCCTTCAGGTGTAGTTGGACCCAGGGATGTGGCCATGCCATGTGCAAAAGGAAGACATTGCCCCCCAAATAAGAATTCTGTCCCCAACTGAAATGTTCCTTCATTCCCCCAATTTCTAGCACTGCAGAGAGTGACATTGAAAACCATTCACACTTCTCGTATTTGCTGTGTTTCATTCACATTCCCTCCAGCACTTAGCCTGTCTCTAAGCTGTATTTTGAAATGCTTGACTGACAGTTAAACCAGTTTTAAGGTACTGCAATGCTAGAAATGCGGGAACTGAAGGAAACTTTAATGGGGGACAGAATTTTTATTGGGGGCTCAATGTCCTCATTTTTGCTCCCCCTTTAGCTATGCCAGCTCCCGTCTACTCCACCCAGCCTAGTCAGTTGTGATGAATAATAGTAGTTACAGTCCAATGGCATCTAGAGCAGTGCTATTCAATGTCGTAATCTCTGGACCAGTACCTGTCCTTGTGTCATAGGCTGCATTTGCACTGCAGAAATAAACCAGTTTGACACTGCTTTAACTGCCATGGCTCAATGCTACAGAATTCTGGGATCTGTAGTTTTGTGAGATATTTAGCCATCTCTGTCAGAGAGCTCTGGTGCCACAATAAACTACAAATCCCATGATTCCATAGGACGGAGCCATGATAGTCAAAGCAGTGTCAAACTGCATTATTTCTGCAGCGTGGCAGCAGCCTAAGTTGAAAGTTTCTTGTACTGGATGGTATCTAAAAGCTTATCCTCACAGATGCTGTACTTCACTAATTAGAATGTGAAAATGCTCTGTCACAGTGCTTAATCACTTAAAGGCAATGACAGCAATGCAGTCTGTTCTGACTTCAAGAAACATTGCAGAGCATCCACTGAAACTTGAGCAACTTTTAAAAACCAATCTGAATTAACAAACAAGCTTTAGGAACTCCATCTAACTTTTAAATTTCAGCTCATACCAAAGTAATCAGGTGTTCATTTAGTCAACTCACTTCTGTTCCTTCCTTCTTCCCAGAAGTTGTACATGGGACTGTTCCCTCTATATACTGGGCCTGAACAAATGCCAAGCATTGTCCAGTCTAGTAGCTAACACCACATACTGGCATTACTTAGTTGACCTGCTCACTGACAGTACAGTTCTAATTCAAAGATGCACTGGCTGTAAGGGGGTAGGATTAGGTACAAACCTCTTTTTCCAACAGTAAACCCCTTCTGTCAGCAGAATCCTCTTCTGCCAGCTGGTCTCAAGGCTCTGTCAAAAAGAACTATTTGCTGGGAGGACTGCTCTGCTGGCTAAGATCTGTCAGCAGAAGCCCCCCCCCCAAAAGGAACAGAGAAAAGTTGGGGAAAAGAGGGAAGGGCCAGGTTATGCCACATCCAAACCTCCTCTGGTCTGGGGCAGAGCCACATTGTTGGCACAAAGTTAGGCCATGGTGAGGGTACTCCTACATAATTTCTATGGAGCAGACTGAATTCTGGACTGCTTCAGCTGGCCCTTGGACATCTTCCTTCTAAGGTATTTTGGAATTATTGCATCTTGATGTGGAAATGGTCGGGCAGCTCCAGGCATTCTTGGAGGAAACAGATAGTCTGGACCCATTTGAGTCTCATTTCAGGCCAGGATATGATACTGAAATGGCCTTAGTTGTTCTTACTGATTGCCTACTCTGGGGGAAAGATAGGAGGTGCTACCTTGTTGATCTTCCTGGATCTTCCAGAGGCTTTTGATACCATTGATTATGATATATTGATGGAAGTAGGGAGGCACCTATATGTGAACCAAAAATTCATAAACCATAATATATGAGTTTGAAAGATACTTGGATTTCTTTTTCAACAAAAGTGAAGCTGAGTGATTTACCCATCCCTACCAGAAAGTGTAGGGTTTTGAAATCTCATTGATTCTGAATACTTCTCCACCATTCTCTCTATGCATGGTACTAAAGTGCAGGGACTATTAGGAGAAGCCTCTTCTAGGATGCATCTCCTGTGCAAACCCTGCCTGTAACATCTGTGCTTTGAGTACAGCTATCTATAAAGGTGTGGCTACACGTGAGCCACTAACTATACATGCATATCTGCCCTCCAGATATGGGGTGAATATGCAGCACAGGATCAAAGGCTAGAAGAATGCCTGCACTCTAAACCCAATGTTCCATCCTGACCTGTGGAGAAGGACTAGACCTGCTGTCATAAGTAGTATGAATCATCTCTGGCTTTTCTTCGCAAACGAAGATTCAGGAAGGACTCATCCCGCGCTTTCTGCAAGCGCGCTGATGACTAAAAAGGCCAATCCGAGATAAACAAGTCCGGTTGCAAAAAGCACAGCAGAAGGTCTGCTTGGGTGATGTTTTTGGGTTGTGATTCTTTCTGCGTTGTCGTTTCTCTTCAAGACTTGCTCGTCGTGAGTTCTCAAATAAGGCTGCAGCATTGTGGATAGTGCGTCTCCATGCCTCCCGATATGAGGCCAGGGCGGACCACTGTTGGTGATCAATTTGGCCAAGCCTGAGATGTTGTTTCAGGGAGTCTTTGTATCGCTTTTTTGGAGCGCCCCTCTTACGCTGACCCGTGGTGAGTTCACCGCAGAGTAGTATTTTTGGGAGGCGATGGTCCTCCATCCTAGAAACGTGCCCTGCCCAGCGCAGCTGTGTTCTCAATATCATGGCCTCAATGCTGGTGATCCCTGCTTGCTCAAGGACAGCAACATTCGTCACATAGTCAGACCAGTGTATATTTAGGATTGTGCGTAGACAGCGCTGATGAAAGCGCTCGAGGAGTCGTAGGTGGTGGCGATAGGTGACCCATGTTTCAGATCCATAAAGGAGGATAGACAGTACGATGGCTCTATACACACTGATTTTTGTGCTTTGCCTCAGGTGTTTATTGCTCCAGACTCTTTTGTGAAGTCTTCCAAATGCACTATATGCCTTTGCTAATCTGTGATCGATCTCTTTGTCAATCTTGGCATCTGAGGAGATGATGCTTCCCAGGTAGGTGAACTGCTGAACGGACTTGAGCACTGATTTGCCGACGGCAATGTGGGGATGGTGGTGTTCGTCCTGTGGTGCAGGCTGGTAAAGAACTTCTGTTTTCTTCAGGTTGACTTCTAGCCCAAACAGCTCTGCAGCTGTTGCAAAGCAGGATGTTAGGCGCTGCAGAGCTGCTTCTGTGTGGGCAACAAGGGCAGCATCATCGGCGAAGAGCAGCTCACGGACAGCAGCAGAACAAGTGGTGGATCAATATAGCAGAAAAGACACAATGCTGTGCAGATCTGGGTGATCATAGAGGATTTTATGAAGCTCTTAAACCAGTGTTTGGACCTACTTATCAGGTCCAAAGCTCCTTATACAGTACAGATGGTCAAACATTAATTACTGATAAAGCCTCCATCCTAAATCGTTGGGCTGAACATTTTCAAAGTCTCTTTAGCGCCAACCGAGTAGTCCAAGCCTCAGCTATCCAATATATGATACAAAAACCAATGAAAAATGAATTGGACATAGCTCCCACTTTGGAAGAGACCCTTAAGGCCATACAGCAGATGAAAAACGGCAAGGCAGCTGGGATTGATGGAATCCCACCTGAAGTTTGGAAACACGGAGGTCATGCACTCCACGAAAAATTCCACGAATTCCTTGTGAATTGCTGGGAAAAAGGGGATCTGCCATCAGATCTCCGAGATGCAGTCATCATCACCCTGTACAAGAAAAAAGGACCAAAATCCGATTGCTCAAACTATCGAGGCATAACACTGCTCTCTATTGCTGGAAAAATCCTTGCAAGGATACTCCTGAACAGGTTAGTTCCTGCTATTGCAGAAGAACTTCTCCCTGAAAGCCAATGTGGCTTCAGAGCCAATAGGAGCACTACAGACATGGTATTTGCCCTTAGGCAACTGCAAGAAAAATGTAGGGAGCAGAACAAGGGTCTCTATGTAACATTTGTCAACCTCACCAAAGCCTTTGACACTGTAAGTAGAAAAGGTCTGTGGCAGATCCTGGAAAGACTAGGATGTCCCCCCAAATTCCTTAAAATGATTATCTTGCTACACGAGGGCCAGCGTGGTCAAGTCAGATATGGCGATGCTCTTTCAGAGCCCTTTCTAATAACTAATGGAGTGAAGCAAGGTTGTGTTCTTGCACCAACTTTATTTACAATCTTCTTTAGCACGATGCTCCAAAGGGCTATGGCAGAGCTTGAAGAAGACGACGGCATCTATATACGCTACCGTACTGATGGTAGCTTGTTTAACTTAAGCCGTCTGAGGGCTCACACTAAGACTCTAAACTATCTAGTCCATGAATCATACATCTGCTAGTAACAAACAAGCTCTTGCCAACTTTTAGTGGGCTTCTTCGACAAGGAAGGCTTGTTTCACAAGAGAGCTTTGTGGCTTACTGTGGGGCCTTTTTGTGGGATATGGTGGTTGCAGAGTGGTGGCTGGCTAGCAGCAGCCATTTGGAGGGCTGGCGTCTTCTTCCCAGAGGCCCATGTGCTTTGTACAGCTCTGGGGAGAAGCGGGAACTGTTTTGAACTCATTGGCTGGTGATCCCTGGCCAGAGTGACCCAAATGTAGGTTTCACTCTGTGGGAGGAGGGCTTATTTTCTCCTGCTCGCTCTAACATTCAACAGTTGCCTTGGAGTGTCACCCATCCTCCCCCCCTTTCTCATGTGGTGGGGGAGTTGTTTATGTTTGTAGCTTTTGGTGTGTGACCAACTATGTTCTTGTAATGTTTATCAGTCACCATTTATTTTTTGAGGGGGTGATTGGCATGGGTCCTGGATCTGGGACATCTATTGCCAATGGCACTGAGGCATTAGTAATGTATGGGGGTCCACTTAAGGGACTCAGGGGATGTGGGATCATATATGTCTTGCCCGCAGGGGCAGACCCCATACTGGCAGCAGGGAACACATGGGGGGCACAAGCCCATGTGGATCTTTTATCTTTTCCTGTCATACCAAAGGTTCCAGCACTGTCCCAGAGGATAGGGCTCATCGATCAACAGGCAGGTTGGTCAATGCCTGGATCCAGACCCATGTGTGTGCCAATTCTATCTGTGGCTGTAACCAGTAAAGTTGTGACCTTTTATTTTCCACAGATTTGGTGTGTTGGTGTCATTTAATACAGAGTAAATCTTACTGCTGCACTCACAATAATGGCACATCAGTTTATTTAAGGTTAGTGGAATTTTAAGTCAAACAGATTATACAAGGGCCACCCAACCCATCTGGTATTGGTAGTGAGAACTTTGAGTACATTTCTGTCTTTGCATTGTCATAAGGGCACCCTGGAGCATGGGCGTAATGTGAGTTAATAAAAGCATGCTTCCCTCTTTTCTTCAGTGGAAACTCATAGAAGGGGGGGCGGTCAAGTTAAACACATGGGGAAAGGAAGTGATTACAAGTTTAAATTAGAGTTCATTAATTAGCAGCACTGATAATATAAACAGTGAAAGTGCTGACTATTGGGGGGAAATGGCCAAAGAAGCCAGCAGGTGAGACACTGTAAACTGTGTCTGATGCAACACAAAGGGAGAAACGGGGCAGCAGAAAAATAGAATGTTAAATTAGTTTCAAGAGACTGCAGCAGTGCATGAAATTATTTCTTATGGTATGCTGCAGTGATCTACACCCCGTGGGAATGCACAATGTGAAAGGAAGTAACTGCACTGAGGAAGCTGTATTTGCTGGGGAGACAGAGATTGGAAAATGACATCAGAGGGAAAGTTTTGGTATTTTCTTATTGTTTTCCCCTAAAATATCCAATGTAAATGTAGAATTTTTTTTTAAAAAAGGGTCACTTAAAAATGTACAGGAGCCATGAGTGAAGTTAGAGGATTCTTCAGCCATCCAAAAGCATAGTATGAAATAATTTGAGAATATATGTTGCCTTGAATACTTTGTAAACAGGAAGGGTATATGCTACTGTTGCCTTTAGCACTATCCTTGAAATGCTATGCTTGGATTCTGAGAATTCTGTAACTGCCACTGGGTTCTGTGTATCACTCCTATTCCAATTTGCATCAACAAGGAAGGTGGAAAAAAGAAATATCTGATACTTTGTTCATAAAAATACCTGTTTTCAATCATTCTACATATGCATAAACACTAGAACTATAAGTGAAGTGGTTCCATACCATTACAACTACCACTAGTAGTCCATGGTCACAGCAGAGTAGGTGGACATCTCATGGTCTCCTGTGAAGTGAGGTGCTTAAGACCTTGGTCCACCAGTATAAAAAACACTGGATTGCCAAGTGAGATAAGAGACAGGGTTCATGTATCTTTGTTCTGCAGATGAGGGGATTTCAGCAGATCTTGCTTCCATGACAAGCAACACCTGCTGAAATTCCCTCTTATACACAACCAGTAGAGGTAGAAGATCTCTGTACCTTATTTTACCTGACAACCAAACACCTTTCCTGTCACATAAGGACACCAACCAGACCTTGAATTTTACTTCTACACGGGTAATGGGATAATGTCAGAGTAACATTGTTAGTGATACTGTAGGACAGAGCTTCAATACAACTGTCAACTAAGGGCAGTCAGGGCCATATGGCAGACACAGCTCTCTCTTCAAATGGACTGATTATAAGCTGCTGCTACCCCCAATATCTGCTGCTTTAGGCAATGGCTTCATCCTGTCTAATGAAGGGCTTTTCCTGTTGGGACTGTGGGACACTGTGGCATCACTAAGGCTGGTGTCACCCCTCCCATCATCGGTGCTACCTGGTACACTTCAGCCTCTCCACACTCCACTAGTGCTGCCACTGGTGGGACCAACATGTATCCATTGGGATATTTTCTGGAACTGATATCAGAAGAATGCTGTTGGTCCAATTTTGTGAACTATTCATGCTCACAATCCTCACTCTGTCTTTTAGGGACTATAGTTAAAATTGGAATGAGGTCTGCAATTGGTAGTAAACCACAATTAAGTGTAGCAAGGGATGGGAGGGAATACTGTATTTCACTCGAAAAAAGGAACACGTATATACCAACATTTCACATAGAGGGTTTGATTTTCAGGAGTCCTATTCTCCTAGGTAAGATCACTTCTTTTTTTAAAAAAATATATTTTTATTAACACACTTACATACAAACAAAAACATTGGTTTTTTTGTGCAAAAAAACCCCAACACAGACCAAAACAGAAAAACCACCACAACTAAATTACTCAAACTACTAACTCACCCCCAATTGATGTTTATATTCCACTATTAGAGTACTTCTGTTAAGTGGTCTTGTAGTCAAGCTTGAAACCATACTATCTTTTAAGAAACAAACTGAAGTTGATATATACCCCTTATTTTGTTGCAAAAAAGTATAAGCAACTCCCAATCTTTTCTGAGATTAGCCAAAGATTTCTCCTTTGTCAGCATTGTCAGTCATTTCAGCATTGTCAATTTGTCCACTTCCAACAGGTTGCATAATTTTATCAGCCAATCTTCTTTCAAAGGGAATTGAAGCAACTTTCCACTTCTGAGCTTCCACTTTAATTTCAGCCATGGTCATATACCATAGAATTCCCTCCTGTTTTCTCTCCAAATCCTGTTCCGGCATCCTGAGGAAATAAACTTCAGGTTCCATCTGAAATCAAAGTTTAAAAATGTCCTCTAGCAGTTTATGAATAAGAGTCCAATATTTCTGAGCTTTATCACAAGTCCGCCACATGAGAAACAATGTCCCAATTTTCTGCTCGCATTTCCAGCACTTTATTTGAGCAATTCTTATATATTTTAGCAAGTTTCTCATGAGTTAGATGCCATCTGTACACCATCCTATAAAAATTCTCTTTCAGATCATAACACAAAGTAAATTTCAAACTTTTTGATCATATTATCTCCCCTTGCTTCACTTGAATTTGTGAATCTATATTTTGTACCATACACTCTTTTACCTGCACATCTTCCATCTCAAATCTCAATAACAATTTATACAGGTCATCCCCCATATCCATGGGGGATGCATTCTAAGACCTCCCCCATGGATATCTGAAACCATGAATAATAGGGAACCCTTTTATTTTCAATGAGGCAAACACCAGAAGTTGACCGCAGAATCACATTGGAGGACCTAGAAATGCCTAGAGAGAACATATTTTTTTCAGATGTGGATAAGTGAAACCATGGATACCAAGTTCATGGATATGGTGAGTTGACCTGTATGTTTTAGCAATCAAATGTTCATCATTTTTTAATTTCATTTTTAATTAAATATTTTACAACACATTACATAATCACATTTTTCATTTGCTCCCTTCCCTCCCTCCCTCCTACCCACCCTCCCTCTTTAACAGCTTCACAGAGGATGTATCTGTTTAAGTCTTCATGATACATTTTCCATGATATGGGTAATAGTTGCACTCACATTGGTTATTGCGCTATTCCTAAATGTTCATCATTTGTGCATAGTTGCACTCCAAACTCAAATACCTTTGTTTCAAATCCCTGCATCTTTTTGGCCAGTGGAATCACTTCCACTCCAATTACAGACTGAGAGATTTGCACCATCCATACTTTGCTGTCTTAACTGATGCTTCAATAGCCTTCCCTGCACACTTTTAAAAAATACATACAATATATATTTCTCTATCTAGCATTATATAGTCTCCACAGCCTGGCAGGCCTTGGCTCCCCAGGGCTCTTCCCATCACTCTTTTATCCAACTGGAAATGTGAAGGCTTGGGCTTGCTACTATCAGCATGCAACATGTGTGCTCGATTATTGGGCAATTGTCCCTCCCTATGATGAAGAATGTCAGCTCCAGCCACTCATGCTAACCAAATGTTTAGAAGACATCCCATTAGGAAAAAAGAAAAAAAAGGAAAAAAGACAGTAAACCTTCACTTGCCAGGAGCAGGTACAAGAAAATGGAAACTGCTATTGTTGACCAGAGGGACAGTTAGAGGATACAGGGGTGACCATATATCACCAAGACAGATTTGTGGTATACAAACTAGTATAAGGTCTACATGAGACCTCTGTCTTTGATCATCGTGATATATAGTCAAACAAAGCTTTCAATATGATCACATATAGGTGTTTTTTTTTTTGTGCGTGAAAATTATGACTTTTAAAATTAAAACTGCTCAAGAGAACATGGCCTGATCAATACTTTGATTTAATGGTAGCACATGTAGCTCAGATAAATCCTGTATTTTCAGAGAATGTCTTAGTGAGATTCTGGCTACAAGTGACAAAGATTCATTTACCTTTTGTTTTGTTTAGTTTTTTTTTTTTAATCCTCTTTCATCAGGGTTTTCAACATTAGAGCCAACAGTGTCATTTATTTGAATGGTGGTAGGTTTGGAAACCTGCTAAATTACACTTCTCAGTAGCTCAGCTCTTGGACATCTGATTGTCCATTGTCCCAAACATGTCTCTGGATAAGGGCTTGTCTACACTGGCAAAAAAAGTGGACTCATCCCAAATCCACTACTGGCAGTCCAGATAACATATTGATACCTCCAGGGAGGAACCACACTTTTTAGGCCTTACCCAGCTTTGCTCCACAATAAGCAAAGCCAGGAAAAACACTGAGGTTTTCCAGAAACTCTGGAGGGACTTTGGGTTCTTTTGCTATGTGGACAGTTAGACTGGGTCCATTCCAGCCTGGCAAAAACTGCACTGTCCCACCTTCACTGCACTGAGGAGCACATGGAAGGGGATGGATGCTCTCGGAGCTGCTGCCGCTACTTTTTCACTAGCCTTGGAGCTCCATGGAGCGCACTCCTGGCACACTGTCATTTCTGCTGAGGGCAAAACCACGTGCCTGGACATGTGATAAACAAGGAGGGAGTCGCTCTACCCCTTGTTTTTGATCACACAGGTGCCCTGTTCTGACACCATAAGAAGCACTGCCATGCCAGGCAGGCTCTCCAAAGAGCTCCAAGGCCAGCAAGGAAGCTCCAAAAACAAAGGGTGGGTCAGTGGGGCTTGTGTGGACAATGATGGCCCAGTCTGGGGCCAGTCCAGAGCATGATACTATGACCTGGCCCTGGATTAAGCAGCCAGTGTAGATGAGCCCTGAGTTCTCCAACTTTTGTAACAATGAAACCATGGGCAAAAATGTAATCAAATTTGTGAACCATGATAACATTTTCAGAATATTTTTGCTCAAATAGCATTCCTCCCTCTCCTCCAGGATTAAGATCCAGATGTTTTAAGTGTAGAACATTTAAAACATACAGAGGTGTTCAGGGTGGACCTTTCATCTGCACCACTCATAAAATTGATACCTCTTTCAGTACAGAAATTCCTTCTCTCAGTGATTACTTTTTAACTTTTTAAACATTTTAAACATTACTTTTTAACATTTTTAGCAATGATTTTATGCTTGGGGGAGTTTTATTTTTAAAATTTACTGCCCAGCCATTATCACATGATAATGGCTGGGATTTCAGATAGCCAGTCGTAAAAGCAGCCTTACAATGGCTGCATTTATGGCAGGCCAGCAAGGGGAGGCGGAGTCCGTTCCTGCCACAGAATTAAGGTAAGTGTGTGAAAGATTTACGTTATTCCATGGCAGGAACGGGAGAGGAGGTGGTGAGCAAGCAACGGTGCATTTTGTCCCCATGTGAAAGTCTCCTCAGAGTGAGCTCTGAGGGTCAGTCAGCAAACCAGCAGCATGGATGTAGGAGGAGGAGCTGAAAATATGGAAGACAGTTTTGAAGGGTTTTTTATAGTCAATAGTTGCCTTCAAGGGATGGGATTTAGAGTGAATGACAACACTTCTCAGAGTTGCTCAAGGTGAGACAAAGGCACTCCAGATATGTTAATGACATCTTAATGTGCAGATGCTTTGTGATTGAATAGAGGAAGCAACCCTCTTTTGTTTGGGGAAGGTGAAGGCATGAGGATCATTTACAGGTTTGAGTATCCCGGCTTTAGCTGATAGGATTAGCCAGGTTTTCAGACCCTGAGTTGCCTTATAAATTAACATTTCTTTGGAATTTGGGCAGTCCCTCCCTAATAATAATAATAATAATAATTATTATTATTTATACCCCGCCCCTCTGTTAAAACAATTGGGGCGGCTTACAAAAATTAAAATACAATACAGATAAAATCCCCAAACACCCCACACCCCACACTCCCCCATAAAAAAATATTAAAAAATTATAAATTAAAACCAACTGATCTAAAATCACAATTAAAAACAATAAATACAATAAAATACTATAAATGGCCAGCGGACTAAAAGAAGCCAGGATCCCCTGAGGCCAGGATCTAATTAGGAAAGGCCTGCCGAAAGAGATCCATCTTTAGTGCTTTTTTAAATCTACTCAGGGTTGTTATCTGACGGGGGCGATTACCGAAAAGGCCCTCTGGGAGGTTGCAGACAGCCTAGATTTTTGTGGCTGAAGCAAATTCCTCCCAGAGGACTGGAGTGCGCGGGGAGGATTGTATGGGAGGAGGTGGTTCCGGAGATAAGTTGGACCTAAGCCATTTAGGGCTTTAAAGGTAATAACCAACACCTTATACTGGGCCCGGAAACTGATAGGCAGCCAGTGGAGACATCTTAACACTGGAGTTATATGGTCTCTCCGAGATGTTCCCGAGACCACTCTGGCTGCCATATTTTGTACCAACTGAAGTTTCCGGACCAAGCATGAGGGCAGCCCCATGTAGAGAGCATTGAAGAAATCTAGACTAGAGGTTCCCTAAGTGCATTCTTGACTAAGCAATGGTTGTCTGTAGGATTCCTAGTTTGGGAATTTCCCAGTTTTAATGGCCACACGACAGGGAAGGCCACATTTGACCTAATTATTAAATATTGCCAAATTATTATAGATATGGAGCAGGAGGTGTCAGGGTAGGTAACACTGTCATGTGCAATGATAGCTTTATTGAAATAAGGTGGGCTCTCTGTGTTAGGAATTTCCATCATCAAGTAAAGATCTGTTTATTTGCCCAGACATATTTTTTGGGATTATTTTCCCAGTTGTTAACATCTTCAGTTACCCCTGATTTTTGATGAATTATTTTAATTAAATTAATTAATTAAATTAATTAATTTAATTAATTAACTTAATTAATTAATTTAATTAATTAACTTAATTAATTAATTTAATTTTTTTAATTTTAATTTTTAATTAAGTATTTATACCCCACCCTTCAGCCACAAAGGCTATCAGAGAGGATTACAAATTGTTTTAAGCAATAGCAATTTACACATCTACACTGCATTAAGCAGTTTCCAAAGTGTACTAGCTAATTGCCCCACAAGCTGGGTACTCATTTACCGACCTACGAAAGGATGGAAGGCTGAGTGAACCTTGGAGCTCTCTGGAATCAAACTTGCAACCTGGTGACTTGCAGTACTGGCATTTAACCACTGCGCCACCAGGGCTTATTTTAATTTTTTATGCTGTTTTATTATTACTTTACACTTTTTAGCATTTTTAAACATTATATCTTTTCTAATTGAGAGTTCTTAAACTTGAGTAACAATATAAAAATACTCTGAAATAAACTCCAATCAGCCTGAGGCCTTGTGGTCTATTGGCAGGGAGAATGTGGACTTTATCAGATGAACCTGCAAAAATGTTTCTGTTCCGCCACATTTTACAGTGTACTTGTCCAGGCACAAAAACCCTTTTCATCAAATGTACCTGTAATAGTGAGAAAAAGCAGCCCCAGCATTACTGGAGCACAAACACTAGCTCTGTTTGCTTCCACATTCACGATCTTGGCGATTCTCACAAGAAGATGCAAGTGCAGTAAAAACGTACACACAAACACAGAAACACACTTAAAAAGTTCATAGTAAACTGGGAAAGTGTATAAAAAGAGCATCCCCTACCTGAGGTTTGCGTTGTCACCCAGAAGTGTTCTGGCGGGACCATGACAGAAAAATGGCATGTGGTTTCAAATGCTGGCAATACTGGGAACAAAACACCACGGCAGATCAATTGATGGCTTGGCCCATCAATATAAAAGAATGCCCTTTTGAACAAATGGAAACGTGAAGGTATATCGTCTGGTATACGTGGCCTTTCCAGTTAATTTGGTGTGCTTATGACACCATTTTTGCCGTGTCTGATAAAGTCCTGTGAATTGTAGTTCAAAACATTCTTTGGGAAAGCTGATCCAGATAATTCTCTCATATCTGAGCATATCCCATGTTTTATTTGACAACACAAGGAGGGAAGGTTATTATTCTGAACAACAAGACACCAACATCATAGCAGGAGCTGGCAAATTAGTTTAATGCACAATGTTTCCCAAGGAAGAGCAGAAGAGAGGAGAAGCAAAGCCAAGAAATCTCACTAAAGAGAAGAGCAATTAAATGGAAGGAGCCTGGGGGGAAAAGCAGAAGGGGGTCTGAGGAAATGGCTCATCGGCTTCAGAATATGAAGTATGAAGTGACATAGGGTGTGTCCATTACTCTGAAGAGAACGAAAGAGGGAGGAACAAAGATAGGGTTTTCATTGTTTAAAATCAAATATAACAAAGAATAAAAAAGCAACAAAAGAAAGGCTTCTGAAACAAGGAGATGAACATACAGATCTGCAGTAAACCCTGAGGAAATACTCACATAGAGCGTAAGGAGACAAGGTATTACTGTGATTGCACACCCCCAGTGGGAGAGAGAGAAAAAAGTATAAGGAGCAGATAAATCGTGAGGGGACCATGGCAGATGCTCTCCCTCAAGGACACAATGACATTGTTCATACATTCTCACAAACAATGCTCAGGAATATATATATTTTTTTAAAAAAACACATCCACATCACCTGGTCCTGGTTTTGTTCTAGGAGCCTTAACTCACATTCACGGAAAGAAATATGGAAGGCATTTTCATGGTTGTCACGAAGAATGACAGAGACACCGTTCATGGCCTGAGGGTTTGACAAAACAATTGAAAGCAGCCTATGGTTGTTTTGTGTAAAAAGTAGGGCAAGGATGCAAAGGTATTTTGGAGGAGAAAAGTCACTGGGATGTGATGTTATGTTTGCATGAATGAAGGCTACCAGAACTGTGAACCTGTTTAGGAAACCTTACAGTTATCTGCTTTACTTTGCTTCTAACAAAAGGAAACAAGAGAAGGGGTGGTAGTGGAGGGGAGGGAAGGAACAGAAATATAGACAACTGAGAAAATGGCTTTAAACATTTATATCAGGGTGAGGAAAAGGCAACCCTCACTAGTATAACTCCCACCAACCCTTGTCAGCATAGGTAATGAGGAGAAGTGATGGAAGTTGTAGTCCAGCAACATCTAGAAGGCCACATGTTCTCCTTCCCTGATTTATGATTTTATCAGATGCTCTTAAAAAATTCCTTTGGGGGTCAGCAGGAGGAGGATGCTGTCCTGTTTCCGGCAGTTGCTACTGCACGTCCTGTCCTCCTCCCGTCCTTCATTCGTTCTCCCTCTGTGCTGGAGCAATGGAAAAGGTGCCTCTTTTTATTGATGGAAACGTCTGTCAATAAAAAGTGGTGCCTTTTTCATCCACCCAGCATGGAGGGAAAACAAACAAGGAATGGGAGGAGGATGGGGTGTGCAGTACTGACCACTGGAAGTGGGACAGCGGCATCCTCCTCCCGAGCTCCACAAGAGTTTTTTTTACAGCATCTGATAAAGTCCTTAATCACCCCTCCAACTGATTTTTTTTTAAAATAACATTATTAAGCCATAAGAGTGACAACAGTAGGAGAGGATACCCCACCTCACACAGGTATTGAAGACAACTGGCTCCTCAGCATGACCCTGCAAACCTGTCTAAGAGAGGAGCTATTTTCCCAAAGCTTGCTGATTTCTTCCTCCCAGAGCAGTAAAACTAGTAGCAGTGCTGGGAAGGCCTGCTATATATTAGGAATAAATGCTGTTCTCTAAGGATGTATCTGCACTACACAGAGATATTGGCTTGAAGCTACTTTAACTGCCATGGTTCCATCTTGAGGCATCCTGGGATTTGTAGTTTGGTGGCTTCTCAGTGGCTGCTCCCACTTTCTGGAACTCACTTCCTCAGGAGGCTACGCTGCCCCCCCTCCCTGCATTCCTTTCACCACCAGGCAAAGGCATTTTTATTCAAATAGGCTTTTACCATCTATGCATGGGAGCTTTTATGGGGATGCTTTATCGATCTTTTGAAATTTGTGTCTGTTTTAAAAATGTGTTTATACAGTTTTATCTGGTCTTATTGTTTTTATGATTGTCTTTGGGAACCACCTTCGGTCTCATTCTGAGAGAAAGGCAGCATACAAATGTGATAAATAAATAAATAAATAAATAAATAAATTCTCAGAAATTTCAGTTGTGCAGCTCTAGTAGACTCCCTGAACTACAGTTCCCAAGGAATGCTAATGTAATTTTTTGATCCCTCTTTTTTGGGAAATGAATATCCTTTAGTGTAGATACTTCTGAAGTCAGAATGATACCAGTGATACAGAGGAAGATTTCAACAGAGTGGGTGGAACTCACAAAAATGAAAAACAGCAAACAGACAAACAAAATATTAAGAGAAGTGGAAGAATCAAAAGGAAGACTGAGCATGCTCAGTGAGTCTTGCTGCTTGACTCCTTGAAAACCCGGTTCAAGGAGAATAGAATGCAACATTCTGGAAAGACATGACTATCTGGAACGTTGAAGAGGATCCCTCTGTGGCATACTGAACCATAGCACTCCATTTGTTACCAATTATACCACTTCTTATATCCTGCTGTTCCCACAGACATTTTCCAGCATCTCTAGTAGACACCTGAGAGGTCTGGAGACTTCCACTGATATATCTACTTGAGGCAACAGTAGTGGTGGCAGTAGGAACTTGGTAGACTTGGGGGAGCACATCTGTGCTCAGTTATTTCTCTTTGCTATTGCTACTGATGTCTGGAGGAAGTAGAGCCAGGAACTGTTAAGCATGGACATTGGACAAGATAAGGAGTCAGAATGAATCTTCTTCAATGCCCAGGCTTCTAAAATTGTTATTACTCTTAAAGAGGTCTAAAGAGGAGTTTAAGTGGTGTATGTTTTTCAAGCCAGGCCCAGCTCAAAGGAAGCTAAACTCAGACAGAAAGGGGCTTGTGCTAATGTGAAGAACTACTTCCTTTTATTTCTCCTTTTGTGAACAAGATAATTAGCAGTGGGGAAAGGGGTTATTATTCAAACCCACTCCCACTTTTGCACACAGATGCAACATTTTTCTTCAATATGCTCCATATTTTCTATATCATAAGTGGAGTAAATTAATTATCAAAAGACAACATACCAATGGATTAAACAAGCAGTGGGAAAAAAACCCCAGAATAATTGCATATACTGTATTATCTAATGGTGGCAAAGAAGTGTCATAGTTCTATTGCCCTATATTCCTGAATCTCTCCCTCTGTCTAAGCTTCGGTCTTACTCTACTATAGCCCTGTGTGGTTCTTAGCCACGTGTATTGGGTGTGTCATGGTCAGCCAGGACTCTGAGGACTCAGAAGGCGAGGAGGCTGCGCCAGTAGCAGAAGAGCTGGCTGAGTCTGAGTCTAGCCCTGAAGAACCCAGGGCTCAGCAGCCTAGCCCTCCACCAGCACAGGGTCCAAGCCTGGGAGACATAGTAGAGCAAGAGCAAGAGGTAGAAGAGCAGGTACCTACCTTTAGCCAAAGGAGAGCAGAGAGGGCCGGGCTGCGTCGTTCCTGGAGATTAAGAGAGAGAAGCTCATCAATCACCCTGCAGCTGGGAGTGGGAGCTGGGCCAACATAAGAAGCTGGGGGACGCTGAGTTCCTAGTTTCAGGCAGTCTGCGTTTCCTGGAGGAAGCCTCTGCTTGTGACTCTCCTGCCTCTTGGAACCTTGCTATCTTGAGACTTCAGATATCTCGACCTTCATTGATCCACCTGCCAGAATACTTTTGACCTCGGACTGCCTCTTCGTTCTTCGCTCTCTCTCTCTCTCTCTGTGTGTGTGTACTTCTGACCTTATAGGACTGCTACTGACAACACCAGGTACCGTGCTTTTCAACTGAGTTGTTGCTGAGCCGGGTGGTCTTATCAGCTATTTAAGTTGGCTTCTCGACAGGGTGTGTGAGTTCACTTTGTGTTATTTCCAATAAAAATATTTTTTTTTCACTTTAACTGGAGTGCTCTCTACAGTTAGTACTGGTATACATAGGTGAAAAGGTCCCTGAAGTTACTCTCCTCTCCCAGGCTTCTGTTTGAACTAATAATTCCCCCAGATAATAGCAGAGATTGTGTCATCATGGGTGGGTCTCTAAAGCACCCCCCCACCTCTTAGGGTAACAACTGCAGAAGGAGTTATCCAGTATTTCCTTTGCACAATGATACCCATGCATGGAACCTACTCTGTTGCTGTCAATGCCGCCATCCCATTGCCATTTATTGGCAAAACCAAATGTCATTCTGAAACTCTGAAGTTCCTCCAGAGAGCTTTGACTTTAGCTCCACAAAGACAATGAACGATCTCAGTCAATGTCTTTGTGAATCAACACTGATAACAACAGAAGACTTATGACTCTTCATTGGATAATGGTTCCACCTATTCAAACCAGGCATCATAGCTTTTGTTTATACTCACATGCTCAGATTTTTCAGGGTTTTTTTAACTGTATTTGTCACTTGTCCATCCACTCAGTAGAAAGAGATACACCCATACCCAAATGTATGGGTAAATTTGGGCTCACTTTGTTAACTATTTAAACCCTTTAAAGCACATAGAACAGTGTATGCTGAAGCAGGAGTATATTTACTTTCACCCAAAGCCAGTTGTCCCAAAAGTACCATTGAGAGTCACATATCCTCCAACATTTCACAGATGAAAACTGGGACACACATTGCCAAGCAGTCTCAAAGTGTAGTCTAGATGGTGGCCACCCCCCTCACCATCTGAATGGGAGCAGGGCGGGAAAGGAAGGGAAACCAGTGCAGGCTGTGATCCTGAATGGCAGGAGCCACTGGTAGCCCTTGTGACTGAAGGCCAGAATCCTCTCTGGCCAGAATAAAATCTTGTAATTACTCAACAGGAGGGAAGCCATGGAGCTGAACTCAAAGGAACAGTCCACTTCCCCTCAGAAGCAAGGAGTGAAAGCTTGGTCCAAATCCACACTGGAGATCCAGCCTGCCAAGAAGACATTCCAAACACCCCAGAAGTCCTTACTGGACCAGATGGATGGAGATGAGTCCAAGGGTTCCTGTCCTGTCCCAGCACCCAGCCCCACTCAGCAAGACCAGCAGCAGCAGACCTGAGGACGAGCGGGAGTTTGAGTGTTGACTACCAAGGAGTGGAATCATGACCATTCGTTGTGCTGCTCCTTTGTTTGGCTTTGTTGGTCCAGCTTCATGCTCTTGTGGATGTCACTGTGGTTCTGTCTGTCTGCTGCTGTCTGACTGTCTGTCTTCTCTTTGGAATGAACAACAACAAGAAGAAGAGTGTAGTCCAGATGGCAAAAGTTGTTAATTTAAAAGAATAGATTAGTGAGCAAAAGCTGTAGCAGTTTCCTTTGCCTAAGCCTATTGGGAAAGGCAAGTCTGTAATTCCTCCTCTCTTTTCCCTACTGCTGATTTAACTGTGTACAACTACGTCTGCACTTTGAGTCAATTTGAACCAGTGGAAGTACAGTTGGCACTCCAGATCCATGGATTTGACACCTATGGATTCCACCATCCAGTGCTTGAAAATATTTTTTTGAAAAATCCAAGAAGCAAACTTTGGGGTCAGTTAGATGGGAAAATTAACAGCAGATATTTGTGAACTAACTCACCATCACAGCAGCGTTCATTTGTTTTCACATTTTTTTCTCAAGATTGCTGGTATGGGACGCTATCCATGTTTGAAGTTCACATGGAGCATGCCCATGAGTAAAGACAGTAGCCGTGACTGAATTACTTGCATTATTATTCTCCAAAAGCTCCCACTGTTGCACATTCCCCCCCCCCTTGTTAAATCCAAGACACAGAAGGGCAATCTTCTGCTTAAAAAAAGAGTTGGGTTTTTTTTGCTTTCCACTCAAAAATTGCTCATGATTGCTTCTGTGAAAATCAACGACAGCTCTGGCCACTTCATCACCAGCAAGTCCATCCCCGCACATGACCACTAATCACGTTTTAACTTCTGGAATTCAAAATGGTTGTTCAAATTTTGATTCAAAATGGTTTTGATTCAAAATGGTTGTTCAAATAGGTGAGAATGCTCATTTCTGCATATATGTGTGTGTGTGTGTGTGTATGTACGTATGTATGTATATGTATATATAAAACTTCATGAGAAACAACTAAAATTGTTATCATAGTGCACATGGAGTTTTGGGCCCTCTTCCTTTCTAATATGGTGAATCCCTGCAGGATCTTATCAGGACAAAAAGTATTCCCCTTTCATTCTGTGAGGAGCTTTTTCATCATGTAGATGACCCCCTTGGTTTTGCCAGCACAATTCCTGCCCAGTGCTTGAAGATGGCCAGCTGAAGTCTGTGCTCCAGGGGTTGCGGATGGGCCAAACAATAATGAAAGACGAATAAGGAGAGAACTGGTCCCAACCTCCCAGGCCCTCTTCTGCCCACGCCCAAGAGGTTATCAGTGAGCAAACTCATGAAAACCTCTCAGGGAATGCTTGTTCCATGATATAAGGACAACATAGCCCTTTTAAACAGAAGCAATGCTACAATTTTTGTTGTTGTTGAAATAGATCATGATAATTTCCAGCGACACAGAAAGACAATGGGAAACAATTGCTGAATTTCATTTTCACACCACCTGTTCCATCCCTGCATGCAGTCACCAGCAACTACAATAAAAACAATATCGGGTTTAAATCACTTATGAAAAACAGACAGACAATGAAAACAGTCTGTTTGGTGAATATGTCAGAGCTGAGCAATGTGCAGAGAAGCAGATTTTTTTAAAAAAAGAATCTTGTTTCTCTTTATTTTCTATTTCAATGCAACTTGTACTACAAATGGACCTGCATCTATGCAGGGTAATTTGTGGAAGGAGGTACTCTGAGAATAGCATGCAGAAACTCATCTGTGGCAATGAAGAAGAAAAGAATGAACCTAGGAACGGTCATTCACTGAATAAACTAAGCACACATTTTATGAGGAATTTGCAGAGGTGCCTCCAAATTCATATAAATATTATGTACAGGATATTTTAAATTGTTCTCTTTTAGTCTTTTCATTTATATCTTTATATCTTCATATATCTTTTTTTCTGTTTAGTTTGACTGGTCCATAGTTGTTTTGAACATTGATTAATCATATCAATGTAAAAATAAAGGGGGAAGGACTATAAATTACACAATATTTTAAATGTATGCAAACTTATACTCTAAAAAACAGAGGAGAAGAAACTGTTGGCTTCAGAGGACATGGTTACAAATAACAATGGCTAGGACATTGTTTAGTGGGATAGTTAAATACCCAGTTATATTGATGGCTAACTTTGGATTACTTTAAATACATTAATCAAGGCAGGACTGCTTTGCAAAAGATGTGGACTTGAGGAAAAAGTCTGGGAGTGCTAATACTTTGATTACCTCCACCACTGTCATTCTCTGTGTGATGAAATCTGTTTGAAAGGGGCAAGTATACTAATGTAATGATTCCAACCCCCCTGCAGATGAAGGTGAAGAGCTGAAATCTGAGAAATCTAACTTGCAATCCACATTTTTAAACAACAACAACAACAACACACCACACCCTGGTTTCAGATACAAAGATGCCTTTGTCACTTCCAGTTCAGTTCTTGGTTTAATATGGGGAGAGATAGATAATTAAAACTAAATACTGTCCCTTTCTTCACTTTAAAAAGATGGAAAGAATAATTCATGTTGTGGAATCAAAAGATCACATATGAAGAAATAAATACCACTCAATCTATTTTGATCGCCCACAAAGTTTGGAAGTTCTAATTACAAATAATGAATTACATATAATTAATTCCCTTTTGCAATAACTGAAAGTCATAGCAGCTTGATAGCAACTTTGCAGTCAAGGCTGCATCATGTAGAATTTTGGGATTTGTGGATTGATGGGATAGTTAGAATTCTTTGTTATAGACCTCTACTGTACTTTCCGGAACTACAACACTACAGCCAGAGATCAAAATTAAAGTGTTATTATTAATTATATTTGTGGCTATCAGTGGCATCACTGGGTGTCACCCTCATGGACCTCTTCCCGTACCAGACCATATAGAATCCTTTGCAATCCCAGCAATCTATGCATTCTGCATGTGACTTTGAGGGTTACCGAAAATCTACATATGGGAGAGGAACAAGATGGAAGGCTTGCCTAGCTGGACAGAATGCCAGGGATATTTTTATTTAAAAAAATAACAAATTTCTGCTGAAACACTGCACAAAAAAATTATAGACAGTCATTTTGGTGTCACCCTCTCTGATGGTGTCACCTGGTGTGGTCTACACCCCCTGCACTCCCCTAGTGATACCACCAGTGGCTATGTTAAAAGACAACTTAAGTCAGAATGTAAAAAATCTTTTCCCCCAATGAAATTCCAGGAATAATATGCTATGTTGTTTCTAACTTCTCTGTCTCTATTACCAACCTTGCTAGAATGGCAGTTTTAGCTTCGGTGGTGAGAGCCATGAGGTGAGACAGACAGCAAAGAATAGGGAGGAGGGTAGGAAGGGGAAGGCTGTGTCACCAGTGTAGTTCCTCATGGTGTGGCATGGGTGCAGAGGAAAAATGTACTGGGTACATGAATGATGAGAGGAAAATAAAGAGAGAATGTGTGGAGGGACTAGATGTGGGGGTGAGAAGAAATGGAGGAAAAGGAGAGATAGAGACACATGGAGAAAGAGGGAAAGAATGACAGAATGTACAGATCTGGAGCAGGTATGAAGCAGGAGGGGTTGATGACATGGAAGGTGAAAGGCAAGAACAGAAAAGAGGGACAGGGGAAATAGGTATTGGAAGTGTATAGGATGACATGGATATTGAAGACAATGTTGGTGAAAAAGACTTTGGCCTCATCTACATGGGCCAGAATATGCCACCTTCAAGTGGCATATTCTGGCCCCAGATCAAGCCTGTTGTTTACATTTCTAAAAATAAATGGATTGAAACTGAGAGGTTGACTGATTTTCTTGCTGCTAGAAGTGAAGGAGGTACAGCCATTCCTTCTTTACTTGAATAACAAAGGAACTGCTATAGGTGCAGTATGAAGCGACTGTAATGCTTATAACCTAGAAGGGCCAAAGCTTCTTGTTGAAATGCAGCTATTGCCACCATCCCATGAAAACAACCATATGTGCCGAGATAAGCTCCAAATCTAATGTGTAACAGCATTTTAAGGTAAGCACTGCTCAGAGTGGCAGACTTCCTCAGTTGCTGTTTTGCATATAACAAATAATGTGTTGGATGTGCTGCATGTTTTTGAAGGTGAAGTGCCTTTTATTCTACAGTATTTTCCCCCTCCCTTAGGATTTCTTTCTTATTTGTCCTTCAAAGTATATGTCCTGAAAAATGGAAAGAAATCATGGAGGCCAGTGGAAGAAGAAAAGGAAAAATAAGATAACCTGAAGAGAAGGAGAGTGATGCCCCCCCACTGGGGGAGGCAGTAGATAGGCAGTGTCTGTTTAAATAAAATATTTCCACCTGAGGCTACGGTAATTGTTGGATGAGCAGTGGAGGATTTTCTTTCCCCCACTAAAAAGGATATAAACAATATACCTAAGATTCTGATTTTTATTGTATGGTATTCTTGCTGATGGGAGCTGGATCTGGCTTTGTGTCATATGAGGCTATCAGGTGGCAGTATAGGTAGGGTTGCCATAATTCTCTACCACAAAACCAGGACAGAGCACCCACAGGGGGAGGAGGGAGCCTTCTTCTCTCCCCATCTCCCCATGAAGAGGGCACCCAGAGCACCTGTGGGCAGGGGAAGAGGAGGAGGATGCGCAGGCTCACCAGAATTCCAGGTGCAAAGCAAGAGGGTGGGCAGGGGCACACAGGGAAGGAAGTGGGCAGGCAGGGGAAAGGCAGGAGGGAGTGCCACCCCAAAACCCTGCCATCTGGAAGAGGACCATCCCCTACCCTCCGTCCCACCATCACTACATCAGCCTGAGGGGTGGGGCTGCTCAAAGCAGCAGACAGATCCCAGATTCTTCCAGCTCTGGAGGAGAGAGCTCTTCCCTCCAGAGCTGGAGCAATCTGGGATCTGCTGCTTTGAGCAGCCCAGCTGGACAGGACAATTTTAGTCCCTTTAATCCAGGAGTTTCTCAGATATCCAGGATGTATAGCAACCCTAAGTACAGGTTGAGTTTCTCTTATCTGGAATTCTGAAATATTCCAAAATCCAAAACTGTCCACATGGGTGGCTGAGTTAGTGAAAATTGTGCTTTTGGGTTGTTCAGTGTACATAGACATTGTTTCATGCACAAAATTACTGTATTTAAAATATTGTGTACAAAAATACCTTCAGCTGTGTATAAGGTGTATATGAAACATAAATGATTTTTGTATTTAGACTTGGGTCTCATCTCCAAGATATCTCATTATGTTTTCAAGTATTCCAAAATCTGAAATATTCTGAAATCTAAAATACTTCTGGTCCCAAACATTTCAGAGAAGGAAAATTCAACCTGTATTCTAGTATTTTTTCAGTTAAAAACTAAATGAAAAAAAAAGTTATTTTTGTTAACAGGAAATGTAAAAATTGAAACTATAATGATAACTAACTACTGAGATCCCTGGAATTCTGACATTAGTACGGTAAGTCGTTTTTTAAAAAAGTAGCTCCCACTCTCTGGTCTCCCTTAAAGGACTTTTTTTTTTAGCAAGAAGTGTGTGAATATGGATTAGTTCCATTTCTTGGTTTGCCAAACCAGAGGAGTGTTTTTATGAGTGTTGTTTCCCTGTAAAGGAAAATAGATCCATCCAGACTAGTCCAGAAACTAGAATTGCATCCTTTTTTTTCGTTCTCTATTGCTCATGTATTTCTTTTAAAAAAGTATTGCTTGGAAATACTTCCTCTAATGTGTTGCAAAAATGCTGCATCATTTTTCAATTATTAAACCCAAGTCTACTTGTTTTTTAAATAAACATTTTAATGGTTTTCAAGGTTATTCAAAATGGGAAAATCACAACTTTTTTTTTAAAATATGTAACCTCTGTTGAACAATGCAGGAGATAATTTTCCCTCTGGCTTTGAATTTTAAAGCCATTTTTAATCTAAATCTAGTGCCTTCATGGTACAAAGCTTTAATTCTATGTACAATCCTCCCAGTGCAGGCTTCTCAGTGGATTAAAACTCTTTCCAATGAATCTTTGCTTGGAAGATTAGCAGGTGAATATATTATTTCACAAAACCATATTCAAGAATCAAGAAGCAGTAGGGACCCAGTGGAGTTTGAGGTCGGTATTGTAAGGATATTAATAACTTCAGTTTTTCTCTCCCCCTGCAATACTTCTTATGGGGCAAAAATAGATTTACTGGAAAATAGCCAGGAGCATCAGAACTGGAAAGTTTCTTATTTCCTTTATCTCTCGAATCTTGGTTACAAGGATTAATGAGCTGAAGAGGGGAGCTTTGTGTTGCAAGTACTGAGTACATCTTATAGTCTTTGTAACAAACTTTTTATTGATTTAGTACGAATTGCATTTCATTAGGAAGGCCATTCATCAGCAGCAAGGAGGTATTGCTGCTTTAGAACTTTAGTAGAACTGGTTTTCTACCTTCTTGCATCAAGAAAAGGAAGAATCAAGTTGATGATACCAAAATTAACCAGGCATTGTGAGTTACATCTTCCTCTAGGGAGGTGATTTAATAAAT
The DNA here is from genome assembly GCA_030847615.1 of Gambelia wislizenii. Lineage (NCBI taxonomy): Eukaryota > Metazoa > Chordata > Lepidosauria > Squamata > Crotaphytidae > Gambelia > Gambelia wislizenii. The sequence continues at coordinate 27,405,396 of JAUMIR010000011.1, read as the reverse complement.
CATTATGGAGAGGTGAAAGAGAAATCACTGAAGGCAGAAAAAAGAGATTCAGGAATGTAAAAGTGCTAAATTTAGGAGATTATCAGATGCATTAAAAGTGGTGTTATACAAATGCCAGAAGATCGCAAAAGGGCTCCCTTTTCAGACAACATAATTCCCCCCTCATTATGCACCCGTTCTGCTGCTGCTGCTTTCTATTGATGCGAGAAGCCGTCAATAGATCCCCTGTTCTATGTATGTTCTAGATTTGCCTATGTGTGACAAGGTACCCTGTTATGTTGGTGAGATCTCAGCGTCAATGGGAGGTCCCTTCTAGAACACTGCTAGGTGAGATTGGGACATACAGATAAGCTACCCTCTTTTTTGTACCTTCCCTGGGTTACTTGTAAATTTCTTAGTGTGTGTATGTGCTTTTTAAAACATTTTGGTGTGTATTTTTGTTTTTACTTTTGAATTTCCCACACTTGTGCATTCTCGTGAGAATCCCATGGGATTTTGATCTGGGAAGTGAATGGAGCTCTGTTAGAGCTCCTTTCACTCCTGGGCTGCCCTGTCAACTGGAGAGGAGGTAAGTGCAGTGGGGATGGTGATTGTGGTGGGACTGGCATGGGACAGGGGCAGGAGTGGATATTGTGGAACAGGAATACCTTTTTTTTTGTTCCTGTCTGATAATCTCCTTAGATACAAACCTAAATCTGGTTGCTAATCCAAACTAGTGCAGGCCCACTGAATCAATGGAACTTACCTATGAGCTGACTTACCCAATTCCCATTAATTCTATGGGTCTTCTGTAGCCAGGACTAGCAATTCAATTTAGCTTACAGATTTGGGTCTTAAGACAAGTCAACATAAGGAAGTTCATAGAACAAAAATTTCTTATCCTCTTTTCCACCCTGCAACATCATATGCCATCCTGCCCCACCCTAACTATGGAAGGTGCCTTCCTGAACAATATGGTCATGATGGATCAAAACCATGGTAAGTAATTATACTTTCAAACCATATTATCTCAAGTCTTTCTCCAGGTTACGCTAGATAAACATCCAGTACCAGATCCTGCTTTTGTCAGGGGCAGGGAGCATGTGCCCCCCCAGATGTTTCTGGACTACAATTCCCAACAGTCCTATCCAGTGGAGCCAATGATGAAGGATTTGCGTGGCTGCAGTCCCAAAACATCTGGGTAGCCATAGCTGCCTGGCCTTAATTTAGGGTCTCAGATTATGAAGGCCTTCTAACAACAGCTTTTAAAAGTAAGACTGAGGCCAAATCCACACTGCACAAATAATCCAATTTGATACTGGTTTATTTGCCATGGCTCCTTCCCATGGAATCCTGGGTTTGTTAGTTTTACAAGGTCTTTAGCCTTCTTTGCTGAAGGGTGCTGGTGCCTCACTAAACTACAAACCCCAGGAATCCATAGGAAGGAGCCATGACAAATAATCCAGTTTCAAACTGGGTTATTTATGTAGTGTGGATTTGGCCTGAGATCTGCATTGTACATGCAGAGTATGATGTTCCATGAATGCAATCCTGTACCTCTTTCCCTGTCTACTGACAGAAAATGATGGCAGGGGAGCTTGGTTATAGAGAAGGGTGGAACAGTATCTGAATAACAAAGACTCCATCCTATGCTTGCTGTGGTTCTCCAGAGAGAACTCTTCTCTTCCTTCCTCTATGGATAATCGCATCAAGGATGGGAGGTGACTCCTACTGCTCCGCTATCTCCCTACCCCCTTTCTATATCTACTTAACGGCCATAGGACTGCCCCACAAGGTTTGGCAGTTGCTGGGAAAAGTTTTAGATGGAGCTAGTGAGTAGCCCCTTGTACCCCATATACAATATAATAATTCAGTGGAACCCACAGAGCAAAGCAGAGTCATGGCTCAAGATGCTCAAAAGAGCATTCTTTTGTTAGAAAAACAAAACAAATGGAAAGTTTTTGGCTTCTGTAGACAGTCGGACCCCCATATCCGCAAGGCTTCAGTTCCCTGACTTACCACAGATACTGGAATCTGTGGATTACAGCAAACCCTATTAAAATAAAGGACCTCCTGGTAAAAACATATAATAGAGTTGCATTGGGAAACCTAGAAGATGCCTACAAGGGATGCCTCTCTAGGCATTTTTTAGAGTAACTCTGTGGTATGGTATGCGTCTCTATTTTGTGTCCCGTGGATGACTGAAACTGCATATCTCAGTTCCATGGATAAGGGGGTCCAACTGTACTCCCAAGGTCATCCTTAGGGACTATTTAGAACCAATGTTCAAAAATTTCTGCACCAGGAACAATCAAATTATTTATGAACAAGTGAAAGTCCAGAGTTTTCCAAAATTTGTTTCTAAATATCTCCTGTGGAAGCCCTTGGGATTATACACAGGCTGAAATGCAACAGACTTTTCTTTTACTAATAAAACAAGTATCTTTTGACTATCCAAAATAAGCCATACATGTGTATAACATTGAGTTGCATATGTATCGGTTACTAATAGGATTCCAGCCTAAATTTTAAGTTCTGCTGAATTGTTAGAAAAATATGCATGAGGTGGGGGTGAGAGAATGAGGCCTCTCAAATTTGTCAGCACTAAGGGCCTGCCTCTGTTTTAACTTGGTCCTGGTAAGCCCCAGGGAGATGGTGGGAGAAAGAGTACAAGGGGTCCTACATCCCCTAGGTGTCCTCAGACAACTCAGTGTACTCTTGTCTCTGGACTTATCTACATGGGCTAAATACCCTGGCTTGCCTCTGTCTCAGAGCCCTGCAGTCCATATGATGCAAGGCTTTTGCCCTGTTCTGAACCCGGGTAGTCCTCAACACCCCCGGGGTAAACCGATAAACCTCTATAAGAAAATATCCAGTTTACTCTGTTACCAGCAACCAAAAATGGTTTCGGCCCCATGTGTCTACAGAAGCCCATCCAGCATGTTGGACCTCACTCTCCCAGAAGCCAGGCAGGGGTCCTGCAGCATGTGACATGCAGAGGGCCTTGATCACATGTTGCAGACCCTCTTTCTGCCTTCTGAGACAGTAGAAAAAATGGTGGTGGTGGCAGTCCAGGGACAGGCTGGCATTCCTGTATTGACTCTGGCCCATTTTGTTCAGGTAACAGGTGCAGGACAGGCCAGCTACATCTGGCTGGTGTAGATAAGCCCTCTGTCTCTATCTAACAGAGGGAGGGAGGTAACTATCCTTTGCACATATCCCGCTAAGTACTCCACGTAGACTTCATCCCTGCAGGCGATCTGCCTACCCAGGAGATCACCCATAGCAATTAGGAAGCATTAACCTTCTTTGTCAAACCCCAGATTCTAACCAAGGATTGCTTTAGTTTGTGGAGTGTGGGACTATGACTGGAGGTCAGGGTTCGAATCCACGCTTGGCCATGAAAACCCACTGAGGACATTTTCAGATGCCCCTTACCACGCAAGCAGCCTCCGGAGCAGTAACGAGGCTGCTGTGTGGCAGGGGGTCCTTTTTGGATGCTGCCGTCCCTCTTCTGGGATAATTCGTGGCACATATGTGAGGCTTCGGAAGCAGCCACGCCATATTTCAATCACGGAAGTTGCCCGTGATTAGAATATGGCATGGCTGCTTCCAAAGCTTCATGTATGTGCCATGAATGGGACGGCGATGTCCGAAAAGGATCCCCTGCTGCGCAGCAGCTTCGTTACTGCTCCAGTGGCTGCTTGCACAGTAAGGGGCATCTGAAAATGTCCAGGGTGATCTTGGGCAAGTCACAGACTCAGAAAACCCCATGATAGAGTCACCTTAGGGTTGCCATAAGTCAGAAACAACTCTTGAAGGCAAACAACAACTGTTGTGATAGACCTATTCACAGCAATCTGTCAGACAGTGATGTTACAGCTACCCTTTCTGACCCTTTTGAGTCTTTGATGCTATACAAGAAATTACTTCTCACAATCTGGAAAATACTTTCTGACAGCTATTTGTAGTAAACAGATGCACTTTCTAACCTACATTGGTGCTATAGAACAGTCAGAACTGATTTCCAAGAAGGTCAACTTTTTAAAAGACCCCATGCTTCCTAAATCAGACCAGGAGAACTTGTGACCACCCCGAAGATCGGGTTTGGCCACATTTTTTTCCCTGGTGCAGGACTGCTCTCCCTTTCCCCCAGAAAACTGTATCATAGGGCTGAGGCTTAAACTGATCTAGAAATAGGATTCTTTTTCTTCACCTTCTCCTGTTGCATCTTTCTCTAAACTAGAAAAGCTCCAAACAAGACAGGCAAAGTTGCCTTGGAGAGCATTTTGGCTCCCCTCATAAGTTTTAAAGAACTTAATACTGCCTTTATGTTCTTCCAAAAATGGAATACAATACTGATAATCAGAGGCAAGACAAGTCCCAGTATTCATCACTTGTCATCCTCATCTGACAATAGCATATTATATTTTCAATAGATGTGCTTGTAAGCAAACAATGAGTGACATATATGATGGTGCCTTTCTGATATTATCATTTGAATTATCAAATGGAGAAGATCAGGGATGACATTTCAGACTTGGCCCAAATATTCTGCATAAAACAGTTCAGATCCCAAAGAGAATTTAAGTTGAAGCTGTCACCTTTGACAGCACTGAATTCTGATGGAAAATGAATGTCTATCCAGGCTCCTTCCTACATCTCTCTCATGACAGGACAGTTGGATAAACTCCACTATCAACATCAATGGTGATGGTCTTCTCTTGGGTTTGACTACTTTGAGCTCTGTTAAAGCTTAAAGCTCATGAAAAAGAGACAGCCATTCCTAAGTATACACAGTTGAGGGCAGGTTTACCCTGACTGCAACATGTCAAACAGAAGATATTCCACCAGTCTTGCATGATAAACCTTTGTGTTCCAGTTGTACATGGTTGGTGGGCAGGTGCTTGAACTCTGTACATTGAATCACCACTTGTGTTGGCCTGTTTTAGGATGTGTGTGATTTTCTCAGGAAGATGGTAGTGTCTGTTCCATATAACCAAGTCCAGGAGGCTTTGCCTATAAAATGCAAGCACAGATAAAGAATCTGTCATGGTCATGTTCATCATTCAATTATCCATCATTGCATATTAGATACACAATTGGTTTAGAATCGGGGCATACAACATTTTGTTCACTTTTTTTATTTATTTATTTATACCCCGCTCTTCAGCCACAAGGCTATCAGAACGGCTTACAAATTGTTTTAAGCAATAGCTATTTACACATCTAACTGCATTAAACAGTTTCCAATGTGTGTTAGCACCTAGTCACCTAGTCACAGCTCTCCCCCATATGAAATTCTGATATTCCTCAAACTGCTGACTGATCATGTTATTATCTCTATGAATAAATACAGATTTTTGGCATTAGGAGCAGAAAATCACTTATATTTTCAATTGCCTAGCCTTTTTTTTCATATAGAAGCAATATAGATAAGATCAAAGATTATAAAACTTTCATCAGGAAGCTTCTTATAAGAAAATTGGACTGGACCACTGAACTGATCAAAGGGCTAAAGATCTTCAGACAATTGGTATTAGATATCAACAGCCCTTTCCTTGTTGTGTATTACCCAATAGTTGAATGATCTGAAGAGCCCAGAGGGATGATGGAAGAACAAAAAATGCCATTAAGCAGAGAATAATAATGGCTTTTTGTGTTGCCATTAATGACCTACAATTATGCCAATAGTCTACTGGATTACAGTATTTCTCAGAAGATATATGGCTTCCAAGACTAATTCTGCACTGCACCTTTGGGATCTTTTAAGAGCAACAATTGAGAAAAAGTCTAGCATGGGAATGGTGACCTTTCTTTTTGGATTATACTCTGAATTTGAATTTGATCATTTCCATTGTAACGCATTAAACAAGATATCCAGTGCATAACCAGAAAGATTCTAGCAAGACTGTATCACAATATGTGCATTTGAGATAAAGGAACATGTAATCAAACAGAACAGGGCAGAGAGAAAAAGAGGAGAAAGTTTGTCAGAGCAAGGAAGAGATCAGAACAAACAATTCTGTTTTCATTGTCCAAATGGATGTATATGAAAGGTCAGCTAACAGAGGCAGACTGCCCAAAGCAAGGAATGTCAGGAAAGCAAAGTAATGAAAAAATGACAGACCAGACAAACTCACCGGGTCAAACCAATGATCCATACCACCTGATATTCAGACTTTGTCAGTGGGTAGTCAGGTGTGTTAGAGAAAGATCTCTCTCTCTCTCTTTCTCTCTAAATCATTGCTTGCTTAGGAAGGGAGATTCTTAGGAAAGAGGACCATGGGGGGGGGGTAACCAACAACTTGAAAAACATTGGCGCCTTTTAAAAATCTTGCTGCTCTTTGTCTAATTGTAGTAGTCAGATGAAGTTAAAATATTGTGATCTTGGATGATGGCAAATAATTCAGGCAGATTGATTTACCGTATATTCCGGCGCATAAGACGACTGGGCGTATAAGACCACCACCCCAATTTCCAGCCAAAAATCTAGGCTTAGGCATATATTCATCAGATAAGACCACCCCCCCCCAATTTGGCTGGGTGGGGGAGCCTTGCCAGCTGATCCACTTTGTTTCCCAACTCATGAGGATCTCCTCGTGAGTTGGGAAAGCGAACAGGATCAGCTGGCAGGGCAACATTCGCCCCTCTCTTCAACCTTCCAGTCAAACTGGACTCGAAGGTGGAGGAAAGGGGCGAAAATGCCCAGTTTGCCTCAGCAGCCCCATTCCCTCCGTCTTGGCTCTTCCAAAGGGGACCAATGTGGGGGAAGCTGGGGCAGCCGCGGCAAACCCCTAGATTCTCCCCCTCTCCCCACCTTCAAGGAGATTTCCCCATTTGGCTCCATAGGGAGGATGTGGGGCCATGGAGCCAAACCCCAGGATTCGCCCCCTCTCCCCACCGTCAAGGGAGAGGGAGCGAATCTAGAGATTTAACTCCACAGCCCCGATCCCTCCTTCTGGGCTCCCTCCTCCCGCGATTCCCCAACCCACAGGAGGCTGCCAAGTCTCCTGGTGGTTGGGGAATGCAGGATGGCCAGCTGGCTGGGGGGGTGGAGGGAGGGGGCTTCGCAGCCACCCCCCTCTCCAAAGCGTGGCTTTGGGGAAGGGGGGTGGCTGGGTGGAGGGTGGCTGGGGGTAGGGGGCTTAGCAGCCACCCCCCTCTCCAAAGCGTGGCTTTGGGGAAGAGGGGTGGCTGGGTGGAGGGTGGCTGGGGGGGTGGGGGTGGGGTCTTCGCAGCCACCCCCCCTCTCCAAAGCGAGGCTTTGCGGAAGGGGGGTGGCTGGGTGGAAGGTGGATGGGTGGGTGGGGGGAGGGGGCTTCACAGCCACCCCCCTCTCCAAAGCAAGGCTTTGGGGAAGGGGGGTGGCTGGGCGGAAGGTGGATGGGTGGGTGGGGGGAGGGGGATTCGCAGCCACCACCACCCTCTCCAAAGTGAGGCTTTGGGGAAGGGGGGGTGACTGGGCGGAGGGTGGCTGGGTGGCTGGGCGGAGGGGGCTTTGCAGCCACCCCCCTCTCCAAAGCGAGGCTTTGGGGAAGGGGGGTGAATGGGCAGAGGGTGGCTGGGTGGGTGGGGGGAGGGGGCTTCGCAGCCACCCCCCTCTCCAGAGTGAGGCTTTGGGGAAGGGGGGTGGCTGGGCGGACTGTGGCTGAGTGGCTGGCAGAGGGGGCTTCGCAGCCACCCCTTGTCTCCAAAGCGAGGCTTTGTGGAAGGGGGGTGGATGGATGGAGGGTGGGCGGGTGGCAGGGAGGAGGGGGCTTCCCAGCCACCACCCCCTCCCCAAAGGCACATGGATGGATGGAGGGTGGGCAGGTGGCAGGAAGGAGGGGGCTCCCCCGCCACCCCCACTCCCCAAAGGCGCGATTCCACACCTTTGGGGAAGGGGGGTGGATGGACGGAGGGTGGGCGGGTGGCAGGGACAAGGGGGCTTCCCAGCCACCCCCCCCAAAGGTGCGATTCCACGCCTTTGGGGAAGGGGGATGGATGGACGGAGGGTGGGTGGGTGGCAGGGAGGAGGGGGCTCCCCCGCCACCCCCCAAAGGTGCGATTCTGCACCTTTGGGGAAGGGGGATGGATGGACGGAGGGTGGGTGGGTGGCAGAGATGAAGGGGCTCCCCCCCACCAACCTCCCCAAAGGCGCGATTCCGCACCTTTGGGGAAGGGGGGTGGATGGACGGAGGGTGGGTGGGTGGCAGGGAGGAGGGGGTGGGCAGGTGGCAGGGACGAGGGGGCTTCCCAGCCACCCCCCCAAAGGTGCAATTCCGCACCTTTGGGGAAGGGGATGGATGGACGGAGGGTGGGCGGGTGGCAGGGAGGAGGGGCAGTTTGCGAAGAGGCAGGAGATAGGCAAGGAGGCGAAGCAAAGTATATCCGGCGTATAAGACGACTGTCAATTTTGGAGGGCACTTTTGAGTGCTCAAGAGTCATCTTATACGCTGGAATATACGGTATTTAACAGGGTGCTTGGGTTGCAGCCCTCTGCATGTTTAACCTAGCAGGATTTACTTTAGAATAACAACCATCCTCCTAGAATCACATGGGGGCTTGCTGTTCGCTGGCAGGCCATTTTGCTGCCTGACCGTCCGCCCCAACCTGAAGCCCTCTGTGGGCACACACACCCTTTCCCCACCCAAGCAGGGGGGGCAGGCGACTGCATGGCTGGTCTCCTTGGGGGCCACCATCTTCGGCTCATCTCCTTCCCAGCAGTCCCTGCTGCTGGGGGAGGCGGGAAGGTGGCAGCCAATCATGATGGCCCAGCCCAGCCCTGATTGGCTGGCCAGCAGCAAGGGGGAGGGTCACAGATGTGCAATGTGGCCCTTTCAGACGGGAACCTGACACAGCACATACGGCACTTGAAGGCTGACCAGCGTGGCCGCGGGGCCACCTTGCAGCTGCGAAGGGTGGTGGGATCCTCTCCGTGCCCGGTGACCTGCTTGCAGGATTTTATGCGGGCAAGAGGCCCTGCTAGCAGACCCCTGTTCAGGCACCTGGACGGGCTGCTGCTGACTCGGTTTCAATTTGTAAGTGTGCTGAAGAGGGTCCTGCATTGGATGGGGCTGCCGGCAGAAGAGTTTGGCAGTCACTTGTTCTGGATAGGAGCTGCAACCATGGCAGCGACCAGGGGCTTGTTGGCAGAGTCCATCATGAGATTGGGGCCGTGGTGGTCCAGGGCCTATGCTGCATACATTCAGCCCGACTGAGAGCTGTGGGCATGGCCAGGGGCCACTACAGACCAGTAGGACTGCCTGTTGATGGGGATAATGGTTGGCGGAAGGCTGTTCCCATGGGGAATGCCTTGATGGGAGATGGGTCGTGATAATGGAGTAAGATAACAGGTCTTCATTAAATTCAACTTTAAGTACAAGTTCAAGTTCAAGTTCAAAGGAAACCCCTCCCCTTGCTTATAACATCTCCTTGTTTGCAGAGGAGGAGAGAAAGTCGGGTGGGTCAGCCCAGCTATCATCTCTCTCCTCCAAGGGGTGTCGGGATTGACTGACATGTAGCCATTGATCCGCATGGGTGGGTCAATGAGAGATCACGACCCATACATGACCGCCAACCATTTAGCTTGCAAATTGCAGCCAATTTTATTGCCAACAATGTATTACTCTCCTACAACATACTTGCTAACCTGTATTTAACCCATGTTTTCCAAAGATGTAGTCAATATATATTTGTTAGAAACCACAGTGTGTGGATGTCTCGTTATTCAGGAGGGCGGAGGGGGCTGTACGGTCTAGGTCCGCAAAGTTGGAGTGGGTCGTGTAGGCCATTTATTTCATCCCTCTGCTCAATGTAAGAAATGAGTACAAAGCCTCCCCAATAGATTGTTGGCCTTTTCCTGCTTAAAATCCAGTGAGAAGACTCCACTTTCCATAGGTAATGGTTTCCATCTTCATTCTCCTAATGTTCAACCAAAATCTATCTTCCTCTGCCTTAAGCCCATTAGTTTTAGTCCTGGCCTTGGCAATAGGAGAGAAACAGACTTTGCCCTCTTCTATGTGACACAGGGGTTTTTTTGTGTGAACTTTATTTATTAAAGATTTTAAACACATTAAAAAGAGAGAGAAAAGGGAAAGAAGAGGATTGTGAGACAGAAGGAGAAGAAGAGGAAGAAGGAGAAGAAGAAGTAGAAGAGGGAGAAAGTAAGGAAGAAAGAGAAGGAGAGTCAGAGGAAGAAACAGAAACAAAAGATAGGAAATTGATAGATCAAGAAGAAAATAGGGATAAAGTTAAAAGGAAAAAAAGAGAACAAGGAAAAAAACTAAAAGTAGGAGTTAAGATGTTAAGGAAAATCTTGACATGGAATGTACGAGGTTTGAATATTCCACAGAAAAGGGGGAAAAAATCATTATTTGGAAAAACAGAAATTAGATATTATATGTTTACAAGAAATACATATTAAAAATAAAGATCTTAAATTTATGAAAAATCAGAAATTAGGTGATTTTTTTGCTGCAACGACAGAAAAGAAAAAAGGTGTAATAATATATATAAACAGAAAGTTTGAAGCAAAAGAAGTATTCAAAGATCCAGAGGGTAGATTCATAGGTATAGAAGTATATTTTGAAAATACTAAGATGTTAGTGGTGGGACTATACGCAGCTCTAAATAATAAAACAAAATTCTACTCTAAATTATGGAAAGAGGTCTTGGAAGCAGAATTTGATGAATTAATCATGATGGGAGATTGGAATGGGGTATTAGACCCATCTCTTGACAGATCTAATAAAAAGAAAGGGAAAGAAAATAGAGGGAAACTACCAAAAGAGTGTTTTGAGATGATGGAAAATCTAGCACTGGTAGATACCTGGAGAAATATGGGAAACAAATAGAATATACATGTTTTTCAGATAGACACCAATCCTGGTCAAGAATTGATATGATATGGATGTCTAAAAGTGCATGTAAAAGAATTCAGAAGATAGAGATAAAGAATAGATTATTCTCTGATCATTGCCCAATACTGTTATCCCTGAAGATAAATAAAAAAAATTTTCTTGGAAATTAAAAGATTATTTGCTGAGGAATGATGAAATAGTTCAGAAAGCAAAATAAACCTTAAGATACTTTTTCGAGGAAAATATGGTAAAAGGCACACCAGCAGAAATAGTTTGGGATACCAGCAAGGCAGTGATTCGAGGATTCTTTATTCAGAAAGAGATAGAGCAAAAAAAGAAAAGAAGAGAAAGAGTGAAACAACTAGAAGAGAAAATAGAGAAAAAAGAACAAGAATTGAAGAATAATCCTAAAAAGGTAAAACTAATTAATGAGATTAAGATTTTGCAGAATCAAATACATTTGGAAATGACAGCTGAGATAGAAAGGAAATTAAGATATACAAAGCAAAAATACTTGGAAAACGCAAATAAACCAGGGAAATGTTTGTCTTATAAGATAAGAAAAGAAAAAGAGAAGAAAATAACATCTGAAATAAGAGTAGGTGAAGAGTCATACAGACAGCAAAAGAAAATTAAAAACCTTTTTTATAATTATTTTGCTGCATTATTCATGGAGCAAAAACAAATAGAAGAAAAAAAGAAGAAATTAAGGAATATCTAAAGAGAGAGAATATACCACAAATAACAGAAGATCAGAGGAATGAGTTAAATAAAAAAATATCAATGGAGGAAATCCAGAAAGCCATAAGAAAATTAAAATTAGGGAAGGCGGCGGGGCCGGATGGTCTTTCAGCTCTATATTATAAAACATTTGGTGAAGAATTAATGATACCTCTATACCAGATAATAAATAATATCCAAGAAGGGAAAAAAAAACCCAAATACATGGGGGGAAGCAAATATAAGTCTGATCCCGAAAGAGACAAAAGACCCTAAAGAAATAAAAAATTATAGACCAATCTCTTTGTTAAATTTGGACTATAAGATTTTTACATCTATAATAGCAGAAAGATTAAAAGAAGTACTAAAGAATTGGATACATGAAGATCAGAGTGGTTTTCTGCCGAATAGATATCTAAAAAATAACATAAGAATGGTGATAGATATTCTGGAATATTTTGAAAAACAAAATCATAAGAAATTAAGCTTGATTTTCATTGACGCTGAGAAAGCATTTGACAACCTAAATTGGGGATTCATGTTCCTTAGACGTTCTTATTATTATTGTTTCTTTCTTTTTATTACTCGTTTCTTTATCTTCTCATTTTTCTTCTTTCTGATCCTCTTCTCTACTTAATTTTTTAAGAAAATCTTTAGCTTTTCCTATGTTGTTTATTTTATATTTCCTGAATCTATAAGTAAATGAAACCCCTTCTATCTTTTCCTAAATAGCTTTTAGACTCTGTTCGGGTCCTTATCTTTTGCTCTCCTTTGTTCCTTTCTTATTTACCTTTCTTATATTTTGTCAATTATCTCTAAATTAGCATTTCATCTCCTTCCCAATCAATTTCCAAAACTTAATCAATGGTAATAATTAAACAACCTTAAATCAACCCCTTGTATAGGTTAATTCCCCACTCAATAGTTGATCTGGTATTAGGTTAACTATTTATAACACAACATTCCCCACTGATTTTTAACACAAATCAAACCAAACAGATCCCTCCCCGATGGTTTGTTTCACTATATTTCTTACTACTTTCATGTTACTTGCTCATTACAGTTTTTTTTAAACCCCTCTACAGGTTTTTCTTTTTTCTTCTTCTTTGTCTTTATCTTTATCTTCTCTGCTTTTCCCTCTCTATTTCTTCTCAATTTGTTATCTTCCACCTTGTACTCTAATTTCTCTCATGTCCAGTCTTTTCCCGTTGTTTCTTATCCCTTTTTCTTTTCCACTGCATTTCAAAACTTCTTTCTCCACTGTTTCCACTTTGTTTCCCACTGCCTGTTATCTCTCCTTCCCAGTCAGATACTTTGTAGCTTTGTAGCTTTCGCTGTTTCTCCTCAGTCTAGTCCATTCTGATTTATACAATGTCTCTTTAAGACTTCACTTCTGCTTCTATTCTCGCTTCCCAATGCAACCGAACACAATCAAACACCTCTCTTGGTCAGCTGTACTGTTTAAGTCCACTATATTCTTATAATTAAAGTTTTTCCACGCTATCCATTTTTCCCTCCAACTTTCATATCTTTAAGTATTTCAAGCCACCACACCTTATCTCCAAATGGGGTCTACACCAATGTTCTTCACCTTGCTGTGTTTTTCCCCCCTCAGTCTTTCAGTCCTTGGGGTTTCCCCTCCTTTCTCCTATCTTTACGAGGGTTCCAACTTCCTATCACCCTCTTTTTATATATATATATATACGCTTCCCTTGTAGTAAAATATTACCTTCCTCGAGGATTCACCACCAGATTTTTCCTTATTAATTCCATTGCTTTGTTTAAAAGTGGTGACGACAGTGCTCGTGCTGCTTATTAGGCAGCTACCGCACGGGGCTGTGCTCGGCTCCCCGACCGCCTCAGCCTTCTCCCAGCCACGTCAGCCAGTCTGTTCTTCAACTCCCTCCTCCTTTCTTCCTTCTGTGGCTCACTGGCTGGCACCGGTCTTCACGGAGCTCCTCTGAACCCCCTATTCCTAGGGGATAATTCACTCTGCCTGTTTTAAATTTTAACGGCAGATTCTAACCCCGTGCGTGGTCGTGCCTAAGCGTTCTTGCTCGACACGTCTGTTCATGCCACCATCTTCACCGGAAGCCCTCCAAGGCTGTTTTTTGCCTCCCCCCTATGTGAAACAGTTTGAAGATTACTACCGTGGCTAACCATCCTTATCTTTTTTTTCTCCAGACTAAGCATACCCAGTTCCTTCAGTCTCTCCTCAAATGACTTGTTTTATCTATCCTTGACTAGGGACTGAAAGAATATTCACTGTTACTCTTTTTCCAAGTGAAAAGTTGATTTCTCAAAAGTTGGGAAACCCAGTCAGGAGGAATAACACTGGGGGGAGAAATGCACCAAGTACTCACACATCCCAAAGAATTTCAGAAAATCCATCTGCACAGAAATATTTGTTGTTGTTGTTGTTTTCAAAAATTGTGGATTTTTTGCACAAACCCCCATGATTTTGGAAGAAACCCCCACTGTTTCCATGTGGGTTTGTTTTCTTTTTTTAAAACAAAACAAAACAAAACATGGGCTTTACTGAAAGAGTGTGATTTTTGTACAAAAATACAGTATGTGTATTTCTTGTAAGTGTTTTCTTGTGAAGGAAACATATTTTTTGCACAAGAACACATCTTCCCTCCCCACAACAAAAATGTGTATTTCTGCACAGAAGACTTTCCCAAAACAATTCAGGCTATGTAAGTTTTAAGCAAAAGCAGAATTCTCAGCTCTGTGTTATTTTTCCTGAATATTCTACTGCATGGAAATATTCATTTTCTCCTTCAGTAGGGATAAAACTATGGAAATTATTGACTGTTGCACATATGAAATAGTCCAAGATTTACATCCCTGCCCCTAAACAGCTATGTTCCCCTGCTCTGATTATGTGTTTCTCATGACTTAGGAGATTATCAGATGTATCAAAATACATGAGAGCAGCACACAAGGATGACGTTACTGTCCTGGAAATGGGACCTGGTTTTAGACACCATCATGTGCTCCTCCTGTGCTGCAGCCGTGAGTCAGGCATCACTTTTCATTGATGGGACATCCTGTCAATTGAAAGTGATGCCTTATTCATAGCTGCAGCACAGAAGCAGCATGTGGCAATGATGAGGACATCTCAAACCAGGTCCCAGTTTTAGGAAAGTAACATCGTCCTCGCATGCTGCTCTTGTGCTGTTTCGATGCATCTGATAAGTTCCTTAAATCAGGGGTTAGAAACCTGGGAGGGGCATTCTTCCCCCATCCCTGCCCACCAGGCTGCATCAGTGCATGTTAGCATGCCTGACTTGACTCCATGTCACTTCTGGCTGTCATTTTGGCTGCTTTGGGGGCATTTTGTTTTGTTTTGTTTTTTGAGGAATGGTTGGCAGCTGCGGGGATTTAGGCTAGGAAAACTGCTCCCTTTTCTGGTGATTTTGGTGGGTTTTGTAGGTTTGCAAACAGAAATTCACCTAAAAATCAGCCTGAATTTATTTTTTAAAATAGGGAACTTACAGTTTGGGGGGAGGCGTCTGCATGCCTACAAGGACCACACTTAGGGGTCCCAAAGGATGCATGCAGGCTGCAATTTGCCCACCCCTGACTTATATAGGGGTCCTAGGACTTTATCAGATGAGTCAAATAAGGCATCATAATGATGACACATAACTGCGAAAGGGCACACAGATCAGATGACATCGCTCTTCTGCAGTTATATTCTGCCCAAAACCTGTACCTTTTTATTGACAGCTTAAGCCATCAAATAGATCCCCCATGACACTTTTGTGCCAGCATTGCTGGAGTATGGAACATTGCAGGTTTTTTCTCGTACTTATCCCAACAATGGTCAGACCAGCCAAAGATCGCAACATCCAGGTAGGTGACAATTTTTTAAAACTTTCCCTTGTTTACTTGTAAGTTTTAAAGTGTGTTTAGGTGCATGGTGTTACTTTTTGATGTTTATTTTTTTGTTTTACTTTTGAATTTCCTGCATGATAAAATCACATGGGATTTCAAAGGAAGAAGTAAAAGGGGCTTCACTCACCTTCTCCTTCAGTGCTGGGGAAACCTTTGGAAGGTAAGTTTGGTGGGGGATGTTCTTTTGCTGGCATAAGGATGGATTTTTTAATGCTGGCAAAAGAACGTCTTTAGAGGGTGGTCTGATAAAGTCCTATGTGTGGTTCTTTGTATGCAACTTAAAATTCACTTAGCCTCTTTCTTTCTTTCTTTCTTTCTTTCTTTCTTTCTTTCTTTCTCTTTGCAGTTCTGTTAATGTTACTACACTGTTACGCCTTATTTATGTGAAGATTGACTGAGTGCATGGTGTACCAAAGCCATAGTTTGAGAATATGTTGGATTTCGGACAATGGCCCACATCCAACTACAGCAGAATCATTGAACCAGCTGGATTTACCTACACATGGACTCAATATTCAAAAATTGATTCTATGGGTCTACTCTAGTTGGGAAAAACCAACAGAATGCCAGCTTTAGAGTGGAGCTTGGAGAAGTGGGGTAGAAAGGAAACAATGATAGTCTGGCCTTGTCACCCCCCCCCCCCGCATCAGAGAAGTCTACCAAATCCATGTACTGTACTTTAAACCTTAAGATCTGCTTGATTGTGTGTGTGTGAGTAATCAAATGAAGATTGGCAGTACTAGAATGCCCCCTATAAGTATTTGGCACTCTCTCCTTGTTTAAATATCTCCTGTCCCCCTCCTCCTCTAACAATCACTCTCAAGAGGAACTTGGCTTCAAAAGTAAAGTATATCCTAATGAAATATTTTGCCTTTAATTTTTCCGATTATGTAGGATTCCTAATGTATAACAGGAGGAAGAATCCACAACTTCAGCTACTGGTATACCCTCTCTGCATAAGCTATATATATCAGTGGCATTGCTTCTTCAGCTTACTAAGTATTCTGCACATTTTTTTCTGACATCTTCTCTGCACAATTCCTAATCTGGATAGTTTTTGAAAAATGAGGCTTTATTTGTTTTCATGGCTTTCGTGGGGAATCTGGGAGCAGCATTTTTCTTTCCGCAGAGTGTTCTTGACTGTCAAGAACATTTTAGCAGGACATTTGTAAAAACTTGTTACACCCCTACTGTATGAGCAGTGGAACAGAGAGAAAGATTCTGAATGGTGAGGCTGAAAATGTATGAGATGAAAGAGGTGCAGTCTGTGATGTATCCATGCAATGTTCAATTGCATATGAGATAAATACAGTGCCCTTTCACAGCAGCATTCACTGATGCTATAAGAGAATCATCTGAGCTTTGCTGTGCCTTGTTTAACTTCTGTAGTGGAAGAGGATGGTGTTGTTAAACAAATACAATTAAAGTTGCTAACCAATGTTAGTCCAGAAATTTCACACCAGATTTTCTCATTGAAATTTATTGCATTGATAACAGTCGGCTTCTAATACACAGGGAGATTGATATGTCACTTTTTCTTTTTTCTATTTTGGCATTTCCTGTCACAGACCAAAACAGCTATTCCTGAGAGGAAAAACATCATGCAGAAGTGATGGGAAACTCTCTGTTTTGCTTTCCCCTCCCCTCAATATTTTAAAATTATTTTTCCCTGTTCTAAATGTGAAGATACTTACAAATTTTGGTATTGTTTTCAAAAGTGAATTGATTTTTTAAATTTATGGCCTATCTGCTCTGATCAAATCCAATAAGTACATGTTGTTCCTGTTTGTCATGCAAATTCCAGCATCCCTAACCAACAAATCCAGAAAACACATTCAGGGTTAGCCGTGTTGCCATATAGCAAAACAAAATCCAGAATCCACAAAAAAAGTGATATGTTATTGGCCAACCAAATTGTTGCAAGCTTTCAAAGCTCTACTGGCTTCTTCATCAGGCAAAATATGTGTGTGTGTTTTAAAAAGTGACAGTGTTGTAGTTGCAGGCCTACCTGTTGTCTCAGATGTTGCTTTTATTGTTGCTCAGGTGAGGGGTCTCATGCAGGCAGAGGGCACTCCTACATCCTGGCCATGTGGTGTGCTGAGACAAAGGACAGTAAAATTTACTGCTCATGTAATCAATAATGCTGCTACAGAAGGAGTTAAATTTTACTATCCTTTGTCTCAACTCTACATGGCCAGGATGTAGGAGTGTCCTCTGCCTGCATGAGATCCCTCAACTGAACAACACCACAAGGAACATCTGAGACAACATGTAGGCCTGTGACTCCAACACCATCGCTTTTCTTTCTTACCACATTTTTTTCTTTTTAAAACATCTTTTGCCTGATGAAGAAGCCAATAGAACTTCAAAAGCTTGCCTCATGTGTTTGCAGTTTGGTTGGCCAATAAATATTGCTCTTTGGGGACAACAAATCCAGAGGTCATAACCAATGGCACTTGCTAGTCAACCATATCTGGAGGGGTTGGCACACATTCCCCATTCCTGTACTATGAAGAATGTAAAGTAGGGTGATTATTGCCTGCCAGAAGGACATTGTACTTGTCTGACATGAATATGTTTCAAAATGAGAAACCTCATAGAAAAAAGATGTGACAGACCTAACTCAGAAATGATAAATAAAAAGGGATTCAAAGCCAGACTTTGAATAGTTAAGCACTCTTAAAAGGTTCTTGTTGGATGAATCTGTCAGATTCCATTTCTCCCACCTTCATTTTTTAAAGAAAAATACATAAATTCTTTCTGTTCATAATGAAAGAAATTTGTGGAATTTTATACATTCTTATCAAGAACAAACTGGACCAATTCTCTTAATACCTTATACGTACCCTGCTACGTATGTAACGTTCATTCCTTACTTTAAAAATATTTAATTTATATATGAACCCACGTGTGCTTCAAGAACCGAACCTAAAATTAGATGTTGAAGGATGGTTATGGGGCCATTCTTTCTACACACAATCTGTTGCTTATGGTCAACACATGTTCTTGTTTAATAATAAAAGTGCAACCTAGGAAGCTGCTCCCCAGAGTGTGTGCATGATTTCAGTCTATTTATTGTGAGATAACCCTGTGTTATTTCTACTTCCTGAGCTGGACAGATAGCAAATAAGGCTGGCTTCAGCTCTTAAAATGCAGTGTGTCTGTGTGGGGCTTTGGGACAAGCCCTCAAGGTCAGTATGTAGTTTCAAGAGTGGGGGTGGAGGTAAAAAACTACCTGTTTTTGTTGCATCCAGCAGAAAAGTCAAAATGGATGTTTGTGTGCCTAGTGGAGGAGGAGGAAAAAAAGTTGCTTTTCATATTATTTGGACTACAACTCCCCAAAACTCCAACCAGCATAACCAATATTTGAGGAATTATGTGCTTTAAAGTCTAAACCATCTAACAGCCCAAGTGCTCCTCAACCCTGACCTACGTTGAGTACTTTTATCACCTGGGAGCCAACTTTCTATTGACAAGTTTATCTGTATTCCCTAGGCTGGTCCTCAAGGAACGGGTCTGAAAATCAGTGTGTATACTGATTTTCAGTATACATTGTACTGTCTATTCTCCTTTACGGGTCTGAAAACATGGGTCAGCTATCGCCACCACTTACGACTCCTCGAACGCTTTCATCAGCACTGTTTACGCACAATCCTAAATATACACTGGACTGACTATGTGACGAATGTTGCTGTCCTTGAGCAAGCAGTGGTCACCAGCATAGAGGCCATGATATTGAGAACACAGCTGCGCTGGGCAGGGCACGTTTCTAGGATGGAGGACCATCACCTCCCCAAAATAGTACTCTATGGTGAACTCTCCACAGGTGAGCGTAAGAGGGGCACTCCAAAAAAGCGATACAAGGACTCCCTGAAGCAACATCTCAGGCTTGGCCAAATTGATCACCAACAATGGTCCACCCTGGCCTCACATCGGGAGGCATGGAGACACACTATCCACAATGCTAGAGCCTTATTTGAGAACTCACACCAAATAAGTCTTGAAGAGAAATGACAACGCAGAAAGAATCACAACCCGGAAACATCACCCAAGGAGACCTTCTGCTGTGCTTTCTGCAACTGGAGTTGTTTATCTTGGATTGGCCTTTTTAGTCATCAGTGCGCTTGCAGAAAGCGCGGGATAAGTCCTTCCTGAATCTTCCTTTGCGAAGAAAAGCCAGAGAGAGAGGGGGCCCCCATACCTGAGCCCATGCCTGTTTGATAAAATCTGCCAGAGTTTGTGTTCTGCAAACCCAGAACCCAAGTCCTCTCCATGACACAATGAGGAATCCAAGCAGAACTTTGTGAAATTCAGAGTTATATAGCTTTTTAAAGAAAATTGAGAGTAGAAAAAATGAACTTTCCCTTTAGTGGTCTGGCAGATGGCCCAAAGTAAAATAGAAAAAGTTTAAAAAAGGAAAAGAAAAGAAAAAGGAGCCAAGTCACTCAGCTCCCCTGCCCCAGCTGCCCTTTGCTGTTTGGCAGCCCAAGTAGTAGGCATCATGCCATTTCAGTGGCAGGGAGTGCAGGTGACAGTCTATTCAATGCATGGAGGGCTTGTGTGTTTATTATCCACCAATCTATAAATGCCTATTCAGAAAAAACCCTGAATGTATGATGTTTCTATGGTTCCTGTGCTGAAAGTATGCTGTTATTTTTGCTAACATTTTTCTTTTATCGCTGGGCTTTGGATAACACTCGCATTCTGTAAATCAGAGTAGCATGCTGCACTTATTTGACCTTTTCAATATTCTGTAATTAGATTGGCTGCTATTCCACTTTCCTTCCTGTTTACAGCCTCAGTAGCCTCTGGGAAAGGGAGGAACGGCCAGCTGCTCAACATATAAAATACTGCAAAGGTCAGAGTGGTGCAGCATCAAACTGTAATGAATTAGATTTTTTTTCAAAAGGCTGGGGATTGTGCGTGGTACTGCAAGATTTATTGAGAGAGGCTTGTTAGAGTTGAGCTGCTCCCTCTGTCCTAGCCACCCCAAATGTGTAACCATCCATGCACCTCTGAGCCAATCAGTCACAATGATGAGTGTGGAGAAGCACTTCTTCACTCTAAGGCTGCTGCCACACTGCAGAAACAATGCAGTTTGACACCACTTTAACTATCATGGCTCCGTCCTATGGAATCCTGGGATCTGTAGTTTATTGTGGCACCAGAGCTCACTGACAGAGAAGGCTAAATATCCCACAAAACTACAAATCCCAGAATTCCTTAGCATTGAGCCATGACAGTTAAAGTGGTGTCAAACTGCACTATTTTTGCATTGTGTTAGCAGCCTCTCTCTTTTGCAGCTGCAAAAGGATTTAAATTTTACTATCCTTTGTCTGAGCCCGGGATGGCCAAAACATAGGCATGGCCTCTACCTGCATAAGGTCCCTTACCTGAGCAACAACATAAACAACATCTGAGACATGTAGGTCTGTGACTTCAACACTGTCACTTTTTTCCTTTATTTTTTAACATCTTTTACCCAGTGAAGAAACCAGTAGAGCATCAAAAGCTTGCATCATGTGTTTTTCATTTTGGTTAGCCAATAAAGGTAACACTTTTTTTGTGGATTCTGGAGAGAATTAATAGGTGAGAACAAATAAAGCTTTAAATGTCTAAATACCAATGCACAGAGTTTGGGAAACAAACAAGATGAGCTTGAAGTCCTAATGTAGGAAGGTAAAAATGATTTTATAAGCATAAGAGAGACCTGGTGGGAATCATCCCATTCCCATGACTGGAATATTACAATTGAAGGGTATAACCTATTAAAAAAGAATAGATGTGGCAGAAATGGAATGGAAATAGCATTATATGTCAAAGCCAAACTCAGTTGTTCAGATATCCATGAGAGTGATCGGAGTGGACCAGGTGAGAGCATTTTGGTAAAAATAAATAGAGAAATAAATAAATGCAACATTGTGGTAGGAATTTACTACAAGCCACCAGATCAAGAAGAGGTGTTGGATGATGCTTTTCAGAACCAAATTTCAGAAATCTCAAAGATACAATAATTAGTTGTTTTAGGAGAATCCCAATACCCTGATATCTGCTGGGGGACTAACTCTGCTAAGCATAGGCTTGCCAACAAATTCCTGATGTGTCTTGCAGATAATTTATTATATCAAAAGACAGAGGAAGCAACAAAAGGATTGACAGTCTTGGACTTGATCTTAACCATGGGAAGGAGTTGTTCACTAGAATCAAAGTAGTTGATACTTTAGGGGGAAGTGACCATGTCGTGCTAGAATTCACAGTTGTGGGACAGGGCAGAGAAGGGTATGGTCAAACATAGACCTTGGATTTCAAGAAAGCTGATTTTATCAAGTTCAGGGAATTACTGGGTGGAAACCAATGGCTAGACATGATAAAGGAAAAAGACACCCAGCAAGTCAGAGAAAGTCAGGTCACTAGTTTAGTAGATGGTGGGAATGCTGTGGATGTCATTTATCTGGGTTTCAGCATATAGTAGGACCCCCTTATCTGCTGGTCATTGGTTCTGGGGGGATGTGGATACCAAAAACCATGGATAATTGCTAACGCCATTGAAAATAATGAGACTTCCGGTTTAAAATACCATAGATTTTGCCTTGGAGGACCTAGAAAATGGCTAGAGAGGACACATTTTCTAGGAAAACTCTAGGATACGTAAGCTGTTTTGTGTCCCGTGGATAACTGAATCAGTGGATAATGAATCAGTGGATACAGGGTTCCTACTGTATTTTATCTAAATTTCAGCACCTTATTTCAAATAAGGCCCCCCCCCATAATATTTTGATTAGCAAACTGATTAAATGTGGAATAAATGGGAACACTGTCAGATGGATCCATAATTGGTTAGAAAACTGTACTCAAAGTGTTGCTGTTGATTACTGCGGTTCAGACTGGAAGGACATCTCAAATGGAGTGCTTCAGGGTTCTATCCTAGGACCATTACTAGTCAACATTTTTCTCAATGATTTAGATGACAGGATGGTGGGAATCCTTATCAAGTTTTCAGATGACACAAAACTGGGAGGAATGGCTAACTCATTGGAAGAAAGGATCAGAGTTAAAGAGGACCTAGATAAACTAGAAAATTGGGCAGACATTAATGAAATGAAATTCAGTAGAGCCAAATGTAAAATCCTGCATTTAAGCCACAAAAACCAAATGCAAAGGTATGGAGGATACATGGCTCAGAAGTTCTACATGTGGAAAGGACTTTGGGTTTATTCTTGATCATAAATTGAATATGATCCAGCAGTTTGATGCTTCAGCAAATAAGGCAAATGCTATTTTAGCCTGCACTAATAGAAACATGGTTTTCCAGTTGAGGGAAATAATAGTCCCACTATATTCTGCACTGGTCACGCCTCATGTGGAGTACTGTGTTCAGTTCTGGATGCCTAACTTTAAAAAAAGATATAGATAAGTTGGACCAGGTTCAGAGTAGGGTGACAAGGATGCTAAGAGGTACGAGAACAAAACATATGATGAAAGGTTGGAGGATCTGGCCATGTTCAGCATGATGAAGAGAAGATTGAGTGGTAGCATGATTGTACTCAAGGGCTGTCACAGAGAGGAGGGGGAAGGTTTGTTCTGTGCTTCTCCAGAGAGTAGGGCCAGGTCTAATGGTTAGAACTTACAAGAGAGTAGATTTCGATTGAATATTAGAAGGAACTTCTTGACAGTAAGAGCAATTCAGCAATTGGACCAATTGCCTAGAAAGTTGGTGGGGTCTCCTCTGGATGTCTTAAAAGTGTGCGGACAGATGCCTGCTAGGGATGTTTTAGCTGGTGACTTTGCATTGAGCAGGGGGTTGACCCTGATGGCGCATGAGACTTTCCTACCATGACCTAATACCCCTCACTGTAATATCTCAGAAAGATTGGACACTTTGTAGGGTTTTAAGTAGACTGGGGTGATCCAAATTGAAATCAGATGGAGGTCACAAATACCTGGGATGGTGTCTTGGAAATATTTCAGTAAACATACACAAGCTAGGATTAAGCAGAAACCCTTAGTAAAGAAAACTGTTAAGGAGGTATGTGGTAATTCCTTCTTGGACCCCTTGGTGATGAGTCATCCAACCAAACAATCAAGTGACCTATGTACCCCAAATTCCCAGGAAGTATCCCTCAGTAACCCCTCCTGTCCAACAATGTGAGGTTGCTGTAAGCTGATCCATTCCTATCACTCAGCCATCTAAGACAATTGCTACTTTCATTTTCCTTTGTTCCTCCTGTAGGAGAGTCATTTGGATGTTGTAGTAGCCAAAATGCACATTCAAGGCACAAAATGGGCTAGAAATATCCCAGCCTAGATAATAGCAATGTGTGACACTGTGGACATCTTCTCTGTTGGCGTCCCCTTCCCCCAGATCAGACTTCCAGTGCCACCCTCGGACTTCTGTCTGAGTACTTTGCTCTTCTTCAAGAATGGTAACTATTGCCCTATCTCCCTTATCTATTCCTCTATCCAACCTTTATGCCTTAAATTGTTCAATAGTCTTGTGTGGTTCTTGTGAATGTGTGTTGTGTGTGTGATTGCTTTCTGTGTTATTTCCAATAAAAACCATTTATCTCACTTTAAATCTGAGTTCTCTGCAGTAAGTACTAGTATACATAGGTGAAAATGTCCCGAAGTTACTTGCCTCTTGCAGCATTCCATTTGAGCTAATGATAATATTTCCCCCAAATCTATATCTCTATATATAAAACTCTTGGTCACGTTTCCTTTCCAGTGTGCTGACTGGCCACTTAGGAAAAATACCCAATGAATCCCTTTCCTCCTTTCACTCCCTCAGCCAATCACCACCCACATGCAAATGCCCTTTCCACCTCACAACCCACTTCTGCCACTCAATCTGCATCTACACCCCAGCCTCACAAGGGCCCCTCCCTCCTCTCACTCCCTCAGCCACTCACCACCCACATGGAAAACAACATAATATTTTTTCCTAAAATAATACCATGTAGCTGAACCATGTGAAAGGATTCTGAGAAAAAAACACATAAAACAATTTATGAAATATATAAAATTAGTTATTAATTTATAACCTTTACAATCTCCTATAATGGCATGTTACTCCAGGTACAGCTAGTATTAATATAGTTTTGGTATCATGAGTGGGGCTCTAAAGCATCCCCACCTCTTTGGGTAACAACCCCTTCTCAATCTATGATTCTATGACTCTGCCTTGGAATAGGATGAGGTACCATAAAGCTCTGTCAAGCAGGACCAAGGCTGTTCTCCTTCACCTTCCAAATATGAACTTGCAGCTGCAAATGTTCCCTTCCAACCCAGCTATTACCTCCCCAAGGGGACAGTGAGACAAAGGGCATGGAGGAGTGCCTAGCTCTGTTCTTGTCCCTGGAGGCACCTAGTGACAAGAACAGATCTGGGAGCCCCTCTCACCCCACTTCATTACAAGTAAGGGTTTGGATGGCAAGAGAAGGCAGGTACCTTCATCCTGCCTGATGGGACTTTATGGCATTGCATCCTCCTCCAAGATCTGTTAAGGATACAGTTATAGAAGCTCCATCACCTATCAAGTCTGGCAACCCTGCTTGGGATCTGTTGAAAGGCAGAAGATTTGGATTGTCTGAACCAGGCACAGGACAGTATATTCTATTGGAATATCAGCCTGTGGGTACTGGAGAAGAAACCTTAAGATTAATTGACATTCAGAGATAAGTGCAAAATTCAGCAAGGCTAAAGACACAATTTTGTATTCTGGTTTTTTTGGTTTTGTTTTGTTTTGTTTGCCTGTAGTCATAATAAATATGGATATATTTTAGAATTCTTATTCTTTCTCTCCCTGCCATTTCTCTTAAAATGCCAAAATGCTGCTGCAAGGCATCTTGTGTGCTTTTATTATGTTCCCCCCCTCTCCTGAACTTTATCATCAATGTCTTTATTTAGTTGATTAGAGACTATTTAACAGAATGCATCAGATTAAGGAAAACAGATGTCAGAAAATATCAAGGTCATCAAAAGCTGGATTTGTCTAAAAACAATGTGGAGAGGCAGTAAGTTATTTTTCATTGTGTCCATTAGGAATGTCTTGGGGTTGCCTCCACTTCACTTTGTAAACATTTTCAGAAGTGCACTGGCATTTTTTAAAAAGAGCAAATAAGTTCAAATGAAGCTAATTAGTAGAAAGCTGGTGGCAGAATTAATCTAAGCAACACTGGAATCATAGGTTGGCCCTGTTCAGCATCTGCTGTGCTTCTCTTCATGGGATCTGTGGCTGATCTATGGAGCACAGCTTGGAAAAGTTGCTTCTTGGACCACAGTTCCCAGAAACCACAAGCTTCTATGGCCAGTTATAATCCAAAAGGAACTTTTTCCAACTTGAGCCTGCTGCTGCTTGCCGTCTGTTCACCTGCCTTCTCCAAGTATGAAAGAAAGCAGTCGCAGTGGGGCAGCTTATGCTCTCCCTCTAAACAGTTGTTCAGATGGGGCCCAGAGGGATTGCACTGGTCCAGTGGACAGTAATGACAGTTGTGAGGGGGATGGTCAGTCTCTTAGAGGAGGGGGCAGTGAAGGCATGGTGCCAAGGGCCCATCAAAACCTGAGGTAAATCCATGCTGCACAATTACAGCAGTTTTATACCACTTTAAGTGCCATGATTCCATTCTAGAAAGGATTTTGAGATTTTGTGGGGCTGGGGGGGGGAATCTTCACCAAGGAGAGGGTGTGAAACTTCATGTTACCTCATACTGAATTGTGCAATGAAATGCACATGAATATCTGCATATGAAATGCACATGAGTGCACAACATGCCTGTGCATCAATGCTCACCATTCACAAGGCACATTCATGCACAATGTGCATCTGCCTACACAAAGGAACTGCATGTGCAATTCCACTGCTGCAACTTTGAACTAATATAGTTGTTCTACATTGGACAGAAATGTCCAGTCACTGCTGCTGTTGAACTTAAGCATGTGTAGGACACCAACAGGATTCCAGCTATACTTTGGTGAGATATATAAAATGGTCTGCCAGAGAGCTTTATTGCTGCAGTGCAGAGGAATGGTCTACAGCTTTCTAGCAGGGAGAATTCTAGGTACCTTATCAAACTACAAATCCCAGGATTCCTCAGAGTAGAGCTCTGGCAGATAAAGTTGAATCTAAATTGCATTTTGTTCTGCGGTGTGGATACATCCCTAGAGATGGATCTGAATCAGAACAGGGCTTCAAGCCTAGGTATGGACTAATTTGTTAGTTTCACTTTCTCCCACATTTGCTTTTCTAAAAACTGCAAGTTCTTTCCATCCCATTTATGAAGTTATTTGTAAATTTCTTCCGTCTTATGCAGACGGATGAAATGAAATTTGTAACCATCTGCAGGGGCTAAATTGAATAGGTGCACATATTTCCACTATCCATATTTAACCTGCCTGCTATCTAGCTATTAAAGATAAGGAAATCGTCAACTGGGGGGGCGGCGTAATTCTGCATGACAAACATGGATGAATAATAGGTGTGCAAACAATATTTGCAGATTTTGTCAATCTTGACGAAAAAGGATGTGTCGACAGAC
Source organism: Gambelia wislizenii (assembly GCA_030847615.1). Taxonomy (NCBI): domain Eukaryota; kingdom Metazoa; phylum Chordata; class Lepidosauria; order Squamata; family Crotaphytidae; genus Gambelia; species Gambelia wislizenii. Next base: position 27,378,416 of record JAUMIR010000011.1, on the reverse strand, counting down.
TGAAATGCCCATTTTAAAAACCCTGCCACCTGCTGCAAAGAGAAAAGATCAGGGCTTTCTTTGCATCAGCAGTAGCAGTGACAACAAGATTGTATTCTGAAAAAAACAAAAAGAAACAAACAAATCTTTTTCTTTGGCAAACATCCCACTATGGCCAGAATCCTGTGCACATGTATAACTTTGGGCTACATATGCTTATGTCTCTTTTTTTTGACAGCGTTCAAGGGGCTTGTCTCTAGACTTTTGTGCCCCATCCAAAACACCCCACCCAGGCTGCTGCTTACCAGGATGGGTGTAAGGTGATTCAGGAGTTGTCTATACGGGCTATTTATCCCATCTTGCTCCTGTCTTGCAGCCCTGAAACCCAAAGGATGCAAGGCTTTTGCACCATTTCACCCCCTGGGCAGTCCTGATGGTGCCTAGGGCAAAGACAGCAGTGAAGCCAGGGTAAAGCCCATTAAGTCATTTTATTAAGATACCCAGGAAAACTCACATCAAATTAACAACAACATCAGGCCCTGAGGGAATACATGAGTACATACCTGTGTGCTAGTCTGTATCTGTAGCTGCTGCCCTAGGCTGGACTCCTGCATTCTCTGAAGCCAGGAAGGTGGCCCTCAGCATGTGATCAAGGCCCCTTGCATGTGACCAGCCTCCTTCCTAGGTTCAGAGAGACACTGGTGGCTGTGGCAGTGGTGGCAGCTGCAGATATGGGCTGATGTGCAGGTATGGACTCCTGCCAGTTTTGTGTAAATAACAAGGGGGGGCAGCCCAGAGTTTCCTGCCAGGGAGAAGGAGAGCAGCTTTTGGACAACCACTTTGAGTGGGTGAGTTTGAATTTTGTTAAACTGTTGGGAGAGGCTGCTTGTTGCTGAGTGCGATGGAGCTTCTGTGAGTTTGATTTTTTAAAAAAAACTGTTGGGAGAGTCTGCTGGTTGCTGAGTGGGGTGGAGCTTCTGTGAGTCACATCTGTGAGTAACTAGGGGGTGGAGCTGGGAGCCTAGCTCTATATAACTCCTTGCAGTGGCTTTCCAGGCCAGTTTCCTGCCAGGGAGAAGAAGGAGAGCAGCTTCAGGACAGCCACTTTGTGTGGGTGAGTTTGAATTTTTTTAAACTGTTGGGAGAGGCTGCTTGTTGCTGAGGTGCATGCCTAATGGCGTGCAAATCTGAGTGACCAAACAAAAGTACAGCATAGAGTTCTCAGCATTAACTAAGAGTTCTTAGATCACCTAAAAGCTCTCACCATGGACACTGAGGGGACTGCTGCAGTCACCTGCAACACTTGTGGGATGTTTGTCTTCTTGTCTACAGACATGGGGAACTTCACATGCACCAAGTGCAAGTTGGTAGCCCTTTTGGAGGGGAAAGTCCAGTAGCTGGAGACACGGGTAGCTACACTTCAAAAGATTCATGAGCAAGAGATTTTCCTGGACAGAACAGAACGAACAGTCTTGGACAGGGACCACACAGAGGAACTGGCTGGGGAGGAGAGGGTCACTTCACAGACACAGGAGGTAGACAGCTGGAGGAATGTCACACACAGAACAAGGAAATCCAGGGATTCTTCGAGCAGCTTGCAGCTTGCAGCTACAGAATCGATTCAAAGCCCTCTCCCTTATCGAGGACAATGAGGACAATGAGGAAGAACAGCATGGACAGACTTCAGGGGCAGAGCAGGGGACCCTGAGAGGACCACCGCAAGGAACAGCAGCTGTGAAGCCTCGGGGGAGGTGTGTGGTGGTGGTGGGGGACTCCTTGCTGCGGGGTACAGAAGCAGTGGTTTGTGGGCCTGACAAGATGTCTCAGGAGGTGTGTTGTCTCCCTGGGGCAAAGATCCGTGATGTGACTGAGAGGTTAACAAGACTCGTCAAGCCTACGGATCATTACCCTTCCTTTTGGTCCATGTGGGAACCAATTATACTGCAAGGCACAGCTTTCCTAAGAGCAGAAGAGATTATGAGGCTCTGGGGAGGAAGCTGAAAGAAATGGACGCACAGGTTGTCATCTCGTCTCTTCTGCCAGTTGAAGGGCATGGTCCAGGAAGGGAGAGGAAAATAGCCAATGTAAACAATTGGCTCAGTAGATGGTGTCGCCGAGAATGATTTGGATTCTTGGATCATGGGCTGTGCTTCCATGAGGGCGGACTTCTGGCAAGAGATGGGGTGCATCTCACAACAGTTGGCAGAAACATTTTTGCCTACAGTCTCAAGAATTTGATTAGGAGGGCTTTAAACTGAGTCATATGGGGGAGGGAGACAGTATTCTGGAAGGCAAAAGGGCTGGAGAAAATAGTCAAACTGTCATAGAGGGAACAAGGCAAACAGTGCAAGGACCCAACACCGGGAGGCAAAAAAACTTGCACAGGCAGCAAGGAAAGGGAACACGGGGTCTTAGATGTCTCTACACTAATACACAGAGCATGGGAAATAAGCAGGATAAACTCGAACACCTAGCACTACAAAAAAAAAATATGATATAATAGGCATTACTGAAACCTGGTGGGATGAGTCGCATGATTGGAATGTAGGAATAGAGGGGTATAACCTTTATAAGAGAAACAGGCCAAACAGGGAAGGAGGAGGGATAGCATTATATGTCAGGGATATTTATACCACTGAAGAGATTCATGACATCAATACTGGAAGCCAGGTGGAGAGCATCTGGATAAAAATTGAAGGGGAGGGAAACAACATAGATGTTATTGTGGGACTCTATTACAGACCCCCAAGTCAGACGGAGGAATTGGATGATGCCTTTCTAGAACAGATGACCACACACGCAGAAAGGAGAGATGGGTGACTTCAACTATCCTGATATTTGCTGGAAATCTAACTCAACCAAAACTTCAAGGTCTAGAAAATTCCTGACTTCCCTGGAAGACAATTTCATGGTCCAAAAGGTGGAAGAGGCAACAAGGGGGTCAGCTATTTTAGATCTGATCCTAACCAACAGGGATGACCTGGTTAATGAGGTGCAAGTGGTGGGATCCTTAGGTGAGAGTGATCATGTTCTCCTGGAGTTTATTATACAATGGAAAGGAGAAGCCAGGCATAATCAAGCACGCATTCTCGACTTTAGGAGAGCTGATTTCAATAAACTCAGGGAAATACTGGGGGTGATCCCATGGTCAGGAATATTAAAAGAAAAGAGACCTCAAGATGGGTGGGACTTTCTCAAAAGGGAGACACTGAAGGCACAATTTCAAACAGTACCATTGAGGGGAAAAAATGGGAGGTGTCTCAAAAAAACCAGGATAGATGACTAAAGAACTTTCAACAGAGCTAAGTTTTAAACGGAACATGTATAGGAAATGGAAAAAGGGGGAAATCACCAAAGAAGAATTCAAACAGATAGTGTAGGAGTAAAGTCAGAAAAGCTAAAGTGCAGAATGAGCTCAGGCTTGCTAGAGAGGTTAAGAACAATAAAAAGGGGTTTTGGGGGTATATCCACAGCAAAAGGAGGAAGAAGGAAATGGTAGGGCCACTACGCGGTGAAGATGGCAAAATGCTAACAGGGTACAGAGAAAAGGCAGAATTACTCAACACCTTCTTTGCCTCAGTGTTTTCAGAAAAGGAAAAGGGTGACCCGCCTGAGGATAAAGGAACAGAGGACACAATAGGGGAAATCCAGCACAGAATAAGCAAACAGGTAGTACAGGAATACCTTCTTAATCTAAATGAATTTAAATCTCCAGGACCAGATGAACTACATCCAAGAATATTAAAAGAGCTGGCAAATGTAATCTCAGAGCCATTGGCAATATTCTTTGAGAACACTTGGAGAACAGGAGAAGTCCCAGCAGACTGGAGGAGGGCAAACGTTGTCCCCATTTTCAAAAAGGGGAAAAAGGAGGATCCCTATCGTCCAGTTAGTCTGACATCAATACCATGGAAGATTCTAGAGCAGATAATTAAACAGAGAGTCTCTGAACATTTAGAAGGTAATGCCATAATCACAAAAAGTCAACATGGGTTTCAGAGTAACAAGTCATGACAGACTAATCTGATCTCTTTTTTTGATAAAATTACCAGCTTGGTAGATGAAGGGAATGCTGTGGATATCCCATACCTTGATTTCAGTAAGGCCTTTGACAAGGTTCCTCATGACATTCCTGCAAACAAGCTTGTAAAATGTGGGCTATTCAAGTTAACTGTTAAATGGATTTGTAATTGGTTGACTGGTTGAACCCAAAGGGTGCTCAGCAGTGGCTCCTTTTCGTCTTGGATAGATGTGACCAGTGGGGTGCCACAGGGTTCTGTCCTGGGCCCAGTGCTATTCAACATCTTTATCAATGCCTTGGATGACAGAATTAGGGGGATACTTACCAAATTTGCAGATGACACCAAATTAGGAGGAGTAGCTAATACCCTAGAGGACAGGATCAAAATTCAAAATGACCTGAATAGACTGGAGAGCTGGGCCAAAGCTAACAAACTGAAATTCAATACGGAGAAATGTAAGGTACTGCACTTAGGGTGAACAAATGAAATGCATAGATGTAGGATGGGGGACACCTGGCTGAAAGAGACTACCTGCGAAAGGGATCTAGGAGTCCTAGTAGACCACAAGTTGAACATGAGTCAATAGTGTGATGCGGCAGCTAAAAAGGCCAATGCGATTTTGGGCTACATTAATAGAAGTATAGTGTCTAGATCAAGGGAAGTAATAGTGCCACTCTATTCTGCCTTGGTGAGGCCTTACCTAGAATACTGTGTCCAGTTCTGGGCACCACAATTCAAAAAGGATATTGACAAATTGGAGCATGTCCAGAGAAGGGCGACTAAAATGGTGAAAGGTCTGGAAACCATGCCTTATGAAGAAAGACTTAGAGAGCTGGGTATATTTAGCCTGGAAAAAAGATGGTTAAGAGGTGATATGATAGCCCTGTTTAAGTATTTGAAGGACTGTCACGTTGAGGATGGAGCAGACTTGTTTTCTGCTGCTCCAGAGACTGGAACACGGAGCAATGGATGCAAGCTCCAGGAACAGAGATTCCACCTCAACATGAGGAGGAACTTTTTGACAGTAAGAGCTCTTCGGCAGTGGAACACACTCCCTCGGAGCATGGTGGGGTCTCCTTTCTTGGAGGTCTTCAAACAGAGGTTGGATTGCCATCTGCCGGGGATGCTTTGATCGTGATTTCCTGCATGCAGAGGGTTGGACTGGATGGCCCTCGTGGTCTCTTCCAACTCTGCAATCTATGATTCTATAATCCGGGTCCAAAATATGCTGGTGGGAATCTGGCATAATTTGTTGGGTCTAAACAAACCCTCAAAGGAGAAACAAGGAGATGTCTGAATTGCATGGGGAAGGGAAGCACGTGTATACACTCCACCTGGGAGAGAACCCTTGTTTTCCTTCTGCCTGACAGCCCAGACCATCTACTTCTTCCTCTGAGTTTCCCCTCTTCCAGCCATAGCAACAGCAATTTGGGGGTTGGATAGCAGTTTGGTGGGGAGAATATGCAGAACTGTTTGATCCTGCTTGATCCCTTTTCAACTGGCTTTCAATGCCATTATTCAGTTTACAGTGTCTTGACTCAGGGCCCTTTCAGCCTACACATGTACAGTTTATCCCACTGGAATTGCCATGGCAACATCATATGGAATCCTTGGTTCTGTAGTGTGATGAAGTGCCAGAGAACTGTCTGGCAGAGAACTGTTAGTAACTGAAAACCCCAGGATTTCAGACGAGGTTGCTGTGGCAGTTAATGTGGAATATAACACTATAATAGCATAGTCTGAAAGGACCCTCAGTCTTAGGGCCTGTCTACCCTGCAGAAATACAGCTGTTTAATACCACATTATCCACCATAGTTCTATTCTATGGAATCCTGGTATTTGTAGTTTGGTGAGTCACCAGAGTTCTCTGATAGGCAAAGGCTAAATACCTCACAAAACTACAAATACCACGGGCTCAGCTAGACGGGAGAATTTGTACTGAAAAATATTGCCTTACCTCCCTATCGCTGCAGTGCACAGTTGTGCCCATGATGCATTCGCAAGATCGGTGATGGGGAAATTACCCAAGTTTGTCATTCATGTGGATCATGGCCCCTGAGAATAGATGGTGGCCATGAGTGAATTGTCTGTGGAAAATCTCCCTCAGTCCCCCCCCCCTTTTAAAACAATGACAGTTCCAGAAGAGCTATTTTCTGCTAAAAAGAGTCCTTACTCTGCCAGCTGAACAATCTTGCATATGCTCACCCAGCCAGCCGAAAGAACAGCAATGGTGGCTCCTGCATTGCAAGACTTCCCTTTTGAGCCCTCCCCCTCTGAGGTCCACCAAATCAGGTTTAAGCTCTACTGTGTGACCCTTTTTGAATTGGTTTTACGGACGACCAATTATGTGCTTATTCACACATTTTTTTAAAAAAAAGGATTTCAAGAAACAGTAAAAGCTGTAACCGTGATCAATTTGGAGTTTTCAGCCCCCCTCCTTCTGAATATGGTGAATCTGGCCCTGGCTCCATGAGGACCAAGGGCATTCTCCTCAAATTGTTCGAGGATTTTTTTTCTCTGTATAGATGAGCCCCAGGATTCCACAGGATAGAACTATGGTGGATAACATGGTGCCAAACAGCTGTATTTCTGCAGTGTAGACAGGCCCTAAGACTGAGGGCCCTTTCAGACTATTCTATTATAATGTTATATTCCACTTTAACTGCCACAGCAACCTTGTCTGAAATCTTGGGTTTTTCAGTTACTAACAGTTCTCTGCCAGATAGTTCTCTGGCACTGTATTTCTACAGTGTAGACGGGTCCTTGGCTCAAACAGTGCTACAGGCAAAATTGTTCCAACAATAACTTGTCCATGCCTGCTTCATGTGTGGAACAGTCAGGGTAATGCATATTATCCACTTAGTGCAAATTATGATGTGGCAGCAATTTTTTCAGTACAATTGAATTCATGTTTCCAGTTGTACTTTTTTCCGATGAAATTATCTTTTGCCAGTTTTTCTGGCTTGTGAACATCCTTTGAACATTGCAAGAAAGAAAAGTAGAGGCATACATTCTTGTGCTGTAAAATATAAAATGACCTTAAAAGAGACCAATTAAGATGTTCAAACAAAGTTCTGAACACTTACAAGAGAGCTTTCCCCCCTCTTGACCACTGGGGGCAGCAGAATGACATGTATCTCTTACCCACTTTGTTCCAATGGGTCTGAAGATCTTAATATTGAACAAGGGGATAAGTAAAAACAAACACACAACAAAATTGATGTTAATGATGGTTCAAGGTAAAAGATTCAAAAGGGAGAGTGCTTGTATAAATGACTATTATTCAGTGTGGTAATGATTCAAGGCAGATGTTTTTACTTTGGAGAACCTGATGCATTAAGCAGTACTTAACCAATTTTCCAGATATTATTTGTAAGCTGTTCTGTATCCAGAAGGAAACATTTCAGTTCTTATCTAATTCTCAACAAAGATCACCATTATATATGGTTGTTTATCTGCAAAATCAATTGTGCCTGGCAAGAACGATTAGCCTTGATGACCCAAATAAGCAGAGCCACTTTCTGACAATGTATGTTGCAAAAGAATAAACTGCAGCTTTAAAAGCTGCATAGCAGAGAGAAGGAGCAATCTTTCCTTCCATCTTCATGACAAGGTACACCTGCTGGATATCCATTATCTACCAAAGTGTCTTCTTTAACCATTCTTCTCTCTTTGTTTGCTCCTTTATTTTTATTTATTTTACCACAGGAATACCCCCCTTTTTTCAAAACAGCTTAGAGTGGTTCATGAAGTATGTTTTACATCTTTTTACCCTCTTAAGAAATCTGTTGGATGTGCTGAGAGGTTAGGCTGAGAAGGAGTGAATGGCCAATGGTAATTTAGTGACTTTCATGGCTGAATGGGATTTTGAACCTGGGGCTGCTCAGCCCTAAGTCTAATGGATAGATTGGCACTCACTATTTGTCAGAAGCAGGGTTGTTCCGCTTCCTTGTCTTTTATCCTGTGTTTGATCTAACCCTTTCTCTCCCTCTCCCTGGTGCTTAATAGATAATAAATATGGTTGCTATGACTACTAAAGGTACAGAAATTGTCTTCCTCTTTTGCACCTGAACAACCAATGAAAGAGCACGCTTTCAGGGGTGACCAAAAGTAAATATTTCATGTAATGCATAGCTAAGTTATGGAATTCAATTCCAAAAGAAGTAGCAAAACTATCAATTTATATCAGATAAACAGAATATCCATATACAGAAATATTATGCCAGTTGAATGTTGAGTTGTTGGGGACAGCAGTTGGCTGTTGTCTACCTAAAAGCATGTGATTGGTCACTGCTGAAAATAGGATGCTTTTGGGATCCCATCAGTTTCTTCTTAGGTTGTTACCCAGTCCTGCTCAGACCTTCTCAGATCTCACGTTTTTTGGCCACCTGATTGAACACCATCAAATAGCTGCTCCGTAGGTTCCCAGTGGATCTCTCTGGTTCCTCATGGGACTGTAGAAATGGAATTGCTGAATGCTCCATGGACTATGATAGGAGCAGGTGGCCGATGAGCTGCATTGGCTTTGTAGTGTCAACTTGGGATGCAGTTTACAGTCTTAGTAAGCACACACCTCAAAAAGTTTTCCAGTAAAGCTGGAAAAGATACAGAGAAGATCAGCAAATATAACAAAGGAGTTATTTCCCCAGTGAAGAAATGTGGGCCTCTTTATCATGGGGAAAAAGGCAAATAAGTGGGAAGCAACATGATTAAAGTGTATGTTATGATGCATGGTGGGGACAAAGTGGAGAGGGAGACATTTTAATCTCTCATAACACAAAAATTGTAAGGAGGATCATCTCTGCAAGCTGCATGGCGGTAGGTTAAGGGAAAATAAAAAGGTCCTTTACATAGCACATAGGTAAACTATGCCATTTGATGTAGCGATAGTCATCAACATGGAGATCTTTAAAGCAGGGGTGGGAATCTTATGGCTTGCAGGCTGCATATGGCCCCCAGGGATGCACAGAGGCCCATGGAACCACTGACCTCCCCAAGCCCCCATACCTCTGAAAAAAGAGGCCAAGAAATAAAAACAGATTTTTGGCCAACCCCCCCCCACCACCCTCAAAATAGGTTTTGGATGCTTTGAAATATATATGTAGGCCCTACCACACCTTCAAGCCCCCCCCTCATCAGGAGTGATACTTCTCCTTATCCAAAATGGTAGCTGCAGCAGAGTGCTGTGACCCTTAGGAACTCTGCAGTGGCCACAAGTGGCTTAGCATGCCCCTTCTTGTGCGCCCATCCTTCATTGTCATTGTTAACTGCCTTTGATTCTGCTTTGACTCATGGGGACCCCATGGGTAAGATATCTACAAGACCCCTTGACAACAAACACCCTACTCAGCTCCTGCAGGTCCAGGCCTGTGGCCTCCCTGACTGAGTCTATCCACCTAACATGCAGTCTTCCTCTCTTTCTTTTTCCCTCCACTTCTCCCAGCATTATTGACTTTTCTATTGAGTTGTTTCTTCTCATGGTGTGTCCAAAGTATGACAGCCTCAATTTGGTCATCTTGGCTTCTAATCTGGGCTTGATCTGTTCTAACATCCATCTGTTTGTCCTTTTGGCCATCCACGGTATTCTCAGGACTCTTCTCCAACACCACATCTCAAATGAGTTGATTTTCTTCCTATCAGCTTTCTTCATTGCCCAGCAATCACGTCTATACATGGTGATGGGAAATACGATGGTTTGAATGATCCTGACTTCAGTGCTCATTTTTATATCTTTGCAATTATGATCTTGTCTAGTTTTTCATAGTTGCCCTTCCCAGTCCCAGTCTTCTGATTTCCTGGTTGCAGTCTTTGTTCTGGGCTATGATTGATCCAAGGAATGGAAATTCTTTCACTGCATTATAGGATTCAAATCCCCACACAACCATGGAAACCCTGTAGTATGTGGGGAAATAATCATTGTAATGTAAAAGCAATCTTGTGTACCTCATTTTTACAAATGGGGAGCAATTAAATGCTAAGGCTTCAAAGGGAAACAGGCAGTCATTCTCACAGCTAGGGATGACTGGCCAGAGGCAAGAGATGGCCCTCGTGGTCTCTTCCAACTCTGCAATTCTATGATTCAATGATTCTATATACAGGAGCTGATGCTAAACAGAGATTTCACATTGGATTAGCTTATGAAAAAGTAATGCAAGCTTCTGGAAATTAATATAAAAAAATCCTTCATCGTAGACAGCGGTGCCAGTAACACATTTATCAATAAAAGGGAATATTTCCAAGATTTTAATGAAGAAGTAAAATTCCCTGTGTTTCTAGCCAATGGAGATTCTGTTATAGTACAAGGAATTGGAACTGTGTATCTTCCTATGAAATTGGGAGCTAGGACAGAGATATTGAAAATTATAGATGCTGTCTATGCCCCCAAGCTAAAGAGCTCCCTCTATTCAGTCAAAATGAGCACCTCTAGAGGCAACAGAGTAGTTTTCAAAAAGAATGCATGTTATGGTCTTCATGGCAAACAGTTGATTTTTAAAGGCACTCTAAAGGATGATGGCCGTTATCACATGGAGATCAGTGACTCAAATGCCAATGTTGCCACTCAGTGTAAACACAAAGACTGCATAAATTTATGGCATAGAAGGTTTGCTCATAGAAATGTTGAATGCATAAAGAAATTGGCTAATCAAGAGCTAGCAAAAGACTTTCATTTCAAGAACTGTTGTGTGAATGAAAGGTGTGTGGAATGCATTAAAGTCAAGGCTACTGCACCTTCACACAAGCCTCTCACAGAAAGACAATCTACTAAACCTCTTGAATTGATACACTCTGACATCTGTGGGCCATTTAGACAGAAATCAGTTGGTGGAAACCTCTATTTCCTCACCCTCACAGATGATTTCAGCAAATATTGTCATTGCTACCTCCTAAGGGAGAAAAGTCAAGCTTTTGAAAAGTTCAAAGAGTACTTTAATTATGTCACTAATAAATTCAATTATAAAATTCAAAATTTGAGGACGGATAATAGGACTGAATTTGTCAATACTCAATTTGATGAGTTCTTAAAGGAACATGGCATCAGACACCAGACTACTGGGATTTATAGTCCTCAACAAAATGGTTTATTGGAGAGAATGAACCGCACCTTAAAGGAAATGGCAGTTGCAATGCTTTTGCAGGCTAACATGTCTAAAGCCTATTGGTCTGAGGCAATTCTCACAGCCACATACTTATACTTCCAACCAGATCCAGAGATGTTACTCCATTTGAGTTGTGGCATGGTGTGAAACCCAGACTCAACCATCTAAGGGTTTTTGGATCAAAAGCTTATACATATATTCCCAAACAGAAAAGAGACAAACTGGACTGTAGAAGTGAAGAGGGAATTTTTATTGGCTATGCCAAAGGTGCTTACAAAATCCTAAACCCTGATGGATGCACAATGAGAATAACAAGTTCTGTTTATGTTGATGAAAGACCTCAATTTAATTCTAATTCAAACAAAGATTTCTATTCAGATGTGTTTGCAGTGGAAGAAGACCCTCACCCTGATTCTCAGCGGCAGCCACAGCGTGTGCAGCTCTTTCACCCTCCTGCAAGTGCTTCGCACCCAGAAGGGGCTCCCTCAGCCCAGGACTTACCAGAGGACAGAGGACCGGACGGCATGCCATGAGCAGAGCCAGGAACTCAAGTCCAGGTGAGACAATCTGCGAGGGGTAACAGGGGAGTTCCTCCTTTGAGATTCTCCTACCTAGCCACAGGGGAAAGCCTTCTGGAACCCTCTGACTGGCAGAAGATCAAAGGAATGCCAAAGACTGATTCTGAGAAATGGGTGAAAGCAGCAATGGAGGAAATGGAATCCTTATATAAAAATAAAACTTGGACTTTGACAGAATTGCCAAAAGGCAAGAAGGCAATTGGCTGCAGATGGGTCTTTACAACAAAGCAAAATGCAGAAGGGGAGATTGAAAGATATAAAGCCAGACTTGTAGCTAAAGGTTGCAATCAGCAATTTGGAGAAGATTTTCATGAGACTTTCTCCCCAGTTGTTACACACACAGCTATTAGAACCTTATTGGCTGTTGCAGCTTCCAAGAAAATGCATGTACAACATCTAGATGTGAAAACAGCATTTCTTTATGGAGATCTAGATAAGGAACTGTACATGGAACAGCCTTTGGGATTTGTAGTACCTGGAAAGGAGCATCTAGTATGTAAACTTGAGAAAAGCTTGTATGGATTAAAACAAGCTGCCAAGAAATGGCACGAAAAGCTAAATCTGCTCCTTATCAAAGAAGAATTTACTCCAGGCACCATTGACCAATGTGTTTACAAAAGATTCAGAAACAATAGATGGACTTACATTGCAAGTTATGTTGATGATTTGATTCTGTGCAGTCAAGACAAAGCAGATATTCAAGAGACACTCCTGAATCTCCATAAAGAAATAGATATTAAAAGTTTGGGAGATATCTCACACTATCTTGGAGTACAAATTGAAAGAGACCGTGATGGAAGCTTCTTTCTTAATCAAAAGCAAAAGATTGTAGATCTTTTGAACTGTCTTGGTTTAAGAGATGCAAAGGATGCTCTAACCTCGATGGAAGTAGGTTTCTTAAAGAGCAATGAGGCATCTGAACCTTTGAGAGACAGTGAAAAGTACAGAACTGCAGTTGGAAAACTTCTGTACATAGTGAATTTCACTAGACCTGATATTGCAAATGCTGTTGGCATCTTATGTAGAATGGTTAATTCTCCTACTCTTCAAGATTTTACTGCAGTGAAGTGAATTGCAAGATATTTAAAGGTGACTGCTGACTTCAAACTGATGCTGCCAGCATGTGACAAGCCACGACTGATTGCCTATGCAGATGCCGATTGAGGCAGTGATTTGGTGGAGAGAAAATCTACCAGTGGAAACATCATCTTCTATGGTGGTGGAGCAGTAAGTTGGACAAGTTGGAAGCAGAGTACAGTGGCGGATAGTTCCACAGGTGCCAAGTGTGTCTCAGCGAAAACAGCTTGTGATGAAATCAAATGGCTGCAGAATTTGCTTCTGGATCTTGGGATAGAGGAACCCAAGCCAACCATTTTGATGCAAGACAATCAAAGCTGTATCAAGAGTGACAAGCCTCTGAAGAAGAACATAGACATTGCTTTCCACAAGGTGAGAGAAATGTGCCAGAGTCAACTTGTTCAACTGGAGTACTCCAACTCAGAAGAAATGATAGCTGATGTTTTAACTAAGCCTCTCCTTAAGGACAGTTTCCTTAGACTACAAGAAGAAATGAAGATTGTTCCTGAAGTACCCTATGATTGAGAAGGGGACTGTAGTATGTGGGGAAATAATCATTGTAATGTAAAAGCAATCTTGTGTACCTCATTCACATCCTAAGATAAGTCTAGGGTTTTTCCCTGCATGCCTTTGTTTATTCCAAGTTCCCTTTCTCTTATTTCACTGGGCAGTTCCAGCCAACTGGAGTGCTGGGTCATTCAACACATGACCTAATTTAAATTTTATTGCTTTTGTGTAACTTCTCTTTTAAGTTTGAGTCTCCATGAGGCTGGAGCCATCTTAGCCATCTTAAGCGATATTTGCCATCCTCATCTGAAAGCATGCCATGATGCATCGGAAGCCAGCCCTACTGCTGTAGGCTGAGTGAGTTTTATTACCTAAATACCTTTAGTTAGGGACCTCTTTTTAAGTTTGTTTTAGTATGTAGATTGAGATTGATATACCTTCAGTAATCTTTGATTTGCATTTTTAAACTGACTCCTTTGTTTTGTAATGAGTCTAATTTAACTGAGTGATCTCAGACCTCTTGAATGCACTTTTAAAATGTTAATAGAGCTTAAGTCTGCATTCCTAAACGCACTCTGCATGAAGCATGAACATGAAGTTAAAGTAAATGTTTACTTTACTTAAAGTAAACATTTAAAAAGTAAATGTTTAACTCTTTTTAAATGAAGATATGTCTTGTTGCTTTTTAAAGGACTAGATCCTGGAATTTTTTAATACAATTTTATTTTTAGACTCATTACCTTCCTACAAACCCACTGGTGACTTGGGGCAAGTCCCATTCTCTTAGCCTCAGAGGGAGGCAAAGGGAATCCCCCTCTAAACTAATTTTGCCAATAAACCCCTATGGTAAGTTCACCTTAGGGCTGCCATAAGTTGGAAATGACTTGAAGGCACACAACAACAAGGCTGGCAACAGCTGCTCCTCACAATGGCTATTTACTACCTCCAGTAGAAGAATTCTTCTCAGTACAATTTGCTGTGTAACATAATCAAATAGGCTTGGTTGTACTCTTGCCTCACTTGATTGGCCACTATGGGAGCAGAAAGCTGAGCTAGATAGGCCTTTGGTCTGATTCCACCTGATTCTTCTTAAGTTTGTATATGTTCATTATTTCTATGTGTCAGTATCTTTTCAAGTGTGACTGCATTCTGTCTTATATTGAACCAAATGTTTGGGAAGCACACTTCTGTGTTGTGTACACTACCTAAAAGCAGATTGCCAGGACTTCAAACCAGAGTCTTTCCCAGTCCTACTAGAGACTGAGCTTAGGATCGTCTGCATGCAAAGCATGTGCTTTAGCTGTGGCCTGAGGGGGACTGAGGATGACCTACATGCTCTTACCCTGCTTTCCTTCTTACATTGTTTTATATTTTGATTATGTTCAAAAAACTAACAAAACAAAAACAAGCTGTTTAAGTCTGGGGAAAACAGAGCAGGGAGGTATATACACAGAAAAAACTGTATAGCTAAGCTCTTAGCACAATATCGAAAGACCTACAGTTCAAAGTGGGGAGGATTTGTCTATCGACATTATCATACTAGCCCCTTAAAACATTCTTTTGTTGGCAAAAAACCCAAACATTTTTATGCTGGCAAAAGAACATCCCCCCCCCTCCGCCCTGCACTTACCTTCCTTTCCTGGCAAAGGCAGCCCCAGCAATGAAGAGGAAGTGAACTTCCTGGTTCAAAATCCTGCAAGACTTCATTGCATGAAAAATTTAAAAACAAAACAAAAATAAAGCCTAAAAAGGTTTTTAAAGCACGCACACACACACTTTAAAAGTCCCAAGTAACCTGGGCAGGGTCATAAAAAGAGCAAAACTTACCTGAATGTCCCAGTCGCACCCAGAAGTGTTTGCACCAGCCTGGCCATTCTCACTGCAGTCACAATAATAATAATAATAATAATAAAATTTATTTATACCCCGCCCCTCTGTTAAAACAATCGGGGCGGCTTACAAAATTTAAAATACAATACAAATAAAATCCCTAAACACCCCCACTCCCACCCTCCCCCATAAAAAAACATTAAACAAATATAAATTAAAAACAACTAATCTAAAATCACATTTAAAACTATAAATACAATAAAATACAATAAATGGCCAGCAGGCTAGAAGAGGCCAGGATCCCCTGAGGCCGGGATCTAATTAGGAAAAGCCTGCCGAAAGAGATCCGTCTTTAGTGCTTTTTTAAAGCCACTCAGGCTTGTTATCTGACGGATCTCATTCGGCAGGTCATTCCACAATTTGGGGGCGATTACTGAAAAGGCCCTCTGGGAGGTTGCAGACAGCCTAGATTTTTGTGGCTGAAGCAAATTCCTCCCAGAGGACCGGAGTGCGTGGGGAGGATTGTATGGGAGGAGGCGGTTCCGGAGATAAGTTGGACCCAAGCCATTTAGGGCTTTAAAGGTAATAACCAACACCTTATACTGGGCCCGGAAACTGATTGGCAGCCAGTGGAGAGATTTTAGTACTGGAGTTATATGGTCTCTCCGAGATGTTCCTGAGACCACTCTGGCTGCCATATTTTGTACCAACTGAAGTTTCCGGACCAAGCATGAGGGCAGCCCCATGTAGAGCGCATTGCAGAAATCTAGACGGGAGGTTACCAGCGCGTGCACCACAGTCTCGAGGTCCCTTACTTCCAGGAAATGGCGCAGCTGGCGTATCAGCCGAAGCTGATAACAGGCGCTCCTGACTGTCGCATTCACTTGACTCGTCATCTGAAGCGATGAATCAAGGAGCACCCCCAGACTGCGAACACAGTCCTTAACGGAGAGTGTGACCCCGTCCAGGACTGGAGGTTGCAACCCAACTCCTGGTTTGGGGGCCGCTACCGTGAGCACCTCCGTTTTATCTGGATTTAATCTCAATCTGTTTTTCCTCATCCAGCCCATTACTGCTTTAAGACAATCATTAAGAGGAGAGACGCCATCGGAATTCGAGGCCGATGATCGGGGCAAGGAGAAATAGATCTGGGTGTCATCAGCGTACTGATAACACCCAGCCCCAAGAGTTAAATGGCCCGAGGTTTCACATGCCAGCAATGCAGGCACTAAAACACCATGGGGGGGGTCTAGCAATGGCTTCAGCCATCAATAAAAAGGTACAGGTTTGGGGCTAATTGTGACGGCAAAAGGGTGACATCATCTGATCTGCGCATCCTTTCATGGTTATGTGGCATTGTTATGATGCCTTAGTCATGTGTCTGATAAAGTCCTATATCTAATATAGCCCAATCCAGGAGCCTTATCGCACCATACTGTTATAGCACTATTATTCCATTTTAACTGCTATGGCTGCCTCCTGTGGAATTCTGGGGTTTGTAGTTTAGTGAGGCCTAAGAGCTCTCTGGCTAAGAATGCTAAATGTACCTCCATAAATTGCAGAACCCAGGATGCCACATGAGGCAGTCATAGCAGTTAAAGTAGAATAATAGTGCTTTAACAGTGCAATGTGTTAAGGCTCCATGAACTATCACGACTTAATATTGACATCACTGCTCTTAGTGAAGTTCGTCTCCATGAGGAAGGCAGCCTTAAAGAACACGGCACCGGCTACACACTTTACTGGTCTGGCAAACTCAACACCAAAAAACATCTTTCAGGAGTAGGCTTTATGATTAAAAACTACATTGCCTCCAAACTTGAAACCTTGCCAACAGGACACTCTGATCACATTATTTCCTTAGGCCTCCCACATGTTGTTCTCTTTAGTATATATGCCCCAACTATGCAAGCCGACCCTGTAGAGAAAGACAAATTCTACACAGACCTACGCCAACTCATACAAAAAGTCCCTGTAGAAGATAAAATTACCCTGTAGAAGATAAAATTATTATCCTTGGTGACTTCAATCCCAGAGTAGGAAAGAACTCCGAAGCCTGGAAAGATGTCTTAGGCAAGCATGGTGTTGGAAACTGCAATGATAATGGACGCCTCCTGCTAGAGCTACCATGAGAGACAACTTCCAGGCAAATCTACAAACAAAACTTGAAGACCACCCTACAGATCCTTCTCCTACAGTGCTTTGGCAACATATCAAAAACAGTATCCTCCAGTCTGCAGAAGAATCCCTCAGGTTCTCCCACAAGAAAAATCAAGACTGGTTTGATGAAAACAACCAAGAGATCCAGGACCTGTTGGCAAAGAAGAGAACTGCTCACCAGGCATACCTCACCCAGCCAACTTGCCATGTAAGAAAAGCAGCTTTCCATCTCACATGTAGTAAACTTCAACAAAAACTTCAAGACATGCAGAACAAGTGGTGGATCAATATAGCAGAAAAGACACAATGCTGTGCAGATCTGGGTGGTCATAGAGGATTTTATGAAGCTCTTAAAGCAGTGTTTGGACCTACTTATCAGGTCCAAAGCTCCTTATACAGTACAGATGGTCAAACATTAATTACTGATAAAGCCTCCATCCTGAATCGATGGGCTACAGATTCTTCTCCTACAGTGCTTTGGCAACATATCAAAAACAGTATCCTCCAGTCTGCAGCTCAGTGGATTGTGAAGTCTAAATAAAAGGACTGTGCTTGTGAAGTTGGGAAGGGGGGGAGATGCAGGAACATTAAGGTTATGGGAAGCCAGCATTAAGATTATGGGCATGGGAATCACAACCCATGGTTCACATGTGCCCCCAAACCTTCCTTGAAGCCCCCAGTGCCCCCAAGATTTTTTTCTTAAAAAACCCCCAAACCCATCACAGTCTGCTGCTGAAATGTGATGACAACTGACTAAACACACTATTTCCAAAGCGGAAAAGGAACAAAATGCATTACAGTGAATGAGATAGTCAACATTATAGTCAATGTCATAGTCTTTTCATTTTAACAGAGTCAGTTTTAAGTATTGTGCATTTAAGATGCAGTTATATATCAATATACATTTAATAGTAATCAACTATGAATAGAGGAGTTTGATATAATAATGAAGGGGGATTTTATTTGCTATTAAAGAAATTAATCTTTCTAAATCCAAATTAATCAAATATGAGTAGATGAATATACTTGTTAATAAGGAGTTGACAGGTTTTACTGCATAGCATACAGGTTTTACTGCATAGCATACAGGGTTTTATGTTTAAAATTTAACTTTATATTTATATTGAAATGGAAAATCAGTGCATTTCAATGTACTGTATATATATTTTTTTTCATTTTAAAAGTCCGCTAAACCCTTTCCCTTTAAATCACACCCCTTGGGCATACAGCCTTGAGCTCTTGCCCAACCTGATAAGTGGCCCCCAGCCCCATGGAAGTTGCCCACCACTAATTTAAGCAATGGAGTTGCAATTTATGGGTGCAAGGGGAATTGAAGGGAAAATTCTTCACCGTGGTATTATGTGTTACCTTTGTGTTTTATTTTAGGGTCTGAGACAGGGGGAAGGTGGGGTAGGGCTTGATACAACACTTTAGAATAATAGCTGTTTAAATACATTTCTGCTGGGAGGCTGGGCCTGGCTGAAGCTGCCAGTATGCCTCACTCTCTCAAAAGGCAGGAAGGAGTGCCACAGTTTGTGACCAAGGCTGGTCACATGCAAGGGCTCTTGGTCACATGTTCTGGGTCCCCCTTCCTGCCTTCCGAGACAGCGGCAGCAGCGGTAGCAGTGACAGGCCAGTATGCTTGTCAGGACTTCCTCCTATTCCATGGAGCGAAAGGGGGAACAACGGGCCTGATCCATGGCCAGGATGCGCCACTGGGGAGGCACGTATCCTGGCTCATGAAGATGAGACCTCAGTGTATTTCCAGGTTCTCCCAGAGTCCTAGGACATTTTCAGACAGTGCTTAACAGTGCTTACCGCGGGCTTAGGTCCCAGGAGAGGAACGGCGCTCTTGTGTGGCAGGGGGTCATTTTTGGACACCGCCGTCCCTCTTCCAGGATCCTTCGTGGCACGGCCGTGAAGCTTTGGAAGCAGCTGCGCCATATTTTAAGCACAGGCAACTTCCATGCTTAAAATATAGCACGGCCGCTTCCAAAGCTTCTTGGATGTGCCACTAAAGATCCCGGAAGAGGGACGGCGGCATCTGAAAATGACCCCCCGCTGCGCAAGAGCACCATTCCTCTCCCGGGACCTAATCCCGTGGTAAGCTCTGTTAAGCACTGTCTAAAAATGTCCCTAGTCCAAAACTCAAACCACTACATCACTCTGGCTGTCTTTCCTGGGGCTTGCCAAAGGACTTTATCAAACAAACCTGCAAAAACATTTCTGTCTCACCACATTTTATGGCATACTTGTCCCAGCACAATAACCCTTTTCATCAAAGTTACCTGTAATAGTGAGAAAAAAGTAGCCCCAGCATTACCAGAGCACAAATGCTATCTATGTTTACTTCCACATTTGTGATCTCGGCGATTCTCACGAGATGTAACTGTGGTAAAAATTAAACATACAGCAAAATAAACACACAAAAAGTACACACAAGCACAGAAACATACTTAAAAGGTTCAAAGTAACCAAGGAAATTCATAACAAGAGTGTCGCTCCTGGGTTTCCCATTCTTACCTGGAAGTGTTCTGGAGGGACTGCCCATTGACACTGTAAGCATGATAGAAAAATGGCACACAGTTTCAAATGCTGGCAATACCGGGAGCAAAACATCACAGCAGATCTTATTGATGGCTTGGCCCACCAATAAAAAAGAACGCCTCTTTGACCAGATGAAAACATGAAAGCACAATAGATTTCTCTTGTTTTTTTTTTCTGCTCTGTGAGGCCGTGTTCTAGAATAGTTTCTTTCTGATGTTTCACCTGCATCTGTGGCTGGCATCCTCAGACAATGGTTGTGTAGGTGTGTGTGTGGAGTTTATATGCTGTAAACCCCCGTTGGGAAGTATATGTAAATTTGTGTAATTGAATGGTTAGTTTCTGGGTATAGAAATGCAAGGCTCATTAGGGTCTGTTTGGCTAATGGTTGGTTGGCGGGCCATTATCTGCTGGGAATCCCCCTGTCCCTGGGTGGAATTCCTTTGTAAGTGTTGAGTTTTAATTCTATCGTATTTCAAAACTGGTAGCCAGTTTGTGTTTACTTTTAAGGTTTCTTCTTTCCTGTTGAAGTTGTCCAGGTGTTTGTGGATTTCAATAGCTTCTCTGTGCATTCTGACATGATAGTTGTTGGCCTGGTCTAGAATTTCTGTGTTTTCAACTAGCATTTTGTGTCCAGGTTGGTTTATAACATGTTCTGCTACTGCTAATTTTTCTGGCTGGCCCAGTCTGCAGTGTCTCTCATGTTCCTTGATTCGTATTTGCACACTGCGTTTAGTGGTCCCTATGTAAACTTGTCCACAGCTGCATGGTATGTGGTAAACTCCTGCAGCTGTGAGAGGGTTTCTTTTGTACTTCACTGAGCGTAGCATTTCTTGGATTTTTTTTGGTTGGTCTATAGATTGTTTGGAAGTTGTGTTTCCTCATCAGTTTCCCTATTCTGTCTTTGACTCCTTTGATGTATGGTAAAAATACCTTCCCTTTGGATGGCTGTTTTTCTTCTTCATTCCTGTGTTTTCCTCTCTTAAGATTTGTTTCATTATTTCATGTACTTGATTCCAATTTTTTTTGATTTTTTTGCAGTGCCACCACATATGAATTAATGTCCCCTGATTTTCCCCACATTTCCAGCATGTGCTCGGTATTGTTTTATTCCTCTTATTTAATCTTTTTGGAGTGTAATACCACCTTAACACAACTTTCAAATAATTCTCTTTTTAAGAGCTGGTATGCTGTAAATTTAAAAGATCTCCTCCTCGCTAACTCCCAAGCCTCTATATCAATAGATCTTCCTAAATCTCTTGCCCATTTTAACATGTATTCCTTTATATAATTTTGCTCCGTTTGCCTCATTAGCAATATTTTTTAGAATTTCCTAATGGCTTTTTTTGTTTGTTTTCTTCCCTAAGAACTTTATCCAATTCATTATATTCCCCTTCAAAGCCATCCTTTTTAAGGTCTTCTGTAAATCGTTCATTTAGCTGTAAATATGTGAACCAATTTATATTATATCTGGTCTGTTATATATCTTTTGATTCTAATATAATCTGGTTCTTGTTTCCTTTCTTAACCATATCCTCATATCTTATCCACTCATTTGTCTTATACCATCTGGATAAGAAGGCTTCCTGGGGGAAATCCATAATGGGATTTTATAGTAGAATACCTTTTTAACTTTCTCCCATACTTTCAATAATCCTTTTCTGATACAATGGCTCGTGAAGCTTTTGTTTGCTTTTTCTTTATCATAAAATAAATAGGCATGCCACTCAAATCTGGTATCGTGACCCTCCAGATTCAATAGCCTACTATCACCTAGATTTATCCATTCTTTTATCCAAATCAATATGGATGCCAGATATATAGCCTTAAATCTGGAAGGACACAACTACCCCTAAGTCTAGTATCTATTAGGTATGTCCATTTAAATCTAGATGCTTTCTTCCCCCATATCAATTTCAATAGATCTTTATTCCACATGCCATTTTTTTTTCATTGTTCACAATAGGCAAGTTTTGAAAAAGGAATAGTATTTTTGGGAGTACCACCATTTTTATTGCAGTAACTTTACCCAACAATGATAGATTTAATTTGGACCATCTTTCCATATCCTTATTTATCTCTGTCCACATTTTTTTATAATTATTTTCAAACAGGTCAATGTTTCTTTTTGTTAGCCATATTCCTAAATATCTTGACTTTTTACCTATATTACATCCTGATTTATTTTCTAGATCTTCTTCTTTTTCCGTCATGCTTTTGGTAATTATGATGGTTTTGTCTCTATTAAGTTTGAATCCTGAATGTTCCCCAAATTCATTTATCGTATTCAGACATGTTTCGATTTGATCTTTGGGTTCTTCCATAAATATGATCAGATTGTCCGCAAAAGCTTTTAGTTTGTAAGTAAATCCTCTAATCTTTATTCCTAGGATTTCCCTACTAGCTCTTATCCTTCTATTTAGTACCTCAAGCACCAGGATAAACAGCAGAGGTGAGATAGGACATCCATGCCTTGTGCCTTTGTTTATTTTAAACGTCTCTGTCCGCTCTCCATTAACAATAAGCTGCGCTGATTGTTCAGTGTAGATTTTTTCAATTCTCTTACAAAATCTTTCACCTAGTCCCGATCTTCTCCGTACCTCCATCATAAAGTCCCATTCTACATTGTCAAAAACTTTTTCTGCGTCCACCATCATTAAAGCTAACTTTTTCTCATTATGGACTTCAAAATATTCCAATATGTTTATCACTGTTCTAATGTTATCACTTATTTTTCTCCCCGGGATAAAGCCGTTTTGGTCATCACTGACTAGTTCTGTAATTATTTGTTTTAACCTATTGGCCAGAATCATGGTGTAAATTTTATAGTCTGTATTTAATAAGGAGATTGGCCAATAATTACTGACTTCCCTACCATCCTTTCCTTCTTTCAGTATTACAGATATATTAGCATTTTTCCAAGTCTTGGGAGTCCCCTCAACTTCTGTCTGATTAAACAATTTATAAAGTGGCAATGCAAGTTCCGTTTCAAATTTTTAATAAAATAATGCCGAGAAACCGTCTGGTCCTGGTACTTTATTTTCCTTTAATTCCTGAATTGTTTTCGAGATTTCTGCAACTGAGATTGTACTATTCAACTTTTGCAGATGTTCCTTTCCCAGAGTTTGGAAACCTTGTTTGTCTAGGTATGATATCATATTCTGTATTTCTTCCTGACTTTTTATTTTTCCGCTAAATAACCCACTGTAATATGTTTTAAACTCTTCTTTGATCTCATTTTGTTTAGTTGTTACTTGCTTTCCACGTCTTATTTCTGTAATCATTTTTTTCTCAGATTCTCTCCTTAATCTATACGCTAGCCATTTACTTGATTTATTCACATATTCAAAGTTTATTTGTCTTATTCTTCTCACGTTCTTTTCAAGTATTGACATAGTTTCCATATTTAATTGCGTTTGAATAAGTTTGATTTGACGTAATGTTTTTTCCTTAGTTGGATCTTCTCTCAAATTTTTCTTTCTTTTTCAATTCTTTAATCAAAAAGTTATACCTCTCTGTATTTTGTTTCTTGACTTCTGCACCTCTTTTAATCAATAACCCCCTGAAAACAGCCTTTCCAGCCTCCCAAATAGTTTTTAACTTGCATTCTTTGTTATCATTTTCTTCAAAATATAGAGTAATATCCTTTTTTAATTTCTTAACAAACACTTCATCCTTTATTAAATTTTCATTCAATTTCCAACTCATTATTCTTTTTGCTGTACTCATTGTCAATTTAATCGGGTTATGATCTGACATTGTCCTAACCATAATTTCCATGTCTAGAATAATTAGCAGCAGATTTTTAGAAATTAAAAATATATCAATCCGTGACATGGATTGATGTCTTTCAGAGTAAAATGTAAAACCCTCCTCCTTGCCATATATTTTTGTCCAAACATCTTCTAACCTAAATTCTTCTTTGATATCAAAAAAAACTTGTAGGTAAATTTTTTGGAACTCCCTTGCCTTTTTTATATGATCTATCTACTTTTGGATCAAGGACTCCATTAAAATCTCCTAATAAGATCATCGATCCTTTCACATGCTTTTTAATTTGTTGATGAAGTTTTTTATAATTTTTTCTTGTTTCATATTTGGTGCATAGACTCCTATTATAACTGTTTTCAGGTTTTGAATAGTTATCTCAACTCCTATAAATTCACCCTCCTCATCTTTAAATAATTCTTTTGCAGAATACTTCTGATTTATGTATAGCGCTATTCCTCTCTTTTTCTTTTTACAATTAGCCAAATAAAACAGTTGACCCAATTTAGCGTTTCTTTAAAATCTATAATATTCTCTTTTTATCTTAGTTGTTGAATACATATTATATCATTTTTTTGTTTTGCTAAATTGTGAAAGATCCATCTCCTCTTATATTCTGTGTTAAGGCCTTTCATGTTCCATGAACATATTTTAATTGCCATTTTCAATTTGTTTAATTTGTTCTAATTCCTCTTCACTCTCTATATTTTCTCCTAATTCTTCTTCTTCTTCCTTTTCCAGCTCTAACTCTGAGTCTTCCTCCTCTGCATATTCCTCCTCCTCTCTTTCCTTCTTCTCCTGTTCCTCTAGTTCTTGTTGTTTTCCTCTAATTCTTGTTGTTTTTCATCATCTAAGCATGTGTCCTTTGGATTTCTTATCTTTCTTACTTCCTGATCTGCCCTTTCTGGCTGCTCTTTCTGTCGTCTTTCCTTTTCTTTTTCAAATTTCCTACAAAATTCCTCTGCCTTTTGAATTGAATCTATTTTATATCTCCTTTGTCTGAATGTGAAGGAGACCCCTTCTATTTTATTCCATCTATAATATATTCCATTTTTAGTTAATAACTGAGTAATCATTTTATAATTTTGTCTTTTTTTCAAAATTACAGTTGGTATATCTTTAAAGATCTTTAATTCTTCTCCAACTTTAAGTGAATCTCTATAGCTTTGTTGCAATATTCTGTCCCTTATTTTAATTTTATTAAACTCAATCACAATATCTCTTGGGAGTTTCTTTTCTTTAGCAATTACTGAGTTGATTCGAAACATTTTTTCTGTCTCCTCCAAATTCTCCTCATCCAATTCCTTAAATTTTGCTAATTCTGGGATCACCCTCTCAAATAGGTTTTCATTTACTTTTTCTGATAAGCCTCTTAATTTTAGACATTTTTCTCTATATCTTATTTCTTGATTTAACATAGATTCGTCTCCCTTGTTTTGTTTCTCTTGCATCTTTACTGTTATCTTTTCCGCCTCTTGAGATTTTCCCTTTAACATTTCTTCATTCCTTCCATCTCTTTACTTATTTTATCTAGTTTTTTCCCAAAAATCTTTGTTTCTTTTTTATAATCATGTATGATTTCTTTTCTGATATCTTTTAATTCATTTCTTATTTCTTGTTTAAAGTTTCTGAGCTCTGTTCTCAACTCTTCTAGTATTAGGTTTTGAATTTCTGGTACTTTCGGCATTTCCTGTGATCCTCTCCTTGTTGTAATCGTCTGAACTTGCAGTTGAGCCGTGGCTTTTCTCGTACTATATGCCATTTTCTTTTATCTGAATTTTTTAAAATAAGTTTATTATAAGTTCTGTTCGTTTCTTATTTTGTTTGTTTGTTTGTTTTTTGTTTTTGTTTTTTCAATTATCAATGTTACACTAAAGAGTATAACTTATTATTTTTGTTCTTTT
The DNA here is from genome assembly GCA_030847615.1 of Gambelia wislizenii. Lineage (NCBI taxonomy): Eukaryota > Metazoa > Chordata > Lepidosauria > Squamata > Crotaphytidae > Gambelia > Gambelia wislizenii. Next base: position 27,352,950 of record JAUMIR010000011.1, on the reverse strand, counting down.
ATTTTTATTCTTAATGTTATATTTCTTAAAGTTATATGTTCTGATTACTATGTTATCACCGTTGTTTTATTCTATATTCTACCTGTTTATTAAATTGTTCTTAGTTCTCAAAATCCAATCGATTCAAATTTTTAAGGTCTTCAAAACAAAATTACCATTGAATATTTCATTGACACCACCACCATAATGATAAATCTAATTCATTAGATATAAAGTAAATATTATCCTCTAATTCATCCAATTTCTTTCACTTCAGTAAGAAATAATGAATACTGAATAATAAATTATCAATAATCAATTAAATAATCAATAATCAATTAAATCAAGTTTTAAAGTTTCCAGAACAAAATAACCCTTCAATATTTCATTAACACCATCACCATAATCATAAATCTAATTCATAAAAAATGAGAATTATATTATCACAAATTACACTCAATTTCATTCAATTCAATTTCTGTTGTTCATTCAAATTCATTTAATTAATTTTTTTATTATCATTCAAATTCAGTTAATTCCAATTTAGTTATAGTTCAATGAAGTTTATATTTAAATCAATTCTACTATAATCAGATTAATTTATACCATTTATACCATCTATCTCTGTCCCCTTCTTGTATAATCAAAATCAAAATACTACAAAATGCTACAAAATACTACATTCCCTTCTCCTTCCCTCCCATTCCCTCCCACCTCTCTCTTGCTTGTTGCTACTCTGTCTTGTTTCTTCTTTCTTCTTCCTCTTCTCTCTTCCTTTTCCCCCCTTTCCCTCTTCTCTCCAGAACCCTCTCGCTTAATGTAATCAGTTGATGTAATTTATGTAGTCACTTCTAATTCCTTTCTTTTCTTTTTGTTGCCTTCCCCTTGTATAATTCTATAGCTTCCATCGTTTCTATTGTATTTTTTGTCTTCACTTAACTTATTTGTCTTTGCAACCAATTAATGTCCAGTTCAATCCCCTTGAGTTCTTTCTTTTAAATTTCAGATTTAATGTGTAAGAGCGGGCTATACTCTTGCTTCCCTAATCTGCTCTCGTCCAACTGATCCTCCTTAACGGGCTCACTCGCTTTTATTTTAGATTTTCAGTCTCTCAATAGCCCAAAGTTCACGAAACAAACTTAAACTTAAATTTAACCTCTTCTTCTTCTGGGGGTTTATATACTGGTTTTTAGTTGCTTTGGTTTTTTGTTTTTTCTTTTAAGAAGAGGAAAAAGGAAAGCACAGTATACTTAGCTTCTGGAGGGAGAGGGTATACAATGGAGGGCTTGCTTGTTTCGGTTTCCTTTCCCCACTTTCCTCCCAGCTAGTGTCTCTCTGCAGTTTCTCCTCTCAGTTGTCCTTCCACATTTGTTCTTCCTCCTCCTTACTTTTCTCCCCAACTTTCGAATTTACCTCCAGAGCCGCTTTTCTTTTAAAGTAACTCTTTAAATCCTCTCCCACCAAAATGAAACCAACTTAGCATTGGTTGTATTTCAGCTTTCTCTTCCTGCAAGAAAAAGCTGCTCCGCTTGTCAAATTGAAGTGCAGAACAGGTAGTAGCCCATATAGGGCTCTACTGCATTACTGGAGTTCCCTATCTCTGCAACCCTGGAGGGTGAAAGGAACCTCTGTTCCTACGTGCCTTGGGGCAACTGCAGAGGCTTTGTGGGGTTCCTCTCGCTCCCCTATCCTTCCCTGGGTGGTAAGAGCCTTTGGAAGGTTGATTTCGAAGCACTGATAGTCGCAGTAGAACGGGGCTGGAATGGAGCTCAGCCTCCAGCATCCGTTACCTCCGCCCTCACAACCGGAAGTCTCCTCGATCTACCAATGTTTTTATTGTGATTCTTTTTTTGTCCTGGGTGATGATTGGAGTTGTTCTGTAGGTACCTGTCCATGTGTGGGGGTTTTCTGTATACCTTGTGGCCTAACCGTTGGTTTGGTTTGCGGATGACTAGGACATCCAGGAATGGCAGAGTTTGTTCCTTCTCTTTTTCCATCATGAATAGGATATTTGGATGGATGCTGTTCAGGTGGTTCAGGAAAGAGACCAAATCTTCTTCTCCATGGTTCCAAATGGTGAAAGTGTCATCCACATATCGGAACCATGTTGTGGGCTTTTTTGGTGCTGTTTCCAGGGCTTGCTTTTCAAAATGTTACATGTAAAAGTTTGCTATCACTGGGCTCAGGGGGGCTGCCCAAGGCTACCCCATCTATCTGTTTGTAGAATTCGTTATCCCACTGGAAGTAGCTTGTGTTGAGGCAGTGTTTGAACAAGACTGTGATGTCCTCAGGAAATATTTGTTGTATGAGTGCTATGGTGTTCATTATGGGGACTTTGGTGAACAAGGAGACAACATCAAAACTGATCAATCTGTCTCCAAGTTTCAGTTCGATGTTGTTGATTTTTTTCTATGAAGTGAGTTGAGTCTTTGATGTTGTGGGGGGTGTTGTCCTATGTGGGTTTGTAACTGTGTGGCCAGAAACATGGCCAAGTCATATGTGGGTATCCAATGGCGCTCACTATGGGTCAGAGTAGAATGGAATCCTTGTGGATCTGGGGAAGTCCATATAGTCTTGGTGGGAGAGCCTCTGATCTGCATAGATTCTGGTGTCTGATTGGCTGAATTGATGAGTTCTTGATCAAGGCATTTGTTTTTCTGGTGATTTTGTTGGTCAGGTCTTGCTTGAGTTTTCTGTATGATGTAGGGTCCAAGAGCTCCCTTATTTTTTGTCTGTATTTTTCTGTTTCCATGATTACTGTGGCATTTCCTTTGTCTGCTGGGAGAATAATGATTTCTGGGTCTGCATTGAGATCCTTGATGGCTTTTCTTTCTTTTATGGTTATGTTGCTGGGTGGTGGTTTTACCTTCCTCAGGATCCTAGCTGTTTTTCCTCTTATCTCTTCTGCCTCTTCCTCTGGGAGATGGTAGAGGGCAGATTCAACATGGGCGATGATGTCTTCAACTGGGATTCTGGTGCTGGTAACTGCAATATTGCCTCCTTTGGATAGGATGGATGTTTCTTCTTTTGACAGTTGCCATTATGTTAAATTGATAATAGTCCATGCTCTGTCCATGGTGTTTCTCTTGCTGTTTGTGGCATTTGTCAAATTTTTGTTTCTGCCTTTCAGTGTGAATCACCATATCCTTTTCCATTTTTCTGTAGGTGAGGTTGTCAATTTTGCCCTAGTCTTGGGTGTTCATTTTTTGACTGATGTTAAGGTGGAGTGATAATAGCTCCTTGTCTGTGTTGGCCAGGTCTTTGCAGGTGGTGTGTATTCTCTCTCATAACAGTGCTTTTTCCATTCTGTTGTTGATCCAGTTGACCTGTGGGGATTTTAATGTCCTCTTTGCTGTGAGAAAGTGTGGTATGGTTTCTGTGTCTCTGCATCATAACAAGAAAGTTAATGAACAGAGTAGGCGTGCTCTCCTGATTCGGAGTTTCTCCAGTCTCTGGGTGTCTTGGAACAATTTCTCCACATAGAGATGTTCAATGTGAAGTTGAAGGCTTTCACAGCCAGCATCCATAGATTTCCCTTGGTTTTTTTCCGGGCTGTGAGGCTGTGTTCTGGAATAGTTTCTTATATATAAACTCCACACATACACCTACACAACCATTCTCTGAGGATGCCAGCCACAGATGCAGGTGAAACGTCAGAAAGAAACTATTCCAGAACACGGCCTCACAGCCCAGAAAAAAACTAAGTGAAATCTATGGATGCCGGCCATGAAAGCCTTCGACTTCACATGAAAGCACAATGTTGTCTTGTATGTGTGCCCTTTCCAGTTAACTTGGTGTCCTTGTGATGCCATTTTTGCCATGTCTGATAAAGTCCATAGACTCATTGCCAGATTTCAGGGAGCTTTTCCAGGCTCTCTGCTGCAACTGCTACTGCTTGTATAGCAAGAAGGCTCATGAGTAGCAACACTGGTGCTCTACTCCCTGCTTTCCACCAAATGATGGGCCATAGTGCATACATCTATTACCTCTCTCTCTCATCTCCCCTAATATCTGGCTTTTTGTACAAAACGTAAGAGCAAAAACATACTTTCACACTCAGCTAGAAAGCCCTGGTGCCAAGTGGGAGTTGATAGAGATGGGTGCACAGACCTTGAAACAACCTCACATACAAAACATCCAACTGACTCCTCCTCCAGTGCTGCTTGTCCTTCATATCCTTCCCTAGAGGCCTGGAGAAGCACATCAATTTCCTGAAACTTCAGCCATTCTCTGAGACAAGGCAATCTACTGCATGGACTGACACTAGTGTATGTATATTTTGTGCAACAGTACAGCGTTGTCACCGAAGTATGGCTTTTCCCTTGGCATTTTTGCACCTGTCACTTTGCCTTGTTTTAAAATCACTGTTATTCTAGGAAGCAAAAGGCTGTTTTATTTTTTTAAATGGTTATTAATTTAACACTGGGCTTTTGTAAATGTCAGGGAACTTTGATGCCATTTTGTTCCTAATGTAGTCTCTATGCCATTCAAACACAAAGGAAAATGCACCCATGCTGTGAATAACTAAAATGCAGCTTGAGTGGTCTGCAGATTCAGTAACTCAGAGGAAGAAGGGCATATTTTAGTGCTTGCAGCACATTTCGTATTCCAGGACAAGCTTATCTGATGATCACAAGGATGTGATCCTAGGTGGTCATCCTAGGTGGTGATATCTGCACTTATGCTAGGCAATTTTTCACCATCCTTAGCAAAGTGGCTTTATATAATTTCTGGTCACAAATGGTGATGGTATGGGATAAAAGTATCAAAATAGATTTTGTTGTTGTTTTTTTGGAACAGAGTAACCTTAGTTTCTTTTCCAGTGAAATGGAATGCTGTTATAGGTTGAGCCTTCCTTATCCAAAATGCTTGGGACCAGAGGTATTTTGGATTTTGAATACTGGTATTTTGGATTTTGGAATACCTGCATATGGTACACAATGAGATACCTTGTAGATGGGACCCAAATCTAAATATGAAATTCATTTAGGTTTCATATACATCTTATACACATAGCCTGAAGACAATTTTATACACAATATTTTTTAATAATTTTGTGCATAGAACAAAGTTTCATGCATAGGAAGCAAAGGGGAAAGTGATAAAACATTGGGTATGATACGATATTGGCACTTGGTAACAGTGGCAAGAATTCTTATTGCAAACATTGGAAAGATGAAAATGCCCCATCAAAAGAAGAATGGTTAGACAAAATAATTGAAATAGCAGAACTAGATAAACTGTCCCATATATTAGAGGGTGGTGTAAAGAACAAGTTTGTGAAGCGATGGGAACACTTATAAGAATATTTACAGAAAAGGTTTAACAAATGCACAATGTGTGGTTCTTCCAAGTAAAATCATATTGTATCCACTGAATGTCAGGGTTTGTAGCAGATGAAGAAATTCATAAAGAGTATTATTTTTTAGTAAGATTTACGTTTGATGTACTTTTCTTTATGAAATTATAAGAAAGGTTTATTTTGTATAAATAAGAAATTATAGCTGTTATCTCATTGCAGAGGAAATGTCTTATATGTGTTAATGTTATGTTGAGTTTTGTAGTGGCTGTTATCAGTCTAGGTTTGTTATGTCAGTCATTATTGTCAAGGTTGGGACAGGGGAGGGGATTATGTTGCTTGTTATCTGTTGCACATTTATGTTATATGATGTTAGATGTGGGGTTTTTGATACTTATAATCATTGTAATGCATATATGTTGGAAAGGGGAAAAAAGGAAGCAAATGTGTCACTATCTCAGCCACCCATGTGGGCAATTTTGGATTTTGGAACATTTTGGATTTCAGTATTCTGGATAAGGGAGACTCAACCTGTACCTACAAGAGCTGGGTTCTGTGTCTCCAGTGCATGGTGTGCCAATAACCACACCAGAGGGGGGAGATCCAGAATCTTTTTTATTTGCTGCAGCAAAGAGGTGCCTGGGGAAAATTCCACAAAGCAGACATCACCAGGAAAGCAAATGCTTAAACATTTATACACTTCAATATGGAGATTAACATGCCATTCATTACTATGTCACAGCTACATCACTAATTAGCCGATAACATTTCTAAGGCATGCGTACTTGGCTGGCATCCCCCACAGGGAGTTATTTAATTATTTTTCTTCATTAGCATACTAAATTCTCTTCCCTGGGCATGATTTTTTTTACTGTTCTAATTAGACATAGGTTACTAAAGTTCAGAAATGTTTTTTTTTAATGTTTTTGCCCCCCCTCTCCTTCTGACTATGGCGAATGGATGTGGGGTGCCATTAAAACAGCTTATATTCTCCTCACATTCTGTGAGGAGTATTTTCGCTGTTTAGACAACCCCCTTACAGAAGCTGCATGTATAATCTGATTTCAGTCCAAGGGCTGACAGGCTCCTCTGAACTTTCCACAGGTTAAACATAATCTGTGCTTCAAAAATCCTCACATTGCTGGATGAGGGTGGTCATATCTAAAAATACTAGAGGAAGTCCCTGCCTTCCCATGGCTCATTATCTGACCACTTGCTCTTTTGATGATTGCAAATTAAGGACAAGTTCCATTAACTTGATGAGAAATCCACCCTTTCAACAGTTCTTGCCTACGGAGGCTTGCTTGGGACTGAATGTGCATGTATGTGCTGCTTGCAAAGCAAGCTGAGAAGGCAAGCAGCAGGCAGGCATGCAGGTGCAGGTGCCTACAGGAGCACACAGGCAGTCCCAAGCAAGGCACCATAATTCTCTCATGATCTCTATGTGAGTTCTGCTTTTTGACCAATTCTGGACAGTGCTGCTGTCCCTAACCTGTTGGATAAGCAGGGGCACCTTTGAAAGTATGCACAGTAAAAGGTGCACCTTTGAAATGCATACAAAACATGGCTTAAGTCAATGAGCATAGATGTGTACAGGCAATATGTGCTATTTAGAACATGTGCATCATTGAAAAAGAGTGAAGAAACTATGATAGGGATGGCTCTTTTAAAGTTTTTTTTTTGTGTGTGTGCTTACTGTAATTTTTTTCGTGTTCTTTTTGAATTTCCCACGCTCGTGTCTTCTCACGAGAATCCACGGGATTTTGATCCAGGAAGTGAAGGGAGCTCCGTTAGAGCTCTGTTCACTCCTGGGCTGCTGGAATGACAGGAGAGGAGGTAAGTGCAGTGGGAAGGGTGATTGTGGCATGACAGGGATGGGACGGAGCGAGAGTGGAGATTCTGGGACAGGAACACTTTTTTCATTCCTGTCTGATAATCTCCCAGATGTAGAGGTAAGAAGACAGGGGGAGTGAGGATGTGTCCACCCCAACAAGCAAAATCATATTTTTGAGAAGAGCTTGGAAAGTTTTAAGAAGAATGAATATAACAATATGATCAACTAATTCATAAGTTTTGATCCCAGAACATCATCCTACTACTGCTGAATTATATAAGGCTTCAGTATGTCATTAGCCACTTTTCTTAAAAGTAACTTTACAGGCCCTGGTTTTGAGTTGCCTCTGTTTAATATTTTTCCAGCACTAAGCTTCTACAGTATATGGACTCATTCATGATTGTATCCACACTGCACAGTTACAACAGTTTGATACCACTTTAACCATCATGGCTCAATTCATGAAATCCTGATATTCTATCAGAGAGCTCTGGTGCTACAGTTAAGGGGTTGGAGCCCTCTAACAGATGTATATTGGTATATTGGTGTCATTGTATCACCATTTTAACAGCTGGCCAGTATTAAAAGGACAGGTATCAATGGTGGTTTAATCACCTGGACCCTTCGCTGCATCTCAAGAGGGATACGTGCAGATACCAAGCCTGGATTAGCATTTAAGCAGCATGGGTTTCATAGCAAACTAAATTTATTTGGCATTTAGAACCAGCTGTAGGAATCATCCAGCTTTGATAGTAAGTGGCCAGTAGAAGAAAACAGAAATGACATATGATTTTCACATCCTCAAGCTGAAGGCTTGATGAAACCCTCTTGGCTGCATGGTGGGTGTCTTATGTTTCTGTCACCTCAGACTAGAAGAGGGACATGCAACCTTTCTTCTGTTGAGGACTACATTGCCTCAAGAATAATCTGTCAGAGGCTACATGTGAGCAGCAAGGAGGAAGAGCAAAAGGGATGGAGGATATAGCTGCCAGAAACTTTTTTCTCCCTCTTTCTGCTATCATCTTCTCTCTTTTTATCTATTTCTGACTCCCCCTTCTCTCTTTCTCCATCTCTCCCTCTCTCTCCTCTCTGCTCCTTGCCTTTCTCAATGCTCCATAGGCTACTGGGTAAAGGATGGGTCTTGCCAGAGGACTAAACTGATAGGTAGCAGGGAAGTCTTGAAGCTAAACTGAGGGACACATAAAATTAGGCTGAGGGCCATAGGCTGCCCACCCTTGGACCTAAGTGTCCCATTTTAACAGGAGAAAGCTCTTGTTTATAGCACTTTCTATAGTAACCCCCCTTTGAGATGAAATTTGTAAAACCAAGACCCACTAATATATAATAAGTAAGTCAGCAAGAATTGTCCTCGGCGTTCACAGTGGTGTAGTTCACCTTGCCTAAGGCCAGTGGGAATTCTGTCTTTGGTTTCCTTGGAAACATGGTCATCTTGCAAGTGCAGGCTGATGAGATCTGGCGTTTGGAATTACAACCCATGTTGGAATGGGTCAAGAGTCATCTTTCTCAAACTTTGTTTTAAATAACACTAAAAAAGCATTCTGTTTTGCTGACCTTGTTACCCCTTTACACAATCTGTGTAATTTCTATTCTGGTACAATTCCACATCTTTATCCCACTCTTCCCCTTCCTTATTCAAATGGTGTTTTGTCCTGTTTCTGTCAAATGTACTAGTTTATGCAATTGGAGGCACCTAAATGGGGGCTGAAACAGATGTACTGTTTCCTAAAAGGATCCATGCGGAAGTGGGGCTTTGCTAAAATCTTGGGCTGGAGCAGGGGCCAAGGGTAACATAAGAGAGCTGACACTTCCCTTGTGGAGACCTTGTACAAATTTCTACTGGCAGCTCAGTGCACACATATAATGTATACAACATGCATTATGTTGTATATTTATATCAAATTATGAGCCTTCTGTCATTGATATAAAGCAATCGGCTGCATATGAGATGTTTGTTTTACTCAAACCCCTTAGGTAATTTTGTTATATCAAAGAAATCTTGGGCCAAAACCAGGGAACAGGGAGGGGGTGTGGCCAAGAGGTGTAACTAATGGGGTGGGGTGGGGTGTCAAAATGAAGGCAATGCTCCCAATAAGAATTCTGCCCCCTGTGAAATTTTCCTTTGGTACTCAAATTTCTAGCATTGCAGTACCTTAACATTTCAGCTGAGCATTTAGAAACACATTTTAGGCATCCAAAGGAAAGTTGGCAGGCAAAGTGACTAAAGGAATGCAAACACAACAAATATAAGAGTTCTAGATGTGAATGGATTTTTTCCCCAGTGCCTTATGGTGCATCTGCACTGTGGAAATAATGCAATTTGATACCACTTTAACTGCCATGGCTCCATCCTACAGAATCCTGGGATTTGTAATTTTGTGAAGCACCCACCAGCACTCTTTGGCAGAGAAGGCTAAAGACTTTGTAAAGTTACAAATCCCAGGATTCCAGAGGATAGAGCTACATCACTTAAAGTTGTGTCAAGCTGCATTATTTCTACAGTATAGATGCACCCTCAGTCTGTACAATTTGGGGACTAAAGGAAAATTTCACTGGTGGGCTGTACTCTTATTTGGGAGAAACGCCCCATTTTGCCCCCTCATGTACCTAGTACCTACACCCCATCTGTAGCCAAGTGCCAGATCATGTGGGGGTCGTGCAAAAGTTCCATCCTTGACATCTGTAGGTCAGGCTGGAGAAACCACTGCCTGAAAGCCTGATGAGCTGCTACCAGCCAGTGCTAACAATATTAGACTAAATAGCACAATAGTCTGAATCAGTATAAGGCAGCTTCCTAAGTGCTGTTCTAGGAGAGGGGACACAACTGGAGACCATTTGCACCTGTGGTCTGATGCTCAATGCCTCACCCACCAGGTTTGGAGAAGCTAATGATGTAAGAGAATTGTCCAGAAACTGGGAGAACTATTTGTTGGCAGAAAGTGGGTGACAGAGAAATAAAAATCTTGGCATAAGCAAGTCAACACAGAGTTATGGTGATGGGGTGACGGGAGTGTAAAGTATAGGCCACAGGAATGTACTTCTTTGCTTGTTTTATTTTCACATGCAACAATGAATACTTTTTAAAAACAAATTCCTTGCCAAGTGAGACTGCAAGAATTCTTGGGCAATGACAATGATTTTGCACATTTGATACTGGGTTAAAAAAAAGAAATCCTTGCACAGAAAATGAAATAATAATAATAATAATAATAATAATAATAATTGCACACAATGTTTCTATACAAAATGTTATTTATTCACAAACCAAGATTTTGTGCAAAAACCCAATGCAATGGAGTATCTTGAATGAAAACACATTTGGTTGGCTGACTGAACAGGATCTCACTTTTGTTGAAGTTTTCTTTTTTAATGCAAAGTATTACCGACTCTCCCTTTCCCTCTCTAGTAATAGATCTCATGCTGCCTTTATAAAACATCCACATCCCTGAATTGGCAAGATATGAAAGCTGAATATTTCCCCCTAACTTACAGTGACTGAGACAGACGTTACATTTCTATCCACTTAGATCTCTGTTGTGTCACCTCTGTCTCACAGCCTATTTAATCAAGTTGGGAGGGAAGGCTTCCTGAAGTTAAACTGAAGACTTCAGCAACATTGAATTAATGCCCCCATATTTAGTTCTGTGGGTGACACTCTCCGGAAGGAGAAGAATGTTTCTCAAAGGGTATTTCGGTTTCATTTGCTGTGAATCAGTTTTCATATTCAACTTGGATTTTCTCTCTTTTTAAAAAACCTTTTTATTAAACATTTAATTTTCCAATCTAAGAACAACACACAAGGATAAACATAATAAAAATACATTTACAAACATTAACTCCCCACCTGATCTAACTCTCCCCATCCCTCTCTAAAACTAACCTAAACAAAACAATAATAAAAAAGACACTAAAAGGGACAATTAGGTTCCAACTTACCAGCTAAAAGGATATACAATACCTTAAAAACCCTTTAAATGATAAACCTTCTGTAATCCTAACAAAACTATTCTTTTTCTGTGTTATATATAATAACCAAAATATATTCTTAACTAAAACCTGGTGGTGCAGTGGTTAAATGCCAATACTGGAGCCACAATGTTGCAAGTTTGGTCCCAAGGGCTCCAAGGTTCACTCAGCCTTCCATCCTTTTTTAGGTCAATAAAATGAGTACCCGGCTTGTGAGGTCAATTAGCTAACACACATTGGAAAATGCTTAATTCAGTGTAGATGTGCAAATTGCTATTGCTTAAAACAATTTGCAAGCTGCTCCGATAGCCTTGTGGCTGAAGAGCATGGTATAAGTACCTAAATAAATAAATAAAAATCTACCTGTTAATTTTTAATTCAGATCTGATATTCAATTATATCAGTCTCATAACTTCATTTAAAAATTATCAAATGCCACTATTTCTATTGGGGTGGAACTCAAAGACCAAGCCATGTTAGTTTGGAATATTAGTAAGCAAGGGGATCTTATAGCACCTTTGAGACTGAGAGAAAGAAATTGTAGCATAAGCTTTTGTATACTTGGTAGGTACAAGCCCTTGCCACAAACCCAGATGCCAACTCTGCCCACACATCTACTCAGGTAATGTCTACCCACATCCACCCACAATATTAGAGGTACTTTCACTTGTTCATCCTCTAATGTGATATATGGCATCCTCTGTCAACAATGCCCTTCAGCACTCTACATTGGGCAAACAGGCTAGTCTGTATGCCACAGGATAAATGGATATAAATTAGACATTAGGAATGGGAATACACAAAATTCAGTTGCAAAACACTTCAGTCTTCCTGGACATTCTATCTCTGACCTCAAGATAGCTGTACTTGAACAAAAAAGCTACAAGGTAAGATTGGAAAGAGAAACAGCTGAATTGGAATATATCTACAAATTCCAGTTCATCAACAGTGGGTTGAACAAGATAATGATTTCCTGGCACACTACACATATCATAACACTAGTTAACACCCTAGTCTCATGAGGACTCTCTTGGACAGTTTATCACATATCCTTTCTGGTTCCCAACCAGCATCACACTACATTCCAAAACTCCCTCCACCCACTCTGGCCTTAGGCAACATCTGACCTCCTGCCTTTTTCCCTCAACAACCATTGTTAAACAGAACTTGTCATCTCATCACCATACCCACTAGTTTTGCATTTCTATGGCTGTTCAGCAACCTGCTTATAAGGTCTGTTCCCAGGCACCCATTCCCTCCATGTATCTGAGGAAGTAGACCAAGTCTACGAATGCTTATGGTATGATTTCTTTCTCTCAGTTAGTCTCAAAGATGCTACAAGATCCCCTTGCTTACCACTGTTTCTATATTACCACAATTTTTCTTCAAAAATTCTGTTGTAGATTTTCCACACTTAAAAATTCATCTATCGTTTTACGTATCATCAACTTGGATTCTCTCTTAAGCTGCTGATGCCTGGCAGGAAAAACATTAGAAAGAAAAGCAATAATAGAGGTCCCAACATTTTCCTTTCTCTTCCCATCCCCATGGGAGGGTGGTAGAAAAGTGACAGAAGTTTCCTTTCTTCCTTCCTTTAAACCAGGGATGAGAGAATGGAGCTGATTTTCTTCTGCCTCCCTCCCCTTATGGATTGCACCCAACAATCCATCCAGGCTGCCAGTACCTCCCCCTTTTTGCCAGATATTGGCCAAAATAATGACTAGAAGTAGCACTGAGTCACTTCTAATGAGCATTTTGTCTGATATATGGCTGATAGAAGAGGTACTGGGGGCAGGGGATACTGAGGGTATGTGAGAGAGTGTGGGTGTTTTCTGGTGTTTTGTCATGGTTTGGGGGCAAAAATTGACAAATAATCACACTGAAAAATATGTGGAATTTAGGGCTACTTTCACATATTGGCCATGTTTTCTCTACTCTGCTTTTAAAATAAATTGTAAATAAAAAAGTTTTGTTGGTACATCCAGAGGTGGGAGTAGCAGCCATGTTAGAATTCTTCTCACAAGCTGTTGTTCCATTCCTGCCCCCATATTCCTGGGATAATATTCTGGTTGGGGTGGGGGTTTTTGACTTTACTGTGAGATAGGTAAAATGGTTGTCCATGGCCTCTGGCCTCCAAACAGTGCACTTCTGCTATTGTCATAGACAGACAATAGTGAAACATTTTTCTACTATAAAAAGAGTGTGTGTGTCTGTGTGTAATGCATCTTCATTTTGCTACCCTTCAAAACCATTCAATAAATCCTCGCAGAAATCTATTGAAATGGAAGCCTTCCAAATCACCACCTACAAGTGGGGTAGCATGTTTGTTTTGAAGAGGGGGCACCACCAGATCTGTGAAGTCAGACAAGAGGCAAATCACTCTTTGCCTCTATTCTTCAGAGACACATTGCTACCACTTATATTTTGTAATGATGTATTGCAACTTCCTCAAAACCCTACTCTGCCATCTCATTGTGAGGTGACACTGAGCTCTTGAAGGCTACGCTAGAAGTCAGAAAGCAATGGCAGATTCTACCAAGCTGGTAAAGCTTTGAATATGGCTCTTGCAGCAAACTGCATGTCTTCTGTCTAAGGACGAGCCTGAAGATTAGTACAGAGTGAGTTGTCTCTCCACCATGATGAATTAACCACAGCAATGTACGAAGATGGGAATGGTGTGCAATAATTGTGACCTGCATCAGTGCAGGGAATTCCCAGACCAATGAAGTAATGGATCTTTGAGTTATTCAAGATATGCACTGGATGCACAGGAAATGTCTCCTTCTCATGGGAGAAATATACCCCTCACCCTTGGCCAGGCCTTCCTTTTCATTCTTTAAGCAGATTTGCAGATTTATGCTAAGCAGCCTGACCCATGGGTAAGGACAAATCCCAGGCTATACAACCACATCACTTCCAATTATCAGTTCAGTACATTTATAAAAGATGGAAGTACAGAGAAGTTCCAAAGACTTTTGAAGGCTTTTGAAATAAAAGGAAAAATTAATTAGTTAATTAAAGCATATCAGGTTGCTTGGAATAATTTTCCAGAGGACCTTTTCAAGAGAAAAACATATATCCCTGAAACTCCCTGGTCTCTCTGGCTTTTCTTCGCAAAGGAAGATTCAGGAAGGACTCATCCCGTGCTTTCTGCAAGTGTGCTGATGACTAAAAAGGCCAATCCGAGATAAATAAGTCCGGTTGCAGAAAGCACAGCAGAAGGTCTCCTTGGGTGACGTTTCTGGGTTGTGATTCTTTCTGCGTTGTCATTTCTCTTCAAGACTGTTTTGATGTGAGTTCTCAAATAAGGCTGCAGCATTGTGGATAGAGTGTCTCCATGCCTCCTGATGTGAGGCCATGGCAGACCATTGTTGGTGATCAATTTGGCCGAGCCTGAGATGTTGTTTCAGGGAGTCCTTGTATCGCTTTTTTGGAGCGCCCCTCTTACGCTGACCCATGGTGAGTTCACCGTAGAGTATTATTTTTGGGAGGCAATGGTCCTCCATCCTAGAAACTTGCTCTGCCCAGTGCAGCTGTGTTCTCAATATCATGGCCTCAATGCTGGTGATCCCTGCTTGCTCAAGGACAGCAACATTTGTCACATAGTCAGTCCAGTGTATATTTAGGATTGTGCATATACAGCTCTGATGAAAGCGTTCAAGGAGTCGTAGGTGGTGGCAATAGGTGACCCATGTTTCAGATCCATAAAGGAGAATAGACAGTACAATGGCTCTATACACACTGATTTTTGTGCTTCGCCTCAGGTGTTTATTACTCCAGACTCTTTTGTGAAGTCTTCCAAATGTGCTATATGCCTTTGCTAATATGTGATCAATCTCTTTGTCAATCTTGGCATCTGAGGAGATGATGCTTCCCAGGTAGGTGAACTGCTGAATGGACTTGAGCACAGATTTCCTGACGGCAATGTGGGGATGGTGGTGTTCATCCTGTGGTGCAGGCTGGTAAAGAACTTCTGTTTTCTTCAGGTTGACTTCCAGCCCAAACAGCTCTGCAGCTGTTGCGAAGCAGGATGTTAGGCGCTGCAGAGCTGCTTCTGTGTGGGCAACAAGGGCAGCATCATCAGCGAAGAGCAGCTCACAGACTAGATAGTTTAGAGTCTTAGTGTGAGCCCTCAGACGGCTTAAGTTAAACAAGCTACCATCAGTACAGTAACGTATATAGATGCCGTTGTCTTCTTCAAGCTCTGCCGTAGCCCTATGGAGCATCATACTGAAGAAGATTGTAAATGAAGTTGGTGCAAGAACACAACCTTGCTTCACTCCATTAGTTATTAGAAAGGCCTCTGAAAGAGCATCGCCATATCTGACTTGACCGTGCTGGCCCTCGTGTAGCAAGATAATCATTTTAAGGAACTTGGGGGGACATCCTAGTCTTTCCAGGATCTGCCACAGACCTTTTCTACTCACAGTGTCGAAGGCTTTGGTGAGGTCGACAAATGTTACATAGAGACCCTTGTTCTGCTCCCTACATTTTTCTTGCAGTTGTCTAAGGGCAAATACCATATCTGTAGTACACCTATTGTCTCTGAAGCCACATTGGCTTTCAGGGAGAAGTTCTTCTGCAATAGCAGGAACTAATCTGTTCAGGAGTATCCTTGCAAGAATTTTTCCAGCAATAGAGAGCAGTGTTATGCCTCAATAGTTTGAGCAATCGGATTTTGCTCCTTTTTTCTTGTACACGGTGATGATGACTGCATCTCGGAGATCTGATGGCAGTTGCACTTTCCGAAGCAATTCACAAGGAGTTCATGGAATTTATCGTGGAGTGCATGACCTCCGTGTTTCCAAACTTCAGGTGGGATTCCATCAATCCCAGCTGCCTTGCTGTTTTTCATCTGATGTATGGCCTTAAGGGTCTCTTCCAAAGTGGGAGTTATGTCCAATTCATTTTTCATCGGTTTTTGTATCATATGTTGGATCGCTAAGCCTTGGAACTCCCTGGTATAGATTGGAAGAAAACGGATGTCACAATTCTACATTGCAGTGGGAGAGTGTAACCCTCTGCCAGGTCTAACTACTACATGTCCCCCTTCAGTTGTCTGAAGTTTGGGCACTCCTTCAAGCCATTTAGTGGCTGGGAGAGGATGAGAGGTGATCAGGCAGCAATTGGCTGCACTCCTGCATGCACTCATAGGAAGACAATATCATCCTTCCTTCTAGAGCTCCAATGAACTCCTGGGAGGTCCTGGATCATAGAATCATAGAATTGTACAGTTGGAAGAGACCACAAGGGCCATCCAGTCCAACCCCCTGCCATGCAGGAATCACAATCAAAGCATCCCTGACAGATGGCCATCCAGCCTCTGTTTAAAGACCTCCAAGGAAGGAGACCCCACCACACTCTGAGGGAGTGTGTTCCACTGCCAAAACATCTCTTACTGTCAGAAAGTTCCTCCTAATGCTGTGGTGGAATCTCTGTTCCTGGAGCTTGCATCCCTTGTTCTGTGTTCTAATCTCTGGAGCAGCAGAAAACAAGCTTGCTCCATCCTCAATGTGACACCCCTTCAAATACTTAAACAGGGCTATCATATCTCCCTTTAACTGTATTTTTTCCAGGCTAAACATACCCAGCTCCCTAAGTCTTTCCTCATTGGGCATGGTTTCCAGACCTTTCACCATTTTAGTCGCCCTTCTTTGCACACACTCCAATTTGTCAATATCCTTTTTGAATTGTGGTGCCCAGAACTGGACACAGTATTCTAGGTGAGGCCTGACCAAGGCAGAATAGAGTGGCACTATTACTTCCCTTGATCTAGACAGTATACTTCTATTGATGCAGCCCAAAATTGCATTGGCCTTTTTAGCTGTCGCATCACACTGTTGACTCATGTTCAACTTGTGGTCTACTAGGACTGCTAGATCCCTTTTGCACATAGCCTTGTTCAGCCAGGTCTCCCCCACCCTGTATCTATGCATTTTGCTTTTTTGCCCTAAGATGATGTCTATTCTTTCCCAGGACCTACTGCAGAAACACAACTGGCTGGTACATGGCCACCCTCAATCCTCTCCCAGCAACTAAATGGCTGAGAGGGGAATACCAGACTGTAGACCAGCAGTGGCATGGGTTGCAGGTCATTACAAGATGGAGGTGCTGAACTCCTCCATCCTCATCAACCAAAATCTGCAAATACACCTTTATATGAAACAAACAGGATTCTAGCCATAGTCTTACTTCCCAACTATCCACATGAAGACAAAGGGGATTTCTGTTACAACCAAGTGTTCCTGCATCCACTCATATGAAATGGTGAGCATCTCCCAGAGAAAGAACAGTGAACTGAAATAGCCTGGGTAGACTCAGTTATCAAGGTGGTGTCTGTAACGTTAAGTCAGACTAGAATGTGCACAGAAATGCAAATTAGGGCTTGCAACTGCCTGGCCATTCAGATATATTTCCAGATAGGAAGAAGAAGGCTGGATCTGTTAGAACAAGGGCAAGCAAGCTCCAGAGGCCAATTACACAATGTCCTGATGTGAGCTACCCAATTCCAAAAGAACACAAGCGTAAACTCCTGGAAGTCCCTTTCCAGTTTTGTAAAAACAAGATGTGGGAGAAATGGGTAGGATCTTTCACCTTTTTTACAGAAGAAACTGTTCCTGAAGGCTTCCAGGACCAGCAATTCTTATTTTTCTTGATTTTTTAAAAAGTTCAGCAGGGGGCCTTCCTGCAGCTACAAGAACCCATGAGGAATATATGCTGTTCACAGGCCATATGCTGCTCACCCCAGTGTTATAGGGAAGTATTTCATTTCAGTGCTAGGCCTGGATGCACAGCTAATTTTGCACAGCACCCAGGTGGGGATTTTCTTTCCCACATGCTGCAAAAGATGCCCTGCCAGGCCAGTTCCATGGACCCTGAATGATCATTGCAATGCTAATGTGGACAGACATCCCAGTGTGCACTTGGATCTGCTCTGGCTTTGTGCATGGAAGTTGATTTCTGCTTGAGGATCCTTCTTGCTGGATCAGGGCATTTGTGCATTCTTCTACTTGTAGTCTCTTTTTGTATGTGGTTGTAGTCAGAGTAGCTTCTCTAACAGTCTGGGATATCCTCTTGTGCTCCACACAATGTGTCTTCATGGCATTTTTATGACTGACAGATGCAGACAATCCCATCCCATTTCCACTGCTCTGTCAAGATCACTTCCCTGCATGCCATCAAAGGCACCAACAGCTTTGAAAGTATATTCCAGCTGTCCAGCACTCAGAATTTGCTAACGCTAATGAGATTTCATCATCAAACAATGCCTGACTCAGCATTTTGTGGCTGACAGGCTAAGCCGTGCTTCCCACACCAATGAAAATCACTTTGTTCAAGTTAATTTAATAAGCTGTGGGTCTTTTTAACTTGCAGCCAAGTCAGTCTCCAAAAGGAAGGTTCTTCCTGAGATTTAATTCCCCAAATATTGTGATCTTTTTCAATAAGCGCCTTGGTTGTGACACAAAGAAGCCTCCCCAAGAAGAACCTGTCACCATTCAAACTATTAATGCTATGTTCAGGAGAGCAGTTTGTGTTCTAGGCACACTGCAGTTTAAAGGATAAGCAGCTATCTGATTAGACCGGTCTTTGGTGGTAGAGCACATGGTGCACACAGACGGTCCCAGGTTCAATACCAATAACCTATTCAAAGTCATTTAAGAAACCTCATGGTTTTGCCTAAATGTAGTCTCAAAGCTACTTGTTTCAGATCTGTAGACTTGCTAAGGTTCATGATGACATTTAAGTAAAGTCCAAGATCATGGTTATATGCACCTAGCTGAGGTTATTTGTGGGCTCAGTTCTGATCCTAAGGTATCAGGAAAGGACAAGAAGGCATGATGGTAGCTGTGTAAGCATTTCTAGAATAGCTGCAAGGTGACTGCTTTTTCCTACAAATTTATGTTCAAGACCCTTTAGGGAGACTCCAAGGATTCTCAACTGAAAGCTGCACATCATGATTTTCCTAGGTTAACTGAACAGATAAATGGAAAGTTATTAAGTTTATGTTTTTGGTTGTAGCTCTCTGGTCTTCACTAATCCATTATAGTGTACATAATTTAGGCTTTAAATGATAATTTTTTTGTGTCATATCCTGCATCATGGGACAGACGTAAAAGAGGCTGTAGTTAAAAGAAAAGAAATTAAAAATCTGTTTGTTGCCTCCAGCCAGGTTTTTGTGCCATCCGTCTTCATTTTCTCCTTAGTTTGCCACTCTCGGTGCTTTGTTTAATTACTCTGATTAAATTCAATTTTAATGAATTATCTTCTTCTATGTTGAATGCTGAGGAGATTTTAGGACTGGCTTCTGGGAGGCTTCATCAATGAGAACTTAGAACCAAACCAGCAAAGAGTATTTTAGTACTGGAAAGATGAGTGCATTGATTATGGCATAAACTTTGTGTTGGCACTGGAAAGCTTATGTCATAAGAAATGTGTTAACATTTAGATGCCATGGGATTCTGTGGCATCTAAATTAGTCTGCTGCAACAGACTAATAGTCTACCACATTGGATAGTTGACTTGAAGACAGTTCACACAGAACCATAGTGAGGGATAGTACCACTACAAATGATAGTCTCCCATTAGCCTACATGCAACTGTTAGTCCCAACAAAAGCAGACCCATTAAATATATGGGACCTTCATCATTCAACACTTACCAAGTATAACTGGATCTAGGTCACCTGCTTTTCCACACACCTAATTACCTTTCTTCTTGTCTTGGCATATAAAAAGAATGGGAAGGTTCAAATATCCCACTGTGTTGAGGGATCATCATGCCAAAAGACAACCTACTTTCCAATCAGTTCCTTAGGGGGTCATTCCTACAGAGGGTAAAAGTCTGGATGAAATTTGGACTACTTTGTCCTGGAGCTGTGGCACATGAAATTCAGGCTACTCTGGCCTGGATTTAAGTGCAACACCTCTGGCCAAATCTGGCCTGAATCTGTATTCAGATTTCTACTTGTCAGTGGAGAGCAGCTACTGCTGGGGCTTGCTGTTTAATTCCTGTTATATGCTGAACCAAGCAGCTTCAGGGAGAACAGGTGGGTAGCCTCCCATTTGGGGTGAGCAGTACTGCCTATTCTGAAGCCAGAATGGGTGGCTAGCCTCCCAATTGGGAGTGGATGCTGCCCTTTCTTCCTTCAAGAGAGAGTGGTTATTGCTGTGGAGGGGAGGGAAATGACAGTGCCTCATGTGATGCTTGTCCTTCCTCTCCTCCCTATGCTCCCCAAATCTGGAGCAGATAGATTGATCACATGGCAGTTTTCTCCACAGTTTCAGGCAAACTGTGGGGAAAACTGTAGTTTTGTAAAAGCCAGATTAAAGGGGGGGGTAATCTTCAAGTCTGGTGCAAATAGGAGCATATTTCATGTGTCCCTTCCACATCAGATTCAGGGAAAAGGCCTCACACCGTGTGGCATTATTAGGCCAGATATGGGGGAAATCCGAGGTTTTTTTTAATAGCGTGAATGCCCCCTATATCACTAAAGTGCACAGTAAGGCAGTTCACACTGGGTTTGTCAAGGCTCAAATTCTTCAAGCATCCCTTTTGATATGGTTTATAGTACTAGATGTTCTGGTGAATAGAGGATGCAAAGACAAAGTCAGAGTTTTGAACCCACAACTTGTTCCCACTTTAGCCACAAAGCTCTGTAGGGCTGGGTGACCTTGAGCCAGTCATTCTTTCCCAATCTAAGCTACTTATGGTGTTGCTCCCCTGCTCCAGATGTTCCTATAAAATAGTCAACTCTACTTCAGATCATGCCATCAATTTTCTAGAGAGCTCCAAAATGAAAACCATATAAGTGAAATTTGATTCACATTTTAAAAATATATACAAGTCTGTCATAGAACATGTCCATCACCTCCACCCCCACTTTCTATGACTAACAAACTGCAGAGGGTTTTTTTTTCCTATTATAACATTGCTATTTTTGCCTTTGCAGTGTAGAAGCTTCAATTATGGTGATTACATAGGTAAAAGGACAAGCTGACACTTATACAGCTGCACTGTTGCCCTTCAATTATATCTTAGATTGCTGCTTGCTTTGGAATAGTTGTTTTCCTCCCCATTTTTTTTTAAAAATGAAGGTTTTGTTTGAACATTTATTTAGAAAGATAAATTTGGACTTTCTTCCAACAGGTCAAAACCAGTACATAACATCGGGAATGTCCCTCTTCAGCATGGTTGACATTTAGTTACAAGTACAAATAGTTTGATGAAGAAAGATCTTGTGAAATGTATGTATTTTTGAACAAAAATCCTACTCAGCTCTTGTACAGCAAACCATCAGCTAATCAAGCAGTGGTCTAGATGCCGCCACCACCACTATCCCACCTTTCCCCTAGAGAGTAGTGTTAAGGTTGCTTGCAAACATAATAAATATAAAACATATATTGTTATATTTTTTAAAAAAATATTTTGTTAACATATATTTAAATTCAAACAGAATTGAAATCTTTTTAAATGGTTCAATTTAAAGTTTTTAAAATAGCCCTTTTTGTCATGGGCTAGGATCTGGATTTGAATTCTGAATCTGAAGAGGAGACTCATGCAGCTCTTGCAGTTGAAGAGCAGCCTCAGCCTGAGGAGTAACGGAGCTAGAACTCACCTGCCATTGACTTGGCAGAGGACTCAGCTGGGAAAACAGTGCAGACCCTAAGTCCAGGTACCCAGCATGTGGAGCGGAGAGCAGAGCAGTAACACTTAATGAGGCTCCTTGCCAAGCAGCAAGAGTGGGGCTCTTGATTAGAGCTAGCTGGTGCCAGCCCATTTAAGAGCCAACTCTAACTAGTGCTGGTGGCTGGAAGCAACTTGTCCACTTTCTGGCTGGTGTTCTTCTTTGTGACTTCTGTGGTTCTGACCCCTGAACTGCCTGATAACCCTTACTGGATCCTTAGACCTAGACTGCCTGACAATGCTGCTTTTTCCCCCAAACCTGGACCGGCTTTGATTACACTTTTACCAAATGGATACCAACAGACAAGGATGCTTTCTGAGCCCTGGTGATTTACTGCCCTTGCTGAGCTATCTCAGGCTTCGATGGACAAATCAATTTCAGTTTTCTCCATGACTGATTTCTTTTCACTTCACACATTCTTTCCATTTCAGAGACAATGAATTATGTGGATATGGGTAAATTTGTATCAAATATGCACCAAAACAAAATTATCACCTATTCCTAATTAGAACTCTCTGCCTCCTCATTCTCAAAAAAGCATTAAAGATACCTCTCTGCCAAATGAAATGTCAGTCTAGATCAAATCCATCCATGAATTCCCTAATGAAATATTTCCTCTGTACAAGGTATTGAAACAAACATGGTATGTGTGTGTTTTCTGGATTAGAACAAGACCCACACAGTCCACCTTCCTGTTTCCAGAGGGGCCAAAACATAAAAGTCCAAGAAACCCACAAGGACATGAAGGCAGTGAATCCCTCCTGTTGCTCTCTGGTAATTTGTATTCAATACCATAGAGTCATGTGGTCGATTACAATAATCACAAACCATAGTCTGATCCATGAATATCTTCTTTCATAACAATTTCAAAAGCCACACCTTTAATTAGAAAAATCTCCCCTGAAGTTCCTACTAATGCAGTTTCATTGAATGATACTGATTTTTGGAACTGAGAGGTTAAAAAATCACTCTCAGCCCTCTTTCCTCATCACCACTAATGCAAAATTTTACTGTATAAACCTCTGCCATGTCTTTGGGTTTCTTTTTAAAATGGAAAGCCTTATTCTGTAATGGATCATCAACCACATAGCTTGAAACTATTCAGTCTTAGGAAGGCAAAGGTAAACCCCCTCTGAACAAATCTTGCCAAGAAAACCCTGGGATAGTTTTGCCTTAGAGATAAGTCAGAAATGACATCAAGGTACACAACCAAACAACCAATTCAGTCTTAATGGGTAAATTCTAAGAACCTTTTTGTGACCAGGTTACCTTGTAAGACAGAACAGTAGCATTGCTGTAATCTTGACAGGAAACAGATTGTGGCCTTGATCCATGGGGAGAAGTGGATCAAGTAAAGTGACAGGACAGCTGGAAAGTTCCACGTTTTGTCCCTCCTTACCGCATGATGTCATCATTCTTCTGCTGTTCCAGTCCCATGGAAGACAGAGGTAAAACTACATCTTTTTACCAACAGATTGTTCTGGTTAGTAAAAAGACATTTTTTTTAACTCCATCTCAAATGGGACTGGAACAGCAGAACACCAGAAGAATGACTGCTTCATGCGGTAAGGAAAGCAGAACCTTTTGGCTGCCCTGCTGCTTTACTTTGACATGCAATAAGCCTCTAAGTAGGGATTGTGA
Source organism: Gambelia wislizenii (assembly GCA_030847615.1). NCBI lineage: Eukaryota > Metazoa > Chordata > Lepidosauria > Squamata > Crotaphytidae > Gambelia > Gambelia wislizenii. The sequence continues at coordinate 27,329,529 of JAUMIR010000011.1, read as the reverse complement.
ATAACAAGCAGTTACAGATGTCACAATTTTGATGCTGTTCTCATGATCATAACTCCCTCCTCGACCTACCTTATTGGGCATCAGCTGCACGGGGAGAAGGGGGTCCATTCTGCTGGTAACTGGAGCACAGTTGGGTGACATTTCCATCATGTTGAGGGAGGCGATGTGGAGTCAGGCCAGAAGATATTTAGTTAAATATGCTTAATTAACTAGTTTATACAGGATTCCCATCTATGTTGTTGTTGTTGTTGTTGTTGCCGATTTCATTGTCTATTATAGGTGAGCTCCAGAGTTTGGGAAAATCAGTTTTTGCATTACAGTTTCATTGTCAATTATTATTGTTTTGCTGAGCCCCACCATCTGTACTTTAATGTTGATAAACCACACACGTATGCCCCTTCATCAGCATGTAACACAAGTGGAAGTTGCATCTGATGCCTTGCTGATGTGCTTCTGTCTTCACTCAGTGTATGTGTCCCATCTAACAAGAGAATCTATGTGTACCTCACACTTCAATTGTCATCTTTCTCCAGCTGGACTGAGGCCAAAGTGTTTAGGCTGGGACACAACATGGATTCCCACTCCCCTCGCACCTCCCTTTGCTACCAATCTGTTTAACAAGTTCCTACACGTGATAGCAAATATTTATTTATCACATTAAGCCAGACTGAAGCAAGCTGAGAAACAGTCAGGCAGTCAAGTTGATAAATAGTGACAGGCAGTCTGAATGCAATACAAACTAAGAAGATTTATAACATGATACTGGACACTACTGGCTACTTCCATCACCTGACACCCATCCTCCAACTGAAATGAGGGGCTGAAATTTCCACTTCTGACCATATAGAGTGGTAGTGATCAAGTGCCACAGTGAACTGCCCAAAAGCTCCCATATCCAATAAGCAGCTGGTGCATGCTCCAGTGGTTAATAAGAAGCCAGTCTCTAGACTGAGACTCCTGCCTTCTTATAGCGTTATATACACCAGGGAAACTTAGGTCCTGTCTATACGGCCAAAAATAAAAATAAAAAATGAGTGGCGTGCGAACATATGGCAATCTGTACAAATGGTCGTTCACACAAATATGTATCATTCAGAAGGGGGCAGCAAAATCCACCATAAAGTCTGTTTGTGCCGTATCCGGGGCTTCGTTTGGATTTTTAGAAAAGTTCCGTATGCTGTGCAAATGTGCGACCATTTGAACACTCACGTTTGCACAAAGATGAACAGGCAGTGCAATCTGATTGGCTGGATGAGCACAGGGGGCAGGGCTAGGAAAGAGGGAAAGCGGCTACGGCTGCTATGTTGGATTTTTGGCTAAGCGAGGGTACAGTTAGTCAATCAAGTTGTGATTTTTACTCTTTATTTCTATTTGTTGTAAATACAAAATAATGCCTGTGCGATCCACAGGAAACTTAAAAAAAAATGGTGGGCAGATGTAAAGTCGTGAGTAAATTACTTGCAGCGGCCAGTGGAGTTTAGGGGGGAGTTTTGGCCATGTAGGCAGATCGCATCTTTGCAAACGCCCACATTTTCAGACGTGTTCGTATTATTTCCCCCTCGTATAGACAAGACCTTAAACACACATTCACTTTCAAGGTAGAAAGAACAGTATCATTTTAGAAGACAGGGAATCACATTTTCTATCACTAACATAGGATGTCTACTTAAAATTCTCATTTCCAAGGTCTTCAATTTACCCGAATGACTGTTCTCATTAAAAATTTTCAAGCCATTGAACTTTACTGTCTTTACTGATTTAACAGAATGGAATATGCATGGATAGTTTTGACATCATATGCTTGAGTTTATTTTTAAAAATTGCCCTTTGGAAGGATGATACCCTTTCATATAGCATTATTTATTTATCTATCAAAAATAGCAATACTTTGATTTAACGTGATACTAAAAACAATGCAAACAATGAAATCTCTTTGGGATCTTGAGGGGAGGGTTAAAAAGAAAGTGACATTTACCTTCAGGAGAATGTGTTTTGGAAATTCTTAATGCTCAATGTATTATTTTCCAGCTTTTGGAACTATTAAAAAATATGTGGCATTTCATTTTGAAGGTTGGTCAACAATAAGCATAACGACATGAAATGATTAGAAATGTTGGCACCACTTCAACACATATGTGTACATATCTTTTGAAGACCATTTCAATAGTGTTCAAAGTGACCATTTAACCTTTTCTGCCCCTTCTCTTGGAAATGGATTTAAAGAGGACTTCCGGTTCCGTGGGAGGAGGCGACGGTCGGCTTGCGAGTTAGCTCGGCAAGTCGGATCTCCGAAAGAGACCAGCTTGGGGGCTTTGAACCACCAAGACACCTTTGTTGGGGAAGACAAGGTGTACGGGACTAGCTGGCGTCAAGAAGCTGCTTTCAGAACTGGGTGAGAAGTCACCAGGGAAGAGAGCGAGCGACAGACGGTTTGGTAGCCGGGGTCTCTTTACGGGAGCAGATGCTCCGAGCCTCCAAGCAGCCCACGGGATTTGTAACAGCGAAGAGGAAGTAAGCAAATAAAACAAAGCTTACGAATCCAAAAGGGTCACTATCATCTTGTATAAAGGATTTTGTTAGCGGTAAGAACTGAAGGACATTTGATAAGTAAGAACGAACGATAATTAAGATCAGCTGGAAGGCGCGGAGTTGGGTGAGCAGTGGAGTTAAGAGGAGAAAGGAGCGCCGAAGATAGAAGATAGACGTGCTGCTGCGAAATGGCAAGGATTGGCAGAGTGTAAGCTGTAGAGTATCGTGGTGAAAGGAGCGAAGGAGCCTGGGGTGTTAAAGAGTTAAAAGGAACAGAGGTGATGGTATAGAGTCAAGACGGTATAGAGTTAAGAGAGGAAGGAGCGTCGGACTGGGAGTGTTACAAAGTAAAGAAGTTAAAGGAGTAAAGGAGTAAAGGAGGGACGGAGCGTGTGCATTGCAGAGGGAGAATAAAGAAGAAAGAGGAGTGACGGAGTGGGCGCGCTGCAGATCTACGAGGAGAAAGGAGCGACGGATTTGGTGGTAGCGAAAGAAGAGAAAGGAAAGAAGACAAGGGTCGTAGTAGAAGGTCCCACCAAACTGGTAGGAGGAAAGGGGATTAGATTTGGCGGAGCTGGAAGAGTTGAAGGAAGCTTGGAGCAGCGCAGGCGAATCTGAACAGTGGAGGAACTGCGGCATAGCAAGAGAGAGCTGAAGTTAATCAGTTGGGGACGAACTGGGGGGAGAAACTGTAAGACTAATTGGGAAGGAGTTTGATAGTGTAGTAATTCAAGTCTATGGGAAATATTTTTTTTTCTCTCTTTTCCTGCCTGTTGATTAATGGTACATTAGCATTTAAAACCTTAAATTATAGACGGGGAAGTGTGATAATTAAGTGTGATAATTAAGTATAATCAGGTATAATTGGGAATTTGTATAAGTGGCAAGATAAATAGAAATATAGCCAAGTAATTATTGAATTTTTAAGGTCGATTATTTAAGGATATAGGTTTGGATTAATTATCTTTTTCTGTTTTGGTTTGGTTTGTTTCATTTTTCCCTTTGGCTTACAGAATTGTATATTAAGTCAATCTAATTAATTAAGTAAGTTTAATTGAGTCATCAAATACGATTAAGGTTCTTGTTAAGGGGATAATGAATTTAAGTCATGAATTCATGTAATGTATGTATCTAATGAAGTGTTAAAGGGAATCAAGGAAGATTAATTTAGCAACTGAGGAATATATGAATTGAGATAAGACTAAGATAAACAGAAGCGGGAATTGGGATAAGAGGAGAGTTATTAAAAGCTTAAGAACTGCTGAACTGATAGTATTTGGCGAACTAAGGGGCTAAGAAAGAAGTGGTGTGAATTGCCTAACCTTACACGAGAAGAAGACAGGATAAATAAAATAAAATATCACTATAAAAGTAGTTAAGGTTTGAAGATTAAGGTGGTAGTTTAGTCCTTGAGATAGAGGTGGTAAGGAGGTAGAGAAAGAAAATGGCAACTGGTATAAGGTCAAGAGCACATACGACGTCACAAACAACATTAACAAGGAGGAGATCTATAGAAATGCCAAAACAAGTTGATACAAATACACAACTATTACAGGAATTGAGGGAGATGAAAAGGGAAATGAAAGAAGATTTTAAAAGTCTGAGAAAAGAATTTAAAGCAGACATGGAGAGACTTGGTAAGAGGATGGACAAATTAGCAGAAGAGGTAAAAGAGATGAAAAAGGACCTGGATAGCATTAAAAACAGAACTCAAGAGCTAGAGAATCAATCTGAGATACTAAGAGCAGAACAAGAAAAAGGAAGGAATATTAATTTAATTCAAGAACTTAGATATAGGGAGAAATGCATTAAGTTGAGAGGATTATCAGAGAAGTTAAAGGAAAATCTAAATGAAAGAATTATCCCCAGTCTGGCCCAGTTTATAGATATACCCGAGGAGGAGTTAGCTCTCCATACAGATAAAATGTTCAGACTAAATTCGGCTACAGCTAAAGAGAGGAAAGTCCCAAGGGACATTTTGATTACCTACACGAAAGCATCTATAAGGGACAGTATAATACAGAGAAGCTATAATGCTAACTTGGAAATAGAGGGACAAGAAATTAAGATTTTTAAGGATACTCCACCAGAAATTTTAAGGAGAAGACAAGAATATAAAACCTTAACACAGAAACTAAGGAATAAAGGTATAAATTATAGGTGGGAAAGAACTGAAGGCATTTCCTTTTATTATCATCAGAAAAGATTTAGGATAAACACAACAGAAAAAGTAAAAGAATTTTTGGAAAAATTGAGTCAGGATGAAAAGAAATATGATCAGAAAAAGAGAAGAAAAAAAAGGGGGAGGAGGAAGAGAGGAAGGTAGTCGAGAGAAACAACGAAAAGGTTAAAGGAAAGGGAGAAAAGGTTAAGAAAGTAGAAGGAAGTGAAGATGAGAAGGGGGAGAAGGAGACAAAGGAGGTAGGTGATTTAAATGAGCAAGATAATGGATTGGAAAGAAACTCGGAAGGGGAAGAAGAGGAAATAGATAGCGAAGAAGAGATAGAAGAGGAAGAGGAGGGCGTAGTGGAGAGTGAGGATGGAGAGAATATATAGGGAATAAGAAATGGCGGTTTCAATCATAACGTGGAATGTGAAGGGTTTAAATACCCCGGAAAAACGGAGGAGAGTGTTTCATTATTTGGAATCCCAAAAGGCAGATATTGTAACGATTCAAGAAACCAGGATAAGGAAGCAAGACAATAAATACTTAAATAACAAAAAATTAGGTCATGTTTATTTGGCATCGTCAGAAAAAAAAAAGGGGGGGTTGCGATATATGTGAAGGGAAGTTTTGCGGTCAATGAAATTGTAAAGGATAAAAACGGGCATTATGTGGGTGTAGAGATAAGCTGGGTAGATCAGAAGATAACACTGATAGCGGTCTACGCCCCACTTGAAAAGAAGAGTCAATTTTATAAAAATCTTCAAAAGGAATTAGAAAGAATAAATGCGGAAAATTTGATCATCACAGGGGACTTTAATGGAGTACTAAACAGCCTTAGAGATAGATCTAAACACGGGAAGAACAAGAGGCATCACGGCAAGCTTCCACTGATATGTGAGGAAATGATGGATGAATACAACCTAATAGATGTATGGTCATATAAAAGGGGGAATGAAAAGGGGTACACCTTTTATTCAGAGGTTCACCAGTCTTGGTCTAGAATTGATATGTTCTGGATGGTAAAGAAGCTCAGTGCAAAAATTAAAAATATTGATGTATTACCAAAGGTTCTGTCAGATCACAACCCTTTAAAAATGACACTTAACTCCATAAGAAAAGAGTATATTTGGAGATTCAAGGATGTATTATTGAAAGATGAATTATTCCTTAAGAGGATAAAGGGCGAAACAAGAGCTTATTTTGAAATAAATAATACCTCAGATGTGTCAGATAAGATACGATGGGATGCTTATAAGGCAACCGTGAGAGGCTTGTTATTACAACGAGGGGCGGAAATTTGCAAACAAAGAAGAGAAAAAAGGGAAAAATTATTGAAGGAGTTAAAAGAGAAAGAAAGGCTACTAAGACAGGAACCGAAGGATAAGAAAACATGGGGTGAAATAAAAAATATCCAGAATGAAATAAACCAGGAGATGATAAATGAAATAGGATATAAGCTTAGGAGAAGCAGACAAAATTATTTTGCGAATGCTAATAAGGTAGGGAGGTGGCTCTCATATAAACTCAAAAAAGAGAATGAAAAGAAGTTGATAACCAAGATAAAGGAAAACGACATAGTTTATACTACTCAAAAGGAAATAAAAGGAATATTCACTCAATTTTATGCAAAATTGTACGCAGACAAAGAGAACAGAGAAAAAGAAGATGAGGATCGGGAAGAATATTTAGGAAAGTGCGATATAAGAAGACTTTCGGAAGATCAAAAAGGGAAATTAGCCGCCCCGATAACAGTGCAAGAAGTGGCGAAGACAATAAAGGATTTGAAGACGGGTAAATCTCCGGGCCCGGATGGATTTACTGCGGAGTTCTATAAAATTATGGAAGAGGACATCACAGAAGTATTGTGCCAGTTGATGAATAAGATCCAAGAGGAAGGTGTTCCGGAATCCTGGGCTACAGCTGAAATTGTTTTAATCCCCAAGGAAGGAAAAGACTTATTAGATGTAAGGAACTATCGGCCCATTTCGTTACTGAATGTAGACTACAAGATCTATGCAATGATCTTGGCCAATAGGCTCAAGACAATATTAGCAGAATACATCCACACCGATCAAAAAGGCTTTCTTCCTGGAAGAACTATGACAAATAACATAAGAACGGCTTTAAACATCTTAGAATATTATGAGAAAAACAACGATAAAAAAGTTGCCTTAATATTTGCCGATATGGAGAAAGCCTTTGACAACTTAAGCTGGCCATTTATGAAAGATGTACTAAAACAAATGGAGGTGGGAAGAGCTTTTTATCAAGCTATTGATCAAATTTATGGGACACAGAGAGCATATGTAAGAGTAAATGGGGAAAGATCAGAACTAATTACGATAAAAAAAGGGACAAGGCAAGGTTGTCCCCTGTCCCCACTTTTATTCATTATGTCTACGGAAATATTGACCAAGCAAATTAGGGACAATGATATGATACCCGGGTTGAAATATAAAGGCCATGAATATAAAACCCTAGCGTACGCGGATGACATAATGATAGTTCTTCAGGACCCACTAAACAATATGGCCAAGTTAATGGGTGTGTTAGAGAAATTTGGATCCTTTTCGGGATCTAAAATAAATAGAAATAAAACAGTCATAATTTCCAAGAATCTAACCAAGTGGGAGGAAACCCACCTGGAAGAGATATCAGGATGTAAAACTGTAAATAAAACAAAATATTTAGGGATATGGATAAGTAAAAGAAACAGAGAACTATATGATAACAATTATGGAGAAACCTGGAAGCAAATTAAAGAAGATCTTAAAAGGTGGCAAAAAATGAACATATCTCTAATGGGAAGAATAGCAACAATAAAAATGAATGTGCTCCCAAGAATGTTATTCCTCTTTCAAAATTTGATGATAATAAATAAAGATAAACCTTTTCTGGAGTGGACAAGAGATTTGAAAGATTTCATCTGGAATGGTCGGAAACCCAGGATAAAATGGACAACAATGAGAGACGCAAAACAAAGAGGTGGTTTGGCGGTTCCGGATCTTAGATTGTATTATATGGCATGTGGCTTAATTTGGTTGAGTGATTGGATTAGACTGCATAACCCAAGGATGACAAATTTAGAAAGAGGTAACATTAAATTTGGACTTCACGCATACCTATGGTATGGGAAATCGAGTATTGACAAAGAATTTGTAAACCATACGGTAAGGGGCCCCTTGTTAAGAGTGTGGGATATTATAAAATCAAAATTCTATGGGAAAATACCAATGTGGGTATCGCCCATGGAAGCATTTCAAGAAAGGTGGATAGAGCAGGGGAAATGGTTAAGATACAAAGACTTGTTAATAAGAACGGAGGATAACGTATACAGTTTGGAAACAAGAGAAAATCTACAAAAATCAGGTTATGAAATTCATTGGTTTACATATTACCAACTGAAAGACAGATATAAGGAAGATTGGAGTAAATACGGTTTTCAGACAAAACAGAATGAGTTAGATAATATTATTCTGGATACAGGAAAGAAGAAAATTACCAAACTTTATAATCTTCTATTAGAAAGAGAATTAGAGAAAGAAGTGGTGAAAGATTCTATGGTGAGGTGGGCAAAAGATATAGGAGGACAGATCACTATGGCAGAATGGGAAAATGCTTGGAGCAAATCAAATTGTTTTACAGCAAATCAAGATCTCAAGGAAAATTTTTATAAGATTTCAAATAGATGGTATCTTACCCCAGTGAGATTAAGTAAAGTATACAAAGTAGAAAACCAAAAATGTTGGAGATGCGATAAAGAGTTGGGATCACTGCACCATATGTGGTGGGGCTGTGTAATTATAAAAAGGTATTGGGTGTTGGTCCACAAATTAATACAGAAGATGCTGGGGATTAACTTTATTATGGACCCGAAGCTGTACTTGTTGAACATGACTACAGTGTTGGAAAGGCAAATGGAGAGGAAACATTGGAGGGTACTGCTGTACTTAATCACGTCAGCTAGACTCAATATAGCTGCTAATTGGAAAAGGAAAGAGGCCCCAAAAATAGAAGACTGGCTAAATAAAATGGCAGAAATGAAGAACAATGATAAATTGACGAGGATAATCAGAAAGGGCAACATAGATGAAATAAATAAGGATTGGGAAGCAGTAACACGATATTTGAGTAGACGTGGCGGTTAACAAGGGAGATAACGGTAATGAGGAGGAATGGTTTAAGAGGGTAGAAAGCTGGATCTTTTGGTGAATACTATGGGTAGCGGCAAAATCGGGACATGTAAGAAAGCAATGGGTGAGATGAGAAGGTGTAGCAACATGGAACATGGGAGGAGAAGCCAAGATGCGATATAGATTGTATATAAGATAAAACTTTTGGACAAGTAAGTCTAGGGAAGTCAAGATGGGTGATGGAAATGCTGTTTGGTATTATATAATTTAAGTTGTATAAGAATATGTAAGATAAAGATTGTTTGAGCTGTAAATCAATTTTATTGTTTGAAGAGATGTAAATATTCTGTACGACGATATGTAAACAGATAAGTATGTGATAAGAGGACGGCAATGGAGATCTAAATAAATATATTAAAAAAAAAAAAAGGAAATGGATTTAAAGCATGTATAAATGCTGATCTCCTGCCAGAGTAGATGGAAATAAAAAGGATTTAGACATTTCTGTGACAGCCTCCATCCTTTAAAAACACAAATGCCAATTACCTTAAGGAAAACTGTTCTTTAAGTAGAAAACACATTAATATACTTTTCATTCAGGCACCTTTCTTCTTTCCTTTTTATTTATTTATTGGATTTATATCCCACCTTGCGTGCAAAACCGAGAGTCAAGGCAGCTCACAACAATGTACAGTACAGTAAAAATACAAACAAGTTCAAAATTGTAAACAAAATTAGATTAAAAATATGATTTAAAACACGATAAAAAGCAAAAAGGAATAATAGAATTATAGAGCTGGAAGGGGCCTTATAGGCCATCAAGTCCACCCCCCTGCTCAGTGCAGAAAATTCAGTTAGGTAGCTGCCCAGACTTGCTGAAGATGTCCAGACAAGGAGCTTATCTAGACAAATGATTTACCTTGGCTTGCCCCCCATTCCAAATGATGCAGGACATTTACCCTGATCTGCCCCCCCCCGGTAGTCCAGGGCAGATACAAGGCTGGAACAGAGGCAAGCCAGGATAGGTCCCTTTACAGCACTCTAAGAAAATGCCCAGTTTAATCTGGTACTGCCAGATTGCGGCCCATATCTCCATGGGAGTCCATCCCAGAATGCCATCCCAGAATGCCATCCCTGGCTCTCCCAGAAGTCAGGCAGGAGGCCTTCAGCATGTGACTGAGGATGGATGTAGGTCCTCTTTCTAGCTTCCATGTCATTGGAGAAAATGGCAGTCATGGCTGCAGTGACAGGCCAGCGTTCTGTTTGGATACTGGCCCATTTTCTTCTGATAAATGGGGGGGGGCAGCTCTGAAGTCAGATAATAAAGATGCGAAGAGCTTTAACACCAACTATCTTGTAACTATAGTGCCCAGAACTGTACACAGGATGCTAGGAACCATTTGACATACTGTTTTCTGCTGCTCCAGAGACTAGGACAAGGAGCAATGGGTTCAAACTACAGGAAAAGAGATTCCACCTAAACATTAGGAAGAACTTCCTGACAGTGAGAGCTGTTTGGCAGTGGAATGCTCTGCCTCGGAGTGTGGTGGAGTCTCCATCTTTGGAGGTTTTTAAACAGAGGCTGGATAGCCATCTGTTGGGAATGATTTGATTGTGTATTCCTGCATGGCAGGGTGTTGGGCTGGATGGCCCTTGTAGTTTCTTCCAACTCTATGATTCTATGCCTCTAATGGTCAGACAGACCTTACCTGGAATATTTCTTCAGTTCTCTTTACCACAGTTGAAGAATGATATTGGATAGCTGGATCATGTCCACAGTCCACAGAAGAACAACCAAAAGTATCAAAGGTCTGGAAACCAAGCCTTATGAGGAATGACTTGGGGAGCTGACTATGTTTAGCTTGGTGAAGAAAAGACTGAAAGGTGATGTGATGGCTATCTTTAAATATCTGAAGGGATGTCATGTAGAAGATGGAGCAAACTTGTCTTCTGCTGTTCAAGACAAACCAATGGATTCAAATTACAAGAAAAGAGATTACACCTAAACATTGTGATTGTGACTGTGGTGGTGGTGTGCCTTCATGTAATTTCTGACTTATGGTGATGCTAAGGCAAACCTATCATGGACTTTTCTTGGCAAGATTTGTTCAGAGGGGATTTGCCTTTGCCTTCCTCTGAGAATGAGAGAATGTGACTGGCCCAAAGTCACCTAGCGGGTTTCCATGGCCAAACAGGGATTCAGACTCTGGTCTCTAGAGTCATAGTCCAAGGCTCAAACCACTACACCATGCTGGTCACCTAAACATTAGGATGAGCTTCCTCCTCCTCCTCCTCCTCTTCTTCTTCTTTTTAACTGCAATTGCTGTTCAATAGTGGAATAGACTGTATTGGCAGGTGGTGGACTCCCCATCTTTGGAGGTCTTTAAGCAGAGGTTTGTTTATTCCTGCATGACAAGGGGTTGGACTAGATCAGTGGTTCTCAACCTGTGGGTCCCCAGATGTTTTGGACTACAGTTCCCAGTAGCCCTCTGATGTCTTTCCTTGAAAGCCAGGTGGTCCTCCCAGTCATTAGTGAGGCTGTGAGTTCAGTACTACAGCCTCACTAGTGACTGGGAGGACCACCTGGCTTTCAAGGTGAGACCTCAGAGGGCTCCTGGAAACTGTAGTCCAACAACATCTGGGGACCCACAGGTTGAGAACCACTGGACTAGATGGACCTTGTGGTCCCTTCCAACTCTAGGATTCTTCTATAGTAGAAGTCCTCAAGGAGACTGGAATTAACCCAGTCGGTAACATTCATAAATCAGAAACAACTTGAGCCATTAAAGTAGTAGATGATGTGAATGTTACCTGCTGAGATACTGACAATCTCCATGAGGGCTTCTACTGTAGTTGCTGTCAGAAGCTGAATCACTCAAGTTGAATACTCCCCAGGCTGACAGGCCATCTTCTGCATAATGAAAGTCCTCCCACCGATATGCTGAAGGAATTCACACTTTAAAACAGAACAGCCATTACTCTGCAATTATCGTTTTAGATAAGAAAGTTGGAAAGTTGCATTCGTTCTTCCTTCCACTTGACCCCACATTACTGTCTTTTCCAGTGAGTCACATTGTCTCATAATATGTCCAAAGTATGAAAACCTCAGTTTAGTCATCTGACTCATAGTGAGAGTTCTGATTTTCTGTAGGACCTATTGATTTGTCTTTTTGGAAGTTCATGGTATCTGTAGAATTCCTCTAGCACTACACTTCCAATGAGATGATATGGGCTCCTGTGGACCTGTGGTCCCAATCCATTTTTTTTCTGAACAGATGTACTTTCTCCTGGGTATTTTGCTGAAACATTTTATTGGGCTTTACCCCATCTTCCCCCTTCTTCCCCCATCTTTGTTCTGGGTGTCATGAGGACTGCCCAGTGGCAAAATGGGGCAAAAGCCCTACATTGTCTGGACTGCAGGGCTCTAAGATGGGGCAAGATGGGGTAAATAGCCAGTCTGGACAAGGCCATAATCTTCTTCAAATTTCTTGACAGCAGTGTCCACTTTGGGTAATGGCTGAGCCAAAGTATAGGAAATCTAACACAGTGTTGTCTATTATCACAGGCCACAATCTCCAGAGTTTAGGCATAATTCTGTTCCACAGCTGCTATTTGCTCCACTGTGACAATATACAAACATAATGCCTACATACAGTGGGCTCTTGGTATCCACTGGGGTTTGGTTCCAGGACCCACCATGGATACAAAAATCTGTGGATGTTCAAGTCCCATTATATACAATGGCATACTAAAATGCTATTCCTTATATAAAATGGCAAAATCAAGCTTTAGTTTTGGATATATAGATATAGATATAGATATAGTAGATGCTTGAATCTGTGAATGCAGAACCCGTGGATACAGAAGGCCAACTTACTCTCCCAGCAGCAGACAAAGGAAATAGTACTGCAGTTCTGATTCATTTCAGCATTTGTGAAAGTTTTTTCCCTCGACAAAGGCTCCCAGAATCCCCCAGCCTGAGAGTTGCTGTGCAAAAATGTAAATTGTTCAAGCTCTGATCCAATTGGGGAGGGTGAAGACATGACTGCATAGAAGAAAAATATCAGGCGCGATGCTCCCACAGACTTCCTGCTTCTCAACTAAGCTCTAAGTCATGCTGTAAATTAACATTCTTGTTTAATAGACTGCGTGGCCTGTGCGAATATATGGGTGTTAGTTCTTTTGCTGTTCCAAATATAAGTTTCAACTGACATTTTAAAAAATATATTTTCCCAGTAGATAAATCAAAAGAAGCATTTAAATTCAAATGTATCAGCAAATTCACACTGATGCATCTGAGAGCGCAAAGTGCAAGTGCAATTTATTTTATACATATCTTTCGACAATGGCATGCATTATCAATCTTCCATAAATGTTTTTGGGAAGGGGTGAATTATTATTATTTGTTCAATGGGGACATTAATGCTTTCTTCAGTTCTAATATATAGCATTTCTTTTGGTCCCACATGTCCAAGCTCAGCCTCCTGTTCTGTTTAGATGGCAAATTAATGTGGACAAATAAATGCATATCAAACTTTGAATAAACTGAAAGGCATGTTTATTAGCATCCTACTATCTAAATCGGGTAACTACAACTGTCCTTGGTTCCTCCAGGGGCTGCACGGTTAGCTAAAACTGTTCCCTGGAAGCAGACGATATCCTGCTTCTCAGAAAAACTGGGATTTTTGTGATTGCTCCTGGGCACCAGTTCAGTCTAGCATCTGAGGAAGTAGGCTAAGTCTGCAAAAGCTTATACTACAATTTTCTCTCTCTCAGGACTTTATCAGATGCTCTTCAAAAAAAAACCCTCGGGAGGTTGGGACGGCAGTTGATACCGCACACCCAGTCCTCCTCCTGTCCTTCTTCCATGCTGGAGGGATGACAAAGGTGCCACTTTTTTAATCCTCCAGCACAGAGGGAGAACGAATGAAGGACAAGAGAAGGACAGCTTCATGCAGTATCGCCAGCCTGTAGTTGTACAGTGGCATCCTCCTCCTGACCTCCCTGTTTTTTGGGTTTTTTTGCACCTGATAATCTCAGTCTCAAATGTGCTACAAGATCCCCTTGTTTACTGATACTCCAGACAAACACGGTTATGTCTTGGTATTTTTACATGTCTATGTTAGTTTGAGGAGGGTCAGTGACCTACTTAAAAGGTAAGTCAGAGCAATTCACCCTTTTTTGCCAGAAAAAGAAGTCTGGGAGAGTTGATCAGTGGCTGTGGAAAAATACAGCACCCTTAGATGTTGCATAAAGCCCTTGGGATACACTGTGCCCAACACTGGTCTGAATGGCTTGTCTGTCACTCTCATACTTTGCAGTCCAAAAAGCATCTGGAGGGTGTAAGGTTGCCCTCCTGTGGTGTACACTGCAGTTTGGCCATGCTATTTTATTTTATTTTAACCCCTCCTTTCTCCTGGCATGGAAGACAAGGTGGCACACATTAGTAAAAATAGAGTAAGAGGGGGAGGCAAAGTACACTATGCATTCTGTTTGATATAAGAGTTTTAAAAGGACATTAAATAAACACTGTGGGGGGGTGTTTGTATATGTTTATGTGCTTTCAAGTCACTGTCAATGTACAGCAACCCCTGAATTTCATAGGGTTTTCTTAGGCAAGGAATACTCAGGGGTGGTTTTGTCAGTTCTTTCCTCTGAAATAGAGCCTAAGGCACCTGATATCCATTGGTGATCTCCCATCCAAGTACTATCCAAGCTGATCCTGATTAGCTTCCAAGATCGGACAGGATCTAGTGCCTTTAGGATATTTAGGACTTAAAAGCATCAAAACAGAGGTGGGGTGGGGTGGCATAATATACACCAATACAAATATCCTCCTGCCACAAAGGCTTGCTTAAATAAAATGGTCTTCACCTGCTCGTGGAAAAGAGTAGATGGTGGGCTAACCAAACCTCCCATAGGAGGGAATTCTATGAGTTGGGAGCAGCCACCAAAAAGGCTATTTCCCTCATCCTTATCAGCCACATCTGTGAGGGTGGTGTAGCAGAAGGAAAGCCTTCCCCCAAAAATCTCAAAAGATTTAAACAGTGTCATACAATCACACTTGGGAATAACACTCAGGGTATAACTGTTACACCATTCCTTCCAAGTTTAGAAGAGGCCAAAAAACCAAAGCAAGGCAGCAGTAAGATCAGAGATGTGAAGAATATTCCCCACTTTTCTAATCTTCAACAACAATTATGTCTACAGAGTCATAGAATCATAGAGTTGGAAGGGGCCCACTGGGCCATCGAGCCCTACCCCCGGCTCAGTGCAGGAACCCCCAGTAGAGCATCCCCTGCAACTAGCTTCTCAGCATATTTTTGAAGATGTCCAAACAAAGAGACCCCACTACCTCTCTAGGCAATTGGTTCCATTGCTGAACTGCTCTTCCTATCAAGTTACTTCTAATGTTCAGTTGAAATCTACCCTCCTGTAACTTCAAACCATTAGACCTGGTTGTACACTCTGGGGCAGCAGAGAACAGGCCTTCCAGCTGGTCTCTGTGTCAGCCCTTGAGGTATTTAAAGAATACAGTCATGGAATGTGTCCAGAGAAGGGCAACCAAAATGGTAAATGGTCTGGAAGCTATGCCCTATAAGGAGTGGCTTAGGGAGCTAGGTGTGTTTAGCCTGGAGAAGAGAAAGTTAAGAGGTAACATGATAGTCATGTTAAACTATTTGAAGGGATGTCATATTGAGGATGGAGCAAGATTGTTTTCTGCTGCTCCTGAGACTAGGACATGGAGCAATGGACTCAAAAGTGATTTGCACCTAAACATTAGGAAGAACTTCCTGATGAAAAAAACTATTCAGAGGTGGAATACACTGTCTCGGAGTGTGGTGGACTCTCCTTTTTTGGAGGTTTTTAAACAGAGGCTGGATGGCCATCTGTTGGGAGTACTTTGATTGTGTATTCTTGCATGGCAGGAGGTTGGACTGGATGGCCCTTGAGGTCTCTTACAACTCTATGATTCTATGTCACCCCCACCAGTCTTCTCTCCACCAAGCTGAATATGAGCTCCTTCAATGTTTCTACGTACAGTATGTTTTGTTCTCCAGCCTTCTTATCATCCATGTTGCCCTCCTCTGAAACTGTTCCAACTTGTCTATAGCCTTCTTAAAATGAGGTGCCCAGAATTGGATGCAGTACTCCAGATGAGGTCTGACCAATGCAGAATATAGGGGGCCTACTACTTCCCTTGTCTTTGAATGCCAGGATGACCTGCTGAAGAAATAGTCAACTGCTACAAGAAGAAAATGACCAGTACTTTTTTCCCCTGACACCAGCACAAAAAGCAAAAAAGTTGCATTTTGAGCAAAAAATTGTACAGTATTTTGCATAAAAATATTGGATTTTCCACAGGAAATCCCTTCACAGATTTTTCACAGAAAAAGTGCCAAAATGTGCTAAATCATAGAAAATGTGCCAAAAAAAAATCTTGTAATCTTGACCAGTGGGAATAAAAAAATTTAAATGTTTAATTCTTGTTTTTAAAAAAATTGAAATAACTGAAAATTTTCCTCCCTAGGTGAAGACAGAAGTGAAACAGCAGCAGAGACTTCTTACTGCTGAGAGCAGCTGTATAAAATATATATTGAGGGATGTATCTACTTACTTAGCACATGAAAGTAAAATTTTCCTTTTACATAGGCCCTTTATGAATTTAAAATTTGTATTAAATTTTAATAAATGAAAAAAATGCTTGTAATACTTAATTTCAACAGATTCCTAAGGGTAAAGGATAACATACATTCATTTAATCACATGCAACAGCTGAACCATGATGAACAGTATTTTTTGCAAAATAAATAAATCAATCTATATATGGATAGTAATTTCATAATTCCACAAGCAAACAAGCAAGTTAGTGTAGCATAGTAGTTAACAATGCAAGTAAAGGGGTGCCTGGCCCAACATTGTTGCTCAGTTATGAATGAACTTATTCCCTCTCCCTCTCAGCTGTAGTTTCCAATACACCTTGGGATGGATCCAGCACTCTGGATTTGTAAAACTACAAATCTCAGGATTCAATAGGAAGGGGCCATGACAAATAACGCAGTTACAAAGTGGAGTATTTGTGTAGTGTGGATTAAGCCATAGTCACACTTAAGAGTGATGGGAAATCAATGGGATTTAAGCTGGTCATGATTAACCCAAATCTGATTGAGTTCAGTTAGTCTAAGTATGACTAAATCTGAATCCAATCCACTATAATAAGGATGGGTATTGTGAGGCCCTCTGGGAAATGTAATACTTGCAAGTATCGCTTGCAAGTTCTGGTCTCACTAAATTTAAAGGGGCTTACTTCCAAGTAAACAGGTATCAAACCACAGTCTTCTCCATATATTTCTTAATATTTGACTATGAAGTTGTTGTTGTGTGCCTTCAAGTAATTTCAGACCTATGGTGACCCTAAGGGAAACTTATCATGGGGTTTTCAGAGGCTGAGAGTATGTGACTGGCCCAATGTCACTCAATGGTTTTCCATGGCCAAGTAGGGACTCAAACCCTGCTCTCCACGAGCATAGTCCAACACTCAAACCACTATGCCACATGGGCTCCATGACTATGAAATAGAAAGTATTAAACAAATGTGTAGGGAGGGCAGAACAACTCTTTGGAGTTATGCCTGGGATGTCAGGCAAGTAAGCATCCATCTCATTTTCAGTAATGTGAGAAACCAGCCAGGTTGACCAATGTTGCTAACAAGGTGTTTCCAGATGCCCCAGAATCCTAAATTGTTCTCCTCTAAATTAGGAATGGAAATTTTGATGGACAGTCTCATTCACAGTAGTCCTATCATAACTTTTAAGGCTTGTAGTGAGAAAAGACACATTTCACCTAAATAATTCACATGTTTTTGAAGCCTCCGGGATGTTTCAGAGAAATACAGGATTGACAAAACGATGCACACATTTTAAATTGTGAATGACTAAAAGTGAGCAACAGCCCCTATATATATATATATATATATATATATATATATATATATTTCAGTCAATAGAGTAAAATACATCCATGGGTGGGGGTGGGGACATGCAAATAAATACTTAGTGGAAAAATGCATAAATGCATGCACAAATTTCAGTGCAATAAAATCCCAAAGTTCTTTAACTGGATATGAAATAAGGGTACAGAAAAAAATGCAGGTGGGACTTCATTTTCTCCCAGTCCCAGCTGTGTTTTCTTTCCATCCCTTTTCAAGTGCAATAAAATTAAGACTCAGAAAATATTGGCGTTCCTCATTTGGATGGGCTTTAGGGTTTATCTGCACTAGGGGCAAAAGTGTGAATGGACTCCCCAAGCTGTTCTACCCCAGAGCCACTCCGCTACCTGTTTCTCCACAAAGACATCAGGTAGATGTTGCTTTGGTCCACCACCAGAACAGATTGCTGCCTGGCAGGCACCGCTGCCATTAACCTCAAGGTCTGGGCCCCAGATCCCAGCCCACAATTGTTACAGAAAGATTTCCCCCTCATCAGCACTGCTGGCACGTTTGCTCTGAGGCAAATGAGTCACCCAACCATTTGATTTGGGTACCTCATTTCTGACCTCAGAGCAAGAAGTTGCACACCTGCAGTGGCAGCACCAAGGAGGAAAAAAACTTTCTGTAACTGTTCCAGTTTGGGAACTGGTGAGATAAATGGTGGCACATGCCAGGCAGTGATTTGTCCTGCCTCCCTACCCCCTAAATCACCAGACTAACCCAACTGAGTATTTCATGGACAAAAGGGTCCCCAAAAAGTTGTGGGACTTGAGGTGGAGACTCTACCATCAGGTTCTTAATCTGACGGGAAAGAGACCATGGACCGCAGAGGATGAGCAGACTTGTCCTCGTCTGAAATGTAAAAAGGCTGAGATTTTGAGTGGCGTGGCACAAAAGGAGACAATCAGACATTTTGTCCAGGACTGCCCGAGTGCCCGGGAAACATGGGAGGAGGTGGCCCGGGTCCTGGATTGGCCAGATTTGGCACAGCAGGCTTGGGAGACAGTGCTTTCAGGGACTGAACCTCCAGAGGGTGTCAGGGGACCCAGAAAGTCAGTGGACCAAAAGAGGAAGAGGAAGGAGTCTGGTTCTGTGGCTGAGAGTTTTTGGAAAGTGCCCTGGTCCACGGTGTGCCTGGTAAACCTCTATGTGTTGTTAGGGTTAGTTTTCCAGAGAGAAAAGGAGATGAAAAGTCAAAATCTGCAGGATGTAAAAGGCACTGCCTATTATGTGAAGAACGTAATTGAAAATTTAGCTCTGAGTGAAAAAGAGAAATTGCCAAACCATCGCTGGAAAAAGTTTTGGCTGTGGTTTAGTGAGACAACCCCAGCAATAACATAAAATGATATTTTAAATAAATATTTTATTATTATTGTTGTATTATTTTGTATTATTATTTTTAATTAATCTTTTATTGATTTTTTTCATTTCCAAATAGGTATAATTATAATGTGTAAATATAATGTGATTATAGTGTGTTTAGATTAAGGGGAAAAATACATTAGTGTTAGGATAGATTTATTTTTGTATTAGTAAGAAAAGAGGAAAACAATTAGTATTATTTTTGCGTTATTGTTATGGCCTTTTGCAGTCGGGTGTATTTTTTAGTAGAATGGTCTTATTCCAATAAAAATTCCAAATTCCAAATCCCAAAATCCAGGGCAGACCCATTGTTCACACTAGAGGAAAGACCAGGGTGCCAGTTACACGACAGAAATTGTCGCGTTGCCTACCGGGACAAAGTGATCACGAATCCGTCCCTCGCTGTTTATACGATTTTTGTCACTGATAAGGATATCCCGTTTGGTCCCGTGACTGATATTTACACGTACAAGGTTCCGTTTTTAATTTTAGATTCCGAGATGGTTTATCCCATGATTTTATTGTTTACACGTACTGGATGGCCCGTGATTTTATTTATTTTTTTGTCTGTCAATCAAAGATGCGATTACTCGTTTTTTCAAAATTTGGCCTACGTGTTTCCGTTCCCTTTTCCCACCAGGGATGCAGCGATTGGCCAAACTTTAAACAAAGAATGACGTCACATGCGCTTATCATGCACCTCATCATTCCTGAATGGCAACATGGAGGTGGCAACTTTGGCAGCTCTGTCTACCGCTGCCCATTTGCGGTTATCTCTTTTAGCTCTTAAGAGGCGCGTAATCCTCATGCATAGAAGAAGGATGCTCCTTATTTTCCTTCTTCTTCTCCATTCCCAAGCTATGAAAGTAACACTGTACTTTGCTGCCATCGATTCCCCAGAGGTTTTGAGATTTGTTCGCCCAGACCGGAGGAAGCGACGTTGGTGGGTGTACCCGACAACGGACGAGTGGTGGGAGAAATTTGTGATGAACATCTGGTCGGATGAACATTGGATACTGTATTTCAGGATGCCAAGGTTCCTATTTATGCGCCTTGCCGAGCTACTACGTCCTGAGATAGCAAAGTTGGACACTAACATGAGAAAAGCCATTACTGTGGAGAAGCGATTCGCTGTTGCTGTTTTCCTTCTCGCCCACCGATGCTCGTATGGAGCAGTTTCCCAGTTGTTTGGTATTGGGAGATCTACTGTGTGCAAGATATTTGTGGAGGTCGTGCTTGCAATGGAGAAATTACTTCTTAAGCGAACAGTGTTCCTTGGAGACCACAGAAAGGTAATTTTTTTTAATGAGTAATCGTTTAATCGTATTTTCTGTAATATTTTCAAAGTAATTATTAGGGAGTACCCATGTATAATGCTGTACTGTAAGTTCTTGAAGGTTCACCCGTAGTGATTATGCACTTGACATGTATACTATGTAAAAACATAAAGGAATTTTTTTTTCCCTTAACACTAATGTTTATTCGAAAAATCCTTATTCCGAATTTTCACCATCTTAACTTCTGTTATTTGTTCTTTCCTTAGGTTATGGATTCCTTTGCAGCAATGGGATATCCTCAAGTGGTTGCTTGCCTGGATGGCTGCCATGTTAATATAATCCCCCCAATACGCCAAGGGGATGAATTTATAAACAGAAAGAATAGGTACAGCGTTCTTTTTCAAGGGACTTGTGACCACCGTGGGGTATTTATTGACGCGGAGATCGGTTGGAGCGGGAAGAATCACGACGCCCGAATGTTAAGGAACTCTGGGTTTTTTGAGACTATGGAAGCAGGGATATTTGTACCTGGGAATCCAACTCTGACAATTATGGGGAAGCCAGTTGTACCACTTACTCTGGTAGATGGGGCATATCCAATAAGAAATTGGCTGTTGACACCGTATAGGGGGACTACAAATCCCAAACAGAGACTGTACAATAAGTACCATAACAAGATAAGATCAACGGTGGAGAGGAATTTCGGCCGTTTGAAGGCGAGATGGAGAGCATTGAAATATTGTATTGAGGTTGCAGAGGAGAATGTATGTTCTGTAATATGTGCATGTGTTATTCTACACAATATATGTGAAACCAAGGGCAGTATACTTGACGATCCTAACCGGCATGTGCAGAGGTTTGTCCTTGACACGCTTGGAGCCCCAATGGTAAATAATGATGCTAGGGAGAAGGAGCGGGGGGAGGCGGTACGTAACGCTTTAAAAGAATATTTTTGGCGGGAAAATCACAGTGTGGACGGGGAGTAAGTGTATGCATGATTCTCAATTTGCTACATGTAATTGATAACTTCTTGTTATGACCAATAAAGTTAATTCATCATTTTATGTTCCTGCTTTTTCTTTTCATGACAGCATGTTCTTAATACCCTTTTTAAAAGCTGAAAAGGCATTGCCTTTACAGGTTTCTGTAATGGAATATATAGAGCATGCAAGACAGTAGGAGTGGAAATTGTCTCTGAAAAGTAGGCCAAACTTGATACAAATGAATTGTTAGGCAAGCAACCAGAACTGATACATTGTTGCGGCTTCGGCGGTTGAAGGAATTGGCGGGCTTTTGGAAGGGATTACTCTTTCTGGTAAAGGATCCAGACACTGCCTTATAGCCTCAAAGAGTATCCTCCGCAAATAAACCAATCGATTAGCACAAACTACTTAAATTTTGAACTGTTTTGAAAGCTCAAAACTCTATAGGCTTATGGCAGAAATGTAATGGTCAACACGGTAAGTTATAAACTCGAGTTTTCGCATCCCGCCACATGGCGTTACGATGGCCGAAGGGGGGAGAGGACGTATCCAGCCGGAACGGCGCATTGCCTACTGGGGCACCAGGGAGACCAACTTGATGTTGGAGTCCCTGGCCCAGCAGGTCGGTGCGCCGGACCGGCTGATGCGGTCCTCAAACCGGAGGAACCGCAACTTCTTTTCAGAGGCAGTGCGGTTCCTCCGGTCGAGGGGCTACTTGCGTACTGGCCTCCAATGCCGCTCGAAATTTAAGACCCTTAAGGGCAAGTTCTTTGCGGCATTGGAGGCCAGTGACGGTAGACCACCCACCCACCCCGTAGGCGCCCCCCATTTTATGCCGTCCTGCACGACATGTGGGTCCGTGCAGGGTGGCCAAGCTGGCACGACAGGCTCCCCAGAGGTAAGCACATCCCTGACATTAATTGCAATAATGGTTATGTGTGTGTATGGGTGTTTGTTCTTGTTATGCTAAACTAATACCTTCCTGTTCTATGTGTTTATACAGCGGTTCGGATCCAGAGAAGGGCCGCTGGGGAGCCTGTATCAGAGTCATCCTCAGGAGAGGAGCAGGCAGGCCCGGCACCTGTTGCACCCCCCCAAGGTAACGTTTGCAGAAATAAAAAACAGCCCTACTAATAATGTAAAGTGAATAATGTATAGTACCATCTATATCTGTGTGATTTTAAGTGCTGCTGCATTGTCTTTAAAGGTCCCCAAGATGCGCAGGAGGCAGCTGCTCAGCTGGCAGGCCTCAATATTATAGCTAGAATTGAGGAACTAGGTAAATAGTTCTTATTTAGTGATAATTGAAGCAAATTAGTATTCACATAATTATGTTGCAGCACACTAACACATTACCTTTCTTTAACATTGCAGGGCGCACACTAAGGGATGAGATAAGGGACCTTGGAAGGAGGGTGCAAGTGATCGAGGAAAGGCTTGCACTGTAAATAATGTAAATATTGTAAATTGTTGTACTGTAAATATGGTTGACAAAAAACATGTATTAATGTTTTGATGAAGTAAATATTGTAGATATTATCATTGTACATAGCCCTATACCACTGTAAAGTATTTCAATACCCGCATCCTTGTAAATATGCCCTTCCCTTGATGAACATCCCTTCAAACTGTAAATAATGTATATATGTGTGTGTGTGTGTGTGTGTAAATAGTTAAAAAAAGTTTATTGAGAAACATAAATTGTTTATTGTTTGCACAACATAAAACCTGTTTTTTTGTATCTATTACCGTAAACTACACAGTAACACAGAGTTAGAACAATCAAGGAAAATAATTATTGTAAAAATAGTTTCATTTTTGAGGTAGATAACTGCTGTTAAACTTAAAGGTAATTATTAAAACCGTGCATTCCCTCCCACTCAAAACTTTCAGACATATCTTACTGTTTAATAGTGCCCCTACAGTGACAAGGGAATTTTTTTCTTAATCACCCTTGTCGGTCTGAGCGCATTTAAAGTACTAGGAATTTTTTTGTTTGTGGGTGTATCACCCTTTTCTACAACAGAATTTTCCTTGTCAGCATCAGAAACATTGTTAGTGGTGTTATTTCTCCTTTCAACGGCACGTTTCTTTACACTACCAATTGATCTAATATGAGATACCAATTCACCAAAAAGGTCATTCTGCCGTTGAATTTCTTTTAACATCCTCTCTGATTCATCAACAGAATGCTCATAAAATTTTTGTAGGTAACCATGCAAAGACTGTGTTTGCTCTTTGAAAACTTTTTCTATCCGGGAAGCAAACAAATCTGCCACAGATCTTGTATTCGCCATCATCTGTTCAACATCTGAAGAACGTTTTTTTCTCCGAAATAATGCCAACCTCTCAGCGGGGGATAAAGTGGCAGTCGGGTTACTCAAGTCTGCGGCTGTAGGAAAACATAAAAAATAAAGTCATTTTTTTTTTTTGGCCACAGCAGTGGAAGGTGTATGTAATTCCCAGCCCAATACTGCTTGGACGCGTACCGTTTCTTGCAGGTGTTGTTGACCACACAGTGTCAATTTCCTCCACAACAACAGTAGTGTTTTCCTGGGTTTCATTTACCACCCCGTTTTCCTCTCCCTCCTCAGTTAGGGTTAGAGTCACAGTTGCATCTTCAGAGTTCTGGGTGGGAGATATTTCTGGTTTAAAAGTAGAACACAGAAAAAACAACTGCGTTATTCCTATGAATACAGTTATGATGTGTAGATAACATGTAGCTGTGGGTATGCCACAGTGTAAGAGGGGGACAGATAGATTACATCCTTCTTTATGTCAAGTACTGGAGGCGCCATTGCAAACGTGCCAAGGTGCACGCATCCCTTTTTAGTCCCAGGGCACAGAAACAAAAGAGCGCCATTTGGCTTTTACAGCCCTCATTAGCATAACACAAAGTTGAAACCACAACACAGCACACCCGAAATTCAATGTTCTAAACATGGAGAAATAAGGCTACGTTTGCTAACATAAAAATATGTACAGGTACTGTTAATCAAAGTAGCAAGAAACATTAAACAAGTATTTGTTAGAAGATGCTTAATCGAACAATTAAGCAGCCGTGTTTGCACATTTATTCCCAAACCTCACCAATCAGTTTTACATTGAAAAACCAGCACTGAAATACTCGGGCTGCATATTAGAGGCCCAAAAAGGGGATACCAGCATCAGGTTTGCATTGCCCAGTTTGAAAAAAATATTAATTGCACAGATATGAAATTCGCGTAATAGATTAATCGATTTTTCACATGCAGTGTACATAGAGAAAAAAAAAAACTCACCCAGGGGTTGTGAAAACAGTTCCTCAGAGAAACCCTGTAGCATCTCTTGGGAGGATGGAGGGAATCCCTCTTCTTCAGAGACCCTCGCGGAACCCGCACAATGTCGGTGGTGCTTCCTAGGCGCTTCGGGTGGTAGTTGGCATCCCCGCCAAGAATAGCATGCAGTTCTTTATAAAAGGGCATTGTAGCCGCGTTGTTTCCACTTTTTGAATTGTGGTCAGTTACCTGGCAGTAATTTTTACGCATCAGTTTCGTCTTCGTGCGGCACTCTTCTGCGGTACAGTCATGCCCTTTCTTTTTCATTTCCTCAGCAATCTTTTCAAATAAATCAATATTTCTGTGTGATCCCCTCAGCTGCTCCTGCACCTTTTCTTCGCCCCATATAGCCAAAAGATCAACTGTTTCATTGTAGGACCACGAGATCCCATGACCACCTTTTCTGGGACGAGGTGCGCTTTCGCCGTCCATTGCCACAACTGCTAACAGGTAAATGTGCAGCAGCAAAATGGAGAAGCATCAACTTGAAATTTTAGGGATGGCCAAAAAGGGGGCAGGTACACCACCTACTAACTGGTCAGAGCCCGCCCACGGGTAGGGCAATTTCCGGGCATCTCCTGTACCCGGGATAAATTGTCACTGGCTGTTTACATATTCGATTTTCCGCTTCCCCCCGAGCTTTTTTTAAAATTCGGCACAACCCGCGGGATTGAAAGTCCCACAGGTTGAGCGACAAAAGGTGGCCCCCCTTCCGAAAATCACGTGTCCGACCCGATGTACGTGTAAACTGCCGGGGATCGACACGAATTCTTCCCAGGACATTTTCATCGTGTAAACGGCCCCCAGAGTTTCTTGCAAACTCCAGAGGAAACAGTGAGTATTCTGAACCCAGGGTTAAGGTGGTATACCTTGAGGCTGGTGTAGATAGGGCTGTATGTCACATGGCCTTAAGGCACCAGATTCAGGGATCAGGCCACACATTGGTAGAGGGGATGGATTTTTTCCCTTGTGCAGACAAGTCTGTCAACATCTTTCTTAAAACTTAAAGCCCAGACTTAGGCACAATACTCTGGTTGCCATCTGACTCTCTTAAGATGCCTGTAGGATTTTCCTCATCCCATAGTCTTAGGTCAGGGCCTCCTGATATTGTTGAGCTGCTGCTCTGAGCAGGCCTAGCCAGTGCAGCCAATGGTGAGAAAAGCTGGGAGCTGCAGTCCAACAACCGCTGGAGGAGCTGACAATTCCCTCTCCTGTCCTAAATAGGCTGAAGTACTATATGACTCAACTGTGCTATGTGGATTGGTTTCTACTCTCAGATTCATGGCAAATTTCTTCCCCCAAGTCAGCTTTTCATGAGGTTAAAGGGGGTAATTGTCAGAGGGCGCAATTCAGATTCCTTATATACTGACAACTCTGATCTTCAGGGTAGCTTCTGGGCTGCTGGAGGGATCCAGGGTGGGATTAATAACACAATCAAAGTGAAAAATGGCTTTCCTCCCTTTGCTCTGCAGATTCTGAGCCAGAGTGGGCCATATCTCCCCCTTTTTTTACACTAGCTGCATACTGTTTTCTGATTTCCCACTTGGACCTGTAGTACATTTAACACAACTTGTGATTTATTCCACGTCTGATAAATAACACTTTAGGGCAATGCATCACAAAGAATAACCCAGGCCTTACAACTTTCACTCTTGAGAGTTGTGCCCTAAGCAAAGAGGGAATCTGAGGTGGCATTTGTGTTTCACAGTGGAATTGTCTTTCCAGTTATATTGGCAGTTTGCTGTATCAGATTTGGAAGAGCACAAAGCCTTTGATTGTCTGGCTCACACTCCAGTACTCTGGAATAAATTTACACCTTCTCTCAAGACAGAAAAGTCATTGGGTTTATGGTTCACTATTGTAATGTTTCGCATTTGTAACAAAATGCTGCCGTGGATTTCATTAAGGCTCAGCTTCTAGAACTCCCTGGTATAATTCTCTGAGTTGGGAATTTGGACATTAAAACAAGAGAGCCAGGCTTTTCTCATTCTTCCAAGGATATCACTAAGTTACAGGCTCTCACTTGATTAGAAATATTTAATTTGTCATGCCACAGTGAGACTGCACTCCTATCCACACTTATCTGAGAGAATATCCCATTTAACACAGCAGGATCTTCTAAGTAAAAATGCAGGAGATCAGACTGTGAAATAGCTATGAACCAGAGTAATGTAGTGAATATTGACTTGCATGATAAAAGGAATCAACGCTCGGCAATTATAGTTATCAAAACAACTGTTAATTGACTAACAGACCTGCATCTTCCCTCATTATCTTCTGGGTGTCTTGGGTGCTGCTGCAATGGCAGAACTGTAGGCATTGGGAACCCTGGAAATGCATACACTTCAACATTTCAGAGATGAAAACCAGGGCAAATATGGCTAAGCAACAACAGACTGTGGTCAAGATATTAATGAGGAAGAAAAGACAAGTTGGGAGAGGCTGCAGCAGTTTGTTTTTGCCTAAGCCTGTTGGAAAACATTCCACCCCTTCCTCTCCTCTTCCCCTGATGAGTTAGTTGAATGCACAGTACTCTTTCACTTTGAACTCATCACTCTGAGGCCACTGAAGTAAGCTTCAGTGGCCTCAGAGTGATGAGTTCAAAGTGAAAGAGTGAAACTGTGACATTTTAAAGGCTTCTGAAAAAGCAGAATGGCAAAGGATTAACCAGGATTGTCCCTGCCAAATTGGGAATCAGGGTATGCAAGTGGAGGGGGGCATGTGAATATTCCAGGTGAACCCAATTCCAGAGGTTCTTGGAGCCTGGGGTACTGCTATTGCTGCATTCAGCATGCCAGGGTGGAATCAGATTACAATCTGAAACAAGAAAGAAACCCTGGGGAGTGGACTTCACTTCAGAGATACAGGAGATTTTCACACGGGGAAAATATCCCCCGGAGAAATCAGGACAGAAATATTTCTGTCCCGGAAGCAGCGCCGCGGTTCACACGCCCACTTCCCTCTCCCAATATTCTGTCATCCTCACACTCTTTTTTCTTCTCTCTTCCGTTATATTTTACTAATGGGAGTTCATCGTTAATAAAATATGACGGAAGAGAGAAGAAAAAAGACAGCTCAAGGACAACGGAATATCAGGAGAGGAAAGTGGGCGTGCGAACCACGGCGCTGCTTCCGGGACAGAAATATTTCTGTCCCAATTTCTCCTGGGGATATTTTCCCCATGTGAAAATCTCCACAGTGTCATCAGTAGTGGACTCCATGAGGACAATCAATTGGACCTTAATCTAGGCAAGACAGTCATGCCCCTAGTCACTTGAATGATAGATAGGGGAATATGGAGTCAATGGGGTCAAATTTGGTGAGACTATTTGGGATGATCTAACTTAAAATACAGTTACCCCTCCACATTTGCGATTTTCACATTTGCGGTTTCAATTATTCGAGGAAAGCCTCCCGCCCGCCCACTCTCCACCCCAGTCCCTTCCCAAGGCAGTGAAGTGCTTCTGACAAAGCCTGTCACTGCCTTGGGAAGGGGGGGTGGAAAGGCTTCCTCCCACCCACTCTCCACCCCAGTTCCTTCCCAAGGCAGCTAGGGACTTCTCACAAAGCCCGTCACTACCTTGGGAAGGGGGGGTAGAAAAATTCCCTCCCTCCCACTCTCCACCCCGGTCCCTTCCCAAGGCAGAGAGGGGCTTCTCATGAAGCCTGTCGCTGCCTTGGGAAGGGGTGTGTGGAAAGGTTCCCTCCTGCCTGCTCGTCATGCTCGTCTATGGATTCTGGGTATTAGAGTAGATTCCATGGAAGGTCCTGACATGAGTTTGGTTTTAAGCCTAACATGAGTTTGGTTCCTGGCCTGATTCCCCTGCCTAGGCCTCTTATTGAGTTAATGCGAACGTGTGTCTGGTACATCACACTCCACCCAGTCCCTTCCCAAGGCAGTGAAGGGCTTCTCACAAAGCCTGTTGCTGCCTTGGGAAGGTGGGGAGGCTCCCTCCCTCCCGATCTCCACCCCAGTCCCTTCCCAAGGCAGAGAGGGGCTTCTCATGAAGCCCGTCACTGTCTTGGGAAGGGGTGTGTGGAAAGGCTCCCTCCCACCCATTCTCCACACCAGGCCCTTCCCAAGGCAGCGAGGGGCTTCTCATGAAGCCCGTTGCTGTCTTGGGAAGGGGGGGTGGAAATGCTCCCACCCACCCGCTCATTTCTTATTCACATTTTTTTCACATTCTCAGACGTTGTCTGCCCCTAACCCCCGTGAATGTGAAGGGGTAACTGTATAGGCCATGTGATATCCATTAAATTAACTTTGAGGGAATCTGGGGGCACCAGATTTGCACAGGATAGTGTGGCAAGCCAAAAATTTCACTGACCTAAGTTCAAAAAATTCCTTTTAAAAGAATTGAACAGTAACAATATAAATACAGCAGAAATTTCTGTCTATCTGTTTGTTACCGCATCACATGTAAATAGTTGGTTTTTGCACTGCGTAAGTCACTAATTATGAAGATACTCCACAAGTCTAGGATTCTCCTCGTTAGGGTTTCCCTACATGTGGGAAATATGTTTCTGGACTATTTTTCAAATATGTTCAGATATTCTTTCTGTCCGTAAGGCTAAGCGGAACACCCATAATCCACTTGGGAGGACCTTGGGGAGGACCCCATTTATTTATTTATTCATTTATTCATTTATTTTCATTTTTCATGCAGATTTTAATTAGTCTAATTTCATCCTCCCCCCCCCCCACACACACACCATTTCCATTCACACAAACCAATGTGTTTGGTAGCTGGTCAGGAAATGTGCTCTCTCAAGGGCAACTGATATGAGGAATGTTTGAGCATCTAAAGAGATAGGCACTCATCCTACAGGGCACTTGAAACTGGTCAATAATTAATAATGGCTAATTATTTTCCTGAGTAATGCTGGGTACTATAGGTAACATGAGATAATCACTAGTTACAGTTTTGGGAGCAATGCACACACTTATCAGGGGCATCTATGAGATATAGATTGTGACATCCAGAAGCCCAGGAAAGTGTGAATGGAAATGAGTGAAAAATAGGATGGATTATTCTGTTACCATCCTGCTCTGAACACAGCAGATGAAGAGGGTGCTCATGCCTTCGTGATTTTTTGGGGGGGAGGGGGGCATTCCTACTGCATCTTCCCAAATAATTCATCCCTAAGAGGACTTCCCTTTATGTAGGCAAATTGTATGAGTAGCTTTTCTTTTTTCTTTTTTCTTTTTTACTTAACCAGCTATTGATTTATAATGCAATGTCATAAAAGCCATCTGTTCACCTACCTGAAATATCTCAGTCAGCATTTAACATAGTACATATTGCTTTTCCCTGACACAGTCTCCCTGGGTTTTCTTACTCTTTTCAGTCAGCCTTCTTTTCTATCTGGACTGCTATAGGGTTTCTCTGTGAACAAGAAGGGCTCCAACCAGCGGGTCAGCATCCAATCTGTAGCTCTCACTGATATGAAATAAGTTAGAGGAGAGTTGGGTCAAGAGGAACATGGAACATTCAACCCTTTTCTCCAACTGCTGTTCCTCTGGAACCCCTGCCACTTTTACCGAGAACCTGGCAAATTACTTTTTAATAGTTATTTCTTATGGTATGGATCCCCAAAACAACACAATTGATAATGTTACAAAATTGTAAAGTATTTTACTCATTATGTTATGTTTCACTGTTGGGTTACCTTTAAAAACACAATCCCTTAGTAATGAGAAGAAAATGGCACCAAAGTTGGCAGGTTCCACTCAAAAAATATTTACAACAGCCTAGAAGTCCCTTTAAAGGTAACAAAAAAGTAACTAGAAACATTATGATTGTCTAGTGGCATCTTTTCTCATCACATTACTTTTGAAATCTAACTTTGTTATATCCTCATTGCAAAAAAAGTATAATTTTTTTACAAGTAACTAAGGTTGTATCTGCACCGCACTGTTATAGTGAGTTGGTATCACTTTAATTGTTATGGCTCCATCGTGGGGAATTCTGGAATTTGTACTTTGCTAAGGGGCTTAGTATTCTCTTCTGCAGTTCAGAGGAGTGGACTACAGCTTTCTGACAAAGGATTTTAAACATAAATTTTCTTTGGGTTTTTTCCAGGCTGTGAGGCTATGTTCTAGAAGAGTTTACTTCTGATGTTTTGCCTGCATCTCTGGCTGGTATCTTCAGAGAATGGTTGGGTAGGAGTGTGTGTAGAGTTTATATACTGTGAACACCTGTTGTGGGGAGTATATGTAAATTTGTGTATTTGAATGGTTAGTTTCTGGGTATAGAAATACAAGGAGGATTAGTGTCTGTTTGGCTAATGGTTGGTTGATGGGCCATTATCTGCTGGGAATCCCCCTGTCCCTGGGTGGAATTCCTTTGTCAGTGTTGAGTTTTGATTCTATTGTTATTCAAAACTGAAAGCTAGATTTTGTTTAGTTTTAGGATTTCTTCTTTCCTGTTGAAGTTGCCCAGGTGTTTGTGGATTTCAATAGTTTATCTGTGCATTCTGACATGATAGTTGTTGGTCTGGTCCAGAATTTCAGTGTTTTTAAATAATATTTTGTGTCCAGGTTGGTTTATAACATGTTCTGCTATTGCTGATTTTTCTGGCTGGCCCAGTCTGCAGTGTCTCTCATGTTCCTTGATTTGTGTTTGCACACTGCGTTTAGTGGTCCCTATGTAAACTTGTCAACAGCTGCATGGTATGCGGTAAACTCCTGCAGCTGTGAGAGGATCTCTTTTGTCCTTCACTGAGAGTAGCATTTCTTGGATTTTCTTAGTTGGTCTGTAGATTGTTTGGAGGTTGTGTTTCCTCATCAGTTTCCCTATTCTGTCTGTGACTCCTTTGATGTATGGTAAAAATACCTTCCCTTTGGGTGCCTGGTTTTTTCCTTCATTCCTGTTTTTTTTCTGGGTCTGGCTGTTCTTGTGATGTCTGATCTGGAGTAACCATTAGCCTATACGGCCCAGTTTAGGTGCCTCAGTTCGTCCTCCAGGTAGTGGGGTTCGCAGATCCTTTTTGCACTGTCTACCAATGTTTTTATTGTGCTTCTTTTTTGTCCTGGGTGATGATTGGAGTTCTTGTGTAGGTATCTGTCTGTGTGTGGGATTTTCTGTATACCTTGTGGCCTAACCATTGGTTTGGTCTGCGGATGACTAGGACATCCAAGAATGGTAGTCTTCTTTCCTTCTCTTTTTCCACTGTGAATTGGAAATTTGGGTGGATGCTATTCAGGTGGTTCAGGAATTAGACCAAATCTTCTTCTCCATGGTTCCAAATGGTGAAAGTGTCATCCACATATCAGAACCATGTAGTGGGCTTTTTTTTTTCTTTTTTTTTTTCTTTTTTTTTTGGTGCTGTTTCCAGGGCTTGCTTTTCAAAATGTTCCATGTAAAAGTTTGCCATCACTGGGCTCAGGGGGCTGCCCATGGCTACCCCATCTATCTGTTTGTAGAATTCGTTATCCCACTGGAAGTAGCTTGTGTTGAGGCAATGTTTGAACAAAGCTGTGATGTCCTCAGGAAATATTTCTTGGATGAGTACTATGGTGTCCATTATGGATACATCGGTGAACAAGGAGACAACATCAAAACTGATCAGTCTGTCTCCAGGTTTCAGTTTGATGTTGTTGATTTTTTCTATGAAGTGAGCTGAGTCTTTGATGTAGTGAGGGGTTTGTCCTATTCTAAACAGCTTACTTTGTTGTGATCAACTGCTACCAAGTTCACTTATGGTGATCCTATGAATGAGAGACCTCCAAGTCACCCTATCCTGAGTAGATCTGCTCATATCTTGCACACTCAGGGCTATGGCTTCCTTGATTGAGTCTATCCATCTGGAATGTGGTCTTCCACTTTTCCTACTGTCTTCTGTCTTAACAGGCATTATTGCCTTTTCTTGTGAGTCATGCCTTCTCATGACATGGCCAAATCTCCATTTAGTCATCTTGGCTTTCAGGGAGAGATTTGCTGTAGGGTCCATTTATGTGTCTTTTAAGCAGTCCATGGTATCTGTAGAACTCTTCTCCAACACCACATTTCAAATGAGTTGATTTCCTTCCTATCAGCTTTCTTCACTGTCCAGCTTTCACAACCATACATAGAAATGGGAAATATGATGGTCTGGACAATCCTAAAGTTAGTTTTCAATGATGTATCTTGACACTTCAGGATCTTGTCTAGTTCCCTCATAGCTGCCCTTCCAAGTTCTAGTCTTCTTCTGATTTCTTGACTGCAGTCTCCATTCTGATTAATGACTGAATCAAGATATGGAAAATCTTGAACTATTTCAATGGCTTCATCATCTACTTTAAAATTATGTAAACTTTCTGTGGTCATTATTTTTGTTTTCTTAATGTCCAGCTGTAAATCTGTCTTTGCACTTTCTTCCTTTACTTTCTTCAGTAATTGTTCCAAGTCTTAGCTATTTTCTGTTAGTAATATGGTGTCATCTCACTATCATACTACCCATCCCAGGATTTCATAGGAGGGAGCCATGATGTTAAAGTGGTACCAAACTGTTATAACTATGTAGTGTAGCTGCTTTAAAAAT
The DNA here is from genome assembly GCA_030847615.1 of Gambelia wislizenii. Classification (NCBI taxonomy): domain Eukaryota; kingdom Metazoa; phylum Chordata; class Lepidosauria; order Squamata; family Crotaphytidae; genus Gambelia; species Gambelia wislizenii. The sequence goes on along the minus strand of JAUMIR010000011.1, from coordinate 27,296,249 downwards.
TGCCTGGAACTGGTTACTTCCAGTCTCTGCTTCTCCACTAGCCAGCATCCTAGATAAAACCTCACTATGTAATAGAGAAAAGCAGTTGAGGAAAAGCAGCAGATGCAAGACAAAAAATAAGATGAAATGCCAGATAGGAAGAATCTTTCTCTTGCCTTCTGCTCCTCCACCACAATAACTATCCACCCAGCCCCATTATTTTGCAGACAGTCAGATTTCCTGAACAGGTCTACTGCAGGGGTGTAGCTGTGGGGGTGTCAGGTGCTTACATTCCCAGGTGCAGTGACCAGCTATTTCAGAGTTAAACAGAAAATGTTATTGGCATAGTAATCTGGAAAGCATAACATACCATGTTGTTGCTCAGAATGAAAGCTCAGAAGACAGACAGTTTACTGAAATCTGGTGGGCTACAAAGCTATTGTCTATCCATCATCCCTGCTTCCTAGACAGTCATGCATTTCCCAGTACTGAGACAAACCTCTGCAGCTGCCAGGCTTATCTCAGTAACTGTTACCTCACCTTTTCCCATGGTTGCTACACAGGCCTTGTTAGCAGTACAGAGAAATTAAAACATAATTAATAACAAGGTTAAAAGAAACACTGAATTTGGCAGGAATAGGTCACATCCGGGGGTGGAATGAGGGTATTGACATCCAAATAAGAGTTCTGCTGCCCCCCTAATGAAATTTTCCTTTGGTTCCCAAATTTCTAGCATTGCAGAGAGCAAGACATTACAAACCTAGAACTCTTATCGTTGTTGTATTCTCATTCCTTTGGGAACTTTTCCTGCCCCTTTTCTTTGGACACCCATATTTCTAAATGCTCAACTGAAGTTTTAAGTTACTGCAATGCTAGAAATTGGAGGATGTAAGGAAAATATAATTGAGGAGGGAAGAATTGATATTGGGGGCAATGCCTTCATTCCCCCCCCCCATAGTCACACCCCTCATTTCCTGTTGAACAGGAAGATCAAGTCTGATATGGTAGCTGCGATGGGACCCCTATCCAGGCTTGGCCCTTGTAATGCCCCTGTCTCTACCTTACTCAAAAAATGGAACTTAATGGAGTAAACTAGAAAAGCTTTACTGAAGATCAGGTCTGCACAGTAGCATCATTTTGCCAGAACTAAAGCTATAGCATAGGTTTCAGTTTTAAAAGCTTCTTACTCCTCCTTCCTGAGGTTTGCCCATACGTTCTTTCCCAGACAATACCAAGCAGTACCAAGCACCTGGATTATCTTGGTTCTCACTGAGCTGGAGTCCGCTCCCAACACACAAACCTCATTTCAACATGGCTACAGAACAGCTAAGCATACCAGCTAACATGACAGGGAAGCTTAACCTGTACGCTCCCGTGACAGCCCAGCAGTTTCAACCTCTGGGCTCCTATGACTCACCTTGCCCTTTTACCCGGTTAGTATGGCCTACCACCCCCTCCACACAGTATCTTATAACTGGAAATATTGGACACTTTTCAGGATCAGGTTGGCTGAGGCAAACCAAAGGTTAGTTGGAGGTCACAATGACATGGGATGTGTCTAGAAATATAATGGTAAGAAAGCCCAAGTTAGGATTATGTGGATATCCCCTTAGTAAGCACAGTCTTTAAAAAGGTATGTGCTAATCCTTTCTTCCAACCTTGGGCATTTCAGCAATAATTCAATCAAGCAATTAAGTGTTTTAATCAATTAAAACACTCAATTAAGCAATTACGTTGTTTTAATCTTTTTGTAAGCCACCCCGGTTGCAGGAGCAGAGGGGTGGGTTAAAAATAAAAAAATTATTAAAAGGGAAAACCTGTTGGAAATGTGAAAAAGAAATAGGTTCACTAATGCACATGTGGTGGGATTGCCCGATTATTAAAAAATACTGGCTAAAGATTCATACTATAATTCAAAGAATATTCAATATTCAATATACTTTTAATCCAAAACTGTATTTATTAAACATCACATCAATACTGGATAGACAAGATGAAAAAAAACATTGGAGAACATTGCTATATATGGGTACGGCGGCTTGTATGAACTTAGAGGCAAAATGGAAGAACAAAGAACCACCTCTGATTGAAGATTGGTTGAATAGGGTTGATAGACTGACACATATATTGAAGAATAAAACACTAGACAAAGTAGATCTTGAATGGTCGCCAATAATGAAATATTGTAAAAAAAGATGGAATATGAGCATTGACATATAATGTTAAGAAATGAAAGGGAAAGCAAAGGGATTTAGACAAGAAAATAGGAATTAAGGATGAAATGCGAAGAGCAAAAATGAACTAGTAAACGAACACAGAGGGAAAAGACACAAAAATTAGATATGAATAGGAAGGCAAAATAGAGTATCAAATGAAGAACCCTTTGAGTTGTTTAGACGGAGGAAGTCAATGTTTTATTTAATATGTATTTAATATGTATAACTACACTTATAAGAATACTCTGTGTAATATGTAAATTTAAAAATAATAATTAAAAATATTATTATTATTATTATTATTATTATTATTAAGTGACCATTCCTTAACCTATACCCTAAAAAAATCCCTCCTATACCTCTACCTGACCAGACATTAAGAGATGCTGCAGAACCATCAATGTTTTGTCTTGCTGGAAATAAAGCAATCAGTTGAGTTTCGTTCCCTTTGACTATCCAGTGGGAAAACCATCCAGGCATTCTCATAACCATAGTACCCCTTCGGCATATGAAACAGGGCATAAATATCCCAGCCTAGACCCCAGCCATGGCCCCCGGAAGGGGGGGCTGACAGGGCTCTAGCCTGGGGGTTCAGGGGCCCAGTATTAGGAGGGGGGCATGGTGTAATATTATTATAAGTTTTATTATGCAAATCCATTTAGGTTTTTTTTAAAAAAAAATAAATATAGATATTACTTTGGTGTCATCATTTAAACAGACTTAATTTTTATCCCAATTCCTGTAGAGCGTCTCACTGCCCTTAACCTTAGCAGTAGCTAGAGGCTCCACCAAAGATCCTGGCCTGGGGGCTTGCTTGAGAATGTGGGGGCCATGACCCCAGCTAAGTGTGCCACAGACTGATGGACCCCTCTGTTCTGCCAGACTCCTCTGTGCCAACCTCAGATGTCAGTCTGAATATCCTCATTGCACAAAACTCTTCTCTTCAAGACTGGTAACTATCACCCTATCTTTCCAGACCTCTCTTCCTCTATCCAACTTTTCTTCCTTACTGTCATAGCCTTGTATGGTTCATAAGAATGTGTGTTGTGTATGATAGTTCGCTTTTGTGTTATTCCAATAAAATACTTTATTTCACTTTAACTGGAGTGCTCTGTACAATTAGTACTGGTATACATAGGTGAAAAGATCCCTGAAGTTACCCTCATCACACAGACTTCTGATTGAGTTAATAATTCCCCCAAATAATAATAGGAATTTTGGCATCATGGGTGGGGCTCTAAAGCACCCACATCTCTTAGGGTAACAACCACCAAGATCTTTTCTGGATCTGGTGCTCGGGCTTCAAGGTGACCACTATTCTGGACAACTGTGTTGATCAGTGCTTCAAGGTGACAAAGCCTGACCAGTACTTATTCAATTTTAAAATAAAAACAGACACAGTTGTAAAAAAATAAAACCAGAAAGTTTTATTTTTTTAAAAAAATGTTTTTTTAAAAAATGTTCTACTGATACCATGGACTGCTAAAAAGAGGAAGAGTACATTCCAGATGGATCCATTCAATCAAGGAAGCCACAGCCCTGAATCTGCAAGACCTGAGCAAGGCTGTTGATGATAGAGTGACTTGAAGGTCTGTCATTCATTGGGGGTCCCCATAAGATGAGGTCAACTTGACAGAAGTTAACAAGCACCACAACGAGTTATTATATAAAAAATAAGATAAACATGAACTCCCTGAACTCTGTCCACATTCCGAACTCCTCAAACCCTATTCAGATTTTATTAATTCGTCTCTTCCTAACTGGCTTTCATTCTATTTCTGACTACTCTAACTCTGTTTCATCCAGCCCCTCTCTATACACACAAGCCTCTATGTTATGTCCTTTCCCCATAGGCCTTCTTCATGTATGTGATCGGCTGGCTCTAACCAGGCTTGGCCAGTTTCTTGCTTCACAGTAGCCTTTTAATTTTGTAGATGTGGCTGTACAGCAGTCTCCATGTTTCTGTTTTTCTTTGGCCTTTGTATGCACAGGCAAAATGAAATGACCGCTGCCTGTTCCCATACCCAGTTGTCCAGAGGATGCAGGGTTTGGGCCCCAATTCTAGTCCAAACTATCCAGAAAACATTCTGGCATTTCCAACTAGAAACTGGTGCAACCCCCCACCACCACCTTCAAATGGCTTTTTAAAATACCCGGGAAAACCCGGTTTCTGCAGGAAAAACTAAGCATTCTATGGTGGGAATGGGCAGCTATGTGCAAGCACACACTGCACTGTATCAACGGGCACCTCCTCTACCACTTCTGGTGTTGTGCATCACACTCTCTGAGGTCACAATGAGACCCCCAGCATGTGATCAAGGCTGGGAGCCTTGTTTCCAGCCTCAGAGAGTGTGATGCACAACACTAGTGGTGCAGGTGCCCACTGATACAGTGCAGTGCATGCGTGCAGACAGCTACCTGTTCCCACCATGGAACACAAGGTATGCGGGGGGGGGGATCTGGGGCAGCTTGAGGGCCAGAATAATGTGAAGTATTCTGGCCTGTGTGGATGCAATCTCTGACATTACCCCAACCTACAGTGCTGTCCCTAGAAAAGCATGGAGATCTCTTGCTAACCATTTTTCCCCTTTTCCTTTCCATGATAGAACTCCCCATGCAAGCTAATTGAAAGCTCTCATGTGGGTCTTGTCTGATCATATTATTGACCCACAACCTTTCTGTTGCTTCCATTTATCCAAGTATGTACTTTTTGGAAGGGGTACAGATTCCTATTTTTAAAAATCAGCAATCCTCTAGCATAGGGAAGATGTGAGAATAAGAGGTTGAGTGTGGTGTTCTACACTTCTGAATACATTTGTATTTCAAGCCCATCTGCAAGTACCAATTTCCTGGGCTCTGCTTGCATTTTTCTAGGTGATAAGATAAAAGGTTAGCAGTTTATGCTTCCCACAGGGCAGTGAGCATGACTTGGCAGAATAATTAAAAGCCGACTGAGCAGATTTGTGGGGCAATACTATCTAGTGAGGTATGGAAGTTTTTGAGTTTTTTTCCCTTCTCCTAAAGAAACTCCCTTGTAGCATATCTTGTGAGCTGAAGAACCTATTTTCAAATGAAATGAAATAAAGGTGCATGTAAATTTATTTCACACATCTCTGCTAAGTGCCACTTCTTCTTTCTTTGCTTCCTCCTCCTTTTTGACATTTTAATCATTTTTTTAACATCTTGTGGAACCACATTCTTTCAGTCTGTCTTGCTACTGATATTTCTGAGCAATCTAAAATATTCAAAGCTGCCAAGGAGAGTGCCTCATGTCCTTCACCAGTTAGGGGGGAAAAACAGCTTGTAATTTGAGGCTAAGTGCTGATAAGGAAGTATAATTCAGGGTGAATTAAAACATATGCATACAGAGAAAACTTTTATAAATTCCTTATGCCCCAGTCCTTCTTTTCTTTCTAAAGGGGGAGAGGACAGGCTATGGACCGGCACTGCATTCATTTGGGGCCATAGTCTCTCATCAGTGGCACCCAGGAAGGGTTGTACAACTGACTCAGTTAAATCCTGGAGTGAGTTCAGTCAACTTGCACCAAGTCCAGGGGCTCATCTAGTGCCATAATCCAGAGCCAATCTAGACCATTATGCTCTGGAGCTGCCCCAGATCAACACGATGCCAACTACACATATTGGTGCGGCTCCACTCCAGATCCATGCCATAGTACAGATGGGCATCAACCCCACTGACCCATCCCACTTGGTGCCACTGCCCCTACCGTTGCTGCCTTGCCCACTAGCCAAGCAGCTCATGGTGGTGGCACTGAAGGGGATGGGCCAGCAGGGCAATGGGTGTGTAGACATGTGGACAGCTTGGTTGCTCCAGATCCAAATTGATCCAGCTGTCCACACATCCAAAACACTGAGGACATGAAACTCTGGAGCAACTCACAGTTTCTGTTAAACTGGATTAACAGTGAAAAGGAGTGGTCTTGCTCCATACATCATGTGTACAAATAACACTGGACACAGGGCGAGTACACATTTTATCCCTGGTGTGGAGAAGCCCTAGATCCGGTCAGATTGGTCTGATTTCTGAATCAGGAGTGAAGTTGCAAAGTGAATCAGGCTGATTTTGACATTTAGATACAAGTGATAAAAAGGAGAAAGCCAGCTTGTATGTCCCCAACATGCCCATATAAAGAAAACACCAAGGTGTTATAATACCAAGGGGTTGGGGGGAAGGGGATCTGGTTTTGCTCACTGACAGCTCCAGGTTTCAATCTGGGGAAAAAATCTCACCAGGGCCCTCCAATCATAATGTTTATTGGGACAGATTTTGTGAATTATGTGGTCAGTTATCTTATGCAGTCCTTTGTTCAGTTGCTAGATTTAGCTGTTAGTAGCAGATCATAACTTGAAAGAGATGTAGGCTCTTGATTGTCATCTGGGCTCTTGATTGTCATCTGAGTTTGGTCTCTGAGGGCCCTCTTACACTACACAATTATAGTACTATGATTCCAATTTGACTGCCATGACAACATCCTTATATTTGCCATTTAGGGAAGGGTATTTTAAATTCCCAGCCAGAGAGCTCTAGCACCTCCCCAAACAACAAAGCCAGGATTCCATAAGATGTTGCCATCACAGTTAAAATGTAATCATAGTACTATAACTGTATGGTGTGAAAAGACCCTGAATTTCTCTGGTTGCTGGCACACTGCAGAAATAATACAGTTTGACACTGCTTTAACCACTATGGCTCCATCCTATGGAATCCTGGGATTTGTAGTTTGTTGTGGCACCAAAGAGCTCTCTGATGGAGAAGGCTAAATATCTCACAAAACTACATATCCCAGAATTTCATAGCATTGAGCCATGGCAGTTAAAGTGGTTTCAAACTGCATTATTTCTGCATTTGATGCTTTTGAGACCTTTCTTCTTGTTAATCTAAATAGCCTAGGCTAATCCTATGTTTGGCTTTCTTGTTAATTTCTTAATTTGAGCTTTATTGGTTTTTCAAAAAATGATATGTTGTCCTGGCACCCACCGATACTGGCTGGCATGTGTGTGTCTTCTTCTGCCCAATTCATCACAGTAACAGGGAAGATCTAGGCTAGTTCTGGGGAAAGAATACTCCTTCTGGAAGGCAATGTATCCTGGCCAGTGTAAAGCCCCAAATGGCAGCTGTAATGATGCAGTTGCAGCCCTCCAGAATTTCAGAGAAGATGGATATTGGGTGGAATGGTCCTCTGGGCTCCCAAATGTGCCCACCTCTGGATCAAATAAATCACAGACATTTGGTCCATAGTTCATTTGTTGTCATGCCATTTCTGCTCTTTGGCTTGTTTCTCTTCCAACAAGCCAGAAACTTAACCTTAAAACCAGCCTTAGATCATTTATCTGGCTTGTTGGGAAAGAAATAAGCCAGAGAGACACAGATCCTTCCAGAATCTTTGGTGTGTAGTTTGTTTACTTGTTCCTGCTGCAAGTTGGTGTACATTGGCTTGCCAGCAATATGATGGAATTCACTTGAATTCTGGTTTGTTGTGACGTCTAAACAGAGCTTCTCTGTTCCCTGAGATTTCTGCTTTTGAAATACAAGTTTCTTTTGTATTGGTTTTTTTTTAAAGTATTTATTGATTGATTTTTAACACATACAATCTAATTTACAGTCAAAAGCAAGGTAATACGCATACAAAGAATATATGAAGAAATGGAAAAGGAAAAAGAAAAAAAGGGGAGAGAAGAAAAAAAGACCTACAACCAAAACACAATAGGGCCCTAACTCTTCCAATCCTAACTATAATGAAAATAAAAATAAAAATAAAATATATTATAAATTTACAAAGTAAATTGACTTTGTGTACCAATTTATGGCAATACAAGTTTTGAAGTTTAGCTGTATATTTGATCTCCCTAGGCTAAACACAACTGAATGTATGTGTATATGGAACAGAATAGTACCACAACAGCTATGTAGTTATTTGGGTAGCAAAGTAACTAATTACTAAGAGCATTCTTTAGGGAATGTGATTAAAGCAATAGCAATCATTTTCAGTGCATTAAGGATCTTCACTGCTTGTCTCTCTCTCTCTGATGCATACAAAGACTTTCCTTATTGCCCCCCCTCCCATATATACCACACTTCAATGAATCCTGTAACATTCTAATTGCTTGGCTTTCTGCGGAGATACCATATCAAGCAATCAGTGTTAATGCAGCAAAAAAGCAAGCTCCCTTGTGCCTTGACAAAGCCAATTTAAAATATTTCCAGAATGCTCTTTTTTTGAATTATATCCCCCCTTCATGTTATTGCCGATAACATTTTGATTTAAATAATATTGCCTGAGGTACATTTTAGTTTGATCTCAAATTGCTGCATGACCATATCAGCTAATTCCATGGCACAGTAATAAATTATTATCATTGGGGGGAGGGGATGGCAGAAGCGCCTTCATTTGAAATTCAAAATATGTAGGGCACTATCCAGTTGAGGAAACTGAGCCTTACTTGTCCCATTAATTACAATGGGAGAGATTTAAGCCTAAGTAGAATCTTTCTCCCATTTGAAATCACTGAGATTTAAGATGAGATGCACTTGATTTTGGTGAAATTGGATCTTAATTATTGGCACCAAAACAGAAGGGGTGTGAGAAAGCATTCTCTGCCATCTTAGTTAAGTTTGCTTAGCCACTCTGTTGCCATATTGGGATGAGGCTTGTGTGTTGGGAGGCGTAGTGTCAGGGTCAGTTCTAGACATGACCTTTTCCTGCCAAGTTCAGTTCTGTTGTATCACTTTGTGACTAATTGTGTTTGCATTCTTTGTGCTTGCTAATGAGTATGTAGTCTAACTGGGAAAAGGGAGTATATGCTCTATGTTTATAACAGTTTGAAAAGTAGGCTGGGTCTGGTGGGAATTGAGTGTGGTGATGGTGGATAGCCAATGACTGTACAGCCTGCCAGATTTAGTAGATAGTAAAATGCTTTTAGTTTACTACTTGATAGTAAGGTTTCATTTTGAGCAATGAACTTGTAGGATTAGCTCTTTGGATTACTGTGCCAATAAAGTTTTCTGTTTTTAACTCTGAAACTGCTTGTCACTGAGTCTGAAAAACCCAGTATATGACAGGTAGACAGACTCAAACTGGAACTTGGTGGGAAACTAGGGACATTTTCAGACAGTGCTTAATAGTGCTTATCGCGGGATTAGGTTCCGGGAGAGGAACGGCACTCTTGCACGGCAGGGGGTCATTTTTGGACACCACCGTCCATGCTTAAAATATGGTGTGGCCGCTTCCAAAGCTTCACGGACGTGCCACGAAGTATCCTGGAAGAGGGACAGAGGCATCCAAAAGTGACCCCCTGCTGTGCAAGAGCGCCATTCCTCTCCTGGGACCTAATCCCGTGGTAAACACTGTTAAGCACTGTCTGAAAATGTCCAAGGTCATTGCAGACACTTGGGAATGCCTGGTGTTGTGTGGGAAAATATGAGTAAGCAAACCTCAAGGAGGGTGTGTGAAGGGTTCTTAAAACTGAAACCTATGTTGCCTCCTCAGTTCTGGCAATCTATAATGCCCTGTCTTTACCCAATTCAAGGAATGGACTTCCATGGATGGATCCAGAAAAGCTGAATTGAACATCAGGTTCAGTACAGTAGCATAGCTGTTCCCAGAACTGAGGATGCAACATAGCTTTCAGTTTTAAGAGCCCTTCACTCTCCCACCTTGAGGTTTGCTTGGATATACTTTCTTGTACAACACAAGCCAGTCCCAATTGTCTGCATGTCTTCAAAGACCTTGGTTCCCACCAAGATCCAGCCTCCACCTGCCTACCCCTTCCAACACACAAGCCTCACCCCTATATGGCAAAGGAGTGGCTAAGCAAACTAATGAATATGGCAGAGAAGCCTAACTGGAATGCTTCTCTGACATTGAGGAGGAGGAGGTGGCCTACAAGTGCCAAATGGACTGAATTATTGTGCTCAACCTCTACTTCCACATTGGCTTTTACAAGTATCTGCTGAAGTATCAGCTGAGCCATGGCTAACTACAGAAAGCACAAAATAATGGTCTGAATAACATCAGACTACAGCTAGTTGTCTGAGAAGTGCTGAAGCCAAATATTCAGCCAGCTCAGGAGATGTGGGGTGAGTTTCCCCTCTTTTAATGTGGCATAATTCAAGCTCTCCCTACTCCTCCTGGCCCTCCTGATTGTCTGGGGATAATATATCACCATGGAGCTAAGTGGTTGGATGCCCGTATTAGTCAATGTTTAACCCAGCAAGAAACTGTCAAGGGCTCCTCCCAGCTCTTCTTGCTTCAAAAGTCCTTCCTAAAGGGTCTGACCATGTCCTTAAAGCTTATGTAGTACTGCTGCTCACATCTTTTGATTCTATTGTCCAGTTCCAAAGTTCAATTCCAAAGTGATCAGAGCTGTGTGAGAGAAAAAAGGAGCCCTTTGGCTGATACCTCCATCACATCCTTCTCATCCTGTGTCTTAATCTTTTATGGGGATGAAGAGTGGGACACCATTTATAGTCATCTAGGCCTCTGCATGAGTTAGATCTCGGGGAAAATGTTAAACTGTACAGGGAGCCTATGTGAGTAGAGAAAGTGACCTGCTACAAAATGTACCCCTTCAGTGCCTGGAGTGTGTGTGTGGGGGGGGATGGGATGGGTAACAAGGACGTGAAGAGTAGGTAATGAGAAGCAGATGATTCTAATTGTGTGTGTGTATACATATATACATTTTGTACCCTAAATCCAGTTGTTATTATTCCCAGCTAAAGTAGACCAGTGCAATCATTTTCTGAAAGCTAACCTAATACATATGTATAACCCATTGATCTAATAGGTGTACTTTTGTTGGGGCTAGTGATTGGATTTAGGCCAATTAACCTTACTGTTATCTTACAAAATTTGGGTTCATCTGACCTGCTTGATATAAATGTTGCAAGTTACTTTATCCCACCTTGGATGCACAGTATCTAGATCAGGATTATCCCAGAACCTGAGATTTCAGGGCCAAGGTCCGAAACACATGGTCAATGCTTTTTGATCTCACAGGGAATGGGCCCTGGTGATGTTACAAGGGTGGTATTACAAAGGGAAGCCCTTGGGAATGTCATTAAGCATGATATATTGAGCATCAACCATAGTTGCATAGACTATTTGATTTAAATAAAAAACACCAAGTACTTTATCACACCAGGCTGCTTAGATGCCACAATTGTGTTAGTGTAGGAAATGCAAACATGCTGGTTTGGGGACAGTCATTTTCACATAGCTTTCAAAAATGCCATGGTACTGCTATAGTCCCAGGCTCTGTCTTCTGCATGCTGGCCTCCATAACTCTGCCTTCCTGCTCTATGTTTTTCCCAGCATGCCTTTGGATCTTTATTCCCCCCCCCCTGCATTTTTAAAATTTTTAAGCACAATTACCCAGTCACAGCAATTGATTAGTAAAAGAAAAGAAATTGGGGGAAAAGGAGAAGAAAAACAGCCTGCTTGGGAATAGTGAAGGGGAGGGGAGAGGAGCAGAATCATGCCTGCTCACACCACACGAGTGCCTGAATATCAGAACTGCAGCAGTAGGAACTTATCACACATGAATCTATAGTGGTAAAGCAGTGACCATCAATTAAAAGAAGCGCCCCAGGAACAGATGGAAGACAAAGCAGCTACAGGACAGAAATAGTGCCATGTGATACTGTGATAAGGTATGACCACAGACGCTACTATCCTGCTGTAATTCCACTTTGACAGCCTCCTGTGATAAAGTCCCAAGTCTAACAAATGAGGAAAATGTACGTGCACACACTCTTTTCAAAGCAATGCTCTAACCCTTACATTCCTCCCCTTTACCCTTGTTATCACACCTTATACCTCCTCCTTATAATATTTCATAATTAGCAATAATTAGACACTTCACAAGGTCTAAGTAGACCAGGGTGGACCAAAAGTGAGGTCAGGTGGTGGTCACCAGGTCCTAAACGAATGTGTCATGGAAAAATACCAACAGGCATGCCCAACACAGAATTAAGTGGAGCCCCCAGTAAACAATGCCATCACCAAGTTATGTGCTAATCCCCTTTTGGATGTATTGGCCATTTCTCACAAACAATCAAGTGACTGGAACCCCCATTATCTCCAGAACACCTCTCCTCACACCTCTTCTATCCCACAATACAGAGGTTGTCATAAGGCCATCAATTCAAATATCTCAGCCATTAGTGACAATTAGTGAAGTTGTGGTTTCCTTTGTTTAATGGTGGGAAACTCATCCAAGCATTGCTTTAAGCTCAAACTCCCCTTCAGAGCATGAAACTGGGCATAAATATTAGTACCCAAACAATAGCCAAGTGTGCTATAGTTGGACACCATCACTCTGTTGAATTGCTGTACCACCCTTAGCTCCAAATATGAGTCTTCTCTGCTGCACAAAACTCTACTGTTCAGAGCTGGTAATTATTGCCCATACATCCCAATCTACTACTCCAACCTTTCTGCCTTTAAACTCCTTGTTAGCCTTACATACTTCTTACAAGCATGAGTGTATGTGTGAACCCACCCATACTATTTTCTAATAAGAAACATTTTATTTTACTTTAACTCTGAGCGGTCGTTTACACGGGCAAATATTCCTCTAAATATACCGCTAAGATAGCTCATAGTTCCCACGGATCGCAGCACAGCATCGCCTCATTCAGAAGGGGGGAAGGTAAAACACCCAAATGTAGCGTGGCAAGGGATGTTGCTACTTTTGCAGGTATATTTGCAATGTAGTGCATTATTGGCAGTGTAAACAACCATTCCGCTAAGAGCTACAGCAGAGTTGTATTGTGATTGGTTGATGATGCAGGGGTGGGCTTAAAAGAGGGGCAGGAAGGGAGGGAAAGACAGTAGCGAGTAGAGGAAACTTTGAAAAATCCTTTCTGCTATTTTGCAAGCCAATTTGCAAACAAAAAGGATTCCCAACAATTTTCATTCAGGGAGCATTCCTTCTCATCCTCTCTGCTGTTTTGCAAGTATGTAATAGCTCATTTCATCAGCTGTGATCCTGTGCATGGGGGAGGGAGAGAAACCATTTCATGAAGGGCTGCATCAGATCTAAGCTGTTATTTCCCCCCCCTCTCTCTGGCTTTCTTCTATTTGGGAGAAAATGCTGTTAAGCAAGGAGGAAAACCTTTTGTTTGATTTGTGGGAAGGGAGTGGGGGGAGGGGGACTGCCTCTAAGCTGTTAAGCACGGAGTTCGGGCCAGGGCAGACATTCCTATGGCATTCCTTTCCTTCTCCAATGCTTGGCCATGCCGCTAGCACTTTTGGCTGTGTGAACCTCAAAGCGGAAAAAATCAAAGAGCCACAAAATATAGCTGTGTAAACATATACCGTGTAAACTACCCACCACTGATGCGGGAAAGCGCTAAAGCGCAACTTAATGCAATAAAACCTGCCGTGTAAACCAGCCCCTAGTCTCTGCAGTTAGTACTGGTATAACGCAGGTGTAAAGATCCTGCAAGTTACCCAACCTCTTTCACCCATTCGTTTGAGCTATTATAATCCCCCCAGTTAATATCATAATTTTGGTGTCATGAGTGGGTCCCCCACAGATTCAGGTAACACCCTGAGGTCCAGAAAAGAGAATCCAGTCCCTGAGACACAAAGCCAGGACTGGGATCTTGGAATTCTACATGGCAGAAGTTATCAGAACCTTTGATGGGCCTTAACAAAATATTCTGTGTTCTTTAACAGGAGCATGGGGGTTCAGTTAAGGCAACTATTCAAATTTTCTTCTAGTCAACAAGTGACAAAAAGTGAAAATGACAATTTGAATCCACTCCAGGAAGGAAGATTATGAAAAGTGTAGAGTGTTAGCTGCATGTTTATTATGAAGAAGAAATAGACTGGCCTGTTAACAGTCAGATGAAAGCGTCTGCTCCACCATGTGAGTAACTTCAGATAAATGCTAATCTCTTCACCATGCCCTTGAAAGAATCCACATCTACCCTTTTTTGCACAGCTCTGCAACTCTTTAGATTGCTTTCCCTTTGAAACAGGATGCTGAATTCCTTGGCACTTGCAATTACAGAAACCGGCTTACTGCTTTGCTTCACTAAAATACCACATTTACCATATAAAGATGCTCCTTAACTAGGTGCTTTTATTGGAGATGAGGAGTGGGGGGCAAAGATATGAAGAGGGCAGAAAAATCTATTTCTCCCTTTAATGCACAGATGTACCTTTGCAGTTGTGTAATTACAGCCTCTATTTTATTCTGTGGTTGTTGGCTTTTTTTGGATGGGTATATAAGTGGACAACATTTGGCACAACCATGCCTCATTGTGTATTTTGGAACTGCTGAAACTTTACAATGAAAGGTAGTGTTCTTGTAGGTTGAAGCAACTTTTGCCTCTTTGCCTGAGAACTAGTTTAGTTGCAAAAGTGACAGAGATTTGAACGGGGGGGGGACCTTGGGGTTGTCCAGATAAGGAAAATAATCCTTTTAGAATTTTCAGAGAATACAATGTGTCCCAACACAATCCGAATGACATTTGTGGTATTCGGCAGGGGGGGACTAAAAACTCCACAATCTGTGCAGTAAAAGGATTTGTGGTTTTCCCTGAAGTTTTCTGGAAAATGCATGTAGATGAGCATTTTTGCGCATATGAATATTCAAATTCACATTGCTGTACATTTTTTGCTATATTGCCCTTTATCAGAGCATGTGGACACTCCATTCAAACAGATGCAAATAGGCAAAAAAATGGTGGAGACAAAACAGCATCACTGCGATAAGGAGAAAATATGCACCTACCCCTAGTATACCATTGCTCTAGACAAGGCCTATGTTCAGGAAGAGAAAGGAATGGCCAAGATCTTGTCCAAATTAAGCACTTTCAGTAGAACAAGGAAGCCTACATATGACACAAATCTAGCTTGAAAGTGCTTCATGTCAGCACACTCAATCATGCCTGTGACTGGAAAAATGTAACATAACTTTTCATCTGCTGTGAGCCACTTGACCTCTTCCAGAGGTCCAAACTGGAGGAGCACCTCTGTTGCTGTACCTCTGAGGATGAGAAGGCTATCAATACTATCGAGTGATTGGCTGCATGGCGACCATTGCTTCCCATATCTGGTGCTCTCCAAATACTTCAGAAGTACAGATGTTATGCTGGATGTGGCTGATGAAAACTGTAGGCCAACCTTTCTGAGATTATGATGGCAGGGTGCCTTTTGCCCTCAGTCTCCTTAACTCCTTAAGGGTAATCGGTTGGGGACTTCAGTATGGGAAACTGCAAAGGGGTTAGGGACTGATTACCCTTGCAAGAGTTCTGAACAAATTGCTTGCAGACTGCTTTTGCAATGAGGCCAACATCTTAATTGTCTGCCCCTGAAATGGGGCCAGTTCTGTTTGTTAGGGAACTCAGCAAGGGGGCCCCTGGAACTCTGTATGACTGAAGGTAGCCCTTCTACTTATCCTTTATATTTCCACTGGAGATGATGGCAGTGGTAGGTATAATGGACTTTTTCAGACCAGGCAAATATGGCATCACAGCAATGCTTAATTAATGTGAAAGGGCATGCATATCAAATTATGTCATCCTTTCATGAGAATGTCCTGTCCAAAAGCCATTCCTTTTTATTGACAGGCCAAGCCATCAATTGATCTCCCATGGCACTTGAAACTTGGCGCCACTGTGCTCAGTAAATATAGTGTCAATTGGCAGAACACTTCCAGGTGAGATTGGGACAGCCAGGTAAGGGACACTCTTTTTATGAACCTCCCTGGTTTACTTATGATTTTTTAAATTGTGTTTCTGTGCTTGTGCTTACCTTTTGTTATGTTTCTATTGCTTTACTTTTTGAATTTGCTGCGCGTGCATCTTCTCACGAGAATCAGTGACATCTGGAACCAGGAAGTGAATAGAGCTCCATTCCTGCTCCATCAGTGCGGGGGCTGCCTTTTCATGCAAGTAAGGTAAGGTCTGGTAAGGGGTGGTTCTTCTGCTGGCATAAAAACAGCACAAAATATCCCAGCAGAAGAACATTTGAGGAGAGTAGTCTGATAAAGTCCAATGAATGAAGAGAATAGAAAAAATAGTGACATTCTCTGGTGAATTTCTGGGTGGGAGGCATCGTGGTAAATGTTCATAATGCCCCAGAATGACATAATCTCTCCCAGGAGGATTGCAGGTATTTACTATGTTGGCTATCTAGCACTAGGTGGAGCACTAGAGAATAGTGAAGACTGTTAGCTCTGATGTCTGTGGTGTAGCTTATATCAAAACTTTAAAGGAATTATCCAAGTGCTGAGCCATATGCCCAAATAGGTTTTGTGCCTCAGATGGCACCTTCCAAGCTCAGGAAATCCCACTGGGAAGAACACAGGCATCAGCAGTGAGTCTGCCACGAGATTCTTTGCACTTCAGGATATATTCATCTGTGCAGAAATACTGTACCTGTGTTTTTTTCTGTGTAGAAAGGTTTTTCTGCAGAGAAAAAAAATGTGTATTTCTGTACAGAAAGTATGTTTCTGCACAGAAAACATGTTGCATAGAAAAACCACAAATGTTTCTAAACAGAAAATGTATTTCTGCACAGAAAGTGTATTTCTGTACTGAAGGTAAGTTTCTTCGTAGAAAATATGTTACTTTGTAGGGAAAAAAAGTTTATTTCTCTATAAACAAACACTTCCTGAAGCACAAATGGTGATTGGAAAGTGTTTTTATCAGAGTGGGATGGGTTTTCATCAGAGAATACAGAAGGAATTGTTTGTTTTTCTCTATGAGGGCAAAATGACATGTACATTCTATGTGAATGCCACTGTGGATACCCCCTCTTGAAACTAGACCAGGATGGACAATACTGTGATTAGACCTTTGACATGAGATTGTCAGAAACTATTCAGAGGAGCCCTTCTTGTATGTCCCAACAGCTCATGAGGTTAGATTGGTGGGTACATGTAACAGGGCTTTCTCTATAGTAGCACCCCAACTGTGGAACTCCCTACCCAAGGATGTTAGGCTGGCCCCAGCCCTTTTAAGCTTCCAGTGGGTGGCTAAACAGTGGTGCTCCATATAGGATTTAACATTTGAAAATGCTCTGGTTTTACTGTTTTAAAATTGGATTTTAGTACTGTTTTTAGAAATTTTAAAAGAACATTTTAAATATCATGTGTGGGGTTTTTTTAAAAAAG
The DNA here is from genome assembly GCA_030847615.1 of Gambelia wislizenii. Taxonomy (NCBI): domain Eukaryota; kingdom Metazoa; phylum Chordata; class Lepidosauria; order Squamata; family Crotaphytidae; genus Gambelia; species Gambelia wislizenii. Next base: position 27,278,904 of record JAUMIR010000011.1, on the reverse strand, counting down.
AAAAAATTAGCTCTGTATTGATTTAATTTGTTTTTATTTGTTTATTGCCTCAGGGGTTCTTGTGTGCTGCGAGGTTATACAGAAATATTTAAAATAAAATAAAATAAAATAAATCTGTGATCAATAAGGCCTTTGTCAGTAGAAGCTTTCCAGAGTCTTTCAGGGCATTGTATCACCCCACTGGGTGATCATTGTATCAACTCACTTTCCAGATGGCAAAATCATAATCAGTAACAGTATTAAAAGCTTTCCAATACAGAAAATATGTTTGGCTACAGTATCTATTTTGAACACCCCTAAAGACAACTGCAATCATTCTTCTAATTGCCCCCACCCCCACCCTTCACTACTGTTTAGGAAACTGGATGGGGGAAATGAGAGAAATTCAGCCTATAACTGAAATAATAAAATGGCAAGCTTCCAGAAGAAGCTTTTATGAAATGCTCACTCCGCGTGAGTGTCAGAGGGCTGTTCAGATAGCAGTCCTTCAATTAGCAGAAGCAATATTGATTGCCACGCACATTGTATTACACTCATAATGCAGGCTGCCCCGTTGCAAAACATGAAATGTGGCCAACTTTCATTTATCTCAGTCACACGGTGCTATCAGAGGCCACCACTGCTTTCAAAACAAATGAAACCAAAATGATGGGTAATTAAGGAATAATATAGATCATTCAAATACCTCTTTAATTAAGAAGGAAGCCTTTTTTTCCCCCAGAGACTGTTTAAAACCATTTTTTCAAGGCATCCCCTGATCAACCCCTTGTAAACTCTGGTACAGTTTGATAAGTTAAAATTATTATTGTAGCTAGAGGGTTGCAAAATGCAGTTTTCAGCTCTGGTATTTAATGATGTGTAGCAATTTATTTATTTATTTAAAAATGAGCCTGTGCATTGTAGTTCATTAAACACTATGTCCGAACTCTTACTGTTAGTCCCAACTAGAGTAGAGCCACTGAATTAGTGGGGTTTATCTATGCCTGGACTCATCATTCCACAGTTGTTGAACTGAGTCCAGTCTAGTCAGGACTAACTAACCAGACTCTGATCTATTTTTTAAAAATGAGCCCCCAGTTTAGAACTCAAGGAAACTTGGGTTCAAATTCCTGGTTGATTCTAAAGCTTAATGGATTGCTATGGGATGCACTCATTGGCTACAATCTTGTAGGGGCATTACACTAGCATCAAAATAGTTGTGCAAGGAGTTGCACTTTGTCAGAGGTTGTGTAAGAATGGGAGGAGTCCTCTCCCACACATTTAACTTAGTTGTGAGATGGGTGAGCTCAAGGCCATGCACAAACGATTATCCAACTTTTGGATCCAGCATAACTATACTAGCATATATTTATGCTACACTGAAAGTGTATAGGATCTTGACTATAGTTGTTGTTGGTGGTGGTG